>CM053593.1:153435947-153470173 GCA_028646575.1 Pseudocheirus occidentalis
GGGGAGAAAAATCTATAACTGAAGTGACTATGGAACAGAATCTTGTAACCTAAAAGTGAACAAACAAGTTAATTTAAAAAATAATAATAATAAAATAAAATAAATTTTTTTAAAATTAAAAAAAAAAACTCCGTAAGGATAAATGCAAAGCCCCACATTTCAGTACCATAAATCAACATCACAAGTGGAAAATGAGGGAGCTATGTTTATTAAGATAGTAGTTGTTCTTGAAAAAAAAGGTTCCAGATGTTTTAGTAGACAGTTATTTCAATATGAGGCTATAGTGAAATATGGAAGACTTTTTTAAAAAAGCTAATGTAATCTTATGCTTCACTGACAGGGACGGAACTTCCGGGAAAATAGGGAAGTGATGGTATTACTACACCCTGCCCTTGTCAGACTTCATGTTATTGTTCAGTCATTTCAGTCACATCCAACTCTTCATGATCCTATTTGAGGTTTTCTTGGCAAAGACACTGGAGTAGTTTGCCATTTCCTTTTCCAGCTCATTTTATAGATGAGGAAACTGAGACAAACAGAATTAAATGACTTGCCCAGGGTCACACAGCTAGTAAGTGGTCTGCAGTCAAATTTGAACTCAGGAAGATGAGTATTCCTGACTCCAGACCAAATGCACTACATCACCTAGCTGCCCTTTGTCAGACTTCATGTAGAATACTACATTCAGTTCTGGGCACTATAATTTAAGGACATTGATAAGTTGGAAAATGTCCAGTGAAGGGAAGTCAGGATGGTGAAAGGTCTTCAGTATTTGTCATTTGAAGATCTGTTGAAGGAATTAGGTATGTTTAGTCTGGAGAAGAGAAGACAGTGTTGACATGATAGAAGTCTTCAAGTATTTGAAGGAGTTGTCATGTAGAGAATCTTGTCTTGTTCTGTTTGGTCAAGCAATGAATGTAAGTTGCAAAGATTTAGCCTGGGATATCAGGGAAAACTTCCAGCAACTAGCGCTATCCAAAAAGGGAGCGCACTGCTTCCAGAATTGATGAGTATCCTCCTGCTTGGAGGTCTTCAAGCAAGAAGCTGGATGAATAGTTATCTGAGGCGTTATGGTGGGGATTCCTTTTTGTGTATATGTTAGACTAGATAAGGATCTAGGTACCTTTCAACTTTCAAGTTCTGTGATTCTATAAATATTCTCTCCTTCTGACCTTCCAAGTCATTGCTCTACTCTGTTTTCATTCCCCTACCTATGTCTGCTTCTTAGTCTCCTTTACTCCTACACACACTGAATATGAATGGATACAAGCACAAGATTTTGCCTTGAAATCTCTTCTCTGTATTCATTCTCTCAGTGATCTCATTGGTTTCTATAGCTTCATGTACCACCTCTATGTAAATGATTCTTGAACCCATTGTAATCTCCTCTCCTGAATTCCTATAGCCCACTGTCTGTTGGACATCTCAAACTCATTATTACCAAAATAAAACTCATTATATTTCCATTCCCCTTCTAAACATCACTATTTCTGTTGAAGGCACCAGCATCCTTCCCATGATCTAGATTTTCAAAGTCAAAGTTATCCTTGACTCTTCCCCTTTGCCTCACTCCCCCCCATACCAAATCAGTTGTCAAGTATTGCTGATTCCACTCCTATAACAGATCTAGAATTAGTACCCCTTCTTTCCACCTTGTTCAAACTCTTCATCACCTCTCATGTCCCATAGCAATAGCTTCTTAATTGTTCTCCCATCTTCCAGTCTTCTTCCCTCTCCAGTCCATTCTCCATACAAGTTCCAAATAAGTATTTCTTAAGCACAAGTCAGACCAGGTCACTCCCCAAGCATCTTCGGTGGTGTTTTACTGTCTCTAAGAACAATTTTAAAACTGCTTAGATTGACATTTATAACCCTCGAAAATGTGACTGCCACCTACATTATTTTATATACTCCCCTTTCAAGTACTCAACATTCCAGCCAAACTGAATAAGTGTTGATTAGCCCTGAGATATATTGGCTTGAGAAGTATCCCCTCCAAAAAACCAGAGTACCATAAGATCCCTCTATTTTCTCAGGAAGAAGAAGCAACAAAAGACAGTTCCATCCAATGTCAGTAGTAGCTTCACAGAGAAAATGAACATTAGTTTGGGAGGAAGAGTAAAGGAGATGCAACCTTTCCTCTCCTAGGAATATGCTTCTTCCAGAGGATATTCCCTTTCCTGCTGGCATGGGAGGCTAGCAGGGAAGAGTCATGCTGACATGCTGAGAATGATTCTGTTACTTAATTTTCCCTTACTTATTTTTTACTTTATCATAACTAAATACTGTGTCATCTAATTTATTTTTTGTGCCTGGCCTGTTGGTTGGATAGTTGTCATATTTATAAAACTGCCATCACCAAAGTACCCCATACTGAATCCGGGATAGCAAAGGGGCCAAACATGTTTAGGACCTGTGGTACTCAGGAATAAAAGAAAGAATGAATGAATGATGAAACTGACTGGCCCACTTAAAGGAAATGGTGTTCACAAGATACCTTAGCATGATTAATGTCATTAATTATAGAAAGGAAAGGGAGTTAACTAGTTCCAAACTGTTGTACTACACTTTCTTTAAACTGGAATAGAGTTATGATGTGATCTTTCCTTGCCCCCACCCCAACTACCCCTTTATGACATCAGAGAGGATACAGCCTCATAAGTGACATACCACAGTTCCCTTCTCACATTCATCTCAACGGAAGAGATGGTCTATAACTGTGGTGATTGGCAGAAGAGGAATTCTAATCCTAATAAGGCTAAGGCAAGTGAAAATCTCAGACACTCATTCTTTAAAGATTCTCATTTGAGGGTCTGATTATCAGGAAGTAGTAAACCGGGAGAAGTGAAAGGACTGAGAAGACCAATAGCTGCTTTATTCCTGTCCTTCCCTCTCCTTGATTGTTCAATCCACTCTATCTCTTCAATCAGATCAAAGGTCACTTAAGGACTCATAGTGTTAGTCACATCTTCCCATTTAGGTTGTAAACTCTACAAGAACCAAGAATTCTGCTGCATCTTTGCAGGAACTTAGCATAAGACCTTTGATATCTTAGGTGCTTAATATTTACTTCCTGAATCTGCTTTAATAGAAGGGAGGGGTAGCAGGTTTTTATTTTTTTAATGTGGCTTTAAAATAATTCTATTATGTCTTTCTGTCCCCAGTGCATGATGAAGAGGGAACATTGGAGACTAGTTTCCTTCAGTTTTGCTCAATCCTAAACAAAAAATTAACATAGGAGAGGAAGGGGACCACCTGCAAGCAGGGGTGGCCTACAGTTGAGCTGCTCTTGAAAAGCACTAGGGATGCTCCAAGATTTGTGTTCAAAATCAGTCCTCCCACAGCCTTTCAGATGCAGTTTCATCTGTGCCACTGGGCTTAAGCGTCCAAATTTTAACAGCCCAGGTCTCTTAGCTTTCCAGGTTTCACTATATCACATTGCCTGATACAGGGAAGGATGGTAATAAGGAGGAAGCAAAAGTGTTCATGGACCTTGCAAACCCACCAGGATGAGTGTAGGGCAATCCTCTTTAAAATATCTCCCTTGAGAAAAAAATAAGAGTGAGTAAATTGAATAGCATTTGTTAAGACAGCAAATAGAGAATTTATTAAGCACTTACATGCCAGGCATTGTGTTAAGCACTGAGGATACAAAAAATGCCTTAAAAAAAATTTCCACTCATTCCCCTCATTAGGGGAAACAAAATGCAGACAGCTATGTGTAGACAAGATACATACAGGATAAACTGGAAATTATGAACAAAGGAAAGTACTTGAATTAAAATGGACCAGGAAAGGCTTCCTGTAAAAGGTAGGATTTTTGCTGGGACTTGAAGGAAACTGGGAAGCAAAGAGGAGGAGGAAGAGCTTTCTGAATAAAGGGAACAGCCAGTAAAAATGTCCAGAGTTAGGAGATGGAGTGTTTTTTGTTCAAGAAACATCAAGAAGACAGAGAAGGACCGTTGGATCAGAGTAAGGTGTGAGAAGACTGGAAAGATAAAAGGGAGGTAGATTGGGTTATGAAGAGCTTTGAACCACAGATTTTATATTTGACCCTGGAAGTAACAAGAGAGGTGCTAGAGCTTATTGAGTGGGAGCAGGACTGGGGGGTGACACGGTCAGACCTGCAATCACTTTGACAGATGGACTAGAGCTGGGAGAGACTTGTGGCAGGGACATCAACCGGCAGCTATTGCAAGAGTTCAGCTATGAGGTGGTGAGGGCCTGTTCCGAGGTAGCGACTGTCAGAGGACAGAAGGAGACACATGCTAGGGATGTCACAAATGTAAAATGGATGGGCCTTGGCAACAAGTTAGATGAGGGGGGAGAGAACAAAGTAGATGGAGTACTGGAGTTGGGAGGACTTGAGTTCAAATCCAACCTCAGACACTTACCAGCACTGTGACCCTGGGAGAGTCACTTAACCTTAATTGCCTAAAATTAAAAAAAAAAATTTAAAGATTAGATGAGAAGAAGATGGAGGTGAGATAGTAAGGAATTAAGATACCTAGATTTCAAGCCTGGAAGACTGAGAGGAGGGTGGTACCCTCAACAGTAACAGGGAAGTTAGGAAGAGGGGAGGATTTGGGGGTAAGATAATGAGTTCACTTTAGGATATGCTGAGTTTAAGATGTCTACAGGATATATGAGGAGCTAATATCTAATTAAAAAGAACACACACACACACACACATACACACACACACACACACACACACACACACACACACACACACACAAAAGGGAGCTGAAAAGTTGGGAGGTAGAGAAGTAAAGATGGGAGAAGGTACCAGAAAGGTACATGGCAGAGGTGGAAAAGTCAAGAAGGAGCAGAGCTCATTGAGAAGTGAATCGTGATTGGCCGTGGGAATTTCCTCAAATGGAGGTTCCAGGAAGATACTCACCTATAAGAAGAGGAAGCCTGTACTAATCCCTTACTGTATGCCAAGAGCTGTGCAAAGACTAGAGAAACAGGAAAAAATAGAAAAACCGAGACAATCCCTGGCCTCAAGGGGCTCACATTCTAATTGTAGGAAACAGTACAAAAGAAAGCTTCCTTCCCTCCACCCCAACCCAACTCAGAGAGTGGGTTTTTCTAAGGGTTGCTTTCTGGAGACTTCTGAGCTCTGCCTGGGTTTTTACAACAGGATCAGTAGCCAACACTTATTAATAACCTGTATGAACCAGCCTAGGAGAAACTAAGACAAAAATCTCTGCCCTCAAGGAGTTCACATTTTAATAGGGAAAAGAAAGCATATAAATAGATACTTGCAAAGATGTATACAGTTAGATGAAAGGCAATTTCTGAGGGGAAACAGCTAGCACTGACTGCTAGAGGGACCAGGAAAGGTTTTTTGCAGAAAGGGTCTTGAAAGAAACTAAGGCACGTAAGAGAGCAGAGCTAAAAAGACTGATGAGAGATGGAGCATCTGTCTGAGGAATAGCAAGCGCACCAATGCCAGATGCTAGGTGGTCTAGTTGGTACATGTACATCCAAGCATGCCAGGCTTGGAGTCATTCAAATCAGGCCTCACACACTTAGTCGCTATGTGACCCTGGGCAAGTCACTTAACCCTGTTTGCCTCAGTTTCCTCATCTCCAAAATGAGCTGGAGAAGGAAATGGCAAACCGTTGCAGTGTCTTTGCCAAGAAAACCTCAAATAGGGTCATGAATATTCAGACACAACTGAAACTCAACCATAATCACTATGTACCAGATACTATTAAGCACTTTACCAATTTTATCCCATTTGATCATCTCAAGAATCCTGGGAGATAGGTGCCATTATTGTCCCTGTTTTATTTGTTTTGTTTTTCATTTTTTAATCTTTTATAGGCAACCTCGAATTATTTCATTCAAAATTCTTTTTTTAACATTCTTTTTTTATATGAAATTTTGAGTTCCAAATTTTCTCCCTCCCTCTTCTCCCCCTCCCTAAGATAGTAATCAATTAGTATTATCCCCATTTGAGAGTTTAAGAAACTGAAGCATACAAAGGTTAAGTGACTTGTCTCCAAGGTCACACAGGAAATATCTGAGGTCAAATCTTCATTCAGGTTTCCTGAGGCCAGGCCCAGGGCCCTATCCAGTATGCCAACCTAGATACCTCCCTGAAGGAAGAACAAAGTGTAGAACGACTGCAAAGTTTGTGAAGAACTTTAAATGTCAAACTGCCTTTCTATTGGATCTTAGAGATAATAGGGAGCCATTGAAGTTTATTGACTAAAGGGGTCAGACTTATGATTTTTTTAAATTACTTTTGGAATAGATATGAGAGGACACCTCTCCCCATTCCTTCCCTTAACTGAGGGAGTTCAGCCCAAAAGAAGGTAAATTTTGATGGCTAAAAGTTACCTAGTTATCTTGGGGTTTATTGTCTAGATTTCTTTCTCAAAGACCAAGCCTCAAAACCAATTCACTCAGGATCTCCTGAACTGGACAACAATAGGTCTCTGCCTAAGCACCACTTAATGGTTATTTGTTTGGGCCCTCCTCCAGGCTGAGTGAATGTAAATAGTAACTGTTCCCCTTCTGGTCAGCAACCCTCAGGGTCTTTTAATTAAAGGGGCTATTCCTTGACTCACTTCTTAAAGAGGTTTATTCACTGAATGCTGTTGCCTCACTCCAAATGAGAACCTGAAAAGACCTTAGCTTAAAAGGGCCAAGGTGTCCCATTGCATCCTGGGCCATTTCCCATCAACCCATTCCATATCTGGCCCCTAGACTCAGATGGCTGTCGAGAACAAAGAGAGGCTGGTAATCTTGCACAGCTCTTCCTCACTTAAATCAAAGTCAATTTTAAGTCATGTCAACATCTCCCTGAAGTCATGATCCTTTTAGAGAACAAAGGACAAACCAACCACACAACAAATATGGGAAGTCAAAGGATGTAGAACATTGCATATATTTTCAGCTTTTTTCAGCATATCAATTGGCTTTGCTGACTTTTTTTCCGTCTTTTTCTTTTTTCTTAGAAAAATGTATAGTTTTATTTGATAGCTCTCTGGGAGTGGAGAGGGAGAAGGGATACAGGGGGGAATGTAGCCAGACAGATGAGGGGAAATTCAGGAGAGAGAAATATCGGCAAAACCCATTGAGGAAAGAAAATCTAAGTCTAAAAACAAAAAGTGATCAATAATGTGTCCATGAGGTCAATCAAGAAAGACAAGGAATAAGAAAAGGCTATTTATTAGATCTGGCAATCCGGAGATCAAGATTATTGATTAATTTTCGGGGGCGGCTAGGCGGTACAGTGAATAGAGCACTGGCCTCAAATGTGGCCTCAGACACTTAACACAAAAACTAGCTGTGTGACCTTGGGCAAGTCACTTAACCCCAACTGCCCTCCAAAAAGCAAAAAAGAAATAAAAAAGATTATTGATTAATTTTAGAGGAAACTTTCAGATAAATAATAATATCAGAAGTCAGATTATAGAGGGTTTAGGAGAAAAGAGATGGGGGAAAGACAGGAAGTGGAAGCACCAAAGTGTAGAGGGCTTTCTCAAGTTTAAAGGTGAAAGGGAGGAGACATGTATAGCTTAATAGCAAAAGGAATGGTCAGACCATAGAAGGGTCTTAGAAAGTTTGGTGAGACAGCCTTGTTTTGTAGTCATTTAGAAAGGAGGCAGTAAAGACTGACAATAAAAAAGGAGAATGGGGAAGATAGAGGGCAAATTTGCTGGAGATAGCTGGAGATCAGATCCAGGACGCATCTCCTCTTCTGCCCTACTCCCTTGGAACTCCCATTTTTGTGTAGTCTTTCCTCATTAGAAAGGCAGGATCCCTAGAGGGCAGGGATCTACCTTTGCTTGCTTTTAGTATTTCAGTACCCAACTCTTGGCATACAGTCAGGCATTAAATAACAGTTTTGTGTTCAGATGTGTCCAAGTCTTCCATAACTCCATTTGGAATTTTCTTGGCAGAGATACTAGAGTGTTTTGCCCTTTCCTTCTCCAGCTCATTTTTACAGATTAGGAAACTGAGGCAAACAGGGTTAAGTGACTAGTCCAGGGTCACACAGCAAGTGAGTATCTGAGGCTGGATTTGAACTCAGGAAGTGGAGCTTTCTTGACTCCAGGCCAGGTGCAATATCCACAGCCCTACCTAGATGCCCCTGATAAATAACAACAGCTAACACTTATATAGCACTCTAAGGCTAACAAAAACACTTCACAAATTAATATCTCACTTGATCCTCATAACTCTCTCTCTCTGCTCCCCTCCCCTTCTTCCTAAGATTGAGGAGGATCTTGGACATATTTCATTTCGACAGATGGATGGATGGATGGATGGATGGATGGATGGATGGATGGATGGATGGATAGCAATAGAGATTTATAGATAGATAATATATGTAGATAACTTTTTGTAAATACAGTGCTTCTCTTCATCTTATATTTTGTTTAAATGAACCCAGAGTTGGATAATATTATCCTAGACCATGACTTATTTAGAAATTCTATTTCAGATGTTTTTATACCAACAAACTCCTTTTGTAATTCTAACAGAAAAAGGGAGTGACTTCAATTTATAATAGTTATATAGGAATTAAGCTCTTTAGAGTAATGCCTTCAAACAGGACTCTGCTGTGCTGCAAAAATCTTCATGGAATCTTAGCTAGTTATTATTAATGTAAAAATTACTTGCCAGTTATTTTTCGTTTTCACTCTGGGACTGTTGGGCATTGTGGAAATAGCAATAAAAGGATAATAATTTTTTAAAAAAAACATACAGAGAGTTTAGAAAGAGCATGGATTGTGGAGTTGTGTTTGAATTTGAGCTCTGGCTCTGCTATGTGACCTCGAATAAATCGCTTAACTTCTCGGTGTCTTTTTTTTCTTCTGTGTCAATGAGGTTGGACCGGGCGATCCCTTTCCAGATCTAAATCCTAAAGGATTCTCGTTAGGCTCAGGATCTAGGGATCCCTGGGAGATCTGTGTAGCTTGAGACACTTCTCCCTGTACAGTATTAGCCTTCCCCCTAAACCTTTCTTTTCCTTCCCCGCCCCCACCCCGGGTTCCTTCTCCCTCATTTTAAACACCCGCCCAAGTGGTTTCTCTGAGCCTCACAGCTGGCAAACCGCTGCTTCCTTCTAATTGGTACAACCTCCCGCCCGTCTTCTCGACTCTGACTCCAATTGGTCGTATTTGAAAGTCCCCAGGGTCCCGCCTTCTCCGTCTTGACTGGCCTATTCGAATAGGATTTCTCAGTCGCTCATTGGGTTATCTGAGGCCTCCGCGGTGATTGGTCACTCATGGTCTCCTGGAGGGCAGTGATTGGTCACTCTGGCTCGGGTGGGCGGGGAAAGTGTAGTTTCGAAAGGAGCCCGCGTAACGGGTAGTCGTCTCGGTCGGGTTGCGCGGTCGCTTTACCTCAGGCGCTAGATTGTCGAGTCTCCTCTGTGGTTTTGGCTGCCTCTCCTCAAAGTCCCTGGCATGGAGGATCTGTCGCCGCTGCAGGTGAGAATGGGAGACCCGAGCGCGGCTTCGGGCTCCGGCGGCCATGGCCACGGCTGGGTTAGTTAGTCCCCGGGACCTTGGCTTTGCCAGCAACCCTCCCCCACGTTCCTGACCGGGGCCCCATGAAAATGACCCCCGACCTCCGCCCCCGGCTTGGTCAGGGGTCGCCACAGGCCCCGTTGGGGTCCCCAGGTTACGCCTAATCTCAGAAACCTCCCCCCTTAAAGGGTGAAGCGTCGGTGTAAGGTAGGGACGGGAACCAGGGGTCCTACCCCTGCGGTGTCCAGAGGCCCTGTGACAGAGACGAGTGCTTGGCTTATGTCAGGGGTCGAGGAAATGGGATTAATCAGTCAGTCCGTAAACATTTGTCAAGCACCTGTTAGGTGCCAGGCAGTTCCGCCACCCTGGGAATATAAAAAGAGGCGAAAGACCCGCGTGCTCTCAGGGATCTTGTATTCTAACGAGGGAGGCAACGTGCTATCTACAAAGTGAGCTATGTGTAGGACAAATAGGAAATAATTAACAGAAGAGTGGTTGGGAAGGTTTTCCATAAAAGATAGGATTTTAATTAGTACTTGAAGCAAGCTGGGGAGGTCAGTGACTGGAGGGTGCCCATGTTACCCTGGTGCCCCTGCTTAGCCCTGTGGTGGCCGGTTGTCGGGTCCCCGGGCTCCCGGCCGTCCTAGAACGACCCAGGAAGCATGGGGCCGCCCGCTACCTCCTTCCTCGTCTTCCTTCTGGGGGGCCTTATTTAGAGATCATCCATGCATAGCAACTTGACATCCATTTTAAAAGAACAACCCAGAGTGCTTAAGTGACTGATTGGTCCCGAGGTCCTGACCAGGAAGAGCTTAGTTTTTAACCCAAATCTCCCCTTTTTTTCTCCTCTCACAGGCCCTACAGCTCTTTTGCTTAAACTAGTGAGGAACTGGAGGCTTTGATACAACACCTGTCCACCACCACCACCCCAGTGCCTTTTTCTGGCTCTTTAATCAGCTTTTGATGTGATCTGGTTTTGTTTTTATTCAGTCTTTAACATGATTCTAACTAAATCAAGAACTAGGGACCAGGAAACCTTGAACCCTGACCGTTAGTGGCATATCTATATTTTTCTTCTAGCAAGAAGAGAGTCTGCACCCTTGGCACTCACCTACCAGTGTCTAAAAATAAATAGAAAAAAATTGTGTGTATATATGTCTTATAAGCTATATACCCATTTGCCAGGGTCAGGAACTACTGCCACCAAGGCAAAACCTACCTGCTTGGTGCACATAAGGGTTAAGTGACTTGCCCAGAGTACAGTAACTTCTAACAAATGATAGATTCGGTTTGCAAGAAGGTCTTCCTGACTCCAAGCCCAACAAGTAGACCATACAATCAAATGTGCTTGAGTAGTATTTGATGTGTTTGTGCTTTAAACTTTCTAATGAATCATAAACAACATAATAGTTTCAGTTATTCCAGACCACCTGTATAGCATGTAGACATTTTCTGTGTGATTCCCAGAGAAGTGATTTCATTCGTAGTTTGAATATATCTGAAACCATGCAATAGTTATCTGTGTTACAGCAGGACTTTCCATGTATATAATAATGCCCATACCCGTGCAGGTTTTCCTTTCTATGAAGTAAGTATCACTGTTTTCAAAGGAAAATGGATGTAGGGCATAAGTACTCATTAATTGTAGATATATACAGTCTTTGCAATCTCCTTATACTCTGGATGCTTTAAAAACTTGTTGAGGTTTTTAACTTCTAGGATTCAGTGATCATCATAAAGTCTACTAATATTGTATTCAACTTTGTAAACTGTACCATTAACTATTAAAATCTTACTTTGGATTTTTCTATTTTCCTTTCAAGACTATTATTTTAAAATTTTTTTCCTATCTTCTTTTTTTAAAATTTCTAGCCTGTAAATGAAAATCTACAAATTAATAAAATAAAGAAAAATGAGGATACAAAGAAAAGATTGTCTGTTGAGAGAATCTATCAAAAGAAAACCCAGTTGGAGCATATTTTGCTCCGCCCTGATACCTATATTGGCTCTGTGGAGGTTGTGACCCAGGTAAACAAAATTGATGAAGTGCTGTTTGGTGTTTTTCTATGCTTTTGTTCATTCTGGCTCTTTTTTCTTCATCTCACCTGTATGGCTGTAATTAGCCAGATCTCAGAACTTTAGTCATAAAATACTTTCAATTAAAGTATATTTTGTTAGTCTTCAACTTAGAAAACTTATAAAATCTGTGATGTTTATTTATTTGTAAGGCACAATTTAGAGAATAGTAAACTGACCTTTAAAATGTCTTTACCTTATTCTAGCAAATGTGGGTTTTTGATGAAGAAGTTGGACTTAACTATAGAGATGTAACTTTTGTTCCTGGATTATACAAAATTTTTGATGAAATTTTAGGTAAGTAAATTCAAGTAAAAGGATAAAACATTATAACCCAAATCCATTCCAAGTTCAGAAAAAAATTTTTTGGAGAGGGGAAGGCGGGGCAGTTGGGGTTAAGTGACTTGCCCAAGGTCACATGGCTAGTAAGTGTCTGAGGCTGGATCTGAACTCAGGTCCTCCTGACTCTAGGGCTGTTGTTCTATTCACTGTGCCAACTAGCCACTCCGGCACCCCCCCAAAAAAATTTTTTATATACTAAAAGATTTCTAAATTCCAGTTGTTGCAAATAGTCTATACAATCAAAAGTGTGTACAGTATTTGACCTTGCTTTATTTAAGCTTTCTAATAACGTATAAAAAATAATAAAACTTCAGTTATTCTAATTGTTTCTTGTTATTTTTATATTTGATTCTTCGTGCCTTTCAACAATCTTTGATATAAATGGATAGCTTGAGCAGTAGTAGTATTATTTCCATTTTTATAAATAAGATTAGTGAGGAAGGTGGCTAAGCTGGGGGTCAAATGGAGATTTCTTACTTCAGAGCTAATCCCTGTTGTCTATAATCAATGCTTTCTCAATTAAGTTGAGAATATAACTGTATCTTTTTGGAAAAAAGCTTGAGTGTCTAATAAAAAGGAAATTCTTTTACTCTTTCAGTAAATGCCGCAGACAACAAACAAAGGGACCCAAAAATGAATTGTATTAAAGTCACAATAGATTCGTAAGTCTTTTTTTGTTAGCTTCTTTAATAAATCCCTAGTATATTGAGACCAGTTTCCCATCCTATTCTTGATGATCCAGCAGGTGGTGTTAATAAATAGTCTGGGGCTTCCCAGATTAATAAAGATCCTCTCCAGAGTGGGGCTTACCCCAAACAGGGCAAGTAGGCCATTAGCCTACTGACTTTTGGTAAGACTTGTATTTTTCCAGTAAAGAAATGAGCTGAAATGACCAATTGTAAACTTTAAAAATTATACTACCTTGTAGTCTCTACACAAATTTATATTACTTTCTTTTGTTCCCTCCAACATACAATATTTATAATGGGAACCGCATTAGGTATCTAATTGCAACCAAAATACATTTTCTGTTCTCTTAAAATTTCACTTAAAATAATGTAATAGAAGCAACAAAAAAATTTCCACGTAATTTTATTAATGGAAAGTGGCAATGGGTTAGTTATTCTGTTTATGTCTCAATAGCTGTCCTTGGGTAGGGGGGCAGAGAAAGGATATAAGGGGAAATTAGCAGGAAGGATGCATGCATATAGGTGATTTCTTTTTAAAGCTACAAAATAATATTTTTCCAGGTTTGTCTTTTTTTCTTTCCATTTGGCATAGGTCATATCCCCTTCCCCTGTTTACCCTAAAGTATGGCAGTGTTATTATATTTACGTAACATTTTATCATTGTCAGCACAGGCATTGGAAAGAGTCAAGTTTTTTTTTGGTGCATTTTCCTACCTGCCATAGCATTGAGAATGCTCATGTTTCACCAGTTTTTCTTTCTAAATAATTTACTGGGGGGGGGGGGTGCGGCTAGGTGGCGCAGTGAATAGAGCACTGGCCTTGGAGTCAGGAGTACCTGAGTTCAAATCTAGCCTCAGACTCTTAACACAAAAAACTAGCCGTGTGACCTTGGGCAAGTCACTTAACCCCAACTGCCCTCCAAAAAGCAAAAAAAAAAAAACTAAATAATTTACTGGGTTTTGTAAGAAAGCAATTATGATGTCCAATTCAAGGCAGGATATGAGAGTGTTCATTTAAATTAGAAAAATTTCATTCCATTAGTGTAAAATATTTAGGAATATTTACTGTAAAATATTTGAACGTAAAATACAAATCTATGTTCAGCCTCTTATAATTTTAAATAAAAATTTAAATTTCTTTTTCCCCAGGGAAAACAATACAATTAGTATCTGGAATAATGGGAAAGGTATTCCTGTTGTAGAACATAAGGTTGAGAAGGTCTATGTGCCAGCTCTTATCTTTGGACAGCTCTTGACTTCCAGCAACTATGATGATGATGAGAAGAAGGTCACAGGTAAGATGTCTAAAAACCACTAACCTGTGGCTAAAAATTAGTATCTTTGAAATTGTCATTTATCAGTCTTTAGCTGATTGGTTTAAGGAGGGAAGGATTTTTAAGTAGCTAAAAATGTAATTTTGATAACTATATCAGTTAATGGTATAGTTAAAATAGATTTATATTCACTGGCTATTACGTGGTTTAGTTGAAGAATGAGTATTGAGGGGGGTTAAAGTACAATTTATGCCTTTACTTGTCTTTTTAAAACATAGGTGGTCGAAATGGATACGGAGCCAAATTATGCAATATATTCAGTACCAAATTTACAGTGGAAACTGCCTGTAAAGAATATAAGAAAATGTTCAAGCAGGTATGTATTAGGCCCTGATTTTTATGACATATACAGCATTAGACTGCATCATTATTCTTATTATGGATGTTATGTACTTCAAAAACATTTAAACAGTTCTTAAGATTGTGTGAAATTAGATTAATTAAAATGCCTTTTATGTTTAATATGTGCTGAGACTCACATATCATTTTGGCATCTTTTTATCCCTATTTATTTATAAGGTTATTTGAAAGTGTTTTACTAACTTTTTTTTTCTGTTAATTTCCATAGACCTGGATGGATAACATGGGAAAAGCAGGTGAAATGACTCTCAAGCCCTTTAGTGGAGAAGACTATACATGTATCACCTTCCAACCTGATCTATCTAAATTCAAAATGACAAATCTAGACAAGGATATTGTCGCCTTGATGTCTAGAAGAGCATATGATATTGCTGGTTCCACCAAAGACGTCAAAGTCTTTCTCAATGGAACTAGGCTGCCTGTGAGTTTTCTTTGTTTGTGTTTAAATATCTCTTCTGTCACCACTAGCTAATTCCCTAAATTATCTCCTTTTAAGTGTTGGAGTTTCACATGTTAGCTTTTCCCAGAACGTTTTTTATCTATCACCCTATATCACTGGATTTTAAGGAATCCTCATAATTACTGTACCCATTTTAGCACACACTGTAGGAAGAAACAAAGTGATTACTATTATGTTGGTACAGGTAAAAGGATTCCGTAGCTATGTGGATTTGTATGTGAAGGACAAATTGGATGAAACTGGCAACGCACTGAAAATTATCCATGAAGAAGTAAACAACAGGTGGGAAGTATGTTTAACTCTGAGTGAAAAGGGCTTCCAGCAAATTAGCTTTGTCAACAGCATTGCCACTTCCAAGGTAATTTCTTATATTTAAATTAGTTGTTAATGAAACTTAACTCTTTTGTCAAAGCATTTTTTGCTCTTGTCTATTTTAAAATTGGTTTATGTTAATATGTGGACATTTTGGTGTTTATGAAGCTAAAAGTATAACCAGCAAGAGTTTTTAGTGTGATAATGATCTGAAACTATTGGCTTCTACATTTTATTGTTTTTCTTCTTAGGGTGGCAGACATGTTGATTATGTAGCTGATCAAATTGTAAGTAGACTTATTGATGTTGTGAAGAAAAAGAACAAAGGAGGTGTTGCAGTAAAAGCACATCAGGTATGAATACTTGGTATTGCTGTGGGACAGATGAGAAAATAGTATAAATACATTACCTCTCCTAAAGTCATGTAATTGTGCTAGTGACAAAGATCCTCAATATTCACATGGGCTCCAACGCATGCATATATATATATATATACACACATACATACATGCATACATAGTATACATCCTGTGTGAGTTGTCCATGTCCTCACCTAATTTTGTCACAAGGAGGTCCATTTAATGTGCAAGAGACTTGTTCTCAGTTTCTCCTCACATCATGAAAATATTAGTGGAGCACTCAGCCTGTTCACCTTTCTGCCTTTGTGTCATGACATATTTTACTCATGTTTTTAAAATTCCTCATTCTCAGTTGCACTAACCTGTCCTATGTTCTCTCCATCTTCTGGGTGGTACTAGATTTCACTTCTTTGGAAACTTGGGCTCCTTATCTTGTAAACCTACAACATCACTTGCCACTTCAAAGCTGGGCTTTGGTTTCTAAGAGAAGTTTAGAATCGTTGAAGAAGCTTTATGATTTTCTGAGAACAATCCAGCCTACTTTCCATCTCCAGTTTAGTTATAGATCCAGTGTGTCAATTTGCCCTGCATGTTTCAGATACATGTACAATGGACAAGTTCTTTTAAGTTTTCTTTCCATTGCACACATGGTGATAAGAAACTGGGTTATAACCCAAACATGCAAACACATGCTTGTTGTACTTTATTCATATAGTTACAGGTGAATTTTTAGTTGATTTAATTTTATTGCAGGTAAAAAACCACATGTGGATTTTTGTGAATGCCTTAATTGAAAACCCAACCTTTGACTCCCAGACTAAGGAAAATATGACTCTGCAGGCCAAGAGCTTTGGTTCAAAATGTGAATTGAGTGAAAAATTCATCAAAGCTGTGAGTTGATACCATTACAGAGAGTGTAATAGACCTTTTAATAACCATATCTCAATTGAAAAAGTGTTAGCCACTGTTTTAAATTTTTCTTTGCGTCTTTTCTATTTCAGGCAATTGGCTGTGGAATTGTAGAAAGCATACTAAACTGGGTGAAGTTTAAAGCCCAAGTCCAGTTGAATAAAAAGTGTTCAGCTGTTAAACACAATAGAATCAAAGGAATTCCTAAACTTGATGATGCTAACGATGCAGGTATATATTTGATAACATTAGATCATTTGGAACTTCAGATCTCATAATTCAGCTCATAAATTGTAGCATAGATTCTTGAGAGTAGATCTTATTTTAGTAGTCAGTGCCCTGTCACTAACCTAGAACTGAAATCTTGTAAGAATGACGGAGTTGAATGCTAAACATGAAGAGTTTCTTAAGATGGATTATATAGGAATGTGATATCCAACAGCAGATGCTAGCTAATGGTCATAAAAATTATTTTTGACATAAAACAAATAACTCCTATCCATTAATGTAAAAGAAAATACCTCAAAGGAACTTTCACACATAAGGAAATGTGTGAGCATGATTCTTGACTTTTCTTTTAGCTAGCAAGCAATAACTCATGAACTTTTGTTAGCTTTGTGAATAGCCATCTTTTCGTAGAACTGTCTTTAAGGTTTTAAAAAATTATCTGTTCCCCACCCTATCTGATTAAATAATATTCTATGATATCTTATTATAAATTGTAAAGCATACCAAATGTGTAGGCATATGATTAGGAAGGTTTGCAACACTGCTGTCAGCTGCTGGAATTGATTTCTTGTGAAATTTGGCATTGTAGGCAGTAAGAACTCTACAGATTGTACACTTATCTTGACTGAGGGAGACTCAGCCAAAACTTTAGCGGTTTCTGGCCTTGGTGTGGTTGGGCGAGACAAGTATGGCGTTTTCCCCCTTCGAGGAAAAATACTCAATGTACGAGAAGCCTCACATAAACAAGTAAGTAGAAATACCTTTAGGATTTAGGAACTTTAGTTCAGGATTTATTATTGGTTTAATATTTCTTCTTTCGACATTTCCAAATGTATATCAATATAAATTGCAATTGTTATAAATCAACTTAATAACCTCCTGGTTCATTAGTATAAAAAACATTTGATGTCCTAGCTATTACTTTCACTATAAGGGAGGAAAAATTTTGTTATAACTAAGCAGACTGATCACTTGAGAAACATGTTAGCCCTAAGAGTACTATGATAAAATAGTTTTAAAACACCACTAAACATAAACATGGTGTTACATATACTAAGTAAACTGTAACCAAAATTAAATGTTTTTTGTGTTTTGTGTGTATCTTCCAGATCATGGAAAATGCTGAAATTAACAATATCATTAAGATTATGGGTCTTCAATACAAGAAAAACTATGAAGATTCAGATTCACTGAAGAGTCTCCGTTACGGAAAAATCATGATTATGACAGATCAGGTTAGAGTCAATAAAAAAATATTTCGGATGATTAAATTAAATGTGCCTCATTTTTGTATGTCTAGCTTAAGTCATTGTCACCATCATGATTAATCAGATTTTATTGAGGGTTTACAGGATGAAGCATTGTTTTCTACTCTTAAAGTACCTTATGTGCACTGTTTTAAATGTGTGTGTGGTCTAGAAGAGTAGTGATTGAACCTATGATTTCAGTGACACACAGAATTGCCAGATGAGAAATCTTTCTCTACTATAGACTGGCACTTTCTCTGAAACTTTAAAAACACTGAAAAGTTCAGGTGACTTCCCAGTATATACCAGAGGTATGACTTGAACCTAGATCTTACATGTTTTTCAGACTGACACTCTACATCTACTATATTACAGTGCATCTCATGGATTGAGACACCTTGTTTTGTTCTAGAAAATGGCAAGAGAGGGAGGTTATTAGTAGGACAATCATAATTTAAATCTTTTCTGCCATAGTCAAACTTTGCCTACTATGTGCCATCTAGCCACCCCCCCATCCCTTTTTTCTTTTGGTGAATTAGTGTTGATATTTTAAGTGTTTTTATTTCTTTGGAATTGTTGACTATTCTAAAATATTTTTGGAAAAATAACTATAAAGTGGATTCTGTCCTAAATGGTTCCAATGCATCTTTGTTCTGTTTTAACTTTTTTTTTTTTTTTAGGATCAAGATGGTTCCCATATCAAAGGCTTGTTGATTAATTTCATCCATCACAATTGGCCCTCTCTTCTGAAACATTGTTTTCTGGAGGAATTTATCACTCCTATTGTAAAGGTATATCCAGTTTCTAAGGTACCTCAAAAATTTTGCTGCAACAAGATATTTTAAAGTCTTTATGATCTGTTGTATTCACCACAGGTTTCAAGAAATAAGCAGGAATTGTCATTTTATAGCCTTCCTGAATTTGAAGAATGGAAAAGTTCTACAGAAAATCATAAAAAATGGAAAGTCAAGTATTACAAAGGTGTGTAATGAATCCTCTTGTGTAGTGTTCAGTAAATACAGAGCATTGTATTTACTCCTTGTTATTTTATCCTAATTTTAAATTATCAGTTGTTACCTATTTTACACAACACTCTGTTGGTTTTGTAGGTTTGGGCACCAGTACATCAAAAGAGGCTAAAGAATACTTTTCAGATATGTCCAGACATCGAATCCAATTCAAATATTCTGGCCCTGAAGATGATGCTGCGATCAGCCTGGTAAGTTAGATATATTGAGTGGGTTTCTGATTCTAAAAAATCACCAAAGTTTCAGATTAGGTCAATCTAAACATTGACTTGCTTGTTTTATAGGGACCTTTTTATTTTTCCATTCTTCAAGAAAGAAGCAACCAAAATCTTAGAAATAAGCTTCTGATCTGCTTCAGAAAAGATTAAAACAGAATTGTTACTGAAACTTTTTATAATTCATAGGATCATAGATTGAGAACTAGAAGAGACCTTAGAGGCCATCCAAACCAACTCTTATCTGTTTATTTCTTCATTTATAGGCCTTTAGCAAAAAACAGATTGATGATCGAAAAGAATGGCTAACTCATTTCATGGAAGATAGAAGACAGAGGAAGTTACTTGGCCTCCCTGAGGTAAAATATCTTTAATCACGTCCTGTAAAGTTCATCATTTTCATTTTTGTCATTGTCATGGGTCTCAAATCAGTTGATTATAGCAACTTTGAGTCACTGAGCTGTTTTGTTAGATCAAACACTACTCTGCGTGGGGAAATCAATTATGATTTAGCTGAAGGTATGAAGGTCACTGAAATGGCCAGGTTGAGAATAAGAGATTGCAAAGCAGCTGCATGTTATTATCCAGTGTCTGGTTGATTATTTTATCCTTAATACACACCATACACAAAGAGTGGCTTTTCACTCATAGTAATTTTCTAACAGGTTATGTTAAAAATGTAAAACTGCTCTCCCACTTCATTTAATATGCTCAAGAATAGTAGAGAAGGGGGGCGGCTAGGTGGTGCGGTGAATGGAGCACCGGCCCTGGAGTCAGGATTACCTGAGTTCAAATCCGGCCTCAGACACTTAACACAACAAACTAGCCGTGTGACCTTGGGCAAGTCACTTAACCCCAACTGCCCTCCAGAAAGCAAAAAAAAAGAATAGTAGAGAAGGGTTATTAGGTTTTTGTTGTCCTATAGAATACTTTGGTTGAATATCATCCCCTTTTTTGTTCCTCAGGATTACTTATATGGGAAAGCTACTAAGCATCTAACATATAATGACTTCATAAATAAAGAACTAATCTTATTCTCAAATTCTGATAATGAGAGGTCCATCCCATCAATGGTAGATGGTAAGTTGATCTGCTTTACTATTAAATTAATAAAAGAAATAGCTTGTTCATATTGACATTTACTATTCTTTTCATTTCGAAGGTTTAAAACCAGGTCAGAGAAAAGTCCTGTTCACATGTTTCAAAAGAAATGACAAGCGAGAAGTGAAAGTTGCCCAATTAGCTGGTTCAGTAGCTGAGATGTCCTCTTACCATCATGGTGAAGTAAGAACAAACTCATGGAACTTTGCTTTTTGTTACAAATTAGCTTGTGTTTAGTGGAAAGAAATACCAGAAAGAGTCTAATACTATATCTGTGTTTTAATAAATTGCTTATTATCTCTTGCTGAGGCAGCATTAAATATGTCACAACTAGTGATGATGGTTTGTGCCATTACTACACTGATGCCCTTGTTCATAATAGTGATAACTTTGATAGATAGTATGAGAGTAAGTGATATAATTTCCCAAGGAAAATAATAGTATACAGTAGTGGTGTCAACCTCAGATAGAAATGGGGGCCACTAAACTTTACATAAGGATCTCTACATCCTGCATATTGACTTAGAAAACCACATATTAACATCTATGTTCTATTGTATTTTTATTTCACTAAATCTTTCTCATTTTCCATTTTAATCTGGTTTGGACCCACTGGGCCACACATTTAACCCTTCTAGAATGTAGAATATTATGCCCATTTGCTAACATCTGAAACATTCAACAGTAAGTTTTGAATTATAAAAGCTTTACCATCTGGTATTAATATAGCTCCTTTCTTTTATAGAAAAAAAGACTTGGTAATTAAAAGTTCATTTTTAATTTCAGATGTCGCTAATGATGACCATTATTAATTTGGCTCAAAATTTTGTGGGCAGCAACAATCTCAACCTCTTGCAGCCCATTGGTCAGTTTGGTACCAGGCTGCATGGTGGCAAGGACTCTGCTAGCCCTCGATATATCTTCACAATGCTCAGGTAAACTCTACTTTTGGTTTCAGTGGAAGTTTGGTAACTTCATGTTTTCTCAGTTAGAAATTCAAAAATCTTAGTCAAAATCTGTGTTTATGCCTTGGATGTTTGAATAAACATACCAGAAATTATTTCTTGAAAGTTTGGTACTCTGCAAATAACTGGATGTACCTGAGTTAGTCTCTAAACAGCAGAGAAAACTTAAAACTGACCTTCAGCCATTTGAGTTCAGTACCATGGATTTTTCTACATTTAGTAGGCACAATCACCTTCTCAAACTCTATACTTTACTGGTACATTCATCAGTTTTCCCCTGCTTTCTTTTTACAGCCAGTTAATCACTCTGGAGCTTATAGATTGGACAGCAGTAAGTGTCTGCCCAAGCACTGCTTAATGGTTGTTTTGGGGCCCTCCTGGTTCAGAGTGAATATAAATAGTAACTGTTTCTCTTTTGGTCAGTAATCCTGAGGGTCTTCCTCTTCCACTTTGATTTTTGTTTGTTGTTTTAACAAAAGGGACCATCCCTTGATGCACATTCCCTGAATGGGTGTTATCTCACTCAAAGTAAGAATCTGAAAAGACCTTAGCTTAAATTAAGGGCCAGGGTCTCCCACGGCATCTGGAACCATCTCCAGTCTTCCTGATGAATATCTGGCCACTAGAATCAGATGGCTCTGGAGGACAAAGTGAGACTGGTGACCTTGCACAGCCCTCAAAGCCAGCTGCAAGTCTTATCATCTCTCATTGTCCTCTTCAAGAAAAGGACAAACACAGTTTTGATAGCTCAGTTTCTATATTATATAGGGTCAGTCCTATATAAGTTTTTGAAATAGAACTTCTTACCAAATAACCATGATTCTAGTTTTTTTTCTTTGTTTCATTTATATTTCTGTGACAACTGCAACATGAATCAGCAAGTACTTAAAGTTGATTTTTTTTTAATGTATTTTGTGTTTACATTACATACATTTACAGATTACTCCCATTTTGTGAGATACCTCTTATAATAGTAAAACAGTTAAGTAAAACTAATAATACAGTGGTTTCCTCTGAAAGTACTCATATCATTCCACATCTATAGCACTCCCTACCTATTTTTTAAAAAAGAAATGTTTTATATATCTCCCATCCCCACTCCCCCTTTGAAAAAAGGAAAAAGACAAATGTCCTATAACAAATATGCATAATTAAGCAAAACAAATCCCCTCAATGGCTGCATACAAAAATATATGTATCTGAATCTGTACCCCAAATTCATCACCTCTCTGTAATGGATAGCTGGTTTCATCATATGTACTCTTAGAATCCTGAATAGTCATAAAATATTATATCACAGTAATCTCTTTTATTATCTGTATTGTGTGTCTGTATGTGTGTTTCTCGTCATAATAAAAATTAAAATGAGGGTGAGCATAGAAGCACCAGCAAAACACTGCAACATAATTGCCAGAGATGGGACAAAAACGGTCTTTTTATAGCAACTGAATGAAATCAGAATTTTTATAAATTTTTTTTTTTTTTATAAAATTTGTATTTCTTATAAAATATCAACATTTGTCCTATTTTCTCCCTAGCCCATTGGCTCGGTTGCTTTTCCCAGCAAAGGATGATCAGACTTTGAGATTCTTATATGATGACAACCAACGTGTAGAGCCAGAATGGTACATTCCTATTATTCCCATGGTATTGATAAATGGTGCAGAAGGCATTGGAACTGGGTGGTCCTGTAAGATCCCCAACTTTGATGTCCGAGAAGTTGTGAATAATATCAGACGTCTGATGGATGGAGAAGAACCTTTACCAATGGTAATGATTCTACATGATATAGAATCTAATTCGAACTTTATCATTCATTTTAGTTGGTCATTTAATTAAAAGTAATAAGCTAATTGATTATAAAGTCTTATATCAAAACTTGGAACCGTTTCCAAAGTCTTTTATTTTGGCCTTAAACCCTTAAGATATAAACCAACCTATTTGGTTTTTTTCCCTATTCTTTAGCTCCCTAGCTACAAAAATTTCAAGGGTACAATTGATGAGCTGGCTCCAAATCAATATGTTATCAGTGGTGAAGTTTCTATTCTAAATTCAACAACCATTGAAATCTCTGAGCTTCCGGTCAGAACTTGGACCCAGGTAAAAATATTCTGTATTTCTTGGTTGTGATAAAAATAAGTCAATTCTTGTCACCTTTATCACTTTGAGTCATTCGACTTACCTAAGAATGGGTTCTTTTTTCAGGTATATAAAGAGCAGGTTCTGGAGCCCATGTTGAATGGCACTGAAAAGACACCTCCTCTCATCACAGACTACAGGGAGTACCACACTGACACCACAGTGAAGTTCATAGTGAAGATGACAGAAGAAAAGCTGGCCCAAGCAGAGCATGCAGGACTGCACAAAGTCTTCAAACTTCAGACCAATCTAACATGCAATTCCATGGTATGTGTGAAAAGTATTCACATAGCTTAGTATTTTTTAAAATGTAGGGAGCCTATTATATGGATTCTGTATATATTAGACTTGAAAGATTGCAGTTGGCAACATTAACATATTAACATATATGTAAAGGAATAAACTATTTCTGTGGTATTTTATTTAGGTTAAATCTCATTGAAACAGATAATATTCTCCATAAATAGCAATTACTTTAAAGTATTTCTTTTATTCTGATTCCAATCTGTGTTTTCCCATTCAAGGTGCTTTTTGATCATGTTGGCTGTCTAAAGAAGTATGATACTGCACTAGATATCCTAAAAGACTTCTTTGATCTGAGGCTTAAATATTATGGACTGAGAAAAGAATGGCTTACTGGAATGCTTGGTGCAGAATCTGCCAAACTGAACAACCAGGCTCGGTTTATCCTAGAGAAGATAGAGGGAAAAATAGTCATTGGTATGTTACTGGAATAATAGGTACCATATTAAAATACAAGATAGTACTGTATACTCAAGGTTATTTTCCATTAGACATTTTTGTGAGAAGAGTTGCCTAAATTGATGGGCGGGCCAGATATCATGGATTGGCAGCAAACCTAATCCTCCTATTAATTGTGTTAATTTTGATAGTTTATCTAGTATTGCTTAGACAGAAATAACCAAAAGTGCTAGGGCAACTAGGTGGCAAAGTGAATAATAGAGCACTGGTTCTGGAGTCAGGAGGACCTGAGTTCAAGTCTGGCCTCAGGCACTTGACACACTTACTAGCTATATGACCTTGGGCAAGTCATGCCTTGTCTTTCCCCCTCCAAAGGAAGAAAAAAAAGAAATAACCAAAAGCATATTGCTTTTGTTATTGATTAAATCCTAAAATTTTTATGTGGATTTGCCAATCTGTATGACTAGGACTAAAGTAATTGAAGCATGATTGAGCTTCACATCAGTATAATAATTTACATTTTATTAAGCACTTTATGTTTTCTTTTTTAATCTTCAGTATCCCCATGTCTAGACAGTGCAACTATTATTCCCATTTTAAAGATAAAAAACTGAATCTCAAAATGAAAGTTATTTGTTTATAATTTTTTTTTTGTTTAATTTGTTTATAACATTTGATCACAAAACCTTGTAAGGTAGGTGCTGTTGTTTTTCCCATTTTACAAATAGAGAAATGAAGCTGAGTGACTTGCACAGGGTCATAAGCTGATATTTTAAGGCAGGATTTTAATTCCTTTCTTCCTGACCCCAAGGTCAAAACACTATACATTCTGCTACCTAACTTAAATGTGGATTGGCTAGTATTGGCCTAATGGAAAAGAATTAAAAATAAACAAGCATGAATGGGGAGGGGGGTGGGAGAGAGACATAAAATGGTGGAAACTGGCTGTGCGCCTAGGACAGAGGAAAGGGTAGGGTAATTCAGTGGAAATTCCCATAGGACAGGGTTCAAGTAATTAACCAGAGACTGAGGAGAGGCTCTTTCTGGCACCAGAGAGAAAAGGATAACCAAGAATTATCAAAGAGACTAAAATATTAGACCTAAAGGGATAGGAAAGAATAGGAAAATGTTCCTGTGAGACAAAATCAGGCTAATTCAGTAAGGTGAAATTACTATACTTAAAAATTGTTCTATACATAATTTGTGCCCCAAGATTTCCTTATACTAAGTAAAAAATAGTTTTATATTAAAAGGATGAAAGTGCTTTGCCTATACTGAAGTGCACATAGTAAAGGAGCGTAAATAATAGCAGTACAGTGAAGTCTTTGGAAGAGAATCTAATGATGGGGTTGTGGCTCTTAGAGTTGACCTAAGGGTAGCAACCTGTCTTCTGTTTGCCTGCCTCCATAAAAGATTTATAGGATATTCAGTTATGATTTCATTGCCCCCTTGTGGTGACTTGCATTTGTGAAAAGGACTTTTCTCACACAAGCTTGTATAAGATTGATGCTTAAATTTATCTGTTTTTGTAAATATTTTTGGAGGGGAAATCAGAGGTTGTCCTGCCCTCTAATGTTATTGGTGAAAAGAACTCCTAAAGATGAGATTCTCTCTACTACGGATGACAGTCCTGCAGGAGAGAGCTACCTGGGCTGCTAGGATAGCAAATGATTCGCTCCAGTGCCTTGCAGAGGCCAGCGTCATCGACTGTTCAGCTGCTGTACTAGAGTATAAATAATTAATAATTTTTGTTTTATATTATACAATAGGGGGAAATTTATCCCATTCCTAATATTTGTTTTTACTATGTAAATAAGCTTATAATTGAGTATCACAATTTTCCTTTTTTTTTCCCTAGAAAATAAACCTAAGAAAGAGTTAATTAAGGTTCTGATCCAGAGGGGATATGATTCAGATCCTGTCAAGGCCTGGAAGGAAGCTCAGCAAAAGGTAATTTCTTGATCTACTTCCGTTATCTTTTTTTTTTTTTTTTTTTTTAAGAACTCAAAGTATGATAATATCTGCATGCTGGCATTCCCCGTGAAAGTTACCATTTTAAAATCCCTTTTTAGAGTCCAGAAGACAACGAAGAGGAAGATGAAGAAAACGAAAAAGAAAAAAGTGATTCTGCCACTGATTCTGGACCAACTTTCAATTATCTTCTTGATATGCCTCTCTGGTATTTGACCAAAGAGAAGAAAGATGAACTCTGCAGGCAGAGGACTGAGAAAGTAGGTGTGAGGGAGATTGTTTTGCTTTAAATGTTGGGTTTGGGTGTAACATACATTACCTGTACAGAGTGTCCCAAAAGTCTTAGTGTAGTTTGAAGCTTCTGTAACTTAAAACTACTCTTAAGACTTTTAGGACACCCTCTATATTCTATTTTTGCAAGTTGGCACATCTTTGATTTTTATCTGTTGTGTAATTTAGGAACAAGAATTGGAGACCTTAAAACGAAAAAGTCCTTCAGATTTATGGAGAGAAGACCTGGCAGCTTTTGTCGAAGAACTTGAGGTGTGTGGGTCTTTTAAATAGAAGATGTGTCATTTTCACAAGGATTATTATAACTAGACATGGAAATAATATAAAAAATATAAAGATACATCCAAAGATATCAGAGTCCTACCATGCAAAGAAATCATTAAATAATTCAAAGTGGTCACACATGCCAGAAAACATAAAATGTATCCTTGGGACAAGAGGGAAGGACAGGACAGGACTTTGATTTGAAGCATGTAGATGATGGGGTTTCATGTGCCTACGCAGAATGAAAGACAGCTAGGTGGTGCCGTGGGTAGAGGGCAGGGCCTAAAATTGGGAAAACTCATCTTCCTGAGTTCACATCTGACCCCAGATACATAATAGCTCTCTGATCCTAAGCAAGTCACTTAACCCTGTTTGCCTTTGTTTCCCCATCTGTAAAATGACCTGGGAAAGGAAATGGCAAACCTCTCCAGTATCTCTGCCAAGAAATACCCAAATGAGGTCATGAAAAATCGAACACAACTAAAATGACTGAAACAACAAAAACAGAAGGAGCTAACACAAAAGTCTGGAATGAAGAGAATTAATTGCCAGCAGACCTTTGCAAGATGAACAGTAGGACCTAAAGAAACTTATACTCTTTTCATTTATAAGGACTATCCAAGTTTAAAAGATCATACATACTACTTGCTGATCTGAAATTTCCTTTAACAAAAGAAAAAAAATCTTTCCTTGCTTTCCAGATGAGGAAATTTGAAAGGTTAAGGGTCACATGTGTAAGTCTGGTCTAACACTGATGCCATTGTCAGACATATTGAAGTGTTGGTTTTGTTGGATTCTTTTGTCCCTTTTTATTTGTTACAAGAGTTGGTCTACTGTATAGAGAAGCTTATCTTTTAGATATTAGACAATGTTTGTTGCATAATAATTTTTTTTCATAACCTTTCTTTAGGTTGTTGAAGCCAAGGAAAAACGGGATGAACAAGTGGGTCTTGTTGGTAAAGGTAAAGCTGGTGCAAAACCAAAGGCAAAGAAAGGTCAGCTGGCAGAAGTTTTGCCTTCTCCTTGTGGCAGACGAGTCGTCCCCCGAGTGACAGTAGAAATGAAAGCAGAAGCAGAAAAGAAAGTCAGAAAGAAAATCAAGGTAATAAATATATTTGAAAAAAATTTGGCAGCATGGAATAAGAGCTGACCTCAAAGTTAGAAAAGGTTGGGTCAAGTCCCACCTCCAATATATGTTGGCCATGTGCCCTTGGGAAAGTCACTTACCCTCTCAGTGCCCCTAGGCAACTCAGACTGAGTTGCTGAACAGGTGCCAATCTGCATTACTAGATGGTGTTCTCTAAGAGGATTTACCATCCCAGTAAAATCATAGGTCTAATAGTCGTCACTTCTCCCTCCCCCCCAAAAAAATACATGTGTGTCAATAGCTTTTCAAATGCTACTTTCTTTTCCAGGCTCAATAAATATAATTATGGTACTCTTTGCTTTGGAAATAGCTAAAAGTTGATCAATATTACAGCATTCTTTATCCCCCCCAAAAAAAGACTCACAGGCACGCTAGAATGCATGTGATACTATGGTGGGGTTTATTAACATGTTTAAATATTATGAAACAACATTGGTTAAGGCAACCTTGTTATGGTTATACCCACAAGTTTTTCTAAATAGGCTTTCATTTAGTTGGAAAAACCTCATTACTTAACTGAAAAATAGAAATACATAATTTTTGGAGATATTCTTCTTTAAAGTAAATCTTTTTAAAAAGTTATTAGCTACCAAAAAATTTCTTCCTAATAAGTTGCTTTGAGCATCAGTTTACATCTAGTTAAGATGCCATTTCAGCAAACATCTGTTGAAGGCCTACTCCGTACAATACATGCACTGTAGTAGGATCATACATTTAGAGCAGCTCCCAGATATTATATTACATCTGTAGTTACAAGACTTCCCTTTCTTAATATTTTGTTCCAGATTTTGAGGATGTACAAAATTATTGTGGGTTTATTTTGTAGGTTCATGTTTAGAACTGAAAAAGAGGCTTAAAGGCCATCCAGTTCAACTCTTTCATTTTACAGATGAGGGAAATGAGACCAAGAGAGGGGAAATGATTTGCCTGGTTGCCCAAACAGTAAAGAGCACAACTGGGATTTGATCTTTGGTCTCTTATTCTTATTATTAAGTCTTATTAAGTCTTATTCTATTGCTCTTTGCCCTGTACTATTCTTGACCTCTAGGAACAAGTTATGGGAATGTATTTTGTCATTTTTCTTTCTAATTATATATTCTTAGGTTTGTCTTTTGTCTAGTTATTTCCCTTCCTATTCATAGACCATCCCATTAAATAATTTATTTTCAGAATGTCTTATATAACATTGATGAACAGGTATGATTCCTCCACAGCGTCATGCTAATAAGTCTTACTGAAGTCATGCTGTACCTACATATTGCCAGTGCTTAGCTATATGGAGTTGGCAGAACATTTAACTTCTTTCTTTTTATGTCTTTAGACTGAAAACATCGAAGAAAGTTCTCAAGATGACGGTATAGAACCAGACACTCTGAAGCAAAGACTGAACAAAAAGCTTAAGACAGAACCAGGTAATTTAAAGGAAATAAATACTACAGCCTTACATTAGTTATTACCAGGCCTTATCTAGTGAAGTGTACTGGAACTTTTGGGAGTTTATGCTACAAGGGCTGTCTTCCTGGGCAATAATCACCTTATAATGGCATCCTTTGGTAACTCAGGACTTTGGACTTTTAGGATGACTCTATAGATGAGGCTATAGATAGACCTTATTAATAGCATATCATGTGACATTTTAAATTCACAAAATTTATTTGTCCAAAAAAAGATTAAAGTAGTTTTTTCATTATGTCAGTAAGTATTAGAAAGTTCAAAGCACTATAAAAATGTAAATTCTTATCTCAAGCACTTACTCATTTCCTGGCATAGAGTGGACACCATGGGTGACACAAAAGAAATGTAATATGTTGCTTCTACCCTAAACAAATTTGTAGTCAGAAGTTAAGACTAATATATACAGTTAGTGTAAAGCTTCTTCTTCTTCTTTTTGCTTTTTGGAGGGCAGTTGGGGTTAAGTGACTTGCCCAAAGTCACACAGCTAGTTTTTGCATCAAATGTCTGAGGCCGGATTTGAACTCTGGTCCTCCTGACTCCAGGGCCAGTGCTCTATTCACTGCACCACCTAGCCGCCCCAGTGTAAAGCTTCTTTATAAAAAGGTGCTATATTGAATGGCACATACAGTAAATGCTGCAGTATTCTACAAAAGGGAGACATTAAATACTAAAGGCTAATGAAGCTCAAGAAAAGCTTAAAATGAAAAATGTGGGATTTGACCTTTGCATCGGGTATACACCAGTGGGAATTTGGGCACAATCTGTGCAAACACAATGAGTTAATTTAAGGTCTTGAGTGTTTAGGTTTTGATGAGTAGTTATTAAGAAATAAGTCTTACAAGGTACCCTAGGACCAGCTTCAGGATGACATTTAAAGGAAATTTAACCCAGCAGCAGCATGTGTTGTCTAGTTGGTGTAAAAAGAGGTTAAACTGAAGTTGTTGGAATAATTCTTCCTGAGTTGATAAGCATTTGGGTTATGGTGACTCACAATATGGAAAATGCAGGAAAAAAATAGAAAGGATTCATGTATTTCTAAGGAATGGGCAAAGGTAATTAATTCTTTTCTATTTTTCTACTCTTTAAGGTACCAAACAAAAGAGGCAAACCAAACTGCCATTCAAACCAGTCAAAAAAGAAAATAAGAAAAATCCTTGGTCTGATTCAGAATCTGATCTGAGTTGTAATGAAAGTGACTTTTATGTCCCTCCTAGAGAAACTAAATTACGCAGGATGGCAACAGGTAAGAAAAACTGCCGAAAAAATATGGGTGCTAGTGACCATAAAGCTTTGGATGGACAGTATATTGTGGTTGGCAGCCCTGAAATCCAGGAACAGTTTTGTTGTAGAGGAGTAACTATAAAAATTTTAGAAGAGGAAACTGGAGGAAGTTGAAATTCTGTTGCATTAAAAGTAAAGTTAGTGATCTTTAAATGCTATTCAAAAAAGTTTTTTTAATCATTCTTTATAGAAATGATGTCTAAATGTTACTCATTTTGACTTTTTGTTTGGGTTTTATAACAGCAAATACCAAATACACCGTTGATTTAGATTCAGACAGCGATATTTCAGATTCTAAAGAGGAACTTCAAGATGAAGATGAGGATTTTATCCCATCAGATGGAAGTTCATCTCGGGTTAAAAGTGCACCAAAGTGAGTATATGAGCACATTTGAATGTTCCCACTTTGTGCTAATGTCTCTGGAAAGATCAGGGCTGGTACAGATATACTCCATTTAACACTGACCTAGCCAACTTCATGCAGTTATACCAATCCTACTGACGCATTTTTTTTTACCAATCGCCTGGACTGCAAATCAAATGGTCAGTGATCAGCCCAGTCAGAGTTTATTTGGAGAGTTAATTCCAAGCCCTAATTCTGCCTACCATCTCATTAATCACATTAATTTCTTTCACTGCCCCCCATAACATCTTGCTTAACATCACATTTTCATAGATCAAAATAATAATATTAGCTGAAGTATTAATAATGTAATGCTAATTTACTTAATATGTAGGTTAAAGATAGTTGCTAATTGCTAAAAAAACATTTTATTCTAGAGCAACTAAAGGACAAGCTACTCACAAAGAAGAGGAGCCACAGAAAAGTTCTTCATCAAGTATGTGTCTGTGTCTGTGTGTGTGTGTAATGTTTGACTTATTCTTTAAAAAAACTAGGTAAATTTAGCTGATTTGCTTTTGTTCCTTTTGATAAATAATAAAGTTAATTCTGCCTAGGTGTATCATGCTGGTATTTAGAGAACCAAAAGTAACAGAAAAACTCTAAATTCGCTTATAAAATATTTTTGTTTTCTCAAGATGAAGTTGAGGACCTGGAACCTGAGGATGCTAAGGATATGGCTCCAGCTTCTTCAAGTTCTTCTCCTTTCGATTTTCCAGCTGAACTTGAACTTCCAGATCCAGCCCCCAAAAAAAGCACCATAGGGAAAAAGACTGCAGCAAAGAGTGAGTCCAGACATTTTACATGACTGCTGAGAATTACTAGTAAATTAAGTCAGGTTTTAAAATCATGCCCAGAATTCATGGAGTACATCTACCGGAATTAAATCTTTCAGAAGCTGCAACCATTGTTTTTTATCATAATGTAAAAAGTAATTTGTTACTTAAATGGTTAATTTTAGTGTGTTAAACTAGGAACCAGATGATGGAAAGAGTACTGTCTCTGACAGGTCATTTCACTTGAGCCCATTTTCTTACCTATAAAATCAAACACTGCCTATCTCATGAAAGTTGTTTTGAGAGAAATATTTTGTAATGACCTTAAAGATCTGCAAAAATTTCTTTTTGTTATTGTGTTTCTAATCATTTACGTATTGCTATGACATTTCTAAAAGACTTGATAGACACTATCCTGTTTGATCTTTAAAACAGTCTTAATGTTATTGCCCATTTTACAGGTAGAAGAACTGAGTTTGGAACAGATTAGATAATCTGTCCAAGGTTTTACCACTAGTGAAGCCAATATTTTAACACAGGTCTTTTGACTTCTGGAGAGCTTTTTCCATTAGGAGACACATGTTGAAATCGACAAACACATTTAAACACCTGGGTGGTATAAAGGGAGCATGAATAATAAACTGTAGGGCTTTACTATAAACTATTATATACTTGTGATATTTGAGAAAATAAGTTTAAAAATTAAAGATAATTGGATTCTCGCGGGGCGGCTAGGTGGTGCAGTGAATAGAGCACCAGCCCTGGAGTCAGGAGGACCTGAGTTCAAATGTGGCCTCAGACACGTAACACAAAAACTAGCCGTGTGACCTTGGGCAAATCACTTAACCCCAACTGCCCTCCAAAAAAGCAAAAAGGAAAAAAAAGATAGTTGGATTCTCCAGTTTATGATTACCTTTGTTGCAGTGGCCTTTCCTTGGTCAAATTTTAAAAGTAGTCGTTACATTACTGGGAAAAATAGGACAAACAAAAACTAATGTACAGAGTGAGGAATTACATCCAAAGATTCAAATACTGAATCAAAGTGTTGACTATTTCAGGTCAGTCTTCCACTTCTACTGCTGTAACAAAGAAAAGAGCAGCACCGAAAACAAGCAAAAAGGCCCTTGCCTCCAAAGTGTCTCCAGACTCCGTCTCTGAAGCCTCTGAAAAGGTTGTGCCAGCCAAAAGCAAGAAACCTCGCAAGAGGAAGCCTTCTGACTCTGATGACTCTGATTCAGATTTTGGAAAAAGCATCTCAACAGCCAAGTTAGGGAAGGTGGGTCTTTTGAAGTACGCTTGGACCCTCATCTTGTACTGGGTGACTTGAGGTTTAGAACGGAAGGGTAGCAATAAAAGCTTCTGGCATTTATCACTTTTGTTTGAGCCTTACAACCCTGAGATATTCTTAAAATCTCATTCACCCTTGACTTTGAGTATTTGCATATATTTGGTTTGCTCACTTAATGTTGGTGCTGGCCTTTGGCTGCAAGAATCCAGTGTTATGATTTCTTTTTTTTTTCCCCAGTGTTATGATTTCTAACAAATTAGAGACTCTTTAAATTGTGATGTGCTTATTATAGTTATACAGTTTAGTTCTTCATTAACTTCAGGTTCTATAAACTCTTTTTACTTTTAGAAATCCAAGAAGGTGGATGATGACTTCCAGATTGATCCAGATTCGAACTCGGCTCCTGTGGCACCACGGGCAAGACCTGGCCGAGCAAAGAAGCCTATTAAATACCTGGAAGAATCAGATGAAGATGATATGTTTTAAAATGTGGAATTATTTTTAATCTTAATGATAACAAAACTGCTTTTGAAGTCATTTCTCTCTGAAACTCTAGTTTCTTTCTCTGAGAATAAGTCTAGCTCTAGGAGTATTTTTGATCAAAAGTTACTGAAACATTTTGCCAGATTAGATTTTTCAGCAGTGGGGAAGCTCAATTGAGTACTCCTGACTTTTAGCATTTCCTCCTAAGAACGCAATACTGTATAATTGAGCAGTCATCAGCATTCTTTCATCACCACCTTTGTGTTTTGAGTACTCCTGTTTGTTTGGGTTTTTTTTTATCTGATTATAGTTTTGAACCTTGGGTGTAAATTCTCTCTCTTGGTCTGTTAGTTTCTTGAGAATTTAGGTCAACTAAAAAGTACCAGTCATATAAAGTAGTAAATTTCCCTATCACTAACCTATACAATATGAGAAAGAAAGAGGTACTTTGGCTTCCAAAGTATAGATTTAGTGAGACTGGAATAATTTGTTCATTCAGTGTTATCTTGTTAGTTTTAAGAGGTGAGCAGTGTTATACCAAGTAACCCTTTGATTTTATAGATCTTCTAACTAAAATATTCTCCTTCTCCCAAAATACCTACATTAATATGTGTCTACATACCCCTAACAAGTCGGTATAGTGAAGGAAAATTAGTCATAGATTGGTCACGGAGATGGAGCGTATTCTGTACAAAACTATAGATTGGCTAAAACTTGCACATTGCAACCTATAGAAGCAGATAGTGGCTGCCTCGGTATTGGGTTTTTCTAGGATAAGGCTTCAAGGTGGCCTGGGCATTTATTTTGGGAGGCAGTTGGACGTTAGTGTTTTCAGTGAGGTAAATTTGGTGACATGCTTGGAATTACCCATAAGAATGTCTTTAGCTCGCTTTATGTAAGCATCTCAT
>CM053593.1:153470673-153553020 GCA_028646575.1 Pseudocheirus occidentalis
GGGAGGCAGTTGGACGTTAGTGTTTTCAGTGAGGTAAATTTGGTGACATGCTTGGAATTACCCATAAGAATGTCTTTAGCTCGCTTTATGTAAGCATCTCATCTGTTTATGTGATTGTGAGTGGTGTTCTATAAGTGTATTTGTAAATATTTGCTATGTTTTCTATGTAGTTGAATTAAAAATAATTTTTGTACTTAAAGTGGTCAGTATGTTTCCTCTGTATTCTCAGGGGACTACATAGATCAGAAAAGGAGAGGTGGTTTTTCCAGTACCTGCCCTTCTTTTAGGCATTTGTGAATGGCATTCTCAACAGATTGGGGGTGCCGCCAGTCAGTCCTACACAATCTCCCCACCCCAAAAGTATCTTCCTCAACACTATGGGGCAGCCTGGGATAGTGGACTTTTGAGTCAGGAGACCCATTTGTTTTGTGTCTTGACTTCCAATGTGCTTTGCACGTAATAGGCACATAATAAATGTTGAATTGACTCCTTGTTAGATGACTGGGCAAGTCATTCAACTCAGTTCTTTAGTTTTTTCGTATATGGAATGGGGGGAAAGGAAGAGCCAGTATTTTTTGCCTAAGTCTTACAACACATGACACACAGGTGTGCATGCATGCATACACACACACATACACCAACAACCTGAAAAGGCACCAAATCAAATTATTGCAAAGTACTGTGATTTCTGATCAAGAAGTCATGACATGAAAGTGTTTGCAGATCCCATACATGGGGGGAGGAGGGAAATCTGAAACTCAAGTGACTGTAACTGAATCTTGTAAACTAAAAATAAATGTCAACAAATTAACAAAAATGTTTAAAAAAAGAAAAGTCATGAATCATTTTTCCAGCCTCAAGCAGCATAGGAATAAAGGTCTGCAGACACTGGGGTGGGAGCTAGCCAGGAGAGCACTGTAGCCAGCAGCATGGTGGTGGTAAGCAGCCAAATACCCAGTAAGGGAACTGAACTCAGCTTCCAAGGGATCCCAGTACTAGCACAGAAACAGGTGCCATCTAACAGCTTTGTTGTCTATAGTTTCAGGGGAGAGTAATGAGGGAACAGGGATCCCTACCTCATAAGCACCTAGGAACAAGTACCAGAAACATTGCTGTCATTGTGAACTCAAGCAAAGTTGAGACTTCTAACCGTTATTCCCCACACAAGCAGGAGATCAAAAGCAATGGGGAGCCAGCAGTTCAGTCGCGCACCTGCAGAACCTCCTAGCAGGCTAACAGTGATTAACAATAGCAACAGTCTACAAAAACATCATAGGTACCCGAACCAGGTCAAGGACTTATGTAGAGGGCAGACTAGGGGAGCAGTAGACAGACCTCTCACTGAATCACATCACTTTAGGAAGCCCTGAAACCAGACCAAGCTGTGCAAGTAGCAGTACATAAAAGAAGCTCAAGCTTTACCTCCACTAAGAAGTGGACAGAGACTAACAATAACAAAGTCCAAAGTAAAAAAAAAAAAATGGACAGGAAAATGTGCAAACAACAAAAAAATAACCTTAACCATAAACAGTTTAATATGGTAACAAGGAAACTCAAGACAAAAATGCAAAAGAAGACAATGACTTGAAAACATCTATTAGCAAAACCTGAACAAAAAATATGGATTAGACACAAGTCAAACAGGAATTCCTAAAATGAAAAGTTTTAAAAACAAAATATTTTCTAACATAAGGTAACTAGATAATACATTGGCAGAAAAAAAATAAGTTATGCAAGAAAATTATGAACAAAAAATGGTGATAACAATGACTACATCAGGGTTATTATGAGGAAAGTACTTTGTAGATAAGTTAGTAAAATGTCAGTCACTAACCCCTTAATATGAATTATTTCCCAATACTTAATAGGCTGAACTGAGGAAATAGGAGTTTTTAGATGAATGTAAGAATTAATTTTGGAGTGGTGAGAAGAGGAGGGGATTCTTTTTCAACTATGGGCTGAACTGGATAGCCTCTGATTTTACTTCCAACACTGGCTCTGTGATCCTGATCAGGCAATGAACTCTGTTTGCCTTAAGGTTAATGATATGCAGGGTATGAGTGAAGTCCAACTCTGCCCTCTCCATTTCTTTAATGGAGGGAGAGAGGAGTGAAGCCAGGTGCAAAGTTGGATTGCTAAGCCATTAGCTCTTCTGGGTAAAATCCCATTACATGGTCCATAGAGAATACGGTTCAATAAGCATATGTTAATTGCTTACTATTTGCAAGGCATTGTACTGAGCACTAGGGAAGTAGAAAAAAATCAATTTGTCCAGGAGCAGCTAGATGGTGCAGTGAATAGAGCCCCCTAGAGTCAGGAGGACTCGAGTTCAAATCAGGCCTCAGACACTTGGCACACTTACTAGCTGTGTGACCTTGGGCAAGTCACTTAACCCCAATTACCTTGCCTTCCCCCCTCAAAATGAATTAGTCCCTGCCTTCAAGGAGTTTATATCCTACTGAAGAATATAATATTTACACTAATACATAAATACAATGTGAAGAAAGCAACTAACAACTTTTGTCACATTGGAGGTGATACTTGAAGAAAGCCTTGAAGAACCCAGGGTTCCTAAGGCATAGGTGAGCAGAGAGTATATTCAAGGGACGGAGACAGGATGTTTCAAGGAATTCAATTTTATTTAATTTCACTAGGATGTAAAATGCACGAAGGAAAGTAATGGGCAGACTGAAAAGGTAGACGAACTGGATTGTGAAAGATACCAGACACCATTGGTGAGCTCAGAGTTTGCCTCTTAATGGAGAAGCAATAGGGGACCATTGAAAATTCTCAAGACTTGGAGCATTAGAATCAGATCTGTGCTTCAAGAGATTTTTGGCAGTTGTATAAAAGATGAATTGGACCAAGCAAAGATCAGAAGCAGAGAGGAATTAGGCTATCACAATAGGCTAAACGTATTGGAATTTCATTATGAATACTGGTAGGAGTTTATTTATTAAGTGCCTTTTCCATGCATCACCCTAAGACACAAAATATTACTTAAGACAGTTCTCAGCATCAAGGTCTTTATATGCCATTAGACAAACTGGAATGGAGCTTCAGAGGAAGAAGATCACAGGTTTTAAGCCTGTAGGCCTAAAGCTGACACTGACTTCTTTGGGTAAATTAAAAGTGAAATGTCTAAAAAACCCAGGAGGGGAATGGAGGAGGGTGTCAAACACATCACCTGTCTTTCTTCCTAATTCCTAGATCTGCACAAGGTGTCTTGATAAGGGATGATTTGAAAGGCTGAGCTGAAGGTAAAGAATGACATTGAAGGGTCTTTGCTTTTTAATAGCAAGCTCATAGCTCCATTCTCTTTTTCCTAACCTTCCCATCTATAATGCAAGAAGCCCATGATTAAGTTATCTTATTACATTAATATCCGCAGAAGCAGGAAAGCAGAATGAAAAGGGCCAAAGGCCTGAATCCCTCTTGAATAGCCTAAGGCTCAGACTTCACAACCATCTGAGCAATTCTCCCTGGTTCAAATGAGGCTGATAGCTCTAGTTTGTGCCCAGAAGAATAATTTCCCTACAGTGATGCTTCTGTATTTAGAAAAAATGTCTAGTCAGGGTCTCAAGCTAAAGTTGTCTCTGAGACCCTCTTCATTTTCTTCCTTTTTTTCCTTTTTAAGTATTTTAATAATTATCTTTTTTTTACATCAATCTAACTTCCCAATGACATTTCTCTATATATAGGACTCTCATTTAAAGCAAGTATAGTCAAGCAAAAGAAATCAATATACTGCTGTGTCTGAAAAGGCAAGCTTTATTCCTTACCATTCCTCAAGATCTCTGAACCAAGCAGCAGGCTTCACAAGCATCAAATCTTCTGAAGTCGTGATTGGTCATTGCATTACTCAGAGTTCTGAAGCTTTTCAAGGATTTTTTTTTCCTTTACATTACTGTGGTAATCATATAAATTGTCCTGATTTTACTTATTTTGATCCGCATCAATTCAAACAAGTCTTAAGGTGTAATAATGGTCTGTTACATTTCTTCCAAAACAATTGGATCAGCCATTCTCCTAGTCCAGGGGTGGGAAACCTGCAGCCTCCAGGCCACATGTGGCCCTCTAGGTCCTCAAGTGCAGCCCTTTGTCTAAAGGGCACTTGAGGACCTAGAGGACTGCATGTGGCCTGGAGGCTGCAGGTTCTTCACCCCTGCTCAATGGGTAACCACTTTCCTTCCAGTTTTCTGCTACTACAAAAGATGCTGGTGTAAATAATTTTATAAATGTGTAAACTTTCCCTCTGTCTTTGACCTCCTTGGGGTCTATGCCTAATAGTGGCATTGCTATGGTATGTGGTATATAATAGAGTTTTTTTTAGTTCAGTTGCAAATTGTTTTCCAGGATAATCAGATTAATTCACAGCTCCAACAATATTAGCACACTTTAACATTTCTTCCCATAGCATTTCTAACATTGACCATTTTTTTGTTTTATCTTTGCTGTTCTGGTTGATATTTGAGGTAAAATCTTAAGAGTTGTAAAACAATTTACATTTGTTTTGTAAAATTTGCATTTTTCTTAATTAGTGATGTCCAGGGCATTTGTTAATGTGGCAGTTAATAGTTTGCTTTTCTTCTTTTGAAAATTGCCTGACCCAGTAATACCACTTTGGGGGCTGTATCCCAAAGAGATCATAGAAGTGGGAAAAGGACCCATATGTACAAAAATATTTATTGCAGCTCTCTTTGTGGTGGCAAAAAAACTGGAAACTTGGGGGATGCCCATCAATTGGGGAATGACTGAACAAGTTATGGTATATGAATGTAATGGAATATTATTGTGCTATAAGAAATGGGAAGGAGCTGGACTTCATAATTACCTGGAGAGGCTTATACGAACTGATGCTAAGTGAGAAGAGCAGAACCAGGAAAAATTTGTACACAGTCACAGATACATCATATGAGTGATGACCAACCTTGACGCCCAGTTAAAAGACAACTCTACAAGTCTCAGAATGGAAAGAGATAACCTACACTCAGAGAGACCAGAGTTTAAACGGAGACTGAAGCAACACATGCTATTGTTCTTTTCCATGTTTTATTTTGTTTCTTTTTTTTCCCCATTATGCACTCCATTGGTTACAACACTTCTACACAACCAGACTATTGTATAATGTGAAAGTGTTTGCAGATTCCATACATGATGGTATGTCACCATGGTGGGGGGGAGAAGGAAGGGGAGAAAATCTGAAACTCAAGTGATTCTGTAACTAAATCTTATAAACTAAAAGTAAATAAACAAGTCAAAAAAAAAAAAAAGAAAATTGCCTGTCCAAAAAATGCAGTTCTCAAAAGAATTACAAACTATTAACCATATAAAAGAATGCTCCAAATCACTAATAATGAGAAAAATGCAAATCCATACTACTCTGAGGTTTCACCCAATATCCAACAAAGATGAAAAAAAGATGGGAATAATGTTGGAGTGTTGTAGAAAAACAGGAAACCTAATGCATTATTGGAGAGCTGAAAATTGGTTCCACCATTGGGGTGGGGTGGGGTGAGGCAGTCAGAATTAAGTAACTTGCCTAGGATTGTATAGCTACTAAGTGTCAAGTCTCTGAAGCCAAATTTGAACTCAGTCCTCCTGACTGCAGGGCCATTGTTCTATCAACTGCACAACCTAGCTGCCCCCAGCTCCATCACTTAAAAAGTAATTTGGAATTATTCAAAGTGACTAAAATGTCCCTACCCTTTGACCTAAATATTTCCCCACTAGGCATATCCCAAGGAAACCAGTGACAAAACTAAAGGTCCCACATATACCCAAAGTAGTTACAGTCACACTTTGTTGTGTTAGCAACAAACTGGAAACAAGGTAGATGATTAAGAAATGGTTAAACATATTGAAGTACATAAATATAACTCTGCCATAAGAAATTATGAAGAATTTAGAAACATAAGAAGACTTATAAGAACTGATGCATTTGAATGGATCTTTTTACCTAGGCATGATTTTGTAACATCATGAATCAGTCATTTGTAAAATATCGGCTCACTGAGGTATGCCCATCTTTCCAATGTTGGCACATTCTACTATTCAATCTCAGAAAATCACATGTGTTACTATCACCACCAATGTCATCAGAAGAGTTCAGTCTCAAGAAGCTGTCAAGCTCACAATGATGGACGCAAATTTTCCTAAATTCCCATTTTTGCTCAAAAGGTCAAATTTTCTCATTGGCAACAGATAGTGTCACTTGCTTCCTCTTGAAAAGGTAGGCTCACTTCATTCATTTTTTAGGAAATGTCTGGGAGCAGCTGGGTGGTAAAGCAAATAGAGCACCGACCCTAGAGTCAGGAGGACCTCAGTTCAAGTCCAGCCTTAGATACTTAGCACTTACTAGCTGTGTGATCTTAAGTCACTTAACCCCAACTGCCCTGCCTTCTCCCCTCCAAAAAGACAAAAAAAAAAGATTATTCCAAATAACCCTAATTTGTCAGTTCTTTCAAGTAAAAATGGTGCTTCATTGGGGAGAAAACAGCTCACAACTCAGTCCATAAGTGCTATTCCTTTTGATGATGATCATACTTTGGTAAAAAGCAGGAGGACATTACAAGTTTTGTTGTTTTTCAGTTGTTTCATTCATATCCAACACTTCATGACCCCATTTGGAGTTTTCTCAGCAAAGATACTGGAGTGGTTTGCCATTTCCTTTTCCAGCTCATTTTACAGATGAGGAAACTGAGTCAATTAAGGTTAAGTGACTTGCCCAAGGTCACACAATTAGGAAGAGTCTGAGGCCAGATTTGAACTCAGTTCTTCCTGACTCCGGGTCCAGTACTCTTAACCTCTGCATTTGCATACATCATCATGCATATTAAAAATCATATACTCAGAGTCAACACCTTAAAAAACTATTTTTTATTGCTTCATTAAGAACATTTTTATTTTTAATGTGAGTGTGTCATGCTGAAGAACATAACAACCACTAGTATGTTTTGGTGCCACTCTCTTCATTTGTGCTAAGACACTTGTGGATATATCCACCAAGCTTTCTGTGCCTTCAAGGCAAATGTCCACAGAGTTAATAGTTAATAGATAATAGATAAACTATTAGATTCAAAAGGTTATTCAACACTTCAAATATTCCAGCATCACTTGTGTTTGTTGCCAAGTACTCACATAACTGGAATATGATTTTCAACACTCAGTTATTCCTAACACTGGATGAATACAAGCAAGTGGTGCAGTGGGTAGAGGGCCAGCACTGGAGTCAGGAAGATTCATCTTCGTGAGTTCAAATCTGGCCTCAGAAACATACTAGCTGTGTGACCCTGGCTAAGTCACTTAACCCTGTTTGCCTCAGTTTCCTCATCTGTAAAATCATCTGGAGAAGGAAATGGCAAAGTACTGCAGCATTCTGCCAAGAAAACCCCCAATGGGGTCACAATGACTAGAACACAATTGAACAACAACAACAAAGACAAAAATACAATTATGTAGACAAGGTATTAATTCAGTCTTCATTTTTACAACTAAATCTTTCATTCAGAGGTCATGTAGCCTCTGGACAATTCCACTGTGCTATCAGGAGATAATGAGAGTGAAAAAGGCAAATGAAGTCTTATTATTATTAGCAAAGAGAGGATTTACTTTATAGACCCCCTAAAAGGGTCTCAGAGACTCTGGGGGGCCCACAGACCACACATTGAAAATCGCTGCATTTAGAGTAACCAGAATATTGCATGAAGTCCTAAATTATCAGAAAATCCAGAGGTATAAACAGAAGTCCAGATATGACATAGGAGGCAGAGCTGGTCTTGGAAACTGGAAGACTTGTGTTCAGATTCTGCCTGATATGTATGATCTATGTGATTCAATTCACACAAGTCTTTTCTAAGCCTCATTCCCTTTCACAACTACATATATGTACACATGCATATATACATGCATGTATATGTATATGTGTATATATGTACGTATATATCTGCGTGTATGTGTATCTGTATATATGCATGTATACAAATATATGTGTGTACCTGGATATGTATGTATGTATGTATGTGTATGTATATTTGTATGTATTGTATATGTGTGTACGCATGTATATCTGTGTATGTATCTGTATATGTATGTGCGTGTATATCTGTGTATTGTGTTATCTGTATATATCTTATCTGTATGTATGTGTATATAGTCATGTATATGCATATGTACATGTGTGTATAAACAAGAGTTTTATAAAAGAATATTTACTTCAAAAATTATAATCATAAATATATAAACTTACTCTCTCCAACACGTGGGAAGCATAATTCTCTTTCCCATTTCAGTCTCTGGGGAGGGAAAAAGGATTAATCATAGCTTAGCTCAGTCCCATAGAGTACGATTGCAGCTCCAAGTCCAGCTTCCCCCTCAGGTTCAGGGTTGAGGCCCAGGCACCCGGGCTTCTCAGGGTTTCCATGCAGGCACTGGCTCCAGTCCTGCAATCCTGGCTCTGTGGTCACCGTGGCTTTAACTCCAGGATTCTATAGGGATCATTCCTGGTCTTTTGAAGTTGAGGACAAACAGCACAAAACATAAATACCCCCAGGTCCGTTTCTAGAAGTTGAGATAAAAGAGAGTAGTGGAAGAAATGCTTCCCCTCTTGGTTCTGTTCATGGCTTCTAAGCTGGGCACAGGAACTAGGAGTCACAGAAAAGAGTCAAAGGACAGTCAAAAAGATGGTAGAGACTAACAAGGATAGAAAAAGGAAAGGCAGCCAATCAGATGGGGCTACCCCCACCTGCACAGTGGGAGACGCAGTGGGCTCCAAGCTAGATGAGATAGGCATGCTCAAAGGCCAGCCTGGGTATGCATAGATGTGTGTATGTGTGTGTGTGTGTGTGTGTGTGCGTGTGTGTGCATACATGCATGCATGCATGTGTATATGTATGTATATACACATTATATAGGTAGATATTTTAGGTATTACAGTATATATATGTATATATATACATATGTATACACACACATACTGTATATACTATACTATATATACTCTATATATGGTAGTGTAATGCCATGCATGAGCAGCTTCCACAAAGAATGCTACTGTGAACAGCTTTTAAGGTTCTGATTACACAGTATAGGAAATACTCCATGTATTCCATAACAAATCAAGGCAAACATTCACAACAAATCACAATATAATATTCACAATATTACATCTTATCACAGGAAATCACAATATAGTGTTCACAACAGCTTAACATTAGAATGGCCATGTAGTTTTCACCAAAGTGGTCACAGTGTTTAGGATGAAGAAGAAAAGAACAATCATCTGGTGTGCCTATGGGGGTTTGCCTCCTTATTCAGTCATTCAGTCATCTCAAAATACAATAGTCCATCTTCCACTCATGGGGCAATCATAGGTTAACTTAATCACTCACTTATCTAGCAATCAGTCACTAAGTATCATTAATTACTAAATATAATCATTAGAAAATTACACAAACTCTCCACCCCTCAGTGTCTAGTAAACTTCAAATTTCATCACTGTATTCAATATCCAAGGAGAGGCCTCTTCTTCATCTTGACTCAGGGTGGTCTCTCAGATTCCCTGGATCCCCTTCCATAGTCCCAGCTCCTACCTGAATCCACCAAAAAGTCATCTGGATTCAGAGGTAGACACAGCTCCCAAGTCCTTGTCCAGTCCTCTGGGCACTTCCTCCAACACACTGAAGTTCACAGGGTCCAGCACATCTCAAAACCTTCACAATTTCTGTTCTCAAGAACTCAAGGATCAACTAAGCCACAAACAAAGTCTTATCCTGGTCATGCTTCTTCAGTCCTCCAACAGTTAGGCTGGCCCTAGGACTCAGAAGAAAACTCAGCCTTCCAGGCAGCCTTCTTAGCAGCAACTTGAGCCTTCACCAGATTCTGGTCTCAAGGAAATCTTCTCTCAGTTCTCAGTCCAGCAAGCAGCAGCCCAGCTTCTAGATGCTGGGAAAATTCTGCTTCCTTTACCAGGAGCCTGCCAGGAGAAAAAAATTCTAATTTTGACTGTCTCTCTCTGGGGCTCTACTTATATACACACAAAGCATTGGCTTCCTGTTTCAGCCAAACCCTTCCTGTTATGTCAGCAACAGGAGAGAGAGTTCACACCCTCTGCCTCTTAGCCACAAAGGTTTGATTAGTTACTAAGGGCTAAGTACCTGTTTACCTGACATAACAAAAAGGGGTCTTCAAATTTAAATTAATTACCGTTACAGGCAATATAGTAGATATTATATATGTAGATATAGTCGATATTCTAGTATGTGTGTACATGTACATATACACACATACTATATATAAGATTTATATATATTTATATATATTTTTGTATATGTGTGTATACATATATATGTACATATATATGTATATATACACACACATACACTATATGGTAGTATAGTATAGTAGGTATTATATAGATAGATATACTAGGTATTATGATAATAGTATGTATAGTATGTATGTACAAATACATAAATACATACATATTTATATATTTATACATAAATATATAAATGTACATACTATAATACCATCTATACCTACCTATCTACCTATATAATATCCATTATACTATATTACCATACTACCACTATGATATAGTACTACCATATCTACTATAGGGAGTCCCTAAAGTCTGGACACATAAGAAATCTCATTAACTATGCCTATTTTCAATAAATTAAATGAATGAAATTTTCAACAATATTTTATTAAATTTATTTAATTAGCATAAATGAGATTTCATAGGAAGACATAGGAAACGCATAGAAAATCTCATTTATTGATTTAATTTAATCAATCTCATTAATATAGAAAATAGTCCCCAATAGCTAATGAAAGCTTTTATTTTATAAGAAATTGTCATGGCTAAAAGTTATGCTAATTAAATAAAATATTGTTGAAAATTTCATTTATTTCATTTCTTGAAAATATGCATAGTTAATGAGATTTCCCATGTGTCCAGACTTTAGGGACACCCCATATAATATGAATAAGCATATATACATATACACATACACATACACATATATATATAGCATCTATGTAGATAAATACCCCCAGACCCATTTCTAGAAGTTGAGATGAATATATATTTATGTATTATTTATTATTTTTATATTAAATTATACTTATATCCCATATTTATCTACATAGATACTATATATATATGCAAGTGTGTGATTTACATATAATATTTCTACATTTATCAAATATTTACATATATAATTGTGTATATATGTGTATGTATACGGTTGTACACTTCTCCCCATTTGAAGGTAAACTCCTTGAGGGCAGGAACTTTTTCCCTTCTGTACCCCCCATGCTTAGGACAGTAGCTGCCACATTGTAAGCTCCTAATTAAATGCTTATTGACCAGCCAACTGACCCTGAACAAGTCCTTTGACTTCTCAGCAATACAGGGACTATTTCACATCAGGAGAGGGAGTTGCCTTCCTAGCATTCCCCTATATGAGTAAACCCCAGATCCACACCAGAAACAGGAGTTGGCCATTGCTGCAGTTGGGGCCTGTATGGGCCTCAGAGTGCTCAGCTTTGAGACAGTTGGGTTGAGTGCACCTCCAGCCTTGGAGGCCTTGGAGGGCAAGAAAAAAAGGGAGACCAATGTGGAGAGCAGGGGAAGGATCCAAGTATCACCACATGAGTTTCAGATGACTATTAACAAGGACATTAAGGTAAGCCATACCTGGTGCTAAAAGAGGTCACCAAACCACAGCTCCCAAAGACCCCTGAGGCGCTCACTGTGAGCAGTCTGTAAATGCTCAAACTCACCCTTCCTGTAGAGACCCCTCCAGATTATAGTCCTCAGGAAGCTTTGACAGACACCATTAGTAACTGGATCATTCAATTCTCCTCCTTGGAAGAGCAATTCCCAGGCACCACCAAGGGCAAGCAAAAGAATAGAATAATTTGCATGATGGGGACCTGGGAACTTGTCTTCCCTTGAAGTTTGTTTGGGGTTTTTTTGCTTTTTTTTTTTTTTGGAGGGGAGAGGGCAGTGCAGTTGGGGTTAAGTGACTTGCCCAAGGTCATATAGCTAGTAAGTGTTAAGGGTCTGAGGCTGGATTTGAACTCAGGTCCCCCTGACTCCAGGGCCAATGCTCTAGGATTCACTGTGCCATCTGGCTGCCCCTTCCCTTGAAGTTTTTGCAGGCTTGTGGCAAGCACAGAATCTCTCTCTCTCTCTCTCTCTCTCTCTCTCTCTCTCTCTCTCTCTCTCTCTTTCTCTCTCTCTCTCTCCCTCCCTCTTTCTCTCTCTCTCTTTCTTTTTCTTTTTGGAGGGGGGAAGGCAGGGCAGTTGGGGCTAAGTGACTTTCCCAAGGTCACAGGACTAGTAAGTGTTAAGTGTCTGAGGTGGGATTTGAACTCAGGTCCTCCTGACTCCAGGGCCAGTGCTCTATTCACTTTACCACCTAGCTGTCCCAGAATCTCTTCTTAACGAGGGGGAGGGAGAGAAGGGAATCAGCATTTAATATAGCACCTACTATGTGCCAGGCATTATGCTAAACACTTTACAAATATATAATTTCACCTTCACAACAGCCCTGTGGCAAAGGTGCTGTTTGTTATTATCCCATTTTACAGATGAGGAAACTGAGGTGGACAGGTGAAGTGATCTTCCCAGAGTCACAAAACTAGTGAGGGTCTAAGCCTGTATTTGAGCTAAGATGCCACTGACTGAACAACCAGTGCTCTAGCCACCAAGTTAGCTACCTTAAGGAACACCATAATTAATAAGCACTTAGATAGCATTTTAAAGTTTGCTTGCAAAACACTCACCCCTCACAGGCAATGGCATGCCCACATCAAAGAAAGTGCTGTGATCTGTGAGCAAAGCAGAACTGCAGTAGCTCAAAAGAAATGTGAGATGTGCAAATCTAGAGCCATCTCCACCCCAAATGTTCATATGGACTATTTGTGCCCAACCTATGGCAGAGTCTTCCAAGCTTGTATTGGTCTCATGTAGATGCTATTCCCACTTTACAGATGAGGAAACTGAGGCTGAGAGTGAATGATTTGCTCAGGATCTCAGCTCCGTACGTATCTGAGGAGCTCAGAGCTCACAGACTCCACATCTGGCACTCTGTGCCATCTAGCTACCTTCCTCCTCCCGCACCATCCAATCATCAAGGAAAGTAGAACTGGGTGAAAACCACTTCCTTCTTTCCCTTCAGAGAGCCAGTCCTTCCTTCTATAACTTCCTCATAAAATAGATTCCTTAAAAGTCAGTTGAGTAACTAGAGAGGAAAAAGCACCAGGCATCTGCAAGTTACCATTCACACTCTGCTAGAAATCCTATAGGTCCTTTTAGGGTGGTATCAGCTGATAAGTGTCACTGTGGGCCCAGACAGTGGCTAGGACAGAGGCCACTGCCACCCCTGCCCAGCTGAAGTGTGGAGCTAATTAAGGAATGAGGGGAACATCATGGAAAGACTGGAGTGGGGGTTTAGTTGCCAGAAGAACCTGACCCCCTTCTTCTCTAGGGTTCTTCTTTCTAGCTTCTAACCACCACATTGAAAAGATTGGTTGTTTTGTTTTTGCCTTTGTAAGCCTAGGGCAAGGGTGGGGATCCTGTGGTCTTAAGGCCATGTGGGGCCCTCTAGGTCCTCAAGTGCTGCCCTTCAGTCAAAGGACCACACTTGAGGACCTCAAGACCATAGGTTCCCTGACCCTGGTCTAGTGCAATGCCTTACATGCAGTGGAAGAGTTTACTAAATGTTTGTTGAAATGATTGTCTCAAACTTCTGCAATTGAGAGGAGTTGACACAACATCAGAGAGAGGTATGACCTGAAAGGGAGGTAACATTGATAGTTAATGGAAAAGAACCTTAGTGGACCGACCACTGTTTGCTAGTCAGCATCAAGAGATTTAGAGAGAAGTGGATGGGTTGCAATTTTAACCAATGGGGAAGTACTCACAGTGACAGGATCACAGATTTAGCCATGTATGGTTGGCTTTTGTCTTTCATTCTCAGAAGAGGACCAAAATGACATCACTATGTGGGAGTCAAGGTACAGTGTGTCTGTCTGACTGTGGTTGGTCAGACCAGTGGGGGCTTGGAAGGCTCTACCACAGGTTGGGCACAAATAGTCCATATGAACATTAGGAGTGGAGATGTCTTGAAATTTGCACATCTCACATTTCTTTTGAGCTACTGCAATTTTGCTTTGCTAACAGAGCACAGAACTTTCTTTGATGTGGGCATGCCATTGCTTCTTGGGGTGTCTCGATGGTGCAGTGGATAGAACTCCAGGCCTGCATTCAGGAAGACTTATCTTCATGAGTTCATGAGTTCAAATCTGGCCTCACATACTTACTAGCTGTGTGACCCTGGGCAAGTCACTTACTTAATCCTGGTTGTCTCAGTTCCTCATCTATAAAATGAGCTGGAGAAGGAAGTGGCAAACCACTCCAGTATCTTTATCAAGACCTCAAATGGGGTTACAAAGAGTCACATATGACTGAACGACTACTTATTGCCTATAGTTTTTCTACAAAACTCTCATCTCTCTGGACCTCAGTTTTACCAGTTGTAAAATGCTAAAAATCCCTTTCAGGGGGTGTCTAGGTGGCGCAGTGAATAGAGCACCAACCCTGGAGTCAGGAGGACCTGAGTTCAAATCTAGCCTCAGACACTTAACACTTACTAGATGTGTGACTTTGGGCAAGTCAACTTAACTCCAATTGCCCTCCAAAAAGGGGGTGGGGGGGAAGTCCCTTTCAGTTCTGACAGCAAACAATGTTACTCAACATTTCTATACACCAGTGGTTCTCAACCTTCCTAACGCCGCGACCCTTTAATACTCATATGTGGATGTATCTGTATGTGGGCAGACCTGCCTGGAGATGGATAGAGGAGCGGTGTCTTGGTTCCTAAGACCATCAGAAATATGTGTTTTCCAATGGTCTCAGGCAACCCCTGTGAAAGGGTTGTTTGACTCCCAAAGGAGTCATGACCCACAGGTTGAGAACCACTGCTATACACTAAGGACCACACTACAGCCCAATTTTCAAATGCAAGAACAAGATGTATACCTGTCTCCAAGGGCAGCTGGGTGGTACAGTGGATAGAGAGCTAGGCCTAGAGTCAGAAAGATCTGAATTCAAATTCAGCCTCAGACGCTTATGAGGCTGCACTAATCCTGGGCAAGTCATTTAACATCTAACTACCTCACTTTCCTCAATGGTAAAATGGTAAAATAATAAATATAATAATACTAATAATAAAATAATAGCGTTGACCTCCTAAGGATGCACGATGCTTGGCACCTAACAGGCTTTTAATAAATGTTTGTTTCCTTCCTGTAGGCTTATCCTTACATGTGGATCCTATCTTGAGGTTCTTAACCTGGAGTCTGTGACTTGTTTTGTTGTTTTATATTTTGATAACTCCATTTCAATACAACTGCTTTCCTTTGTACTCTTATCTATTTTTATGTGTAAATTTAAAAACATTCTTCTGAGAAGGGGTTCATAGACTTCACCAGACTGCCCAAGGGGTCCGTGACATGCAAAAGATGAAGAAGCACTAGTTAGATAGACGCTATGTTTCAGTCCGAGACGTACACTCAGGACCGAGAATTGGAAGGACCACAGAGGTCATCTAGTCCACCCCACTTATTCAACAGATGCAGAAAATTAGACCCAGAGAGGGGAAATGACAAAAAAAATATTGTGCAATGTTCTTCTGAAATCTTCAGGAGTTCAGTTCGGGGAATTCGGGTTGGCATTCTGCCAAGTACATACTTCATAAAGTAGTGATGGTGCAGTATAAAAAAACACCAAACTTTGACCCAAAAGATGTGCCCTGAGTCCCAGTTTTGCTACAGCCAAGTAATTTCACATCTCTGGCCACACTTCTGGTTTTTCTCATCTATAAAATGGGACAATTGCACTGAATCAGTGGTGGCTGAACTCAAATGGAAATGGGGCCACTAAAGGGCATATGAGGATATCCGCAGATACATATAGACTTAGAAAACCACATATCAGTATTATCTATGCTTTGTTGTATCTTTTATTTTGTTCAATATTTCTGAATTATATTTTAACATGGTTTCAAAAGTACCTGAATGTGGCCTGTGAGCAGCATTTTAATATCTCCAGAATACCCAGCCTCTTAAATTTCCTTCTAACTCTACATCTGTGAGGCAACCAAGTGGCTCCGTGGATAGAGCACTGCCTGGAGTCAGGAAGATCTGAGTTCAAAATCTGACCTCAGATTTACTAATTGTGTGATCCTGGGCAAGTCACTTAACCCCATTTTCCTCAATTTCCTTATCTGCAAAGGGGGATAATAATAGCACCTATCACACAAGATTGTTGTGAGGATAAAATAAAGATAATATTGATAAAGAACCTGGCATCTACAAGGAAGGCGCTAAATCCTTTAAACAATCCTTTTCTCTGTTTTAGGAAAGCATAATTGTCTACACTCTGATTCTAGTTCCCTCCCACTTTTTTTTTGCCCAAAAAGTGACATTTATTCAAAGTAAAAAAAAAAATGGGGGGGGGGGGAATGACAAAGGTGCCCATCCGTTTTTGCTCTCCTCTCCTTCCAGTTCCCTTCCTTTGCTCACTATCCCAGGGAGCAAGTGGTTGTTGTTCAGTTACGTGCAACACTTCATGACCCAATTTGGGGTTTTCTGGGCAAAGAGACTGGACTGGTTTGCCATTTCCTTCTCTGGCTCATGTTATGGATGATAATTAAATGACTTGCCTAGGATCACACAGTTAGTAAGAGTCGGAGGTTCGATTTGAATTCACGAAGATGAGTCTTTCCAACTCCAGGTCCATCTACTGTGCCACCTAGTTTCCCAAGGAGAGCAGAACTCTGGGTAAAACCAGGTGAGGAAGCTCTTTAAATGAGGTCAGTCATACTGAGAGGCATCTTTTTAATGGAGGCTTTATAGAAAGTCTCATTTTTTGAAGCATCTTCTGTCACCACATTGATAGCCACACTCCTAAAACGAAGGCACACCCATGACCAATTCTACAAATATAATTCTCCCAGTTGTTGAGGAGATCTTGAATAATAGCCAAAGATACTTGCCACACATCAGTGCCTCTAAACAATAAGTCAGTGATAATAAGCATCCAACTGGAGCTTTCCCTATGATTACATCATGTTCCTTGGTCAATGTCTCTACATCGCATAGCCAATGAAATGGACATGAATTCTCTGGGTCAGCCAGTTCACTGATTGAGGAAGAGAATAGCTTGGATCATAGCATTTCATCCACATTTATGTAAAACTGTCAAGATCCTTTCAATGTCAACTCCTCCTTCTTTTCTAGACTCTTGATAGCATTCCCCATAAACTTCTGGATCACTTCCAGTCTATCTGAGAACATGGTGACCAATAAGAGAACCACTTGAGTATTGCCCATGGAGTTTCTGGAATATTTAATAGATCTTGTCCTTAAAACTATGGTTTAACGTTTCGCCAGCTTCCTCCAGGACTAACATCTTGATATATTTAGGAGATATTATTGTTTGTCCTTCATTTTCAAAGAAAAATTACATCACAGGATTATGTCTTGATTCCTGGGTAAATTGGATTTAATGAGGCAGAATTGCATGAAATTGTCAACCTTACTCTCTCTTCCAGAGTCATCAAAAGTCCAATGGCAAGATAAAAATCAGGATGACTGGTGATGGCCCAAGTTGCAGGGGATGACCCTGGCATCTTCAGTAGCTGATCAGGCTCTAATAGCTTGATCCTCAGTGCTTGCTTCAAGGTCATCGGAACAAATTGTTCTCATCCACCCATTCCACCAAGGGAAATCTTCACATGTTTGGGAGAGACACTCTGCTAATTAAAAAAAAAGTGTTTGTGACCCATCATTTACCCTCAGATTAATTTCACCTGTCTGCCAAGATGGCTTACTGGGGTGTGGCTGCTGTGTATGTTACAACTTCTTGGAGCCACAAATGAGAGTGAAGTAAACAGGTAGACACCAAATATGGATGAATAGCCTTTAAAAGGGCTCAATAAGTCCCTCACACCAGACATGCTTGAATACCCAAACACCCCATTCAGGGGGCATCGAGGTGGCACCATGGATAGGGCACCAGGCCTGTAGTCAGGAATACTTGAGTTCAAATCCAGTCTTAGACACTCACTAGCCATGTGACCCTAGACAAGTCACTTAACCCTTTTTGCCTCTGTTTAGGAGACAGGATCATTGGTTAAAGACATGGTCTGGGGGTGACCATAATGATGTGGGGAGCTTCTATCTGCAACTTCTGAACCTCTGCCTGAACGTTTATTTGTTCCTCCAAAGCAGCCATGGCATAAGCTACCCATGGAGTCTCCCAGTACCATCACTCCTTTTTGGGGGGGTCTTTGTGGACCCCCCAAAGTCCAGTTCAATCTGTTGCAAAATGGAAATGGCAAAAGTTATCCATCATCCCTGGTTCCAGTGTGGGCTTGAGCAATCACATCATAGCCTTTGGTAGAAGGAAGCACTGTATGTTGTTGGGTTACAGCTGGCTTCTCCAAACCATATATAGCACAAAAGAGAGATTCTGAAACAGTTCATATCATATTATCAAAGATATCCACAATCCATAATCCACAAATTACTCTCGATGTACACTCTCAAATTACTCTGTAATTACTCTCATCAAGGTGCATCCCTCAGGGCCATTGATTTCCCAACATGATCCTGGGGACGAGGGTCCCTCCACTCACTTCTCAAACCCTTACAATCTGGCTTCTGTTCGCTCCAATCAGACTGAAACTGTTCTTCCCAAGATTACCAACAAACTCTTAATGATTTAATCCAGTATCTGATTTCTTTGTTCTCATTCTATTTGCCCTCTCTTCAGGCTCTGAGACATCCCTCCTTCCTCCTTCCCTAGATTGCACTCCCCTACTCAATAAGACTCAATGGTTCTTTTACCTCACATCAAACATAAACTCCTCTGTTTGACATTCAAAGCTCTTTACTTCCTTATCTTACCTTTCTAATATTCTTACCTGTTACTTTTCTCAACTCATTATACCTGAATTCTCAGCTAGATAGGCCTATTTGCAGTTTCCTACACACAACCACTTCCTGGAATGCTTTTGTACTGATGGCTGTGGACCTGGATTAACTGGTTTTAGTTTGCTGACCCTCACCCTAAAGGAATGTCTGTCATAACCCACCTGACAAGACATTATCCAGCCTCTGCTTAGAGAACCACCGTATCCTGCAGGTAGCTCATTCCAGTTTGGGATGGCTCAAATTCTTAAGAAGCTTTTCCTGTCAGCAAGTCTAAATACACCTCTTTGCAACTTCCACCATTTGCTCTGGGTTCTACCCTCTGGGACCAAATAGAAGATGTGAAGGAAAACATTCTAGACTGGGGGGTCAAGGAGTGCAAAGGGATGGAGATGAGAGCTAGATCATTGTGTGCAATTTTTTATTTAAAAACATAAAAACTATTCTTAGTTCACAGCTATACAGAAACAGATCATGGGCAGAATTTGGCCTGTATGGGATAAAGTACTGACCCCTGCTTTAGGGTATAGGATGAATTATTAGTTGGCTGCTGAGATCCCTTCCAATGCCTAATTTCTATGATTCTGTATCTCTACATCTCTATATCTCTGTATCTCTCCCTCCCTCCTTCCTTTTCTCTCTCCCTCCTCTCTTTTTCTCTCAACCTTTCTCTTCCTGTTTTTTCCTTTCTCTCCTCTTTTTTTTTGTACCTACCTCTTGACCTGAATTTTTTTTTACCAGGTTATGCTTGGAAGACTAGAACATATCTCTCTCTCTCTCTCTCTCTCTCTCTCTCTCTCTCTCTCTCTCTCTCTCTCTCTCTCTTTCTCTCTCTCCTCTGTCTCTCTCCTTCTGTCTTTCTCCTTCTCTCTCTCTCTCTCCTTCTCTCTCTCCCTCTCTCTCTCTCCTTCTCTCTCTCTGTCTCTCTGTCTCTCTCTCTGTGTCTCTCTCTCCTTCTCTCTCTGTCTCTCTGTCTCTCTGTCTCTCTCTCCCCCCCCCATTCATTTCTCCTACATCTGGTCTCCATCTCTTACATCCTCCCTTCCCTTTTTCCAGGAAAACAGAAAGGAAAAAATAAAGCTGTTTAAACAGACCCAGATTTGGAAAAGGGAGGGAACAGATGAGAAATAATAACACCAGATCTCATTTTAACCAAGACCCCCGCTCCTTTTTTTCTATCTGTCCTCCCTCCCATAGACATCCCTCTAAGCCTGTGGTATTAAACTGAAATTAAAAGTATTAAACTCAAATTAACCATTCCTAGATATCTCTATGGATCACATATGGACAGCTAGGTGGTTCAGTGGCTAGAGGGTTGGGCCTGAAGTCAGGAAGACCTGAGTTCAAATCCAACCCAACGCTTACTACCTGTGTGACCCTGGGCAAGTTACTTTAACCTATTTGCCTTAGTTTCTTCACTTATAAAATCATCTGGAGAGGGAAATGGCAAACCCCTCTAGTGTCTTTACCAAGAAAACCCAATAAGAGGTCACCTCAGACACAATTGAACAGTAACAAGTGGGTCATATATTGATATAGAAAACCACATATTAACATTATCTGTGTTCTATTGTATTTTTACCCATTTTGTTAAATATTTCCCAATTACATTTTAATCTAGTCCTACCAAACAAGGACAGTTGCTAGCCACAGAGGCACATGTTTGACACCTCTTTTCTAAACTGTCCCTCTTTCCTTGAAGTCTCTGGTTGACAATAATATAATCAGTCAACAAGCATTTATTAAAACACCTATGTGCCAAACACTGCATGAGATACTTGGAATACAAAGACAAATGTTAAGGAGTCTCCTCTGCCCTCAGGGAATTTGCATTTTGTCCAGCAAAACATATACTCATTGAATAAATACAAAATATATGAAAACTGCACTGGGGAAGTGAGAGGGGGCTGGGATTGCAAGGGATTCTGTCAGTTGATCAGATCAGGAAAGATGCAGTGGAGTAGATGGGACTTAAACCAAGCTTCAAAAGACACTAGTGATGACATGATAAAGAAGCATTCATCTCTTCATCAGAAAGATAGGAGATTTGGATGCAAAATATTGCATACACGCTTACAAATACAGTTATTATCCATCATTTTTACTTAACTGGTTTTCTTGGTTATTAAGTAGGATCTAATTCTGTGTGTATGAGACAGAGAGAAAGAGACAGAGAGAGACAGAGAGAGAGAGAGAGAGAGAGAGAGAGAAGGAGAGGGAGAGAGAGAAGGAGAGAGAGAGAGAATGTTAGCAGGAAGACTTACATTCTGAAATGAGACTATGATTTCTTTAAAAAGGAATCAATAAAACTTTCACAAAAGATTGTTAGGGAAGAAGACACACAATCCTCTCTTCCTTCCCTCTGGGATAGAGCTCTTGGGAAGGAATTTTTAGCCCATCTCCTTGCTATCCCATCCCCCCAACTTAATGCCCTATTTCTTCAAGCCCAAGACCATTGTAAACTGTTTCAAGTGAAGCAATTAAAGACTAGCAAGAATGGTTCCCAACATTTTATTCAACCATAAGAAAAAAAAAGTCAGCTCAGAGTAGCTCCCTTCCCTCCCTACCAAAGAGAAGGCTTCCTGGTAACTTTCTACTGTCACAAGCCAAGAGATTCATTGTTTCCTCTTCAAATATCATGGTCTTAGAGTTTCAGGGTTTTAAAAATTTTACTTTTGTAACACCAGATTCAATAGCATCTCCTACTGTTACTTTACTGGATACTGTTACTTCATGAGGGAATGGAATCTACGGACATGGCAACTAAACTGTCATTTTGAAGTCTCTTTTAACTTGTAATTGTTGGAGAAATACTGAGGATATAGAGAAAGGACTAAGAGAACTTTTTCCTTAAAGACTGAGTGATTTAACTATAAAAAACTGAATTTAACCCTTTTGTCAAGAAACATTAGGAAGAAAGTTCTTGAAAAAAGACTTCAACTACCATCCTGAGAGAACTAAATGATGGCGAGAGGTGGCTGCGGCTGTGATCTTCCTTATAAGCTGACATATTGTAAATAATAATCAATATCTTTATTTTATTGTTTATTATATCATTAAGAAATTGCATAGCCAATAACCTTCATATTTATTTGAACCTATGAGACTAAGAGATGGGTGAGAAAAAGGAGGGGAAATGAAGGAGGAGAGAGTAAGGGGGAAAGCTTATGGGAAAAGATCTTTTTCTGGTTTATTTAATAAGTAATAAATAAGAAGGGGCGGGGCAGCTAGGTGGCGCAGTGAGTAGAGCACCGGCCCTGGAGTCAGGAGGACCTGAGTTCAAATCCGGCCTCAGACACTTGACACACTAACTAGCCGGGTGACTTTGGGCAAGTCACTTAACCCCAACTGCCCTCCAAAAAAAAAAAAAAAAGCAAATAAATAAATAAATAAATAAATAAATAAATAAATAAATAAATAAATAAGAAGGGGCAACTAGGTGACACAGCAGGTAAAATATTGGGCTTGTAATGAGGAAGACTCACAAGGAGTTCAAATTCATCCTCAGATTCTTACTAGCTATGTGACTCTAGGCATATTGCTTTACCCTGTTTGCCTCAGTTTCCTCATCTATAAAATGAGCTGGAGAAGGAAATGGCAAACCACAAGCTGTGTGACCCTGGGCAAGTCACTTAACCCTGTTTGCCTCAGTTTCCTCATCTGTAAAATGAGCTGGAGAAGGAAATGGCAAACCACTCCAGTATCTTTTACAAGAAGACCCCAAAATAGGGTCACAAAGAGTTGGACATGACTGAAACAATTCAACAACAATATATAAGAAACTAAAGTGGAAGGAAGTTGAGAACTAATTGATTAATTAATGAGATGTTTCCATTTAGTATTCTGTGAGGATGTATCAGAACATATCCTTTGATTGCATTTGAATCTGAGATGAACAATAATAAGAGAATAAATCAGTAGCACTGAGAAAGTGGGGATCAGTATACATAAGCTAAAACTTACAAACTGGGGTAATCAATGCTAAGCCCTGCTATATTTCTTTTCCAGCACCTCCCTTGGGTAGTGGATCATTCATGTAACATACTTTCACTTGACTAGTTAGTGTCAAAAAAGCTACTTTAATTCAGAGTGGGAAAATCCCAAAGGTACATAGAATAGACATGTAGCAGTTTGCAGGCGCACATTTAAACCAGTTTAGGCTAATTTAATTTCTCATATTAAGGTTAATGTGGTGTTGCACGATTCTAAATAATTAGGAGTTGAGTGAATAACTATGAGTTCTCTAACTACTAACACAATGACAACTAACCAACTAAATTTGATGAATGCATAAGCAAGCGTCTCTCTAAATCCAAACTATAGCACACTTATGAAGTTGGGCAAGGTTACTCTTTGAGGAAGCTGCCTCCTTAAAGTACACTCTGGCAAAAAGGAAAAAAAAAAAAAGCAAAAAAACTCCAGTTCCCTGCCCCCATGGCACGGGCTTTCCTCAGCTTGCCATTTAGATTTTTAAATGTTTGAATTGCTGGAAAACAAAATAAAATACAGAGATAGAAGGCCAGAAAGAATCAGAGATAAATAGGACAATTTTAAAGACTCCACATTAATTATCTATATGGTACATATAAGCTCTGGGCTCACTCTCCCAACACACACTTCACCTCGTAGGCTATCAGAGAAAGACTCCTACCCTCTCCTTAGAGTTCTAGGGGTCATCCTGAAGGTTTAGAGATTCCTTTCTAGTACTACTATTCATAATTCCCCATCTAGCCTATTCTCCTCAGGCAATATCACTCCAACATCATATAATCAACGTACTAATTGATTTCTTCCCAATATCAACTAACCAATTAACATTGATTAGCTTTTACAAAGAGATATTTCCCGAGAAAACATAACAAGACTCATGGTACAAAGGCATCCCAGACCAGAAGTTCACTGTTTTACCACATTGGTCTCTGAGGAGAGGAGACTCAGAATGAAACTCTTGACCACATTCCCTCCACCAAGTAAATTTCTGAGTGTGGCATGAGACCAGAGTTGAGGCACTCCCTTGCTTGTAGGACAAGGTGATTTGGCTGCTGGATCAATCCTCTGCTTTTGAAACTTACAAGGTCATAGTCTGGTCCATTCTATTTCCGATATCCATTCATCTATGATCAGGAAAGGACACAACAGGAAGAGGAAAACCATTGGAGTTGTATTTTTATGGCCTTATGACAGCCAGGATAGGGAGCTAAGGCAGCTGTAGCAGCACCCAACACTGTTACCAAGTCTCCCTCTCTTTCTACTTCAAGGTCCACAACATTTCTTACCCTTCACTCAAAAGACTCCAAGGAAAAAAAGATTTCATCCATTTGTGTCTTTTATATGCACATGCAGGTGGCAGGCAGCTCCACGATAGGAGCAATGACTCAGAGATTGCAACCAGTGGTCTGCTGGAGCCAGTACAACCCGGCTTGCAAAAGCCTCTTAGGAAATTTTCAGAGTGAGTATTTACACTTCAGAAATTGCAAAAGCTACAAACCCTATAAATCATACTTGATTAACCTGCTTTTTTTTATGGTCTAGTCTTAAGAAAATTGATGGAAGAGATGTTAATAATGCATATTAAACTTAAAAGTATCTTCTGAATACATTTTTTTTATTTTAAGAGAAACAGTCATTAAACATTTACCAACACACCATTGCAACATTGGTGGCTCTGTAGAGGAACAAGGTGTTTATTGTTTGTCCTTTGTTCTCAAAGAGGTTCAATGACATCAGGAGGGCGATGTCTTGACTTGCAAGTGAATTGGAGCTGCACAAAGTCATCAGCCTCACTTACTTCTCCAGGGTATCTGAGTCCAGTGGCAAGACATAGGTCAGAACAGCCGGAGGTGATCTCCAGAGGAGCAAGGTGCAGCTTCAAAGACAGAAATTTCCATTAAGGATGCCATTTTGAGAGAATGAACTGTTCTGGCTAAATGTTTGTGCTGGCCATATGAATTATCTAGTGCAGCAGTTCTCAACCTGTGGGTCGTGACCCCTTTTGGGGTCAAACGACCCTTTCACAGAGGTGACAGGGGTTGCCTAAGACCATCTGAAAGACCACATCTTAAGACCGATGTCTCCAGGCAGGTCTACCCACGTGCAGATACACCCACATACCCCACATATGAGTCTTAAAGGATTGTGGCATTAGGAAGGTTGAGAACCACTGAGAGTGTCCCTTTCATTCATGCTCCCTGGTTATGTGTTTTCTCTGAGAGAAAGGATATCCCTGTTTATGTAGAGGGACTTTGCTTTGTCATCTATTTTGCTATGCTATTTAATTAAATGTCTTTTGCTTTGAACTGGGCACTGGGCTTGGAATCAGGAAGACTCATCTTCATGAGTTCAAATCCAGCCTCAGACACTTACTAGCTGTGTGACTCTGGGGAAGACACTTAACTCTGTTTGCCTCAGTTTCTTCATCTGTAAAATAAGCTGGAGGAAAAAAATGGCAAACTACTCCAGTATCTTTGCCAAGGAAACACCAAAATGGGGTCACCAAGAGTCAGACACGACTGAAATGACTGAACAACAACAAAGGTCACCACTGAAGGGCTTCTATCTCAAGATGATGAAGATGTCCCTTCATTGGCTATAAAACCAGAAGAGCTGATGACTTAGTGGGTGACTTAAAAGAAAGTGACACCAAGCTCAGTTCTCTCTTCCTTTCTGCTTCAAATTGTATTTGGAGATACTTTCTACGAAGTGAGTGGGAGGAAAAGTAACTTGCCCTTCCCACCCCCATCCTTGGCCTTCATGCATCCATAAGCACATGGTATATAAAAAATATGTCCTGGGGGTGGCTAGGTGGTGCAGTGAATAGAGCACTGGCCCTGGAGTCAGGAGGACCTGAGTTCAAATCTGATCTCAAACACTTAACACACACACACAAAAAAAACCTAGCCATGTGACTTTGGGCAAGTCACTTAACCCCAACTGTCCTCCAAAAATAAAAAAAAAAAATACATCCTGCCTAGGTGAACCTGAATATAGGCTTGATCTGCATCTTCTGTGATCATTCTTTACTGACCTGAGGTGAATAGGTACATATCCTGACATGGATGTGTCTATGGTTAGAGGTGACTTTGTAAATTTGAAAGAGCTGGAAAGAGTCTCCAGCCATCACTCCATCACTCTTAGAGAAAACAGACACCAACAAGAGGATTGGCTTACTCTTGGCCATTATACCTGAAGATACATACAAAGGGTTGTGAGTACAGAACAGAAGTGAATTGTAAAATGTTCATTCAATAATCTTACAAACAGCTTTATGTTCCAACAAGGTCTAAGTATTAAGCTCCCAAGAGATTATAAAAATAGTTAATTCACTGAATCCTGTTTTAAATTGTTCTGTTAATGTGCATTGTCAGTATTTTATGTTTAGACTTTCTTTTGCATGTCAGAAATAAATAGCTGTCCCATAAGTGACATAATGTACACTGTGTATCTTTCTACTACCTTCTTTAGGGGAATCCTAGATGTGATCCATTATGTAAGTATAGGCAAGTCACCTCACAGCACCAATGACTGAGAGTTAAGGACCTGAAAAGTTTAAGTAATGGGAGTCTAACATCTCCCATTAGAGGCCAGGCTCCCCCAGGACTAAACCTGGTCCAAACCTTACATGCTTGGTTCTAGACAGAATGGTCCCTTATTGAAAAAGAGAATAATACAGCACCCCAGTTCCTAGAGAGGTAGTTTTGATTCTCTAACTTACATCTACTGGTAAATAACTTTTCTTACTTCACCACATGGTCTAGCTTAATGATAAACTCCAAAGACCAATCAAATGCAATTTTTCCTCATGCTAAGAGACTGAGCTAGAAACTCGAAATGCTCAAATGAATCCATAACCTCAACAATCGCAATATTGCTTCTAATAATGCTGATATGTCCAGTATTTAGATGGACACTATAACTCCTCACCTTTCCCATCTCCTCCTTCCAAGAACTCAATATTTTGCGAACTTAAAATAAAGTCTTTGCCCATAGACTCTACCATGTCTAGTAGGCTCTACCTAGAGGCTCTATCATGATTAGTAAATTCTACCATTCCATCAAAAGTCAAGTCAAATCAACAATCATTTATTAAGTGCCTACTAAGTACCAGGCACTGTGCTAAGTGCTGGAAGTGCTTAAAATCAAAGTGGGGTTTAGCCCAATGATGTTATAACAAAATTAAAATCATATTCAAATCCTATACATCTGGGGAGGATATAGGAGAAAGCAGATCGGGGGAGGGGTTATACAGTGTGATTGCTGTTTTGGGGTGGTGGGTAGGGGAAAGATGGGGAAAAAATTTGTAACTCAAAATCTTGTGGAAATGAATGATGTAAACTAAAAATAAACAAAAGTTAATCTAAAAAAAAATCCTATCCATCCATCAAATATTGTGGGATACTTGTAATGGAAAGAGCAGCAGATTTAGAAGTAGTCATTGGGAGTTCCAATTCAGCACTTATACTACCAGTGTTACATTGAATCTCTGGGTCTCAGTTTCCCCATTTGTAAAATGAGGGAGGTGGATAATCCCCAAGGTCCTTTCTGACTCTAAATTCTCCAATTCCATAATCTTCAATTCCAGCTTCTTTCCACAGTTTTCCCTGGACCCTTTGGTTTATAGTTATCTCTACAACTCTGATTCCCCATAATACCATCCAGGGCCTCCCCCTTATCTAACAAAGACCATTCTAATTCTACTTCCCATCCCTCTGGCTTTAAAGTTTGCCAAGTACTACAACAAGCCCTGGAGGCAGTTAGCCCCAATCATTTCCTTACAGTATTTCCTCAGTCAGATCACCTCTTCCCTCTGGGTTTTCTTTTCCTGCATCTATGCAATGGGGATAATAAGAGTGGATTATGGAATAAATTACATAATTTATAATAATAATAGCCAGCGTTTATGTAGCACTTTGAGGTTGGCAAAGCACTTTACAGGTATTATCTCATTTTATTTTCATAACAACCCTATTGTTATTCCCATTTTACAAATGAGGAAACTGAGGCAGACTGAGATTATGTGACTGTCCCAGCTTTGAATTCAAGTCATCCTGACTCCAGACCCAGCCCTCTAGGCACTGTCATGCCTAGTTGCCTAAAGAATAAAGTGGAATAATTTGTGTCAAGGATTTTGAGGGGGAAAAAAAAACTGAATCCAAGTATAAGTATAATCCAAGTATCAATATTAATGTTTTAATAGCTCCCTAATCTCATTCTTCTAGGTCCAGTCCATCAGTGCAGATCACAACTCATCTGTGCTCCTTCATCCTGTGCAAGTTTTGTCCATGTATCCCCCTCAATTCTCCCCATAAGAGTATGCCCAAGGTCCTGGAGCCTTAACCTAGGAAATCTTTTAGGATGCTATAGATACCGTGGTATAGGTACCCAAACTATAGTTTGGCACATGGGCTGGCCCACCTTCTCTTCCAATCATATGTTTAGTGAATGACAATCTTTTATGTCACTGCTTCCATGCCATACTATGGCAAGAGCCCATTTACACCCATCATCTGCCTCTTCACTGCCCTTTAGATCATCCAGAATTTGGATTCTTTAGAGAAAGCAGCATCCCACAGTGTGCACGGGATACTATTACTTCAGTACAGTCTCTCTGTGGCATGGGAATGAACTGGATTCTTAAAGGCGTGATCCTGCAGGTCCTACCAAGTTGAACAATTCAGTCAATCAGCTAAGAAGCATTTATTAAGCACCACTATGCACAGAGCTTCTTGGGATCCCAAGAAAGGCAAAGTCCCTTCCTTTAAGGAGCTCACAATCTAACAGGACTGACAACATGCAAAGAACCACACACTGGCTAATATGGGATGGAATATGTTATAAGGTTCAGAACCCCAGCTAATCATATGGAAATGTTTTGCATGACTTCACATATGTAACTGGTATTATATTGCTTGCCTTCTCTTTTTTTTTTAAATTTTTTTTCTTTTTGGAGGGCAGTTGGGGTTAAGTGACTTACCCAAAGTCACATGGCTATTTTTTGTGTTAAGTGTTTGAGGCTAGATTTGAACTCCTCACTCCAGGGCTGGTGCTCTATTCACTGTGCCACCTAGCCGCCCCTATTGCTTGCCTTCTCAATGGGTATGGAAGGAGCAGGAGGGAAGAAGAGAATGTGGAACTCAAAATGGTAAAAATGAAAGCTAAAAATAAATATATATGTACATATATATGTACAAACAAGCTACAGACAGAATAAGTAGGTTATACTCAGCAGAGGGAACTGACTAGAATTAAGACAGATTGGGAAAGGCCCAGAAATGAACTATATGTCTGTCATCCAAGGACCAACTTGGCTAAGTTTACAGAAGCTCCACACAAGCCTTCCCACAGAGTAATGACATTTTTTGCCAAACCAACTCTTGAAGACTGTCTACTAAGCTTTAGATGAGTTGAGCTCTGTATAATCAAGAGATTCCCTATGCAAATAAAATTATAGGCCCACGACATTTTGTCATTAATTCATAATAACATGTGGTCATGCCAAGAATACAACCAGATCTCTAAAAGGTCCAGGGCTCAGGAGCAATTACATTCTAGTTTAGCAGCAGAAGGAAAGGGATCATTGATGCAAAGAGGAGGAAACCTCCTGTCCTAGAACCCAAGTTAGGTGATACTCTCTGTTCTTCAGAGCAAAGCACACAGGACACCTGGCACCAAGATTATGCAGGGATGAGAAGAAGACCAGGTGGGTTATAGAAAAGAGGTATGGGTGGTATCTAACTCAGATGCTTCTGATTGGTTTCCTACCCCTCATATAAAAGGCAGCAATCAGCAAGGTTACAAGAGGGTGTGAAGGGGGACATGAATGTTTCTAGTAAAGAAGATTCTAGATAGGGGAGATTCCAGAGAAAGGGCAAAGTGGGGGTCCCAGGCAGGAAGAAGGAGCCTTTCTCTAGCACAAATAAACAGAGAAAGACCAGTCCTGAAAAGAACTGATTTTTTTTGAACTATCAAACTTGGCATCCCCATGAGTAGGTAAGAAGCCTCTTCCTCCTGTGTCTCCTCAATGAAGAGGTTTTTGTTCTGGTTCTGGATCTAGTGGGTAAGCTCACACCCACCTAAATCTTCTTGGGCTTGGCAGAATCCAAGAATATGAGAGACAGAGAGAGAGACAAAGAGAGAGAGAGAGAGAGAGAGAGAGAGAGAGAGAGAGAGAGAGTCAGAGAGAGAGAGAGAGAGAGAGAGAGAGAGAGAGAGAGAGAGAGAGAGAGAGAGAAAGGTCCCACAGAAAAGGGTGTCACAATGACATAGGCTCAGTTTCCTAGGTCTGGGAACACATGCAGCACTCCCAGAAAAAAACATCCAACCCGCCCTTCCCACTCTGCAAATGAGAAGAAATTTTCTCCAGATGGACACACAGACGAAGACAGAGACACTGACCCCAGGATTTCAATTCTGTCCTGAAGTTACCCAGTGGGGTGAGAAACCCTGGTCAGAAGTAAAGAATGGATAGTGGGAGTCAGAGCAAAATAGGCAGGCCCAGGTCTTGTTAGCTTTAAAAGGAAAGAGAACAAGGAGAGAGCAGAAGACCCGGAAAACATTGTGATCTGTAAAATCAGGGCAGGTAGTAGGAGAAAATCTAGGAAGAGTGATCTCTCTAGGCATTCTAAACCTGAGATCTGTGACTTTGGTTTTCAAAAATATTTTTATCATATTCAGTATGATTGGTTTCCTTTGTAATCCATTGTATTTTATTTTATGTATTTAAAAATATATTCAGAGGAGGGGTCCTTCGCCAGACCACCAGAAGGGACCACAACACAAAAAAGGTTCAGAAGCCCAGCTTAAAATGAATCCAAAGAAGAAGGCCTTTCTGGGGACTGCCACAAGTATGATTATAGGATTATAATTTCTCTTTATTTCTCTCTTCCCTACTGAAGTACTATAATATGACCCTAACCCAGAAGATCACATTAGTTAAATCAGTTAAAGCGTTGTGACCAAGTATATTTAAATCTGTACAAATGTGTCTATGAACATGTCAGGAGGAAAGAGTTTCCTTAACCTGTGAGATGAGGTGATAGGGGCGGGGGGAGAGGGAGGGTGTCTGGGATTGGGGGCTGGAAGAGGGCCAAGACAGATTGGGAACTTCTCAACCAAGTTCAAGTACTTGCCAGATGAGACACTGGGCTGGTCCTCCCTGCCTCTAATCTGCCTCTGGCCAGTGTCAGCAACACCTCCCCACTCTCCAGGGCTGAGCTAATCTGGGATACTGGGGGTGCCCCAGCTTCTCTCCTGCCTGAAGATTGTAATGTCTCCTGCCCTAGAGATGCCCCTGCACAAGAGAGATTATGGGGGAAAGGGAAAGGCAGTATGGAGGCATGAGGAGGGAGACAGGATTCTCACATAAAGTTATACACAATGATGAATGCTACGCACCTCCTGAGAGAGGATGATACACTCAAGATACAGAATGAAGCACACATTTTTGGATACAGCCAAATTGGGAATTTACTTTGCTTGACTATATATATTTCTATCAGGAAATTAGGGGGAGAAAGGAGAGAAAATAAATGCTTGTTAATTGAAAATAACTTTAAAGTGTAAAATAAAATTTTATTGGAATTATATAAACTTTATACTTGATATATAAATTATAAGTAATTTCTATAAATTTCTTTTATAATTTTATTATAGTATTCTTTGTAGTACATTCTAAATTATTGTATAATTTTTTTTGGAGGGCAGTTGGGGTTAAGTGACTTGCCCAAGGTCACACGGCTAGTTTTTTGTGTTAAGTGTCTGAGGCCAGATTTGAACTCGGGTACTCCTGACTCCAGGGCCAGTGCTCTATTCACTGCGCCACCTAGCCACCCCTAAATTTTTTTAATTAAAAATAAAATTAAACTATTTTTTAAAATAATAAAAACATTTATATAGCCATACCCTCAACATCACTCACCACCACCCCTAACATCACCTTCACTTTCCACTCCCTTCTAGTTGAAGCCAAGGGTGGGTCTGGTCAGGAGTTTTTCCAGGCTGGGCCAATTCAACCTGACCCAATATAGCAGGAAATGGAGCAGGGGTGGGGTTTGGGTTCTGGGGTGGAAAAGAGGGGCAGGGCATGGGGATTTCTGAAGAGTTTAAAATTGAATATATGTAAATAAGATGTATGGCCCCAAGTGGCAGCCCAGGTCTACTGAGGCTGAGATTGATGGGCACTGGAGGACAGCAGCCCCTGCTCCCTTCCTGTTTATATAGAAAGGGCTCCAGTCCTTGATTTCCATGTTTGGATTTCATACAGGTTCAGACCCTCTCCCTGCCTCCCATCTCTTCCCTCCAGAGCCCTGTCCCATACCCCTAGCCATGTTCAGGGGCAACAGAAAGGTCACATTTACACCCAAGAGGATCCAACCAGCAGTTATTTCCGGGCTGACCCAGCCTGGTTCATAGTACACTGGGTGGTAAGGGAATGGAACATGGAGTGGCCAAACCATTTGACAGATAGAGGAGATCACAGGACGGCAGATTTAGAGCTGGGAAGGAAACTTCAGAGTGCGGTGGGAAAAGTGGCAGATGTTAGAATCACAAGACCTGGGACCAAACCCTTGCTCTCCTCCCTACTCCTCACCAGTAGTGTGACCTTGGGTAAATCACTGTTCTCTGTGGTTTAGGTTTCTCATCTAGGATCCAGGATTCTTAACCTGGGGTCCATGAACTATTTTTTTAAAATGTTAATAACTTATCTCAACATAATTGGTTTCCTTTGTAATTCTGTGTATTTTATTTTGTGCATTCTTCTGAGAAGGGGTCCATAGGCTTTACCAGATTATGAAGGAAGGTCAGGATACAAAAACAGTTAAGAAACGCCGGTAGATTAGATGATCTCTAAAGTCACTTCTGAATCAAAAATCTATGATTTAATCCAACCTCTTCTCTTTCTAGATGAGGAAACGGAGACTCAGAAAATTGTAACAAATTGCCCGACATCCCCCAGATACTAAGGGCCAAGGCCAGGATTCTAAGTCTGGTCTTCTGACACCAAGCCCAGGCCTCTTTCTTTTTCTTTTTCTCTTGTAGAGGTAATTGGGATTAAGCGATTTGCCCAAGGTGGCATAACCAGTAAGTGTCAAGTGCCTGAGGTGGATTTGAACTCATGTCTTCCTGACTTCTGGGCTGGTGCTCTCTCCACTCTACTATCTAGCTGCCCATCAGGCCTTTTTCCACTGCATCGAGGTACCACTTGTGTAGCGGAGGAGATGGCCCAGACCACGATGGGAGCAGAAGAACATTTTCTCTGCTCCTTGATGCTGTGGGAGGTCATACTGGGATTCTAACTAGGGAACTGCCCAGAAAACAAATCTCTGAACAGAGGACAGGAGCATGGAGGATGTATGGAGGAGGTGATGAAAGTGACAGCTGGGTGATAAATCAACTTCCACACAAATGGGGAATAACAGCTGAAAGGAAATACCAGCCCCACCCCACTCAAAACCACTGGGGTAGCCACCCCTACCCTAGATATTGGGCAACAGGACAGTGCCTATGAGCACAAGCAACATTAAAAAAAATTTAATAAATAAAAACAGAATTGTTCCACTAGATCACAAAATGTGGGGGTTTAGAGTTCATAGATTCAAAGCTATAAAAGACCTCAGAGGTCATCTAATCACTCTATTTTACTGACGAGGAAACTGAAGTACACCAAGCAGAAGTGACTTATCAAACCTCACCTACCTAGACAGAGTCAGGACTAGAACCCAAGCCTCAGCCTACTCCCAATCATCAGCAACCCAGCTTGCAGCTTCATCCCATGACCTTTCAATTAAGAATCTTTTGCCCCTTTGACTTACAGCTCCCACAGCTAGTCAAACACCCCCAAAAGAAATCAAATACAGAGAGAAAAGTCCCATGTGTGTCAAAATATTCATGGCAATGCTTTTTTGTGGTAGCTGAGAACTTGGAACAAAGTAGATACCCACCCACTGGAAACTGACCAAATAAACTGTGGTACATGAATGTAATGGAATGTCACTGAGTTGAAAGAAATGAAGAATGGAAAAATTCAGGAAAGTGATAAATATGCCCCCAAAGAGCATCAATAAAACATTTTAAACAGACAGAAGGAAACAACAGTACGGAAGGGGACCCCAAAATAAACGCTGTTATTACTTTGCATCTATATGTATATATACATGCGTGTGTATGTGTTTATGTGTGTAATATAGTTGTTGTTCGGTCATATCCAATGTTTCGTGACCCCATGGACCATAGCACACCAATATTGTCCATGGGGTTTTCTTGACAAAGATACTGGAGTGGTTTGTCATTTCCTTCTCCAGTGGATTAAGGCAAACAGAGGTTAAGTGACTTGTCCAGGATTGTGCAGCTAGTGAATGTCTGAGGCTGGATTTGAACTCAGATCTTCCTGATGCCAGGCCCAGCTCTCTATTCATACCTAGCTGCCTCTAGGTGTATACACACACATACATATACATATATACACACACGTGTGCATATATGAATGTGGATATATGACTATGTACATATGCACACCGTATAATGTAATATTACATTACATTATTATATCATGTCATATTAGCTTCACTTTACTCCCTCCAGTCTTCTCCCCTGTAGCATCCTCCTTCACAACCATCTTACTCACGAGCCCTTCCTGATCCCCTCCAGTTCTGGAACCATGAACCACAATTAAATCAAATCTGCAACCTGTATTCTTGAATGTGATGTCAAGCTATGCTCCTAAGGCCCCATTCACCATCCTGATGACTTTGAGACCATCATAATTGTACCTCCAGGGAAATATTCCCCTACATGGGTTGTTTCCCCATATAGGAAGTAAACTCTTTCAGGCCAGGGACTGACAGTCTTTGTTCTTGTCTTCTTATCCCCAGATATACCCACTGCTTGGCATGTGGTGAGTGCTTAATGAATGCTTTCCATATACTTTTTGAAAACCAAACCACATATACCAGAAATTCTGTTTCCTACATAGGCCTTCTTATTTTTTTGTAAATTAAAATGTACATGCGGTGGCTAGGTGGCGCAGTGAAGAGAGCACCGGCCCTGGAGTCTGGAGGACCTGAGTTCAAATCCAGCCTCAGACACTTGACACACTTACTAACCATGTGACTTTGGGCAAGTCACTTAACCCCAATTGCCCTCCAAAAAGAAAAAAAAATTTTAATGTACATGTTTGTTGTCAATCATTAATTTCACAATAAAGAAGGAAAATTTAATTTAAAAATCAATTGAGGGAAGTGAGAAGTGTTATATGCAATATCAGATGACCAGATCCAAGAAAACATTATGCCCCTCTAAATGGAACCAAGAAACTGAAACAATGCTGTGTAATTATAATCTTAGATGCTGACTGCAGAAAGCAGCAAGAAAATGTTACTTTCCTCTCTTTATCCCAGAGGTGGGGGGTCTATGGGTATGAAACATTGTATACGTTGTCAGACTTTACTGATGGGTTTAGTTTTGTTGAGCTGCTTTAATCTTCTTTCTTGAATTATTATAAGGGATGGCTCACTGGGTAGGCAATGGGGTAAACACATATGTGAATACAAGGGTGATGTAAAAACAATACACGTCAACTCTTTAAAGTGTAAGTCTTTTTCTCTGCTGCCTGAGCTGAACTCAGAATATCTTCCTATGTCTGTAGTATCAGTCCTAGAGCTGTCTGTCTGGGAATGTGGCTTCTACAGCGGTTCCACTCTTGGAGCCTGATGCTCTCATTCAAAAATGGGTGGGTGGGGAAGAGAGGTGAAAGATGTAATATTTGAAGGAAAAGAGAGTTCCTATCCTGTCTCCTAGTTTTCAGGATGGGTGGGAGGAGATTTCTGCCTTCCCTGTAACTCCTTGGTCCCCACAGTAAGATGGGTAGCTAATGCCCTCCTCCACTTCCCACCTAGAAGCAGAGATTTGAAAGTGGGGGACATGAGCTAAGGGGACAAAGACATAATGCATAGTATAATACTGAGAAGCCAGGCAGAAGTCAAACTGTCCCCTTCCCAACCATCCTCCTGGGGGGAGGAGCCAACTGGACAGGCTACCCTGGTCCCTTTAAGAGAGAAGAGAGCTCCAGCCCATCCTGACTACTGTGTTCTCCCCCTTATGCTGGCCAAATCCCAATTGGAAAGGAAAAAATGAAAGACTGAAAGAGAAAATGAAAGACCAAAAAGGTCCCTGCCTTCTCTTGGGCTCCTGCTGCCCACTCTTCTGATCTCCTTAGCCCAGGGAGGTGCAGCTGACTGGTAAGCAGAAGTGGGGCATATAGGGAGGATTAGGTGGGGGAAGGAGATACACTTGATAAAAGTTTTAAATTAAATTAAATTAAATTAAGTTTGAAAGTGTTGGACAGACCCCAAGGAAGGATACAGAGGCAGGTAACCTAGGGTTCCCCAGTCAGGTGGTAGGGCAGTTAAGTAGATGAGAATGGGGGAAGCTGGAGTAGGGGGAGAGGGAAAAGTGAGAACAGAGAAATTGGAGAGAGCACATGAAAACCAGGAGAGAGATTCCAAGGGACGAGACTGACTAAAGCTGAAGGACAGGGGACATTCGGGAAGATGGCTGGAGGAGGGGGGAATGGGAAAGGCAACTTGGTTTGGAATAAGGGTCGATGTCTCCACCTTGCAATGTTATTGTCCCTCTACCCCTACCCCCAACCCTGAGCTGGGATTTTTATCCTTAACACTGCTAGGTTGGGAAAGGAGAACAGGAATGGAAGAGAGGCAAACCATCAAGAGAAAGGGATTCTGGGGCAAGTTGGTCCAAAGCCGTCTGAGCCCTTCTACTGAGGTCTAAACTCAGCCTAGAAACACCTGATGACACTCAGACTAGTCTTTCTGGGCTGCAGGGAGGGAGCAGAGCTTGGGAGGTTTGTAGAGTGTGAGCTGGGACTTAGGGGGTATGCCTCCCTCTCCAGTCACTCTAACCAGGCTCCCATCAGCTCCGCAGGGTGCCCAGTACTGCCATGGGCGAATGGGCCTTCCTGGGCTCCCTGCTGGACTCAGTGCAGCTGCAGTCTCCCCTGGTGGGCCGCCTGTGGCTGGTGGTTATGCTGATTTTCCGAATCCTGGTGTTGGCCACCGTGGGAGGCGCCGTGTTCGAGGACGAGCAGGAGGAATTCGTGTGTAATACGCTGCAGCCTGGGTGTCGCCAGGCCTGCTATGACCGCGCCTTCCCCATCTCCCATTACCGCTTCTGGCTCTTCCATATCCTGCTGCTCTCGGCTCCTCCCGTGCTGTTTGTCATCTACTCAATGCACCAGGCCAGCAAGGGCCCCAGCCCCCAAGGGGATGGTGAGGGGGAGCAGGAGGAGGGGAACAGTAGGCACGGCCGGCACCCAACGGGGCCCAGGGCTCGCCACTGCTACCTGCTGAGCGTGGCTCTGCGTCTGCTGGCCGAGCTGGGCTTCCTGGCAGGACAGACACTTCTCTACGGCTTCCAGGTGGCACCACATTTTCTCTGCAGTCAGACCCCATGCCCCCACACTGTGGACTGCTTTGTTAGCCGGCCCACGGAAAAGACAGTGTTTGTAGTCTTCTACTTCGTGGTGGGGCTTCTCTCTACAGTCCTCAGTGTGGCCGAGCTGCTCCATCTCTTCTGGAAGGGGCGACCTCGCCACGGCAAAGATTCCCTGTGGCCAGGGAAGGGGGGCACCGGTGAGAAAGACAACCACTGTAACCAGGAGCAGGAAGAAGCCCAAAAGCTTCTCCTGCCACTCTCCCCCCCAAGAAGGGGTCCTCCACTGGGTCCTGTTCTGGATGCCCCACCCGCTTATGCCCACAAGCTGAAACAGGGTGGCAGTGAGATCAGCACCAGCAAGAGCAAATCCTCAGTGTCCACAATGAGAGAGGACCTATCCATCTAAAGAGGCACCCTGCCCCTAGCTCTAAGATGGGGGAATCAGTGGGCTAGGGGGAATGAAGATGTGGTAACAGGCCAACCTCAGCCCTGGAAGATCAAAAGCAGGAAACCCGTGGCTTGGGGAAAAGGATCCTGGATACAAAGCCAGGAAATGTGCATTTAATCCAGATCTTGCCTCTGATTTACAGTGTGACCTTGAGCCATTCACTTCCTATCCCGGGTCTGAGGTTCCTACTTTACAAAATGATGGGGAGGGATATTTAAAGTTCCTTCCAGTTCTACCAGTCTATGGTTCTAACTATCCATCTTCTCCCTTACTTGAAGCCATCCCTTTGAATTCAATGGTGGAGAAGGCTTGGAGGAAAGAAATTCACACTCCCCAGAGCCCATCCAGGTAACTCCAGAGGCAGATGCAATAACTCTGCTTGCATCATGAATTGTGGAGTGTGTCGTAGGACTACTGGAAGTGTGGAAAAGGGAGAGAGACTGGGGAACAGGCTGGTTGTTATCTTGTAGACCATAGCAACAATTGTGATTTGTGGTCAGTGTTACTAGATTCTACATTTCATATTATATGATCTTAGGGCTATTGTGTGCGCTTGCATCTAGTATCTGGTGTGACTGTGTACCTACTTTCTAATGTTACTCTCAGGGCCTCAAGCAAAGCAGGAAGATATGCCTGCCAGCTTTCACTCAGCCCCAAAGACCCAAGGGTTTCCTACATAAAATCATCCTCTTCTCATATTAGCAAAATAGGCAGAGCTGGAAGGTGAGGACACGTCCCACCGTGGGCTGTGTGGTACCCTGCTGAGGCTGTCCAACATGCTCATTAAAACCCAATTTCTCTTTGACCTATTGAAGATAGGAAACTCACAATGTGATTTTTCCCCTCTGCAAAACAAATTCATTGGTCTGTCTCTCTCCTATGTGTGTTTTCTTCTCCCTTTTGAATTGTTACAGTACTATATTTGGAGTCAGAGGTGTATTCAGTCTTTTCAGCTGCATCTGACTCTCCGTGACCCCATTCGGGGTTTTCTTATCAGAAATACTAGAGTGGTTTGCCATTTCCTCCTCTAGCTCATTTGACAGATGAGAAAACTGAGGCAAACAGGGTGAAGTGACTTGGCCAGGGTCACACAGCTAGTTAGTGTCTGAGGCCAGATTTGAACTCAGGAAGATGAGTCTACCTAACTCCAGGCCTAGCAACCTATGCACTATGGTGCCACCTAGATGCCCATTGGCTAGGTTCAAATCCTAGCTGTACTAATTTTCTACAAATGTGAACCTTGGGCAATTCACTTTAGGCATCAGGAGGCAGTGTGGCATGATACTGCCACTTGACATGGGAGCTGGGAAAGCCTGGGTTCAGGTCCCACCTTAGATCCTTACTAGCTGTGTAACCCTTAGCCTCTCTAACTCTTAAATTTTCTTATCTGCCAAATGGGTTTGAGCTCGATAATCTCTAAATTCCTTTCCAACTCCAAATCTATCATCTGCCCCCACATGATGTATGACCTAGATTCCTACCCGTGACCAAAATCAGGTTACCCTGTCACAGCAGGAAAGGACTCCCCTCCCCAGCTGCCCCATGCCGATAAGGGTCCAAACAGGAAGGGGAGGGGAGAGAAGAGGAGGGAGGATGACTCTCCCAGGCCAACACTAACCTCAGGTGGGGAAGGCAAGCAACAGGAAGCCATCTGCTCTCTCACCTTCTGGCCTAGTACAGTGGGCACAGACTGAGCCCTTTCCCCTAAGTGAGAAGTGAGAAGCAGAAGAGGAGTGAGAATAGGAACTGGAGAGAGAAAAAGCAGGGGACAGTGTGTCCTGGGGGTCTGGGGGAGTCAGTGGCTAGCTCAGGATGGCCTGCACCCAGAGAGAGGGAGGGAATATCAGAGGGAGGGAAAATCAGAGGCAAGACTGGTAGGCCACTGCTGCCATCCGGCGGCTGAGATGGGAGCAGCCCCCATTGGCAGGCCTTGAATGGTACCAGAGAGCCTGCCCTTCTCAACCTGGCCCCTGTCAGGAGCAGTCTGGGAGTGCCTGGGATACCAGGCCACTTACTGCTGCTCCCTCCCCTTTTCACCAGGAGCATAGCAAACAGCACTTCCTTACCCTCTCAGCCATCCCAACACGTATCCTTTCCCAAGCTAAGGCCTCAATCCCCTTTGCTTCTGTCCCACCCCCATTTAGACCAGCTGATTTCTGCAGTGAGTACAAACAGACTTAAGGCTCCCCCAAGTCCCTAAGTGGACTCAGTTACAATTCCTCTACCAGTTAGCTGCTCATGACCTTGGACAAGTGACTTGGCCTCTTTGGCCTCAGTTTCTTCCTCCGTAAAATGAGAGTAGGTCTCTGGTAGCTTCTGACTCTAACATCCTAGGATCATGCCTCCCAGTACATTTTGCAGTGAATCCAAAACTGATAGTGTTCCAGTGTTCCTGGAAGATAAAGACTCCTGTCTGAAGACTGCTGCTCCCTTCTACCGGACCCCTGGGTGCCCCCACTCCCTGAAAACAACTCTGTGGGATAAAATGGAAGTCAGACCTGGGCCTTGGGAATTCAGAAGGGGGAGGGCCTAAGGTAAAGACTTATTGCAGCATGTAGGGTAAAGACTGCAGCATGTAGGGTTAGTTCTACCCGGAGGACAGGCAAGATTCTCTTCCAGAATTTTCTTGCTTCTGGGTTCTTGTTATATAACCCTCCTGCCAGCCCAAGGACTTCTTTCTCCCCTTCCTTTACTCAGCCCTAGAACAGACACTGACCCTAACCTTTCTCCCTCTCACACAAGATCTTCATTTCACAAGCTAAGGCCCACTCCCCTCTATCCCCTCCCTGCTCAGGCAAAATCAAGACCTCAAGCATTTCCTCAGCCTCCTCCACTTAACCACAACATGGAGTTCTGGCTCTAACTGGCAAAGACTACTGCCACCTCTGAACCTCCAAACAGTGCCAAGAGCTCTGTTTCAACCCTACCTCCCCAGCAAGTCTAGGACTGGGGACCCGAGAAAGGTTACTTCCTAAGGGAACTTTGGGAGGACAGGTACTGCCTTCTTTTTCTTTTAAATGGAGGTAATGGGATAAGTGACCTGCCCAGGGTGACACAGCTAGTAAGCATCTGAGGCCATATTTGAACTCAGATCATCCTGACTCCAAGGGCCATGATTTAACCAGTGCTCTATTCATTGCACCCCCTCACTGCCCCTACTGCCTTCTTCCTCATCCCTAACTCAGGGTCCTAACCAAGGGAAAGGGGTAGGCTGGGAGGGTTGAGAGGATATATACACCTGCCCCAGATTCTAGGCAAAGTACTTCATTAAATCAGTAACTTCCACATTCAACCCAGAATCTTAATGGAAAACGAAGCATTCTGCACAGCCTGAGCCTAAATTCTGGGGGCCCAGTGCCCAAAGGACATTTATGGATACAGGCTGGAGGGAGCAAGGATCTGAGGCATGTATAGAATAAATATAATTTTATTCTTTATCCAGTAGATCTCAGTGGAAAGTTCAACAGTAACAGCTGCACCAGGTTGGGCTCCCTAGGGGGAGAGGAGGGAGCCTGCCCGGAAGTGAGGGGAGCCGTTGGAGGGGTCCCCACCCTCCCCCCAAACCACCCCCCAGGCCCCTGTGGAGAGGCAGACAGGGCCAGCTCTCCCAACCCTGGGAGGGAGAGGGAAGGCCACCCCCCCCCCAGCAGATGCCCGCCCTGCGGGGAGGGGGTGGACAGGAGTAAAGGGAGGAGGGGATGCAAGTAGGAGGTAAGCAGAGAGGCCAGGTTGTAAGAGAGATGTTGACTTGGGACGTCGGGTGTCTTTTGTCTGTTTGCAGTGTGTGGAAGGAGGTGGGGGTGGAGGGAATGTAAGGAGGCCACCGCCCCAGCCCATGATGGGGGTAAATGGGATTGCTGGTGGCTGTGAGGCTGGGGTAGGAGTCAGTGTCTCTGAGCCTCCCACTCCCCTTCCCCCCTGTCACTATCCCATTCACAGTGGGTACAGGCAGGGTCCCCAAGGAAGAGAGGCCAGACCTGACAGTCGGGAGGGGAGAAGAAGGCATCAGCTCTCACCATGGTGGAAGGATGGATGGAGACACTTACTTTGTAAGCCCAGGGAGGAGTGGTGGGGTGGGGTGTGCATCTTGCCCAACTCCTCTCCCTTTCCCCCTAGTCTCTCAGACCAGTACCCTCCAACCCTTGGTGGGGGAGGAAAGAGAGGAGCACCACACAACAGGAGATAAGGGGTGAGGTGAGAAGCAGTAAGACCCCTCCCCTCCCCCCACCCCCTCCAAAGAACCTCCTTTCTCCCCAGCTCTCTAGGAAAGCCCACACCCAGTGGTTAGGAGTAGAGAGAAGTGGTGTGGGGGCCTGGCCCCCTCTTCCCCAGTGATGGGGGAGGTGTTGGGGGTGTAGAGAGAGGGGTTGGCTTTAGAGCAGTATTTCACAGTTTTAGAGAGAAAACTGAGGAGAAATGGACTTGAGGGGGAGAGGAAGGGGTGGGCAAAGGAAAAAAGAAGGGAGTTCCCTTGGGGTTAAGTATTTTTCTCTCCCCCATTAATCTCCACTCCCCCTCACCCAGGCTCTGAGCCCAGCTGCCCCCAGGGCAGCACCCCCTCCCCCCAATGCACAGCACAGATTCCTTCAGTACAAATGTGCTTAAAATGAAACTTCTTATTTAAAAAAAAAAAACAAAACAAAAAAATTAAAATAAAAACAAAACCAGCGGGGGAGGTGGTAATATCTGGGAGGAAAGGGGAGGGGGGCAGGGCAGGACTCAGCGGAATATGTACAGGGGAGAAGCCCTGCCCCCCATCACCAACCTGAGGGGACTCCACAGCATGGGGGACTCTAACCCCCCCACCTCAGCCCCCAGACTTTTCCCCAGCCCAGGGAGGGTGCAGATGGCTTGCTAGTTTTGAGAATGGTGGGGCTGAAAGCCCCCAGAGTTTGCTGGTGATGAACATGAGGCTGGGGGGCATGGAGAGTAGGGTGTGACAGGCAGAGGCGCTTCCATGAACACGGCGATCTCTCCACCCACTCCCGCAGCATCCTGGCAGGGTCTCACTGCTCGGGCCCAGGCCTGGGATTTGGACAGACGGCACCCTTCAGCCCTCGGTCCCTCGCCCCAACCCCGACCATAGCTGGGGGTCTGTCCAGGACACTGGATGATACCCAGTTCAGGCTGCAGTTAAGTCAATTGTAGGGACGGAGCAGAAGGAGACTTGGTTCCATCCTCCCATCCAGATCCCAGGCCCCCATGCGGTTCAGAAACCTCCATCAGTCCTGGGAGGGAGGGTCAAGGGAGAGGGGAGACGTGTTTCATGGTGGTTTCTTTCGGAAGGCAGAGAAGGCCAGGTTGTGGGGGTGAGGGCTGTGTCCGTGTTTCCGCAGGGGGGAGAGCTGGGGTTTGGTCAGGGAGAATGGGTGGCTGGGCTGCTTCTGTTGGAGCTGGGGGAAAGGCTGGGGCTGCAACTGCCTGGCGGTGGGGCCAGGCTGCTCCCATCCTCTTCCCTCCCCCCACCCCCCTGCTGTCCACTCAGAGTGTCCAGTCCCTCTGAATTCTCTAGCATCTCCTGAATGAGGGGTGGCATGGAGCCTGGGATCTCCATCTTCAGTGTGATCACTCGCTCAGCTCCTGGGAGAAGAGGACAAAAGGAGGGAGGTCATTCATCGATGCCACCCCCACCCCCCTAGGGAGGGTAGAGTCTCCCTCCCCCATTCTGTTTGTTTGTTTCAATGTTTGTTTTGGCTGATGGTTACAATAAAATTTTAAAGTTACAATAAATTTTTTAAAAGGACTCTTTCCACCCCCAGGGTACTCAGTGAGGGGGAGGTGTCTATTTGCTACTGAGGTTGCTAAAGCAGGAGGAGGGGCTCAGTCCTTCCTAAGGAAGGAGACAGTGTCCTGGGGACAAATCTTCCCCTCCTGGTGTCAAGATCCAGGGCCCTGAGACTGCAGGGGTCTCACTTGTGGCAAGGGCCCAGGTGACAGCTGCCTTACTCACCCTTGGCGCTAATGCTGCGAAGGTCCGTAATCTTCATCAGCATTTTGGGGAACATGTGAGGCCGACTAGGCCGCCGTTTCCTCACATAGACCTTGAGGGCCTCCAAGAGGGGCTCCTGCAGCGTGTCCACTTTGTCTGGCTGCTCCAGGTCCTGCCGGTCTAAGAAGGAACAGGTGGTGGGGTGAGCGTCCCTCCAGTCTCCCTCCCCTCCCTTCTCTACTGAGAAAAAAAATCTGGGCATGCAGTCCCAGGCCTGGCCACTGAGGGGCACTGCTGCCCAGGTGTCTGAGCAGAGTCTGGGAGCAGGTAAGGATGGGGGTCATTTCAGCCACTGACAGTATCAGTTGTACATAAGGGAGAACAAACCACCTCATCTACTGCTCTGTCAACTCCAGCCTCCCCTCCCTTCTTTCTAAATCCTTGACCTGGTATCTTCAATTTTTTTTTCTATACTGGTGACTTCATCAATGTGAAAGAAGTCCCAGAGCCAGGACTACGTCCATCATCATGCAGAGGAGCAGCTTTTCTGTGACTTAGAGAGCTGCCATGGGACCCAGACACTTGATAGTGGTCAGAGCCAAAGAGAGGACTTCAACCTAAGTCCCAGCTCCAAAGCTAGCCCCCTCTTCTCTACACCAGGCTGTCCTACCCCGGACACAACGGGGAAGTAGACGATGAAATGAGAAGAACAAGCAGTCTGGTGGAGGGGAAGAGGGTGGGGAGGAAATCTACTGGTCTTAGCTGAGATTCTTCCAGACTAGAGGCTCTTGAGCTTTTTGTGTACCCTAAGATCCCTTTGGTAATCTAGTGAAGCCATGGACCCATGGCTTCATGAAACCATGTTGTTAAACGCATTGGTCTTATGGTGGGGGTTCTCAACCTGGGAGCTCTCAAACTTAATTTCTTTAACATTCTGATTTTGATATAATTGGGTTTTTTTTAATACTATGCATTTAAAAGTATTATTCTGAAAGGGGGTCCACTGGATTCACCAGACTGCCAAGGAAGGTCCATAAAAAGATTAAGAACCCCTAAACTAGACTGACCAAGATCTACCTCATCCTCTGGGAATCTCCCATGTCTAGGGCTTATATGGCAGCATTCTTCAGGAATCTCAAGAGACAGTGTTAAAAGCAATTAAAGAATCATCCTGGAGGCGGCTAGGTGGTGCAGTGGTGCAGTGAATAGAGCACCGGCCCTAGAGTCAAGAGGACCTGAGTTTGAATCTAGCCTCAGACACTTACTAGCCATGTGACTTTGGGCAAGTCACTTAACCCCAATTGCCCTTCAAAAAAAAAAAAGCAAAAAAAATCCCAACGAAACCAAGAATCATCATTCATCTGAAAAACATTATGGCAGTATTTCCCTTTCCTTAGCCCCTTCATGGCATTTGCTATTTTACAGTTTCACATACTCTGTCCTAACAGGAGACCCTAGGAGGTGCTTGGGGAGCTGCCGTGAAACCTGCCCACTCTGGCCTCGGCTCCATTCCCACTCCAAATCCCTACATTTCCCCTTGGGTTCTTGAAACCCACCTACCTCCACAGATGAGGCAGATGGCACTGAGGAGCCCAGTCTCAGCATCATCCATCTCCAGTGGCAGCAGCTGGTTAGCGAAGGCAAAGACCAGATCGGTGAGGGGCCCAAAACCAGCATTGTGCATCTGCGTCCGGTTCAGGGTCAACCCATCTGAGAAGGTCATTGTGTCCTGTTCTGGTGTGTACCTTGTGCAAATCCGAAGAATCTGGGGGTTGTTCAGAGCAGGAAAAGGTCATACTGGTTCATTATTTTCCTGACACACTAAACCCCCTTTGCCCTTGAGGATTTTATCAAGGGAGGACATCTTGGTCATCCTCCTGCTTCCATACCAAAGGAAGCCCATCCCCAGCCCAATCTCTCTAAGTACTGTTTCCCTAGGGAATTTCTGCCAGAGTTTAAGGTAACTTCTGTAAGTATTTTCCTTCAGCAGGAAAGGAGAACAAATGGGAAACGGACCAGCACTGGAAGTGCTCTAACTTCACAGATGCCCCCTCCCAGACCCCCTCTCCTTGTTGAGGAGGGCGAAGAATAGGATCATAGAAAAGGTGGCAAACAGGCAAGAAAGGAAGGCTGGCTGCTCTAGGGTAGGCAGCAAGCACCCAGGGCTCCTCACCAGGATGTCCAGGCAGGCAGCCTTGAGCAGGGTGATCTGATCAGCAATGGTAAGAGTGGTAAAGCCGGGAAGCTGCTTGGCAAACTCCACAGTCTTGATGATGCATTTGGTGGAGAGTTCACTGAACTTGTCCCAGAGGTCAATATCCAGGGAGACCCGCTGTTCTGAGCTGTTGTTCTATGGGAGGAGGAAAGAAAGGAGTGTGTGACAGTTAACCGCCCAACTGTCCCCTGTGACTCACCTACTGATGACTCTTCTCTTCCTGGCCCTGACCTCTCAACTCAGGACTGACCAACCTCTACCCTGACCCAGCACTGTTACTGATGACAGCTGAGGCTGTGCCAACAAAGCCACACGGTCAGTGCCTGTTTCTATCATGCTAACAACGCACTTTCCTCCTTATCCTTGAAGCAGGTAATGTTTCATTAGCCCTTGATTTGGAATCAGGAAGACGAGTTTGAATACTGCTTTGGATATATGATCTGTATGATCCTGAGCAATACTGCCTACCCTTTCCCAGCCTCAGTTTCCTTATCTGTAAAATGTAGATAACAACAATCAGCCATTTTACAGGGTTGTTGTAAGGATGAGTTAACATATTATCAAGTGCTTTGTAACCTTTAAATCAATACATAAATGTTATTTATTACTATTATTATCCCTGCAGATGAGACTGAAACTTTAATAGATCAGTAAACATTTATCAAGCCTCTATTGTGTGCCAGGTACTGAGCTAAGCCCTGGGAATACAGAAAGAAGCAAAAGACAGTCCCTGCCCTCACAGAGCAGACAATTTAACAGGGGAGGCAACAAGCTGATAAATATGTACAAACAAACTACATAAGGGGAAAATGGGAAATAAAGAACAGAGGGAAAGTACTAGAATTAAGAGGGGTTGGGGAAGATATCCTGTAGGAGATGGGATTGGGATTGTCATGGGGACATAAAGGAAGCCAGGAGGCAGAGAGGAGGAGAGCATCCCAGGCATTGCAGCAGACTGACTCTTTGAGAGGTGCAGGTGACAGCCCGAACAGCAACATGGATGTAGCACTTTAGGACTGGCAAAAGGCTATAGATATAGAAAGGAAGTGTGGTGCCCTGGGAAAAACAATGGACTTGGAAACAGGAAATACCTGGGATTATTTGGCACCTTTGACCCACCCTAGGTGTGTGACCTTGGACATATCACTGAATACTGCTCTTCTCCTAGTGGGGGGTGGGAAGGTGGGCAGAATGCTGCACATACTGTTATTTTTTTTTTTTTTTTGCTTTTTGGAGGGCAGCTGGGGGCTAAGTGACTTATCCAAGGTCACACGGCTAGTTTTTGTGTTAAGTGTCTGAGGCCGGATTTGAACTCAGGTCCTCCTGACTCCAGGGCCAGTGCTCTATTCACTGTGCCACCTAGCCACCCCCTGCACATACTGTTAGATGTGGACAGTGTCAGGTGGTTTAGTTTAACTGTTTTTCTTTAATATGAGGAAGGGCTCAGTGTGCAATATGTTAGCACAAAATGACTGCAGTCAGGCATAGTGATCATTAATATATCTTTCATAATAATTTTATGATAAATTATTTTATTTTATTAAATTTTTAAATTTAAATTATTAAATTAAATATTAAATTATTTTATAATATAAATAAAATACCTGTACTACCAACTTCTCAGTGCTGTTAAAAATCAAAGAAGATGATAACATATGCAAAGCATTTTGCAGAGCCTAAATAAACTGCCGTTCAGAACATCAAATCTGGAACTAAACTAAAATTTGGAACTAGGCCCAAAGGGCTATAAAATCGTGCATACTCTTGCAGCGGCTAGGTTGTACAGTGAATGGGGGCACTGGCCCTGGAGTCAGCAGGACCTGAGTTCAAATACAGCTTCAGACACTTAACGCTTACTAGCTGTGTGACTGTTGGGCAAGTCACTTACCCCCAATTGCCCTGGCCTTCCCCTCTCCAAAAAGCAAAAACCAAAAATCTGTGCACACCCTTCGACCCAGGAGTACTGCTACTAGGTCTATATCCCAAAGAGATCAAAGAAAACAGAAAAAGATCTATATGTACAAAAATATTTATAGCGATTCTTTTTGTGGTGGCAAAAAATAGAAACTTAAGGGGATGCCCAGCAATTGGGGAATGGCTAAAGAGCCTGTGGTGTGTGACTATGATGGAACAACATTGTGCTGTAGGAAATAACAAGGGGGGTGGTTTTAGAAAAACATGGCAAGACCAACATGAACTGATGCAAGGTGAAGTGAGCAGAACCAGGAAAACATTTTATATAGTAACAGCAATATTGTATCAAGGATCAACTGTGAAAGACTTAACTACTCTGATTGACACAATGATTTGTAACAATTCTAAAGGACCCATGATGAAAAACCACTATCTACCTCCAGAGAGAAATGATAGACCCTGAGTGCAGATTGAAGGATACTTCTTTTTCACTTTATTTTTCTTGCTTTTATTTTTCCAACATGGCTATGCTTTGCATGACTTCACATGTATAATTGATATCATACTTCGTGCCTTCTCATTCATTGGGTAGGGGAAGGGCTGGAGGATGAGAAAGAATTTGGAACTCCAAAGTTTAATGGTCAAAATAAATAACGTGTGTGTGTGTGTGTGTGTGTGTGTGTGTGTGTGTGTGTGTGTGTGTGTGTGTGTGTGTGTGTGTGTGTATTAAAGCAGCTAGGGGGAGCAGTCAATAGAGCACTGGATCTGGAATGAGGAAGATCTGAGTTCAAATACAGACTTAGATATTTTACTAGCTATGTGACCCTAGGCAAAGTGCTTAATTAACCTCCTTCAGCCTGTTCCCTTATGTAAAATGGGGATAATAAGAGCACACACCCCCCCACCAGGGTTGCTGTGGGGATTATGTTTGTTTATGAGGATATTTGTAAAAGGCTTAGCACAATGTCCCGTCTTAATAAACACTTGTTTCCTTCCCTCTTTTGGTTAAAGGTTAAAATTTCACTAACATTTTTGGGACACTCTGTATAAAAAAGTCAGGTATGGGATGGCTAGGTGGCACAGTGAATAGAGCACTAGCCTTGGAGTCAGAAGGACCCGAGGAGTTCAAATACAGCCTCAGACACTTAACACTTACTAGCTGTGTGACCTTGGGCAAGCTACTTAACCCCAAATGCCCTGCCTTCCCCAGCTCCAAAAAGAAAAAAAAAAAAAAAAAGTCAGGTATTACTGGGTTTCCTCCCAGCCTTGTCCTGTGATTTCATCAGCAAAGGGATCTCCCAGTAAGGAAACACCCTTCTGCCAATGAAGGTAAAACTTAACTGACAAAGATTACATTTGATCATCACCAGAACTCATTATGGATGGGAAAACTGAAGTTCCAAGAGCTTTACTGCCTTATTGCCTATGTCCCCCACAACTAGTAAGAGGCAGATGTGGGATTTTTTGACTCCAAGGCCAGCACTCTGCTCTGTGCCACCACTGAGTCCACACAGCTCCAGAGGCAAAGAAGGCCTCTGAACCGGGAAGATTAGTCCCTTTTAAGATCAGGGGATTAGATCAATGCCTCTGGTGTCCTCACTCCTGTGCCCTGCAGTCGTCCCCCATGCTCCCAACATCCCATTCACTTCCCTATCTCCCCCATCTCCTCTCTTGCCCAGTTCTTTTGAGGTTTCGATGCCACCATCTCCCCATGTTTCTTGCCCTCCACCCCTAGGTTCCCATACCGTAGTGTATTTCCCAAGCTGGCAGAGGGCAGGGAAGGTTTCCTGATGGGCTTTCCGGACCTTCTCAATCAACTCCTCCACCTCAGGGGTCAGTGTGTAGCTCTCTGAACACTCTGCTTTGGGAGCCTCTTTCTTTTTCTTATTCCGATCATTCCTCACAGCTGGAGGAGGGAGGGCAGAGGAGAGGGGAAACAGGGAAGGGGGTTAGAAGCAGTGTGATGGGTGAGGTCCTTTCATGAAGCCCTGGGCCCCACCCCAGGGGGCCCCTCATATCTTAAAGGGGCGGGATTTCCTCCCCAGGCCAGCACATCTAGGCCAGGCAGAGCTGTTATCTACTTAGCAAAGTCGTCTTCATGAATGTAAACACACACACACACACACACACACACACACACACACACACACACACACACACACCACACCACACCACACCACACCTACAAAGTGTGAGAAAACTGGTCCTCTAGTCTCAGTGCTCCCTCCTTCATTGGAGTCATTGGGAAGCAAGGTCCACATTCGCACATACTGGATGTAGCAATGTTCTGACCGGGTCTGTGGGCCCACAGATTGACTAGAAATAGGCTCCAGGCATTGCCAAGAGGCATGGGTATATGTGGGCTTTTGTATCCCCATACTCTGGGTGGTGCATTTGTCTGTGCACATTCATGTCACCTAAGTCTGTTTCCCCCAAACTCCCTTTTGTTTTGTTTTTCCTCATCTTCCTACCCAAGGGCCCTAGTTCACCCTGGGCCTTGGGCCTCTTACTGAAGGATGCAAAGGGTTCCTCTATCCCTGTATCTGCATACAGCACCTCAGGGTGGGACTGGGAAGTATCAAGAGGGAAGCCTAAAGGAACAGTTCTCTCAGGGCCCCTGCAAAGGAAAGGAAATTGGGCAGGAGGGTGGGAATGGGGGGGATCTCTCGGCCCATTAGCCAGGGAGCTGACAAATCACCATGGGCGCTGAGCCGCACACACCACTCGCCTTTAAAGAAGCGATGGGGTCGTTACCAGCCGATTATCCCCGACACACAATCACTCACAGGGCAGGGACTCAGCCGCTGCTGGGTGGGGGAAGGGGGGGACGACTGAGGAGGAGATCTTGGAGAGTGAGGGGAATGGGGGGCTGGTAGTCAAGGGGGGTAGGGAGAAGAGGGAGAGAGAGGGATAGAAAGAGAGAAAGAGAGAGAAAGAGATAGAGAGAGAGAGAGAGAGAGAGAGAGAGAGAGAGAGAGAGAGAGAGAGAGAGAGAAGCTGGCATAATTTGGAGATCACTCATGTCGACTCTGCAAATTCAATAAAGTGCAGGAGAGAGAGAGGGCGAGGGTGAGGGAGAGGAAGAGAAAGCGGGGGGATAATTTGGGAAGAGAAAATTGCAGCTGTGACAAGACGTTTATCATTCGGAAGCTTTAATTCTATTGAAATGGCAGCTGCTCAGCTCCAGGGCACAGAGCTCTGGGAAGGCAGGGAGGGAGGAAAGGATGGGGAGGGGGGTCCCCATGGCTGCCTGTCCCCAACCTATTCCTTTCTCTCTGAGCACAGATACACGCTGAGGTAGAGTTGAGGAAAGCCTTAAGGTGAGGAAGGATCAGTTCAGAGGTGGATCCCCTCTAGGGGTTCAAAGCTCCCTACTTCTTCCCTCCCCACACCACCATGAAGGAAGCCTGGGAAAACTCCTGGGTGTGTATATGGGGGGGGGGGGACTTAGATAACAAGGGTGGCAAATCTGATCCTCTATCTCCTGCAGTGAGCTAGCATCAGCACAGGCTGGGGGGGAGGGGGGATGAAGGAATAGGAGGGGTAGGACACAGGGGTGGGGAGGGAAGGCAACGCATGCTCAGTCCCAGACAGAAGCCAACACACTACACAGTATCTGTCACTAAGGCTGGGGCACACTGGAGACTGGGAAACTCTGGGCTTCCCAAAGGCTGTAGACTAGACCTGCTTATTTCCCCAGAACTCATGTACCTCCCACTAAGAAAGGGGATGGGAACTGGTGGGGTTCCATATATTTGTGTGTCTCTTATCTGCATGTGTCTGAGGCTCTGTACACATGTGTACATGCATCTTTTTTCCACGCCCCCATGCTATATTGGGCTATGGATTGGGGGCAGGGAAGGGGAGTCCTGCTGCCGCTGCCCACCTCCCCCAAGTCTGAAGGTTCCGGCTCCATGACAACAGCCAACGCAGACAGAGGCTTCTGTCAGCGTCATTTATCTCTGACATCATCAATCATCGGTTGCCATAACAACACTCATGATTCAAACACAAGAGGGTTCCCCCCACTCCAGACCCTGCCTCCTTCTAGCCTGCCCTCTACTCAGCCCAAATTCAAAATCTGTGTTCCTCAGAGTCAGGCTGAGAACCCCTGATTTGAGATAGCGTGGAGTAGAAGCAGGGAATGGAGAAGAAATGAGCTTTTCAATTCTCTTCCCCTGCCCCTCACCCCTAGGGATTTCCCTAGAGCCCTTGAGTCTCTGGGGCCCCAAGTCCTTGGTATTCCTACCTCTGAAGGGAACTTTCCTAAATGGAACTGAGACCCTTTCCCTCCCCTCCAAGGTCATAGGGAACCCAGGTGACCCTCCTGTATCTCACCATCAGCTTAACAGTGAATATAAACAGGCTAGTCTGAGAAAACAGCTTCTCTCTCTCTCTCTCTCTCTCTCTCTCTCTCTCTCTCTCTCTCTCTCTCTCTCTCTCTCTCTCTCTCTCTCTCTCTCTCCCCACCCCCTTCCCTTCACTACCAACTCCTTCATGGAAAGCTGGGCTTCTCCCTCAGCTTTCCCCCATCTCCCCTAGCCCCATAGTTCTTCTATCACCAAGGGCTCAAAGGGAAACCCAGGTCACAGATTGTATACAATATCATGTCCTCCCTGTTTTGGCCCCAGGATGCCCAGCTGTAGCAAGTGAGGGTGGAAAGGGGTGACACTCACACTCCTTGGACATGCCCACTTCAAAGCATTTCTGTAGCCGGCAGTACTGACATCGATTTCTTGTCACCTTGTTGATGATACAGTTCTTGTCCCGGTGACATGTATACACCATGTTTTTCTGGATGCTTCGACGAAAGAAGCCCTAAAAATGAATGGAAGAAGAAGCAGAGTTGGATGGCTGGGGAACAGAGGTCAGCAACCACAGAGCAGACTGGGGAAAGAGGGGCAGATCCCCCAAGACAGCATCTCTTCCCAACTCAGTCTCCTCACCACCTCCCTGGGCAGATGAGACCCAGGGTCAGGAGAATGTGATTCAGCAACAAGAAAGGGAACTCCCAAAGGAGAACCCCAGTGGCTGCCTGCTGAGGCTGCTGCTTCCGCCACTGCCCCTCCAGCCTCTGGCATCCTTAGCTGCTTCTCCTCTGAGGAACTAGCCCCAGGGCAGCTAATGAGTCAGGGAGGGGCGTGGAAGGGCAAGGATGGGGGAGAGGCAGAGCCCACAATCCTAGTGGCTAAGAATACACTGGCAAGCAGGCACAGGCACAGACTGACGCACAGTAAGTCGATATACAGGCACAAAGGCCAGCAGGCAGAGACAAACCAGCAGGCTGGCAGGCAGGAAGAGGGCCAGACAGGCAGAGGCAGAGAGACAGAGAGGTGGGCAGGTGGGCAGACAGGCAGAGAGATATGCAGAGGAGCAGAGAGATGGACAGAGAGGTGGGCAGGCAGAAAGGAGAAGCCAAGAGGCAGGCAGGAAGAGGGACAGACAGGCAGAGAGATGGGCAAACAAGCAGAGAGGTGGGCAGAGGGGCAAAGAGACAGCCAGGCAGAAAGGTGGGCAAAGGGGCAGAGAGGTGGGTAGGAGGGAAGGAGAAGCCAAGAGGCAGGCAGGAAGAGGGACAGACAAGCAGAAAGATGGACAGACTAGGGCATAAAGACAGATAAATTGGGGGCTGAAATATAGATTCCCAGGCAGGCTAAGAGAGACAGACAGACGAGGCACAGAAAAAGTCAGTGACTAAGAGAGACTGGAAAGAAAGCAGAGAGGCGCACACACACACAGGCAGAAGGGCGTGCAGTTAGGATCCACACACATGAAGTCAGATAGGGGACCACACACAGACACACTTGTGTTCCCAGGTAGGACCCACATAAGATATAACATATGCCACACTTGCATGCACACACACTAATACACAAGCACAGAGAGGCAGCCTGAGGACTTGGGCTCTGCCCTTCATCTCTATCCCCAAGTCTGGAGACAACTTGCTCCAGGTTTAGAGAGGCCCAGGATTAGAGAACTCTGCTGTGTGACTTCTCAGGCCTGACTCTTGTGGGATCTGGAGGCCCTGGAGAGGGGAAAACAGTAGAGATGGTGTGCCTTGCAGTATAGTGGGAATGAAGATGACTGCCATATTAGGTGTTTTGGACCTATCCTCTCCCCATTCCAAGGGCCAAACCTAGAGTAATGGGGTAGGACTAGGGTCTGAGTGGGTAGCTGTGGGGTTATAGGAAATCAGGATGTGATGGCATTGGGAGAAGGGGATCCTGGGCAGCTGACAACTTTGGCACTTTCTGAGAGTGGGGTAGGCAACTCCCAAAGGGTAGTGCTATACCTCCTCTCGTCAGGCACTCCTCCTGCCAGGTTATTCCAATAGGGTTCAAGCAGGGCTGCTGGGGGAGGCCTCCTGAGTCTCTTGCCAAGAGCAGGTCAGATGCCAGCTCACCATGGTAACCCCAGCAGTGGCGGGTGTTCACCCTGCCAGCCAGAGGCATCAGCCTTGGGAATGCAGCCTTTAGTGGGGAGGGAGAAGACACTTTGGGCCTGGGGGCCTCTACACAAGGGAGGGCAGGAGGCAGCCTGAGGAGGTGTTTGAGTCAAATCATAGATTGACTCTGTCGTCGTAACCATAAATCCATTCCTTCTTAAAGATCAGAACACCTGTTTGCTCCTCATTTCCTCCATCCTCTCTCTAGGAATATAGACAAGACAAAGCCAAAAACAACCAACCCCCTTCCCTTCACACAAATCAAATTACTGAGGGGCACAGACTGTGAGCAGGAAGGAAGAGGGAAGCCCATAGATATCTTCTGTATTTCAAAGTTATCTCTTCCCCTCATCTTTCAGCAATGGTCTGTTCAATACACCTAACTCACCTTACAGCCTTCACAGGCACTGACCCCATAGTGGTACCCCGAGGACTTGTCCTGGCAGACAAAACACGGCTTGTAGATTCGGGGGAGAGGAGGTGGCGAGGGGGGGCTTGGCACAATCTCCTCCGAGCTGCTGCTTTGAGTTTCAATGGCTGAAAGATTTGGCAAGAGAAAATGAGAGAACACAGGTTAGAAACCCTAGGCTCCAACCCTCATTCTGCAATGCCTCCTAATAACCTAGGACACAGACCATTCTCATAGGCAATATGATAGACTGGAAAAAGCATGAATTAGAAAGGAAAGGACTTGAGTTCGAATCCTTTTCTCATTACTACCTGTGTAACCTGGGACAAATCTTCCCCTCAATGGGTCATAAATTTGCAGCTCAAAATCTATAAGTTATGAACCCCACCTCTGAAACCCTCACTGGCCCCATCACACCCTGCTGGCTGCATAGTTCCAGGAGGCAGTAGGCTGACCCAGACCAGCCAAATAGACGCTACCTTATATAATGTCATCATTTAATAATATAATTTCTGGTAGCCTCGATCACTCACTGGGTCAGTGATCACCTGCTAAAACTCCTCATTAATTCTCCTCTCCTTCCATATAGCTAGGAAGGAGTTAAGACAAGATGGGAAGAGAGGGGAGGGCCCGAGTCTGGACCAGAGGAAACTGGGGTCAACAGGATGTTCAAAGGCAGTCCACTCCCCCTCCTTTCTCTGCTTCCGTTCTCTACGCTCCCCCCAACCCTGAAGCAGTCATGGCCCCTCCCCCAACAAACAATTCCCTCCCCCTCCTCTAGTCAGGAAACCAAGGGTGAGAGCAGAAGGGCAGAGACACTGTTAATCTTCCACCCTGTTTCCCAGGCTCTTGGACTACCCAATGGGAGATGGATAGAGGTCCCCTAACATTGATTCTAGGAGCGTCCCTTCTCAGGAGTCAGATTGAGAATCCTCTTGGTGTTTTCAATTATGTGTGGATCTGTGTTGTCAAAGGCACGTGTTGGAGTGTTGCCCCCAAGCCAAAGTGGAGGTCACAAAAGGGGCTTGTTTCTATTCAATGGTCAGTCTGTCCTGGCCTCCTTACTGTTTAAGACTCATTCCACCCCTCTGGCTATTGGGTTTCCTGCAAATGGGAAGGTGAGTGACCTGGTGGGGTGGCAGCTGGATAGACAACTCTCTAGTCACACCAGTTTCCTAGGGGCCACGGGGCACACTTTAGGTATATTTGATATTAGGGAAGCCATGTTGGAACTCTTGGAGTCAGAGTGGGGAGTGGGGGAGGGCATGGTCAACTACTACAATGATAAAAAGCAAAAAAGATACCTCCCACCCCTTAGGATCACTTGTTTTCCATTCCTGCACAGCTCTCGAACCACCACCATCCAATGGTCATAGTGTCCAGCCTCCTTTCTCTGACCCCCCAGCCAAGTCAGACAGTGGAGTACAGAGAGGGTTTGCCAGCATGACGTAAATGGAATTCCCACTCCTCAAAACTGATTCTTATCACACCTAAGCACTCCTCTCTCAAGCTCTACTAAGAACAACTCTATGAATCTACAACATGACAATGTCCAAAGATGCAGGCACCGTATTAACATCACCGCGTTAACAACACACACACACACACACACACACACACACACACACACACACACACCCATGGCTCTCCCTCCCATTCCTAAAAGCTTCATTTCATGCTTGATGAGAAGAGAAGGGATTGGATACTCAGAGACAGAAGACACTAGCCCATTCTCCTTCCTCCACCTCAGATTCATCAATGATAGACCTCTCTCTGGGGGTTGCCAGGAGGATGGAGAGAAGGGCACTGTGCCAGCCCAATTGGCTAGGGCTAACTATCATCTCAGAGAAAGGCATCAAGACCCCAGAGATGCCATCCTTTTCTGGCCACCCCAACCTGGAATGTTGATGTTTGCAGAGTTTAATCCCTCCATCCTAACCTCAGTTTCTCCTACACACTAGAATTTATTACAGGAAAGCACACAAAACTTAGATCTCCTGGGGACTTTCACCCCACAAAACTGTCCTACACCCTGTTTCCCTCATCACTTCTCCTCTCCCTTAGCCCTAGACAAGTAAATCAGACAGACAGGGAGGCCTGAGAACAGCTGCTGGGGGTGGGGGTAACTGGAAGGGGGGTGAGGGGCCAGAGTGAGGCTGGGGGGGAGGGGATCTGGACAAAGGAGTCCTTTGTTGTGCTAACTTTTTCCAAGACGAAAACCAGCAACAATAGACAATCCAGCCTGGAGAAGTTGGGGGGGGGGGAAAGAAGCGATATCAAGGACAAGGGGGTGTAGGTCCCCACTGCCTGACCAGGAGCCTAGCATTCCAACAAGCTGAGGGACAAAGGAGATGTCCCCTCCCCTCATACTCCACCTGGCCTTTGGCCTTCTGGCCCCGCCTCCCCTAGGGAACCAGACCCCACCCCCAAGTGCCACTTTCAGCAGAGGATTGAAAACCATAGATTCTCTATGGGGAGAAAAGGCAGAAAGAGACAGGGACCTTGGGGAGCAGAGGAAAGGAGATGGGAGACAGAAGAAGAAGCCACAAAAAGAATAGGAGGAAACGGGGCGGGGGGGCCGGTTGTAGAATGGGGAGGCAGAAACTGATGATTTGGGGAGTGGGGTATGTGCAGAAGAAAAGAGGTTTGAGAAAAGAAAACTGATGGGGGGAGGGGAAGTGAGGAAAGCAAAGGCCAAGCAGAAATATGCAGCAAAGGCAAAGTCCACAGGGTGTTGGTGGAAAAGAAAAAATTGCTTTGGGGAAAGGAGGGGTGAGGAGATATATGTAAAAACAAGCAAGAGAAAGGGATAACTACATGGGACAGAGACCTGCTTCTTCACCCCACTTCTCCCCCTCTAGTTGTAGCAGTTTCTACACCTCCTTATATTCCCTTTTCCCCACTTGCATGAACTGTGTGTGTGTATCTATCTCTGTCAGACACACAGACACAAGAGAATATCCGACTAGTGATCCAGGTAAGCCCAGCCCTGCTCCTGACACGGCCACCACCTCTGAATCTGAAGCCCTGGCCCCCTGCATTCTACCCCCTTCTCTCCCCAGGTTTACTGCCATCTGAGGAGGGGAAGAATGAGGACCTAGGGGGAGACATGGGTGGGTGGTGTAGGGGACTAAAGGACACTGTCCTCTCCTCTCTCCAAATGTATCTGCTCTGCTCGCTGAAAGGAGGGGAAACCTGCATCCATCTGTCCTGACAGCCACTCTATTCTTAAATATGCCTCCGTCCACCCAGGAGACCACTTCCCTGCTAGAAACATCATAGAGCTGTCAGCCCCAGGGAAGAAACAGCTTACTAGCTTACTATCTCTCTCTCTCTCTCTCTCTCTCTCTCTCTCTCTCTCTCTCTCTCTCTCTCTCTCTCTCTCTCTCTCTCTCTCACTACCCATCAAAGCTCCCTCCCCCTCCCCCAGAGAAGGGGAAAGCAGAGATTAAAGGAGGGACAGAACCTAGATCAAAGTCCAGAACTCAACAGAGAACTAAGGTGCCTTGACTCCTAGCCAAGGATAGGTTAGGCTATGGAGAAAGAGGGCATCTTCCTATTCAGGTTTGGAAGAAAGAAACTCCCTGGACTGGCCCCTCTCTCCACTACCTCCCTACCAACCCCTCCGAGGGGCCAGTTTCCTGAAGATCAGCAGGAAATCGGATGGGCCCTTGGCCAGGACCTCCCTTTCCCTCCCCCACTCCAAGTCTAACTCCTCTGCTATTCCCCACCTCCAGCAGCCCCCAAGAGGGAAGGGAGAGAACTTCAGGGACCAGCCCCCTCCCCAAATTCCCGAGCCCAGAGACAGAGGAGGGGGCCTGGGGGGGATAGTAGAGTGTGAAAATATGCGATGGAAGGGGGCAAAGGGGGAGGAAGAAGGAGGAGGACGGAAGAGGTCTGGCCTGGCTGGGCTAACTCCAGATAAGCATCTCCCCCCCCCCTTAACACCCCCCATACTCCCTGGGGCTCCCACGTGCTCCACATTCTTGGATGTCTGGGAGCAGGCAGAGGCGTAAAGCAGCCCTGAGTATTAAGGCAAAGGAGGGGGGAGAAACATCCTGCCCCTCCAACATCTCTACCCCACAACAGGGGTGGAGTAAGGAAGGGGTCCCCAGGGCTCTGACTCCAAGCCCATTACCCTTTGGCAAGGTAAAAATCCAAGAGTCTTAACCAGACCCCCACCCTCAGCCTGGATGACTCCTCCCACTCCCCCATCAGAGGGAGAGGAGAACTCTCAGTTATCAAGGGGGTAGGAGAACAGATTATAATAACAGAAGCTTCGTAGTCTTCTAAGTTTTGTGTCTGTTGTTGCGGGCACACATTGTGCCCTTCCTGTGAAGGGCATCTGCTCCCATATCCCTGTTCCTCTTGACCTCAACTTTCTGCTCATAACTGACCACAGCCTTTCTTCCAACTGGGTAAGTGGAGGGGGAAGGGGATGGTGAGTCTAGGAAGGCTAGGTCTATGTCTCTTGCCCTCTGGATAACTGGCACATACCAGGGATCTGAGATCCCAGGGACAGAGAATAACATTCTCAAACTTGGGACAGCCTACAACTCAATTTCCCCATCAGTTTGGGGACAATCTACCCACAGCACAATCTACCTCTCTACCTACTGGATACTTCAAAGGGGAAGGAGAGGGAAGAAAACTGATACTGTGGTGGCCTAAGACTGAGCCTCAACCAGGGGCACTCACTGAAGATAGATGACAATGAGAACACAGACAGTCTCCAACAATTTTTTTTTGGGGGGGAGGGAATCCTTTGGTGATAGGAGGCGGGGGTTGACAGGAGGAGAAAAAAGCTATCAGGGAAGAGTAACAACTTTAAGCAGCCACAAAACTCCAACAGAGTCACTTTCTTCCCTGAAGTTGGGAGTGGAAGTGATGAAGAAACTTCATCCTGGGTTCTTACTTCTTCCTCTGCCAGACCCCAGTCCCCACCTCACTCCCATTATCCAACTAAAGTCAATAAAGAATCTCCCCTTCCCCAAAGCAAAGCCCTCCCCTCCACTGAGTTCCTGGATAAGAATCAAAGGTCAGGGGCCAGAACAATGGGAAGAGATGGGTGGGGTGGGGGTGACCACAGCCTGGACCAGGAGATCAGGATGGGCCAGAGCCAAGCCAAACCCCATATCCCCACCTGGCGAGTCTCTTAAGTCTGATATGGGTGGAAAGGACTTTCTCACTCCTTTTCCAATTTGCATGTTCCTTCCCCTTCTCCATCTAGGAATGCCTTCCTCTTGAGGGAGGGATCCCCTCTCCAGCCTAAGAAAGAAAGAGGGGAAGGGAGGTAGGTAGGCAGGCAGGCAGGGTGGATTGGAAGCGAGAGGCAGTCAGTCCTCTAGGGAAACCTAAGAAGCCTGAGGACGGAGAAATCTGAGCCCATCTAGCAAAAACCCCCAGGAGAGGTCCTTCACACCCAGGCACTCTGTACACAGAGTCACACAGCTGGGCACAACATACACACAGGTGTATACACTATACACAGCCTGCACAGTACCACCACCCCCCAAGTGTGGTTGAAGACTCAACCTCTAAACTAAAGGCTCTTAGCTGTTTTTGTATCATGGACCCTTCAGCAGTGTGGTGACACTTAGGGACTTCTTCAGATCGTTTTCAAATGCACAAAACAAAATACAATGGAAACCAATTATGTTGAAATAGTTATCAAAATGTTAAAAGTTCCAAGTTCACACTGCTCTGACATCTAATCCAGCTCTAAAGTCCCATTATATGGGAAAAGAATAGGGGGTAGAATGAGATAGCCTTTGAAGTCCCAAGTCCAGAGATCTATGATCCTAAGAGAAAGGATAAATAACAAGGAGGAAGTGTTATAGGCAGGACACCTTATAGTTTCAGCGCAACAAGCTGATTTCCCCTTTGGGAAGAAGAGTAGAGACACCCCACCCTACCCCCTGACAAAAGGAGTCATCTCCCTAACCTTCAGGATCTTCACTAATCATTTTGCTTCCATATAGGCTGATCTCCGCGCCCCCCCCCCAATTCCTGATACCCTGGGTGAAAAGAGAGATGGTCTAAGACAGAAAATAGCTATAGGAAAAATTCTAATTCTACTCCCAATCCTGCACTTTACTCCCCTTCTGGGCAGAGATGTCCTCCCACCTTCCCCTAGAGAGGAGGGAATAATAAGCAAAAGCACAAAAGATACCAGTCAAATAAAAGAGGCTTAGTCTATCCCCACCATGTCCCACTGGGTACCAAGGTTTCATGGGGATGTGGGAAGAGAGGAGGGTTAAAATAAAGTTCTTTTTGGTGCACACCCTCATCTTTCCAAACAATACACACATCAACATACTCCCCTGACACCCACATTAATGAAGAGTGAGCTATGAATTGGGAGCAGCAGCTGTCACCACGGAGGAAAGGAAGGGGGTGCCATTCTGGGGGTGTGGAGATCCTTTTCTTCTGGGCATGACAGCCCCCAGATAGAAGCCCTTTGCCCAACACCTTTAGTTGGGGGCAAAATCTTTGAAAGCCCATCTGAAGGGGGGAGGGGGAGAGGGTGCCTATACTCCCCTGCAAGAGGAGTTACTTGGGTGGCAGGGACAGAATTGTCCAGTAAAAGTGTTGAAGTTGAAGTTGAAGGAAGTGAAAGAAAAGACCAGAAAAGTGGAATGCCCACCAAGACCCCAAGGGCACCCTAAAATAGGAAGGTGGAGGTACCTACAGCGGCTCGAGTTGTTCCAAATCGGAGTCCGGAGTGGGGTGGAGTAGGGACCGGAGGCGGGAATCCCCTTCTCAGGGAGCAAACAGGCCCGGCTCTGATTATAAAAATCCACCACAAGGAAGGGGTTCGGGCTGGGGGTGAGCACCCCTACATCCACGCTCTCATACATCTTCCCCCCAGCGAGCAAAAGGAGGAGGAGTTAGATTGGGGAGGGAAGTCCCCAGCGGGGAGGTACTCGGAGGAGAGCCCCCCCCCCCACTCACTCTCACTCCACTCGCCAAGGCACCATTCGAGGAGTGGGGCCAAGGAGCAGCCGACAGCTCTCTAGCCACAAAATCCCTGAGTTCAAATTCCACAGCAGCAACGACTTGGGTGAAAAGGGGGAAGTAGGGGGACGTCCCCCAGTTCCTCCACAGAAGGACCAAAGGAGGGCCCCCCAAACTCAGTCCAGCAATTTCACCTAAAGAGGGCCCCCAGTCTCCAGTCTCATGATATCGGGTAGATTATTGGGGGGAAGGTCACAGCAGAGGCGAGCAGCTCCCTAACTCCCCAGGTTGGGACGGGGTGGGGGGATGGGGTAGGGGAACGGGGTGGGGGGGCCCCAGAACACAGGCGCTTCTTCCTGCCTGCTCTCGATCGATCAATAGAGTGGCCTGCCTCACTGCCCAGGGTGGGGGCGTCCGCCTCTCAGGAATCAGCCTTCTCCTCCTCCCAGAACCAAGGATTCCCAGGTCACGCCGGGGTGGAGACCCTGGCTCCAACTCCTCCCTTCGCAAGGGCCCCCCAGTCCTCCCTCTCGCAGCCGCTCTCCTGCGCTCCCTCTGGGGTTGTAAGAGCCTCCGAGGCAGTCCACCACTGGGGGGGGGGGCCCTCTCCAGCCCGCCCCCACTCCCAGTTCCCTCCCCCAGACACCCCTCCCCTTCGGCTTGCCTCAGCCCCGCCCCATCTAGGTTCCACCCCTTTAACCCCTTGGATGTCTGGTAGGTAACAGTAGTAGCAGAAAGAGCAGCAGGAACGGCAACAGCCGCTGCTGCTGCTGCTGCTGCTGCCGCCGCCGCCGCCACCACCATCGAAGCCACAACTGTGGACCAGACCAGGGAATCGAGAGGAGAGGAGAGAAGGACTGGATGGGGTGGGGTAGTGGATCACTCCAGTGGGGGAGGAGAGGGAAGGGAAAAAGGAACAAGGGAAGGAAGAGTAAACAGTACAGAGCAAGGAGGAGGAAGAGGAGGAGGAGGAGGAAGAGGGAGAGGTAGTAGGTGGTGGTGGTAGGGTAGGAGGTAAGGAGAGGATGGAAAGGCGGAAGGAAGGAAGGAAGGAAGGAAGGAAGGAAGGAAGGAAGGAAGGGAGGGAGGGAGGGAGGGAGGGAGGGAGGGAGGGAGGGAGAGGACAGGGCAGGAGAGGGTAGAGGTGTTCTGTCCTTCTCCCTCCACAAACCTGGGCTCTGACTCCGAGCCCCCTGGATAGAAAGCTCTGTGAACATGCTGGGCTGGGTGCTGGTGGCCCCAGGGGGGAATACAAAGGGGGTGGGTGGTCCCGGTGCCCTTCTCTGGCAGAGGCCAGGGTCCCAGATTCATTTGCCTAATGCAATGCGGGTGAACTTTCGCTGAACTCGGTGCCCAACGCTACTACCGCCTCACATCCCAGTGACCCACACACCCACCCGCAGGCCAGCACCCTGTCTATGCCTGTGACATCACGCCCCTTGCCCAAAGCCAAAGAAGTATGTCTGGCCAGTCCACAAACTCCCTACCCATTCCCCACTCCTTTTGGGAAGGGGGAAGGAGGGAGAGGAAAGTATTTTAGGGGAGGGGGTGTGGCATGTGTGTGGCTTATACACATGTGACATTATATACCACGAAGTGTAGCACTGTGGCCTGACATGTGAAAACTGGTGGGTTGCTTTGACACTAAGAGACCTGAAAATCTCTGTAGGAATATTTACACATAGAGGGAAATGTCCCCTACTTCCCACGTTGTAATATCTGATAGGAAAGAAAGGGCCCATCCATTGTCCCCCAACCTCTCCCCAAGTCCTTCAGGCTCCTTGCTTTACCCAGAAAGCCCTTGTACACCAAATCTCTAGGCCTGACTAGCTTCTCAGATAGGAAGTACCTTTCACTGTAGAGGAGGGGCACAGAATAGAGTTTCATTCTACCCCTATCCCACCCCTGTCTTAACCAAAATAAATGGGGTGACAAAAGGAAAACCTTGGCCAATTTGGGTGACCCACCCCCTCTCCCTCAAGAGGCAGCTACTCCTCCCAGAGGATAAGGTTCTTCTGTGTCCTTATTCTATCTCGAGTCTCAATCCCAAGAGGCCATGGCACAGGAAATCACATAAAAGCTATTCCAGGCAGATTCCAAAGTCTTAGCACTAGCTTGATATCCCTAGAGACCTTGCCCAGTTCTATCCACCTGCTATATCCAACCACACTCCCTCAACAATGGGACGTTTTTGGCCATGGAGCTGAGTTTTGTGTTTGGATCAGAATTCATCCATCCCCTTCTTTCCACTCCCACTTTCACCACTGCAGTTCATGTCCTCATCATGTCTCCCCAAGACCGATGCCTAATTAGTTTCTTCATTCATCCCATCTCTTCAAAGCCTCCCCAATATGTCTTTCATTAGACTGTAACCTAATCTTCCTAATGTATCTTTAAGATGATTTACTCTTTTAGAAGAACTACTATTAAGAACAATATGAACAAATGCTCCAGATCACTAATAAGAGAAATGCAAATCCAAAATAGTCTGAGGCTTCACCTCAGACCCAGAAAATTGGAAAAGATGACAAAAAATGATAACAGTCAGTGTTTGAGGGGTTATGAAGGAAAGGCACATTCATGTATTGTTGGTGAAACTGAATTGGCCAACTATTTTAGAAAGCAATTTAGAACTACTCCAGCAAAGATGCTAGAATGTTTATGTCCTTCTGACCCAGAGATTCCACTGCCAGGCATATATACCAAGGAGCTTGGTGATAAAAACAAAGCTTCCATGTGTACCAAAATGTTTATGGCAATACTCTCAGGTAACAAAGAACTGAAAATAAATGAGATGCCCATCAACTAGACAATGACTACACAAGTTATGACACACAAATAATGGAATATCACTGTGTTGTAAGAAATTATGGATATAGAAAAACTTGGGAAGAATTCTATAAACTGATAAAAAGGCAGCAGAACCAGGAAAACAATATACTTAACGACTACAGCAATGTACATGGAAAGTATAACAAAACAAAAAAAACTGAATGCTATCAAAATATAGTGACCAATGTTTCTCATGTCCATTAGTCTGGCAAGATTGACAAAAAAGGAAAATGACAAATGCTAGAGGGACTGTGGTAAAACAGATCCATTAATGCACTGTTGGTGGAGTTGTGAACTGGTCCTGCCACTCTGGAAAGCAATTTGGAACTATGCCCAAGTAGTTCTTAACCTGTACATACCCTCTGACCCAGTAATAGTACTATGAAGTCTCTGTGCCAAAGAGATCAAAGAAAAAGGGTGCCATACGTACAAAAATATTTATAGCAGTTCTTTTTGTGGTAGCAAAGAACTGGAAACTGAGGAAGTACACCCACCCATCAACTGGGGAATGCATGAATGAGTTATAATATATTAACATGATGGCATACTGTGTGTTGTAAGAAATAATGAAGAAGATGGTTTCAGAGAATCTGGGAAGATTTGTATGAATTGATGCCAAGTGAACTGAGCAGAACCAGAAGAACATACTGTACAAACAACTCTAAAAGGTTTGGAAATTCTGATCAACACAGTGACCAACCACAATTCCAAAGGACTCATGACAAGACATGGTGCCCACTTCTTGATAGACAAGTGATGGTCTCAGAGTGTTTATTGGCACATTTTTTGGATGTAATGCAGGAATTTGTTTTGCTTGAGTGTTCATGTTTGTAACAGGGGTTTTATTTTTCTTCTTTCTCAGTAGGAGAGGGGAAGGGAACCAGGAGGGAGAACATAAGGCTTATTTTCATCTGAAAACAAAATTTAAAAGAAACACGAAAAATGAAGTGACTAAGTTTCACCCAAAAGAAGAGATTGGAGAAAGTACCTCCTCTGCTTCTTTGCAGAAGTCAGAGACCATGGGTGTGGTACATTGTATAGAATGTCAGAATTTTTTTATATGTTGGTTACTTTTGCTCAGCTAAAGTGTTATTTCCCTCTTTTTAATTCTCTTGTAAGGGATTGCTCTCTGAGAGGAAGAAAAGGACAGGATACATTGGGAAATATAGAAAATATAAAAACAACAGATATCAATTAAAGTTTATTTTTTTAAAAAAGATTACTTGATCAAAAGGGGAGCTCCCCAATACCTACTGAATAAAGTTCAAATTTCTTATCCAGGCATTCAAGGTCTCCCACACTCTGGCTTCATCCTGCTTTTTCAGTCTTGTTTCACATTCCTGCTCTACACTACAGAAAAAGAACCAATTTCAAATCCCGATTCTAGCACTTGCTACCTCATAAAATCTTGGGGCCTCAATTTTCATATCTGTAAAATAAGGGGGGCAGGGCTAGGCTAAATGATCTCCAACGTTACTTCTGGCTCTAGGGCCCATCCTGTAATTCTAAGACTCACTGTTCCACAGCTCATCCTGTCCCCTTGTCTAAAATAAGCTTTCCCCATGTCCTTTGAAGTCCTTACCCTCCCTGACCCCCTCTAAGCTACAGATGAGTGCCTGCTCTTTCCCCAAATCTCTCATACCATCATTCAGCCCTCTCCTATGTACTTAATCACATTTTCATTTGCATACAAAGCTCATAGCTACTGTAGAGTAATGTCTTTGAAGACAGGACGGTGTCAAAGGCTGTGGTTTACTGAAAAGAGAACCGGATTTGGAATCAGAGGACAGGAGTTCAAGTCACAGAGCAGAATTGTGTGACCTTGGGCAAATCACTGAATATCTCAGAGGCTCCATTTCCCCAGCTGTAAAACCTACTTTACAAAGTGTAAAAATCAAAAGAAATATTCTTCCTCCATGCATTTGCCCCACCCTTACCTGACACACAGTAGGCACTTAATAAATGTCAATTTTTTAAAAACTTAATGAATTTGAATATAAGGATCTCCCTCAATTATACCCTGAGAAGATCCAGCCCCCACTAATTTCTAGTCTCAGAGAGCCTGAGAGAAGAAAAATAAATAAAAGATGCCTAAGCAAGCTGAGCAAAGCACCCCCTAACTTGGAGAAAGGAAGAAAAGTTCTCCCTTTCCAGGAATGAGCTTTTCCTGGCTATAGGCCTTGTTTCCCCTACTCCTTAAAGGGCAAAGTAGGTCAGTTTTGCCCCAGATATATGCTCCATTGACTTGGAGAGAACCTCAGAGTGGGAGCCATCTCAGCTGAGGAGTTTTCCTTCCCCCATTCCTCATACCCCAGTAAACATTCTGGTTTCTGATGGGACTAGAGGGGGGTCCCCCATTCAACAGAGAAAGGAGAGAAGGGAGGGGCCAAGATTCTAAGTCCCAGGTCCTTTCCCTTCACTCCACCTGGGTTAATCAGTGCTAGGAAATGAAAGGTGAAAGGGGCTCCTCATTTAAAATCCTATTTTACAGCCTTTGGCTGACTTGACATTTTGGACCCCATGAATGAAAGGGTTCTCTAGGCCATCCCCGCCCCACCCCCCACCTCCCTCCATTCTCCCCCAGCCCTCAGTGCTTACTCTATTATCCTGGGAAAATTGAAAGAAGGCTAAGGGGAGGGCTAGGGGAGACAGTGAAAAGGAAGGTTGGAGGAAAGGGGGTGGAAGGCAGTGTCTAGCAGGAGGTGGTGAGGAGGAAGGAATGAGCAGACATGCACTTTTCAGCATGACTGGTAACACTTGAGTCCTTCTTTTACACACACACACACACACACACACACACACACACACACACACACACGGCCTTGCTGGCTACCTGAGTTCCTCTATTCAGTCAACAAGACTTTATTAAGTAGCTACTATGTATCAGGTGCTGGGGATGCAAAGGCAGCAAAGATGGGGTGTCCTGCCCTCAAGGAGCTTACAATCTACATTCTTGTTTATCATCTCACATTACCACCATCACCCAAAGAAAAAAACCTGTGACTCTCAAAGCCTTCTTCCTATAAGGGTAGGAGGTAGGGGGAGAAGGATGAGCTACACAAGCTCCCAGTGGTGGGAAGGGGGCAGGTGCGGACAGATTTGGTGGCATGGGAGTAGGTGTGGACAGATTTTATCTGCAGCTTTCAAAGAAGAAAGCAGATCTCCTCTCCCTCCCCTGGCCTCTTCCTAAACTCTCCCTCCTGGGGTGGGGGCCTCCTGCCAAAGAGAAGGGGGAAAGGGGTGGGGCCTAGGTTCCAAGTCCCTTCACTCCACCTGGCAGAGAGGGGCCTCCCCTCCCCAGCCTTCCAGGAGATCAAGGGAAGGGAGGAGCAGCAATCCATCAGTTAGAGGACCAGGACAATGGGAGACGGCGGACAAATGCCTATCTTGGTATTTCTTTCCTCCTTAAGTCTGAAGGGAAGATAAAGGTAACTTCTCAATAATAATATTCTCTCTCTCTCACCCAAAGAGCCCAACAACAGATGCCCTAGGCCTCTTACTCCCATTCACTTTAGCTCTGGTCAATTAATAAATATCTTTTCCAATTGACAAGTGGGGAGCACTAGAAGAGAGGAGATCTAATGAGAATCTCCCTTATCTCTTTCACCCTCTCATTATGAACTTGAATCCCTTTCGTTAATTCTCAGGTCAGCTTTGGAGAGCATAGTAAGCATCAGCATCAGCATCACAGGGTTAGGAGCTGGACCAGTGATTTTACTGATATGGGAACTCCCAGGTGATGAAGGTCCCTCCACTAATGCAGGGTTGTACTTCTCTGCAATGTAGTTTCCTAGAGCACAGAGAGGTTAGGTTGCTTGCCCACCCCATAAATAAATAAACAAACAAACAAACAAACAAATAAATAAATAAGTGTGTGTGTGTGTATCTATGTATATGTATATATCCCAGAGGCCCACTTGAACTCAGATCTTCCTAGATTCGAGGCCAGTCTCTATCTCCCAGACACGACTAATATTTACATTGCATCATTAAGATATGCAAAGCTTTTTGCATAGATTATCTCATTTAATCCTCACCACAATCCTAGAAGAAGGTACTAAATACATTATCCCTATTATATGGATGAGAAAACTGAGACAGAGAAGTGAAGTGAGGTACCCAAGATCACACAACCCTATCAGGCATGAACTAGAGGCATTATTGCTTCATTTTACACAAGATTAAAGTGAGACCCAAAGAGATTAGATGACTCTCCTGGGGACACAAAGCTAGCATGTAAGAGGCAGGATTTAAACCCAGGTGCCTCCAGACTACAAGTCCAATCTCTCTCCACTGAACCATATGGCCTCTCTAAAAATATGAATACCTAGTGCTTTTTTCTCTCTCTCAACTCATAAAAACTGGACCCAGGGCATGGGGATATGATATGCTAACTCTCCCACATACACAATTCACTGAAACTTGTTCCCCTCCTCAACATTCAAACACCAAGGAGCCAGAACAGACCTTGAAAAACACAGCCAACAACCCATTTGGTTGAGGGCTCTTACTTCTAACTTTACTCTCGATTTCTGGCTTCAATTCTCTCCGGTTAAATGACAAGGGTGGCCCCAGTAATCTCTAAAAAGCCTTGAGGCTCTGGCTCATAGCTTTGTATCCTCTGCCCAGGACCTATCCCCTGCTCCCTCACTGGGGCCTTGATTTGGAAAGGACACCTGCCTGAGCCCTCTGGAAGAAGCCAGCCACTCCTCTCTACCCCTCCCCTCACCCTACTTCACCCAGCTCTTCCTTAAGGAAGATCAGCCGTGTTCAGGCTTTGTTCCTACCTGACCACTTTCTCTATCAGTTGTCCCCAACCCAATTCTGCCCCTATCACTTTTCACCAGAAAAAAAGGAAAGTAAGGAAAATAAACAGATCTGTCTATTTTTTGGAGCTCACCCCATTGCAGGGTGGACTCTGGTCTAGAGAGGAAGTTATACTGAGGGTCACTCTGCTCTTGGGAAAAAGGGGTTCTTATCTTATTCTCCAAAATCCCTGTACCAGCAAGTGGCCAGAGGTTCAAGGGGAGGAAGGGTTGTCCTCATAGCTCCCCTAAGAAGTACCTGGTCTTCCAGGCCCACTAAGCAGGATCTGCCTGGCTTGGGAAGGCTGCCTCCTAAGAAAGCATGACTCTTTTATCAGCCATGCTTGGATGCATCCAGCTAGAGAATTGCCATCACAAGGCAATGTGTGTGTGTCTGTGTCTGTGTGTCTGTGTGGGTTGAGATGTGGGAGAGGAGTGGGTAAATTAGGACCCTGCAAAGAAGATTCACACACATCCTCACCCAGGGACCCTTTACTCTAGTCATGGAGAGAAATCTACCTTCACAGTTCCCTGGCAAAATAACACAAAGTCCTTCCCCAATTACTGTACATGACAAACACACACAGCTGGAGGGTTTGAGGGATGGAGAGAGGAGGGAGGCTGGAAATGGTCATGGTGTTATTATTTACTGCTAGGGGGGAGGAGGCTCCTGGGGAAAAAAAACAAGACCAGATTGGGGGGGGGCACAGGAAAGGATATTGCCCAAGTATGGGTAAGGCGACTCTACCAGGAAATTGCAAATCCACACCTCTTTCTTCCCACTCATCCCCCTCCCCTGCACCCAGGGGAAATGGTTCCCAGGGTAGTGAGTAGACTGGGGATCCCAGAAGCCACCCCCAGTGCACATCAAGAAAGAGGAACCAGCTTGCAACATTCCTGGGTAAGGGAGAAATCTCTTCCCAGACTGGCATGGGAGTGGTCATGGGGTAAGGAAGGCAAAGGCTAGGCAGAATGTCTTTCTCTAGTGCCAGCTAAGGACCCACATTCCCCCATTATGCAGTGTCCAAGGGTTTGGACCACTACTTTTCTGTCCATCCCATTCTAGAAAAAAGTGTCCCCCAGACACTTGGGCACAGGCCCCACTGTCCAGTGGAAGTGCCAACCTGGCAAGAAGGGAAAGTCTTACAATTTTAGCTCCTAGAACAGGGAAAAGCACCAGCTTAAGGAAGAATCAGTCCAGCTCTCCACCTCCAGTCCCACCTTCAAATGCCTCAACGACTCAGGATCAGACACCAGACACCCAAATAAAGCATATGGGCTGCAGGGGTGGGTGAGATACAAAATAAAATACCTGTCTCCCCAGAGAAGCTTGAGGCAAGCCCTCTAAGCTTCAATACAGAGCAAAGTGTACAGAGCGAGAAAAAACAGGAGACAATGAGAATAGAGAAGGAACTAAAACGAGGTAATGAGGGGAGACGTGGTGGGGTGGGGAGGTACAGAGGCAGATATCCAGAGTGGCATTCAGGAAGCTTCCTGAGCAGGACCTGGGTTATCCCTCTGGATACCAAGAAGTATTCCCTCCTCCAAGCCGGAAACACAGGGTCTGAAGTGGGGAGAGGGACACCAGAATGGCACACACATTTGTCCATTTCAATTTGATTTATTTAACAACATGCATTTATTAAATGCCTACTATATACAAGGTACTTGAAAGTACCCTGGCTGTGGAGGGTTGGGGGGGAGTCAGGAAGGAGGATGAAACAGAGACAGAGGAGCTGTAGGGAGGGTCAGATGCTGTGGGCAGCTGGCCACAGCAAGTAGGTGGCACCATTCCAGGGTCAATTCCAGGGACAATGAGACTCCCCTGACCCTAGGGAGGAGGGTAATGCCCTGACCCAGAGAAGAGAGCATTGACTCAGGGCAGGGAGCAGAGGGCTGTGTTGCCAGGTGACCTACTGGTGCCAATAGAAGAGGCAGTGGGTGTCTGGGGCAGTGTTCATCCTGGGCAGGCCAGGGAAAAGGCATGTGGGATGGAGGGAGGAGGGAGAACAGGACATTTCCCAGGTCAACAGCTGCCCTGTCCATCCATCTCCCAGCCTCTGTTCCCTCTTCTCCCGCCCGGCCAGGCCCCAGATCCCTCCCCCTCCTGACTTGGCGCTGTGCCCAGCTCGGCCCTAGGGGCCAGAGTTACAGTAAGAGGCCTGGCAGGCCTCTGGTCTGAGCCATGCCAGCTGGCAGCCACTACTGCCGCCTCCCACTACCTGGCTTCAGACAGGCCAGGGGTGGAAGAGACCCCCACCCAGCCGGTGCAAGACTCTCATGGGAAAGATAGAGAGGAAGGGGAAAACGAGGGAAAAAAATCAGAGACAGAGGGAAAGGGAAGAGGGAGGGGCCTATGTATTTTCCTTGCAGCCCAGCTCCCACCCATCAGCAAGGCAGAGCTTTACTCCCTGCCCCCACCCCCATGCTATCCCCGGAGCTCTTTCCCTCAGTGGCCTAGCTCACCCCATTCCTCATCAGGTTTATACCACTGTCTCCCTCACTTCACACTCCACTCAAATAGGGGAATTAGCAGCAAGGTATGTATATAGGGGAAAGCACCCTTACAAAAAGAAAAGACACCTGGTCCAGGGGACCCTGAGGGTAAGGATAAGGGAGGAGGGCATGTGGCTGCCTCTCCAGGTCACGATGCTGTTCCCGCCAAATGTCGAGAGGTTTGTTTATCTACCAGGGGCCTTTGTCTGCTGCCAACCAAGCTATTTATAAGATCCTCAGTGATGAGATGGAGGGGGGGGGAGAAGCCAAGGGCTGAGAATGCAACACAAATGGCCCTAACCTTTCTGCGGCCCTCCAGCCTAGCACACACTCAGGCAGAGTCCAGCAACCCACAGCACAATAGGGGTTCCTATCTCACTCCTAGGATGTGGCCCCTGCAAGCTTCGAAGGGGCAGCAAAGTGGCATTCCCTGTAAAACAGACAATAATAATAAATAGTATTCATACAGTGCTTTAAGGTTTGCAAAGCACTTTATGTATCTGGAATCTCACAACAATCCTGTGAGGCGGGTGCTATTTTCATCCCCATTTTACAGATGAGGACACTGAGGCTGGGAGAGGTTTAAGTACTTCTCTAAGGTCATACGGCTGGTGTCTGAGGCAGAATTTCAACCTGAGTTTTCCTGATGCCAAATCCAGAGCTCTATCTAGTGTACCCCTTAACTCCCCCAATAGCTGAGTCTATTACTACCTTTCCTCGTCACCCCTCCATTGACTGACACCCCAGTTTTTGTACAAAACGAAGGTACCACACACCATCCCCTCACAGAGGGGGCCCTGATAATAAGCCACCGGGTTCCCCTGTGGTATATGATCCCTCAAACCCACCTGCCCACCCCACCCTCCACTCCCACTCTGTCCCGCAACTTACTGGCTGGTGACGGAGTGCTGTACCCACTGACAGGAAGCTGGTGCTGGATACTTGTCAGGGTGCCAGGTGGAGAAAGTCCGCCCAGCATGGGAGGGAAGAAGAAGGCATAGTGAGGCACCGGGTACCCGTTAAGGTGCCCACCCCCTGGCGTTGGGCATGAGCTGCTATTGCTGGCCATGCCCTGATGAGAGTCAGAGATATAGACAGAAAGTCCAGCTGGGAGGGTTTGAGGGGCTTCTGGCGGCCCCTTCTCAGCTCATTGGGGCCTGGAGTTGGGAGGGGTTGTGGGTGATCAACCCACCCCCTCTTCCTGTCCTGCAGCTGAAGAGGGCAGTGCCCAACAGGGTGATCTTGGCCTTCTGGAGCCACCGCCCAAACCAGGGGCAAGGTGGGAAAGGGAGGGGAGGGCGCTGCTCAGGTCGGCGGTGGCTAGGATAAGCTGGAATGAGGCTTGGAAAGCCGAGGCAGCTTCCTGAATGGCACCCACCACGGCTGGCTGCTGGGCAGAGTATTGAGCGAGGAATCCTCACCTAGATGAGCCCTGATGTTGCTGGTGCTGCTGGGTAAGCCATGTCTTCTGATGCTGAAAAGGAGAAGACAAGACAGGTGAGTAGGCACAGAGAAAAGGGCACAAGGATTTTCTCCACGGGGCTCCCCCCACCTGGGCAGCTGGAGGTTTTCCCGTGACACCAGGCTAAGCAGACAGATGGCACAGTGCCTGCCTGGCACAGACAACTTGGGAGTGGGGCCCAGACACTGCAGAGGAGGAGGTGGGGGTGAGAATATTCCCACAAAGAGCAGAACCTAAACCTTTAGGAGACTCCTCTCACCGTAATGTAGCCAAAGAGTACATTTGTGCCTCAAAGAGGGGTCCATGGAGATCAAGAGGGGACATGGAGAAACACAGCTGGACCCAGAGATCTCTCTAAAGAAGGGTTACCTGAGGTCACATATGCAGAGAAAGCGTGGGGATGGTGGAGGTAAGTGAGGGAGGGGCAGAGAGAAGCTGCTTCCCTAAAGCATGGTACTTCTCAGAATCGTGACGCAGCAACCCTGGGGGCCTCTTACACCACTTCCCCTACCCTGGCCCCCCGAAATCTAGGGACCTAACACCCTGGATGGGTGGGGGTGGGGATGTTTAGCCTGGAGAAGAGGAAGATTCAGGTGGGCCACAAAGTTGTCTTCAAGTATCTGAAGGCTGGCATGTGGAAAGGGGATCATTCTTGTTCTCTTTAGCTCCAAAAGCATAAACCAGAAGCAATGGGTGGAAATTGCCAAGAAGCCAATACAGGCTTGATGAAAAAAAACAACATGCTAACAATTAGAGATGCCCAGGAGAAGAATGTGCCACTCCTCACTGGAAGTCCTCAAGCAGAGACTGACTGAAGAGAACCCAGGGATTTGCTGGTATATATCTGTACATGGAGGTCAGACTAAAGGGCCACTGAGGTACCTTCTAATTGAAAAATTCTATGATTTTCAAATAACTTTCACATTCCCTGCAGCAAACTTTAAGTGGATATAATGGAAACAGAGGGTTTCTGTGTTTTCAGCTTCACTCCTTCAGTTTACAGATGAGGAAACTGAGGTCTGGGGCTGGCAAATAACTTGTCCACAGTCACACAGCTTGTAAATGATAAAGACAGAACTTATACCTGGGTGTTCTGATGACAAGTCCAATCTTTAGCCTTCCTCACACATGAAGGAAGGTCACAGGGGCAGCCAGGTGGTGCAGTAGATAGACCACTGGCATTGGATTCAGGAGGATCTGAGTTCAAATCCTGCCTCAGACACTTATTAGCTGTGTGACCCTGGGCAAGTCACTTAACTCCAGTTGCCAAGAAAGAAGGGAAGGAGGGAAGGAAGGAAGGAAGGAAGGTTGGTCATAAAGACAGAGGGAATCAGACAGACAGAGAGACAATAGGAGAGACATAAAGAGAAATACACTAGAACAGTCATCAAAGGCATGTGCAGAGAGCAGTCTGACAAGCAGGTCTACAACACCAGTGGATGGAGGGATAAGCAACATTATGCCTTGGGGAGCAGAGGGCATTGTTTGAATACCACCTAGCCCTAATACCACCCTAGGTAACACCTGCCTGCCAGGGATGCCACTGACAACCCTTCCCCCTCAGTGTCTACTATTCCATCTGACTAATATAGGGTAGGGTGGTAGTAAGACCCAAGTAGACATTAGGAAGAGACAGATACAAGTCGGGGAGTGAGGAGATGGGGGATGAGGGAGGTGGGGGACAAGACAGGAGGACAGGGACAATTGAAATTAAGGTAAACTGAGGCACAAAATTCCAAGCATATTCAATTAATTGGGAAGGTGGGGCAGTTAGGTGTCTCAGTGGATAGAGCACCAGCCCCGAAGTCAGGAGGACCTGAGTTCAAGTCTGGCCTCAGATACTTATAAGTCATGTGACCCTAGGCAAGTCATTTAACCCCAACTGCCTGCCACCCCCCCCAAAAAAATTTATTGTCAAAGCTAGCAATTACCATAAAAGGGTCTTTCGGTTCGTCCCCTCTACCAGGGGATAGAGTTTGCTTCCCTAGCCTATTAATTACCATGATTATTAATTCTGACCATAGAAACACACTTCCAGGTCTCTGATGAAGTCCTCCCAGGCCAGTAAAAGAGGGTGACATCAGAGGCCCAGGGAGCCCCACCCAGCCAGCAGCCAATCTGCCACACCCAGGACCTCTATGGAACTTCTCCAGATGGGTAAACTTCACCAGTGACAGGAGACAGTGACCTAGAACCTCAGGCAGACAGAAAGACAGTCATGGTTTCGGGTGGGAAAAATGAAATCATGTTCATATATTCTCAGTCCAAATTGCTCTTTTGTGTTGTTTCACCTCACTGTTTTCAAAGATTTTAGTTGTGGGGATTCTGTTAGGAGAAGGCTGGGGATCTGTATGATATTTCAAGAATAAAATTTATCAATACAAATTTTTGTTCAAAACAAACACATTCACTTCCAAAGGGGGCTAGCGGGGGTGTGTGTGGTAGCCATACAATGAACACAATTAGTTACTTTTGTCTATATACCCAAGCATACAACCCCACATGGACACACAACCACCATCAACACACACACAAACACACACACACTCTCACACATGCACACATGCATGTTTATTCCACTGCAGATTCACAGCTCTTCACCAGCCTGGCCCTTCCAACTGCCTCTTTTGCCAACAGAGGCCCTAAAAGCAGCACCCCCCCCTTTAGCCCAGCCATCCCACCACACACACTGATGATCAGACAAACATGGGCACTCATGCCTCCCCTCCCCAAGGCATGGAAAATGGTCACTCTCAAGGCCTGAGCTCAGCCTCCACAGATAAGCTCAGGGTAAGACAGATAAGGGAGTGGCTCTCTGACAAAGGGGAGCCCTACTACACCCTGTCTTATCCAACCTAGCTTATTTTGAGCTTATCATTTGTTGGCTGATCACCTGTCTGCCTACAGGCCTCTCTCCATCCTAGGCCCCCAAACACAGGACACTTCAGCAGTTGGGCATCCCACATACCCAGTCAGACAGAAAGATCTCAGCTCTAAGGGCTCCCCCTGAGCCCAATTTGAACTCCACTCTCAAAGATCCTACAACCACCACTGAGGGGGAGAACCTGAGCAACCTTGAACTTCACCACTAAATACTGCCCAGGTGTTAGAGGCATCCCCCTTACTCTCACCTAGAAGGAATAGAGCCTGTGTCCAGCCCACAGTTCCTCCTTCCCTCCAAGGCTGAGAGTCTGTCTCCAGCACAACTCTGCTATAAAGTCTGGAGCAAAGTTACTTAGAGCTCTCAAGGGAGGGACTTCCAGCCAAGGGGAGGAGGAAGCAACAGAGGCAAGGGTAAAGGTCACAGAGGTCTTGCCAAAGGCCTAAGCAATGCCAACTGAATAGGGCTAGGCAGAGGGGTGGAGATAGAGATAGGAGGGACTGAGCAGGCATAGACAGAGTCCCTGAGAGCCAGGGACTCCTATTTACTCCTCAGAAAAAGCCCTTCTCCTCCAAAGGAAGGGCAGCATATATGTATATGTGTATATGTGTGTGTGTGTGTGTGTGTGTATGTGTGTATCTTCACCCGCTTGGTCCTACAGCTCTACCCCACCTCATCCCAGAAGCATGGCATCACCCTTCTCCTGGGGTAAGAGGGGCATCTTCAGAGAATCAAGGCCCAACACAGGCAGACAAGGGAAACAAGACACCCACATCCAATCAACTCCTATACTTCATAGGCTACCCACAGGGTACCTTCCCCCCCCCAATGTGGGCAGCAGGGGCGGGAAAACCACAAGCCCACAGTGCCAGGATATCCTGAACCCTTCTTGTGCCCCACCTGGCAGTAGCAAATAAGAGGGAGGAGACACGGGGGGCAATGTCAAGGGGATTTCAGAGAAGGTGGCAGGCACAGGAATAGTTTGCTATGTCATCTACCCCTATAGAGTCTACCCCACAAACTTCCTTCTCATGCTTTAGCCCCTACTACCATATAACAGGTCGCTCACAGGATACTTACCTCCTCTAAGGCTGAGAGGACTGAACTGATTTGAGCTGAACCTTCCTCATTTCCACTCAAAAACTCAGGCACCTGGGGCTCCTCTCTATCACATCTTCCTATGACCCCTACCACTAGGCTTACACTTGGCTCACTAGAGTGATATAAGAACTTTGTTCTGCAGGAAGCTTCTCCCTCTCTCCCTGCTTCCCCACCATGAAGATGATGATGAGGAGGAGGATAAAGGATATAAATGTCAAAAACCTGCATAAGTACTTTTGGAACAAGTCACCATTACTTTTTTGTTGTTGCTTTTTGGAGGGAGGAAGGCAGGGTGATTGGGATTAAATGACTTGCCCAAGGTCACACAGCCAGTAAGTTTTAAGTGTCTAAGGCTGGATTTGAACTCAGGTCCTCCTCACTCCATGCTCTATTCATTGTACCACCTAGCTGCCCCACAACACTATTACTTTATTAAGCTGCAGTGATAGCTGATAACAGGCACCTGCCAACGAATTTATCAAAAGTAACGAAAAGTAGTTTACCTCCGGATGGAGCCAATGAAATGATTAAGATACAAGAGCAATATCAAAAGGCCCTCTATGGGTAACATCTAGATGAAGTGAGCATATCAACAATACACTGATGAAGAAGACTCAAACACATGGTTGAGTCACGTGGATCTGTTTGTGGCAATAGAGGGGTTGATGATAGCGACCGAGGAATAGATCTTGGCACCAGAGACTACAGGAGGGTTATATTATATCCTTCTATTAGCAGCCATACCACCTTGAACACACCTGATTTCATAGACTCTCAGACGATAAGCAGGGCCAGGCCTGACTAATACTTGAATAGGACACAGCCTGAGAACGATGGGTGCCAAAGGCTTTTGCTTTTTTCCAATCCATTCTCTCCCTAACCCTCTTCCACCCAGATGTCAAATGGATTTTCCTAAAGCACAGGGCTGACTGTGTCATCCCCTGCCCCAACTCAATAAATTCCAGCGGTTCCCTATAACCTCCAGGATCAAATATAAAATCATCAGTTTGGCTTTTAAAGTCTTCTACAACCTGGTCCCTTCCTACCTCTCCAGTCCTCTTATACCTTACTTACCGTCCTCCACGTACTTTTATGATCTAGTGATACTGACCTCTTTGCTGTTCTCCCCACACAACACTCCATCTCCATCTCCGAACTGGGCATTCTCATCAGCTGCCCCCATGCCTAGAACTCTCTCCTTCCTCATCCTCATCTACTGGCTTCCTTTGCTTCTTTTAAGTCTCAGCTAAAGTTTCATCTTCTGCCAGAAGCCTTTTCCAGACCTCCTTAATCTTAGGGCCTTCCTGCTGAGATTATCCCCAATTTACCCGGGTATGCGTGTAAGTGCGCTCAAGTGTGTGTGTGTGTGTATCTTGTTTCTACAAAGTTGCTTGTATATTGTCTCCCCCACTAGACTGTGAGTACCCTGAGAACAGGAACTATTTTTTTTTTTTGCCCTTGTATTCACAGGGCTTAGCACAGTGCCTACTTAGTAAATTCTAGCTGACTGACTGAAGAAGCCGAAATTTTGTGATCAATTTAGACCATTTGTAGAAACAGTGGACACTCTACAACATGTTGCTGCAGCCTGTTAAAGCAGTATTTAACAGCTATCAAATACCTGGCAGGATTTGGCCTGAATTAAACATCAGAAGCTCTGGACCTTTCGTTTGACAAAACAACAAATTCTTAAACTACAAATATACATCCTGGAAAACTTAAACCAATAAACTATATTGGAACCACACCTTTACTAAACTAAACTGTCACCCATCATCTCCCATATGTTACGCTGATTCATCAAAAACTTAAAAACAATGTTCTTAGTAGCTATGACTGTTCCAAAAACTCAAGTCTCCAAGCTGCATGGGATGAAAAGCTCCCAAGTACGGAGATCTGCCAGAAGAGGTCAAAGGTTATGGGGGAGCAAGATGAGGGGCGTATCATCTCCAGCATCCTGTCTCTGCTGATGCATTTGTATCAAAGATGCTTTGAGTAAACCTAGGAAGGATGGGTTTGTTCTAATCACTTTTTAACTATACAAAGTAGTTGTTTTACGTATCTATTCATAGAACAGTACATACAAGGGAATGATAATATGATCATGCCTTGTCCCCAGACCATTTGTATCTGAACCCCTTTGAAAAAGAAGAGAACATGCCAATAGTAAAAATAATAATAAGGATAGGAACTCTATCTCTGATTTCACTGGTACAGGGAAATTCCAGGTGAAGAAATTCCCTCTACCAATGCAGGCTGGCACTGTCTCTGCCACTTAAGAGTCTTCTGAGAGAGTCCTAGAACATCTAAGAGGTTAAGTGACTTGCCCAGGGTCATATAGTCAGTACATATCAGAAGTAGGACTCGAACCCAGGTCTTTTGGGCTTTGAAGTCAGCTACCTAACCATACCACACCAAGACACATTACTACAGAACTGCAAAAAAAGCATTTTCTTCACAACAACCCTCTGAGGCAGGTAAAATAATTATTATTTCCCTAATTGAGGCTGGGAGAAGTGGTCATATCGTAAATCTCACAGCTGGGACTTGAGCCTAAATCCCCTAACTCCAAGTTGGATCTTCTTGCCTTTGTGCTGGTGGCTGTGTAGAAGACAGGGTATGTTCTGGGAGAATATCCTACCTCTACCCCCACATACCCAGCCTAGGGGCCCCAGCACTATTCTGACAAGACCAGAAGAAACCCCTGGATTAATAAGGGAGGGATGTGTGGAGACAACCATAGAGTACTCTCTTCACCTTCCAGCCCCAGACAGGCTGAAGAAGCCCCTGGGAGCGCTGGTGAAGGGATCCTGGTTTAGATGCAGGATGAACTATGATGGTTTTTGAGGTTCCTTCCAGCTCCTGACACTCTGACCCCTCCCAGGATCCCCTCCACCAGCACCCTTGACTCAAGTCTTTCCCTACATTCCTTCCCTCTTTTCTGCCAGTTCTGATGGTCCCATTTAAAATAAGTAAGCCTGGCATTCAAGGGAGCTAGAGAGACCCTGAAGGGGAAAGGCGGGGCCCCAATTTGGGGTCAGGGGATTCCCATGCATTTTGCCAGTCAATGATTCATAAACAAATGAGGCACAAAACACAAATCTCCTTGTTGGGGGGGTGGGGGTGGAGGAGTAGCCACAGTCATAGCCTAAGTGGGTGAAGTCAACAGCTGCCCCCCAGGACCCTGTCAGAGAAGCCAGGCTAAGCTGGGCTGGGTAGGGTGGGGCAGGCAGGGCAGATTTCAAACGAGGGATACAGCTATTTATAAACTTTCCAAGAAAAAAAAGCCACAGCCTTTCTCTTCCCTTTACCCCACCAGCTTTAGAAAGAGAATGGGGACTCTTTCCTCCCTTCTACAACCAGCCTTGGACAGTATGGGCTCCACAGACAGAGACAGGGAAAAATAGAGCTAGGCTGGGCAGAGGCTCCTTCCAGCTCCTTCCCACCCCAACCCCTCCACTAGGCAATCAGGCAACTTCAGTCTCAGTATTTATGCTCCCTACTGCCAAGAGCTGGGTGGGCAGGAAGCCAGGCATCCAAGCCCAGGCCTTTGGCCAGAGCCCCCCCCCCCCAATTCAAGGGGGACAGGGCCTCACACTCCCTCAGGCCAGGGAGGATGGGGGGGGGAAGATAGGAAGGTGGTGCTGAATAAAGTAAAAACAGGGAACTGGGTTGGGGGGGAGGGGAGGATAATGGGGTAACTACAGACCACCAACTGGACTTGAGAAAACTGAGTGATCCCCATTTCCAGCTAATTTACCAGCGTAACCCCAAATGCTCCTTTGTGGTCTCCTCCATGCCCAGGTGATATTATAACCCAGATCCTTCCCTCAAAAAAACAAAAACAAAACCCTCAAGAGATATCATTAAATCCAGTCTCTGAACATACCTACTCCTTTCCCCATCAGGCTCGGAGATCCTGGTTACATGATCTAAATATTAAAGAGGGGTTAAAGATCAAGTCCAATCTCCTTACGGTTCAAATAAGGAAAGTGGGGCCCATGAAAGTAAAATGATTTGTCCAAGGTAACTCAGCCCTTACATAGCAAATCCAGAATTCAAACCCAGGTCTTTGGACATCACTAAAATCAGTAGGTCCATCTTCCCAGGGTGGGGGAAAGAAAGAACCCTGGTCTGGCAATCAATGGAGCTTCTCTGGCCTTGCTTCTTGTCCTTACTCTTCTCTATCCTCTTCCCACCACCTCTGACTGCACACAAGCATCCAGAAAGCCCTTCAAGCTGTCTGCCCTTCAATCCTCTGGGGGCAAACCTCAATAGATTCCGAGAAGACCTTCAAGAACTTTACCCTTTGGGGTCTCTTCAGTCCCCTTCTTCTATATTCCTAAAGGAATTGACTATATCCAGTCAATCCAGGAAAGGAAGGCAAGAACAGACCTGCCCTAGATGTAAAGTCCAGTTGGTTTATAGTGCCCTGGATGCCTCCTCTTCCCCAAGGGGACAGAAAAAAGCATGAAAGGCGTTCTGCTGGGGGCAGCCCCCTCCAGCTCAACTCAAATGGTCCCATTGCTATTCAATCCAGGAGTGTCCTTCTCCAAAGTTCAAACTGCCTCACAGGAATCAGGTTGGGAGAAGTGTGTGAGGGGGGGAAAAAGAGAATCGCAAATGTGCCCACAACTTTTCCCTAGGTTGCAGCTTTTTTTCCGTAAGACCACAGAGCAAAACTCAGGGCCTAAAAGATACCACATTGTTTGGTCTTTTAGAGAACATCATAAGTAAAAAAGCGTGGGGGGGGGGGGGCGGGAAGGCAGTGGAAGGTGGTCGTCCCTAAGACTCAAGGAGAAGGACCAAAGAAGGTAGGGGAAGGAAGAAAACAGGAAGAGGAAGAGAAAGACGAAGCGGGCGAGGTCGGTGGCCTAGACCACAGGATTGTTTGGTCAATACAAAGGCAGCTTTGTCTGGGGGAGGGGGTGGAGGGTATGCTGGGGCAATACCCCTAAAGGGGACCCATCTCTCCCCGCTCCTGCATGGGAATCACCA
>CM053593.1:153553120-153563207 GCA_028646575.1 Pseudocheirus occidentalis
TTCATTCCCACCAACCCACAACTTGTTCTAGTGAGTCGTCACACTCTATGTCTAAAGCCAGATGCTCCACCACGGGGATTCTGGGTGACCCACCCCTCTTTCACTGGAAGGCCTGATTCTACTCCCTCCCACTATATCTCCAAACACACACACACACACACACACACACACACACACACACACACACACACACACACACACACACACACACACACACACACTCCCTTCCCCAGGGACCTAGGATGTGGGGAAGCCGGGGAACGCCCCCTTCTCTCCCTCCTGCCTCAGGATATCCTCTTGGCACTGACCCCAGACCAGGCCTGACTCAGGCTGCCTCTCTCCCACCCCACCCCTAGGACCCCCAGGAGTTTCCTGCTCCAGACACACCCCACCCAGTTGAGCCCAGGTCTAGGGTCTCTCCCCACTCACTTTCACTAAACACACACAAACACAAACACACACACACACACACACACACACACTCTCATGCTCTCTCATCTCTCTCTCTCTCTCACACACACACACACACACACACGCATGCACACACGTCTAAGGGCAGGGAAGGAAAAGCAATATACCTCCTCTACCTTCCTTCCCAAAAGATTTGACACAGTGAGACATATAAGGGAGATGGGAAGGTTAGAAATAAAGTAGGACCTGGGGAAGAGGTAAATTTAATTACCTTATTCCCCTCAACACCATACATACTTTGCATAGCCTGGCATATTAGCCATCCCCCATCACCAAGTGCTCCCCCTACCCAGCAATGCCAGGAAGACATGAAAACTTGTTGGAAAAAATGAGCATTTCCAACTGCACAGGGTGGGAGGAGGAGTCCCCATGGAACCCAGCATCCTTATGAGAAACACAGAAGCACAGGGTCAGACACAGCCAGAGCTGGGCTGCTATCTCTATGGGAATCTAGTGGTCAGGAGGGACTGGACATGTGCTTTCAATGATCTAGGGGAACTCCTGTCAAGGAAATGCCCTCTACCAATTCAAGTCTTCATCATCTATGCCACTTGGGTTCTTTGAGTTTCCTAGAGCTCTGAAAGGTTGAGATTTGCCCAGGGTAGCACAGCCAGTATATGTCCAAGGGAGATCTTTAACCTGGCTCTTTTGTGGCTTCCAGGCCAGCCCTCTAAGGACTATGCTAATTGCTGCTTCTCCCTCCCTCCCAAGTGACCTTGGGTAAATCACTTCCCTGGTCTGGGATTTAGTTCTCTCCTCTGTAAATGAAGTCAGAACTAGATGACTCTTGACGTCCTTCCCCTGCGGCTCTGATGCTCTGTCATTCTAGCCACCTACATCTTCAAGATTACAAGTGGTCACACACATATACACATTGAGCAGAGGAAGGTAACAGGCATCACCTCTCCCACCATCACTGCATAACCATTCAGCCCTACACAAAGAGAACTGAGGGTGCAGGTCCCCTAATGCTGTTCAGGCTCTCTCCCCAGAGGCAGGCCTACATACTGTTGAAAGGGTGGGGGAGAAAACATCTCCTGAGGGCCCCAGGGGTAGTACCCACAGTGGCCATATCCATGGTAACCAACAACAAACATGGCCCTATGAGGAGCCCAAGGTTGAGACAGGAAGTGGTAGCCATGTGATTGGAAGTACTTTTTTATGGGGGGGGGTGGCACCCTTCTGAGAGTCAGCACCCCTCACCCAACCTGGATCAGAGCATGGGGGAGGGCAAGAGAGGAAGATGTGGAAGTGACCACTCTGCCCCTCCTCTTCCCTCCACACTGAGGTAGGTCAGGGCCCTTCCCTCTCTGCCACTCAAGGGCCTGTCCACGTCCCCCCTCCTTTAGCTTCCTGCCGTGACTATAGATCAGAGAACTCCTCACCACAGCTTCCCCTTCTCAAGTCTCGATTCCTAGGCCTGGAGGGTTTCATTTTGGACTAGAGAGACTCAGAGCTGGGGATAGGGACAGTGTGGGGGAGTTGGGGCAGGGGTGGGGGAGGGGTGGAGGGTAGTACATGCATTGGGCTCAGGGCTTGATGGAAGAACAAGATGCACTCCACGAGAGATGTATACACTTGAACACACACACACACACACACACACACACACACACACACACAGTGGGTCACAGTGACAGTGACGTACACAAACACCCAAGTGTCTGTCCTTAAGTGACTCTAGGATGGGGGGGGGGGGGAAGGGGAGTTGGGCCTGGAGCGTGACAAGCCTAGAGACTGAGTATCTGACTCTCTCCTAACACTCACCCTCCAAATGCCCCCCTCCCACCACCTCATCTCCCTTCTTAAACTCTCAAATCCTTTCTAAATTCATCTCAGTCATCCTCTAAGACAGGCCACACTCCCTGCCTGGGAAGACAAGCTGGAAGCTCTCTCAGTCACTCTCTCTGTCCTATGCCTCAGACATGAGTGCCAAGGAATACCCCTCCCAGTTCCAAGGTGCCCGGTCAGGAGAGGGCACCTTGGCCCGAAGGAGGGAATGGAACCTCCCCCTCTCTCCCCCTTCTCTGCAGATGTCCTGGACTATATTTAGCCCAGGCCGGGCGGCCAGCCAGACCCAGACGCCCCACTGGTCCTGAACTGAGCTCCCAATTTTCATGCCATTAAAATATTAAGGGAGAACTATCCCCAAATCTCCCCAACCATCATAGGAGGAACAGCAGGGACCTAGAAGGAAAAGGGGGGAGATCTGAGGATGTGAAAGGAATAGGATTAGGACCTCTCCATGCTCCTTCTCCTCCATTCTATTTCTGGTCTTTGTCCCACTTTTCCCTCCGTGGAAGAACAGGGTAGGGTATGGGGATAGGGTAGACCTGAGTAGGTATGGGGTAGTCTAAATTGTTAGGGAAGAAGAAGGGGAACACCTGCTGAGTGTGGTATGGGAGGAGGGGGTATAAGGTCCTAGAAATTCCACCTGTCACATTTTAGCCCCCACCCCTATGAGCTCTGGTTACAAGACAAGACCGAGTGGGAGAGGTTGACAGGTGCAGGACCCAGGCTGTGGCATCAGTTTAATCCCTGCTGGGGCTGACAATGGGGTGGGGGGCCCAGTTGTGCTTGTGGAGGCATTAACCAGGGGTTGTTACGTCCTCCTTGGATGAGGGAAGATAGAGCAGACTAAGTTTGTATATACGTTCCATTATTCCTGGTCTCCAACTCTGTGTAGGAACTCATTGGGGAGCAGAAGAGTGGGGTGTAGAACTCTAGTAAGGCAGCTCTTTCCTACCATACCTATCTCCAGGGAAGGAGGGAACCTAGCATGCCCCCTTTCTCCTCCCCTCCCCCTAAGATGCCAGGCAGGCGGGCCAGAGTGTGGGAGGTCTGTCTGCCTCCTCCTCCTCTCCAAATTCCAGAAACAAGCAAGAAGAGGCTCCAATTGCAGAAAGAGCAGCAGGCGGTCCAGGATGTGGGGGCTGTGGGGAGGCAGAGACCCAGACTGAGAAGGAGACAATCCCCCCCCAGATATAGACACCCCTGGACAGACACACAAGCTCACACACACACACACACACACACACACACACACACACACACACACACACGCAAACCCAAGCCTCTCTCACCTCCCACAGAGACACCCAGACACCCAATCCATACAATTCCCAACACACCCGGACACACACAGAGATCCAGGCACTTTGAAAACAGCCTCTCCTTCCTTCTCCCCCAAACTGTGTGGGCTACAGACAGCAAGGGTGGGCAGGGAAGGGGGGAGGGAAGAGAAAAGGTGGTAAAGGGGGAAAACAGTTTTCCACGATGAAAAAGAGAGGGAAATAAGAAGGGAAGGAGGAAGAAGGCATTAGGAGGTCTGTGAAGCAAGGCTCACTGATGCTAGGAGGAGTCAGCCACACATTCTCACTCTTGGAACCCAACAGGACTGGCTCCACCTTAGAAACTCACACACCAGTCATCAGCTCCCAATAACCCAAACTAGGCTTTCTAGACAAGGTCAGAGTAGGTCCCCAGTAGTGTGCAGGAAGATGATGTGGGAGAGAAGAGAGATTAACCCCATTTATCCTAAATCCATTTGTTACTGGCATGGGATTACAGGGGAGAGGGAGGATGGGAAGGGCTGAGGACCTGTGGCTAGGGCGGGGAGAAGAATCCAAACCAGGTTCCCTGGAGATTCTACTGCTCTTAGCCTGCTGCCCTCCCAAGTTCTCTGAAGACCATCCTTTCCTGTAGGTGCCACCCCACCATCCAGAGGGCAGAGAGCCAGAATTGTGGGGCTTGTGCCCATGTTGTCAGTGGTGCCAGGGGCACAGCTGGCAGGCCCTAGCCTTTTGGTCCCTCTCCACAAGGTCCTGGGAACCATCCCTGTCTAAGACTGTAGGCAGGGAATGAGAGAGAAGGAATTGCCAAAAGCATAGGCCCAGTCCTTTGGGTAGGGAAGTCCAGGAAAAAGGAGTGGCTCCAGACTCTTGCCTGCCCCCACCTGAGGGATCTTTGCCAAGACCTTCTACCAATATCCCACAGATTAGGGGCCACCTCAGATAATGCCAATTCCCTACACATGAGTAGTAGGAACTCTGCTGTGGCATGTGTGGGTGACTGTGCCCAGCAAAAAAGCAAAGTGGGGGCTGAGGTGGGGGTGGAGAAGGGACAGTGAGCCAAGTGAGATGGGGCTCCCCACAGCCAACTTCCTGCTAGGCTGATATATGAAGGAAGGGGCCCCCAGGGTAGCAAGATAGAGGTGCCACAGCTATCCCAGCCCTAGAGTGGGTGGGGGCTGTGGCTAGTCCCAGCTCCAAATTAGTATAAGACTGAAATTGAGGGGAAGTAAGAGGATATCTAACATCCACTAGGCTAGAGGTCATCTCAGTCCTCCATCTGTGTCCACAAAGGGCTGCCATCCCCCAGATCAAAAAGTGATGCTATGTAGAAAGGCTACCCATTGAAAAAGGTACCCCTACACACACACACACACACACACACACACACACACATACTCTCTCTCTCTCTCTCTCTCTCTCTCTCTCTCTCTCTCTCTCTCTCTCTCTTTTTCTCCCTCCCTCCCTCCCTCCTTCCTCCTCCTCCTCCTCCAAAGCTGAGATCTCCAGTCCCCAGTGGCTAGGAAGTCCTACTTTGACCTCAGTGACCTTTCTGGCTCAGGACATTGCAAGATTCCAGTCAAAACTGATCTCACACTTCCCTCACCCAAACAAACTCTACTACATTCTAAGCTCACTTGACTCCACCAAAACCTGGTCCCTTCAATTTGCAAGTGATATAGAAGCAAGGTAACAGCCAACCACAAAATGTTAATACCCCCTGTTTCCAAACCCTGGCTGGGCCTGGCCCTGGCCCTCACAGTTAGGACTAGAAGACTGGGCCCAGGTAGGGAGAGTGTTTCCAGACCCTTCTCCACCCCCAGGGGAAGCCCCAAGGCTCAGAACATCCCCCACACACTGGTTTGGGGGATTCCCCAAAATCGCTACCCTCTCACAACACAAGAGATGAATTTGGGGTTTGCATTCTGGCCTCCTCCCAGGAACGAAATGACGTTGGATGGGGGGGAGGGAGTTATGGTTACATGTTCCCAACTTCGACATATGGCAGATCAAGTTTAGGAAGGAACAAAAGGAGATTCTAGTTTAGATCTCCTACCCTTGTTGCCCCTGGAAGAAGGAATATGCACTCTGATGAGACAACTCATCAGGAAGCAAGAGGAAGGATGGTGGGAATTCCAGGGGAGGGAGGGCAAGCAAGTTAAGGAGATGTAAGAAAGGAAAAGTGTCTCAGGAGATCAGGGATCCCACATGTACACATGTGAGTAAATTACATACACACACACATCATACAAAACAGGTCAGTGGAAGCAGACTTCAGAGTCTGAACACTAACAGTCTGCCACAGAAGAGGGAGGTAGAAGAAAAAATTAGCAGTTCTGGGGGGGCATTGGTACCAAGAAAAGTTGGGGGTCCTTGACTGAGCTGGGGGAGGGGACATCCCTGAGATAAAGTGATCCTTCTGCTCAGATCTCTAAATTTCCTCATTGCATAGGGAGTTTTTCCCCATTCTGCTTTTTCCCTGCCTCCCCCCACATACCATTAACTCATCACACTGGCCCAGATAGAGGGTCTGTGCCCAGGGCAGATAAGGGCAATGGGTAGGAGGAAAAGAAAAACTGATTTCTCAGTGACCACCCCCCCCCCCCACACACACACATCTGGCCCACAGCTTCCCAGCCTCTGTGGGTGGTACTGGAGTCAGCAAGAATCAGGGTTGTACCAGGTCCCAGACAGTTCCCAGCAGAGCCAATCTTGGGCAGAACAGACAGCCATGTTTCTCCTTCCTCCCCCCCCAAGACAACTCCCTCATTAAGGAGCCAGTCAATAAGATCCCCATTTCAGTATCACTACTAGGAAGATTAACTGGTCAATACCCCAAAGCACCTCTTTGTGATTCCATTACCAACCCTGCCTGCTACCTATCCTATGGACTCCAGCTCCAGAATCCCAGATTGGAAAACCTGTCTTCAGTTTTACCCAAGATCCTCCCAAAAGTCGCCCAAGTCCTCTTCTCCCCAGCCTGGCTCCCCAGCTAATTCTCCCAAAACCACAGGAAGGCTCAGATAACAAGAGGGAGAGAGAGAGTGGGCCAGCCCTTTGGGCATCTGATCTCTCCCCAAACAGGTTTGAAAGTCTCTTTTTGTTTTTTCAAAAGTAAAAAAGAAAAGTTTTCTATGGTGTCTCTGGCACAGACACTCACAGAGATAACACAGGTACACTCAGAGATCCAGACTCAGAAAAAAACACATGTACACACACAGGGGCCCAGACACATATATGCACATACAAACCCAGACGAACACATGCAAACATGCACAGACCCAGATAGATGCAAAGACTCAGACAGACACACCTAAACACTAAGACCCAGTCAGACGGACACACAGAGAACCAGACAGAAAGACACAAAGGATGGAGGGGGAGCTTACAGGATAGATGCAGGTCCCTCCTAGCTCTCGGAATGCGTGATTCTGAGAAACACTCACAATGCCGATGGATAAGAACACAGATCCAGACAAGGACAGAAAGACACAGAGACGGGGCACTAACACACACAGGGACACACACTATCACAGACATCTATACACATCCACACAGAGACACAAGCACAGACACCTACACATACCCCCCCCATTACTCAGATACACAGAAACACCCATTCACAGACACATTCCCACAGACACCAATAGACACGCCCCCACAGACAACATACCCGTACGGTCACTGATATACACACCCCCAGACACATAACACCCATACACAGTCGCAGTCACCCAGACACCCCTACAGACACACACACCCATACCTTAAACAGTCACTGACATATACAGCCAGACACCTATATACAGTCTCACAAAGCCAGACACTCATACAAAGACACTAACACGCACGAAGAGGCGGCCCCTCACACACAAGCGCTCGCACACACCCACACACAGCCAGAGCCACCCCCACCCCGTGGGTTTCCCCAGAACCCCCCCCTTCCATACCGGAGGCTACGTCCGGTCTGGGAGTCTAGTGTGCCCAAGCTCCCCAGTCCCGCACCCAGCTGTCCCGCTCCTCGCCAGCTCCCAGAGCCCGGGCGCAGCTAGAGCCCGGAGGGCTGGGGGTTGGGGTGAGGTCTCCCCAAGTCTGGGGGCGGGGTGAGGTCGGCGGGGGCTACCTGGCAGTCGGAGGAGCCGGTCCGTCGGTCTCTCTGCGGAGCGGAGCGCAGCGCGCCCGGGCCCCTCCCACCCTCCTCCTAGTCCTCGGGTGAGGGCTCGGGTCTGGGACCTGGGAGGGGGAGAGTCCGGGACAGGGGCCGCGCTGCTGGGCTCAGGGGCGCCGGGAGAGCACAGCGGCCATGGCGAGTCACGTGCCGAGCATGAAACTTTACCCGGAGCCCGGGGCTGGGGGGTGGGCGGGGTGCTGGAGGGGTGGGGGTACCGGCCTCCTCCCCACGGACCCGCCTCCCGCCCAGCCGAGCCGGCCAATCCTCGGACACAGGGGCGGGGCTCCAAGCACACTCCCCCACCTCCCCGGCATACACCCGAAGAGGTGTGTTAAAGGAGCGGAGAGGGCAGGCGGGGGAGGGAGGGGAGGAGGAGGGAGGAGGGAGGAGGGAGGAGGGAGACGGGAGCGTGGGAACCAGAGTGAACCCCCCACCCCCTTTCACCGATAGAGGCTGCTCAAGGAGAGGAGGCTACTGGGGGCGTTAAGCGAAGTGCCACAGCAAGGGGTGGAAGTCAGGACCGGGAGAGGTCAGAATGACACCCATCCACCTAGAATCCCAGGCGAACCCCACATCACTTATTAAAAAGCACCAACCTACACAATGCCTAAGGAACTCACATGCCTAGGGAAAGCAGGAGAGGGTACTTGAAAAGGGAGAGGCTAAGGACGAAGTTATCCTAGTAACCCCGCCTCTGACTCTAGGGATTCCGCCTCCCCCAGTGTTCCTAAAGAGGAAGGAGAATCCCTGAATTCTCAAGGAGAAGCAGGTATGAGCACCACTAAGGCACTAAAGCACCAATCAGATCTAGATAATACCATAACAACTCCCTTTCTCTCGCACAAGGCTAGAGGGCGTGAGACCCCTTTTCTTCAACACCACCCCCTTTTTAAAAGGGCGCCCCGCCCCCTAGCCCCCAAAGACAGCAGCTTTCTAAAGTTCCAGTAGGGGGAGCCTAAGAACCTTCTTCCCTTGCCCCCCACCCCCCTTTCCGCACACCTCTCCCCGTCCACCCTCCACCCCGCGGAGAAACGCAGACTCTGATTCATTTTCCTTCTTTGGCTCTGCTGGGGGCGGGAGTAGAAAGAAATTAGAGCCAGGTCCCAGCTCTTCTCAAATAGAATCAAAGAATATCAGAGCTGGAAAGGTCCTTGGAGAACACTGAGTCCAACCCCCTCGATTTACTGAAGAGAAAATTGAATCACAAGTGACTTGTCCAAAGTCACATGGATAAGTGGCTTAACCCTGAGCAGAAATGTCTTTCTACTAGATCAGAGATCAGCATTAGGGTCCCCAAAATTATGGAGATAGGGTATTGGGGGCAGGAGTTGTATCCCTATTTCTGAATCCCAGTTCCCAGTCCTACCAATGCACACACACACACACACACACACACATTTTTTTGAAATGCACATTTCTATCCATCTTCCCCAGAGACAGCTGGCTTCTGTCTAAGGCCTATACTTATTCTTGGGCAGGAAGAGCCTTGGATAGTAGGAAACCCATGGGAATATCAGAGAAAAGAACAGACAGTCACAGGGACCTGAGCCACAAGGTCCTCCTAAAGGACTTGCCAGCTTTGGAGGGGGTCAAAGGCCTGGACCTAAAATGCAGCCGACAATCCTAGAATATTAGGGATGGAAGGGTCACATAGAATGTCAGAGAGAGGAGGTACCTTAGAGATAGTCTAGTCTCACCTTCTCATTTTACAGAAGGAGGAAGCTGAGGCCCCAGGATTCACAGTTGGGGACTGGGGATTTTATCTTTGTATTCCCAGCCCCTAGTCCTTTATGACACAAAATTATTTGTTCATTGAAGGAAGCCAGGATGAGAAAACCAACCTTTCTACTTCCTACTTGGATTCTCAACCCCTTGTCAGTCAAAATAATTTAGAATGACCTCCTGGGTCTAGGCCCTGACCTATCTTATTTTTATTTTGGGGGGTAGGAGGTGAGGAGAGAAATGGATGAACTGTTATGACCTGGCATCATGGTGGTATACCCAGCTGGATCTGGAGAGAATATCTATCTCCCTCACCACTACTCCTTCCTGTCGGATCAGTGCTCTATCTCCTCCTCCCGCCTTTATTTCCGTCTGCCTTTTCAGCCGCCCATCCCCTCCCACCCCATCCAGGCCAGATCCATCCGCAAACATGTGCTCAGCGGGTAGGAATGCACCAATGGCTCCCAGATGTGGATGCTAATGCTTAACCCCTTCTCCCACCCACCCCCACCTCACAATTGATTCAATTCAGCAACACAGGGTGCTGCTGGGGTGGGGGTGGAGATGGAAGCAGAGCAGATCAATCACCTGCCCCAACCCATAAACCCACCCTCACCCTGTCTTGGCTACCACAGCTGGATTGAGCTTGTGT
>CM053593.1:153563307-153576258 GCA_028646575.1 Pseudocheirus occidentalis
ACCCCCCCCCCCCCCCCCCCGCAAGTCCCTACCCTTTGACCTTTATTTCCCACCCCAACTACATAGGAGTGGAGCTTTTCAGATTTAAGGAAGACATCTGGGTGTCCCATAGCCTACAGGGGGGCCTAGGAGAGGAGCAGGGAGCCCCAGGGACTGCCCGAAAGTCAGCTTTTTTTTTTTTTTCCAGAAGCAGCTGAACTCCAGCTGTGCTGGACACACACACGTCTGAACAGGAGAAAGCTGCTTCTCCTTCCCACTTCCCCCCTCCCCCCATGACCTAGAAGCAGAATTCCAGACCAAAGAGCCAAGGAGGCTTCAGGGGAAACAGACACAAATGGTAGGAGATACTAAGAAGTGAGTGGCTTTTTAGGGTACACAGAATGAACAGAAAATAATCTATTCTTTGACTCCTCTCTGCCACTTCCTTCCCCCCAAAGATTTAGTCTTTTCCAGTCCCAGCCCTTCCCTTCTCAACACACACACACACACACACACACACACACACACACACACACACACACACAGATCCCAACCACAAATAAATTATTCCAGACTAGGCACAGTAGAGGTCAGAGGATTGGGGGAATAGAATCACACAGGTTAACACAAGACCTAAGACCAAAACCAGCATCTCTTCACTCCCAGTCTTGAGCTCTTTCCATTATACTACACTATTTCACCAGGGGTTTAAGTGAAGGGTAGAGAAATGAATGAGGGTGTGGTGCTCGGGATTAGAGAGGGATTGTTTGGAGGAACGAGGACTGAAGTCCTCGGACCTCCAATTAGCAAACAGATATGTAAAATAGCACATTTTGAGTCAAGGGGAGAAATAGGCTCTTCTATGTACCTTTTAATTAGCATTTGAGAAAGGAGCTGCCCTCTTCAGGACTTTATACACCATCACCAGCACAGGCCATCAACTCCTTTGTTGGAATATTTGAAAGGTTTCCCATACCAAGACAGTGCCCCCTCCCCTGCCGACAACCTTCCATGTCTAGGAAATGCCACCTTTACCTGACCACTTCTACAAAGGAAAAGCTAATTGGGATGGAAATAGGCATCACTGAAGAGATTAGGGAAAAAAGGGAAAAGAATTAATGGAAAGGGAAACAGAAAAATCTATTACATCCAAGAAAGACCAAGACATGATAAGCAATGTCAAAGCAACTGTCTGGGGGTGGGGTGTAACTCAAATCACAGGCCTCTGGGACCCAGTACCCACCACCCCATTGGACACAACTAGGGTGACTCAGCTACATCCGGAAGAGATGCCAGGGCAGTGACTCACCTGCCGAGAAAAGCTGAAATTGGCATCATGCCAGCTTCTGGGACAGAAGTGACTTAGTCACTGGGGTTGCTGTGCTTGCTAGGCATTGCCAAGGGAATAAGGGCTGTGGAAAGGTGGTGGTAGCATCTAAGAGAGTTGGAACCTCCTGCATATTGCCCATGACCACCCCTGTGCAGAGGCACAATTTAGGGAGTTCTGGTGTCAATGACACCCATTCCTATCCTCAGCCCCCTCAAGCTGGCCATTCTCCACACTGCCAATGCCCAATCTCTAATTCAAATAAGTTATCCAAGACCCTTTGGATGCCCTGCCCCCATGACAATCTGCCCTCTGCCCATCATTCGCCACTCACACTACTGCCAGCCCCACCTCCTCCTGCCACCCAAGTTGTACCCAGGAGCCATGTCTCGATCAACATGCCCTGGCAGTATCCCCCACCCTGCCCTTGTTACCCCCACCCCCACATCCCAGCAGCTGCTGAAGTTGTCAGGCAAGAGAACTGAGTGGGTGGGGGATTGGGTTACTGGTGGCTGGTGGGATGGGATATTATCCAGTTCCTTTCCCTGGTTCTCCCCAATGGCATTCTTCTTTCCCACTGTCACCCTGGTGCCAGCCTGGCAGAAAAATGTCCTAAAATTGGACTCTTCCAGTCATCTTCTCCACCACCAGTCAGCAAATGAAGGTTCAAGAATATCTGCCAGGCATAAGACTTATTTCCTCACCAACTCCATTCCCCCAGCAAAATAATTTCCATATCCATCTGATCCCCCTTCTCCCAAGTCATAATACTTTTCTTCAAATCCCTTACCCTTAGCCAAAAGTCCTAATGGTTCAAATTCAGTGGGATTAAATTCTCCCCCCCCCCAATCCCACCCCATTCCCATGTTATCTGAAGTCTCTAGTCCCAAAAGATTGGGGGAGGGGATAGGGGAGCCCCAAGGGGAGCCAGCAGGCCAGACAGCCTCAATCCTCAATCCATTTGCACTATCGATTTCTCACACACTGTGGCAGAAAGCCCAGAGGTTGGGGGTGGGGGGATGACATAGCCCCCCAGAGACAGAGACACAGACAGTGACTGAGAGGGAAGGAGGAGGGGCAATATTTGCCCAAGTCAACTGAGATCAGCCAAAGGTAGGGAAGAGAGTATGCATCCTTCCAGTCAGACTTAATATTGGTGTGAAAGGTTGGGGGTCAGTGATAGAATACTGAAGGAACAGGGCCTTAGTATTCACTCCCTGGGGCACTAGCTACACTAGTCAGCTTCAGTCCACCCAATAACCTCCATCACAGTCTTCTTCCTCTCTGCTCTCCTCTCCATCCCATTCCTCATCTATCTCTCTGTCCCAAATCTCAAATGTCTGCCTTTGTTCCCCTTTCGCCTCCCATTTCCAACTTCGGTGAAATCAGAAGTTTAGTAGAAGGAGCCTTGGTAATGCCCACCAGTCCCATACTGGAAACAGTGGGGTAGAGTGGAAATGGTGATGGGTTTGGAGTCAGAGTACAAGTACCTATAGCTGTGTGATCTTGGGTAAGTTTTCTAAGAGAATTGGATCAGAAGACCTTAGAAGGTACCCTCTAGCTTTAAATCTTTTATCCTTTTTGGGGGTGAAGACTAGGTAGAAGACCCAAAAAATACCCTGGCACTCTTTCCTGAAGACTTGTGTTAGGGATATGGGGGGCATGGAATAGTATCATCTTCAACTTTTACTGATGCCCTATGTATCATATAAAGTTTTATTTCGGAATGCATACCGAGGACCTTAGTAAGTTATTCTTTTTAAATGAGAGCTACATAATAATGCAGCAGAAAGTCAGTCCAGGAGCCAGGACACCCAGTCCTGCCTTTGCTAACCTTGGAACTTAGTTTCTTCCTGCGTGTGCGTGCATGGTGTGCTGGATTAAATTAGGGGAGCAGAGATTTAGAGATAGAAGGAACTTTGGAGGTAATCCATTTCTAACCCCATATTTTGCATATCAGGAAATTGGTCTAGAGAAGTTCTAAGAGAAGTAAAAGAGTCAAGATTCAAATTCAAGTCCTCTGGTGTCAGATCTAATGTTCTCTTCATTGCACTAAGGTCTCTTTTAGATATGACCTTCCATAGTCCTAATTCCCCTAGTCTTAACCCAATTGTCTGAAATATTACCCAAACCTAAAATCATTACAACTGCCTGGAAAACCTGTCTCTAGAAATCAGAGACCAATAAACAAACCAGAGTAGGGCTCTGCATCAACAAAGTATGACCTCAGCAGATACCAAAGAAACTAGGTCTAACAAAAGGGACCCTATTACAATGTTACAGGGAAGGAGGCAACCTCTAGCAAGACAACGACACAGATCAAGCAGCTAGAAGGGCTCGGGAGAGGGATGAGGAAAAGGCTGGGGCTGCCTTTCCCTCCTTTACTCTGCTGACTTTCTCTTAGCTCCACTCCCTCACAGGCTGGGTCAGGTCACATTCCAGCCCCCTGGCTCCAATACTTACACCTCGGAACTTACTCCATGACCCACCCTCCCAATAACCACCCCAAGTCCAGTGCCCATCCCTACCCTTTTACAGCTCCCTCCCCACTGCCAGCAGGCCCTCAGGTCCCTCCTCTCTCCTTCAGCCCCCACCCACCCACCTTAGCCAACAGTTCCCCTCTGCCCGGCTACCCCGTGCCTTTCTGCACGTCTCTCCTGCTAGTGGACAGGCCAACTAAAAATAGTCCCTACTGCTTCTCGCCCACAGCTGCCCAAGGAGCAGGAAATGAGGGGGGAGGAAGAGAACTGTGTACCATCCTGCCCCCCCATTCTGGGCTCAGAATGATGTCCAGCACTTCAGCCTAGGGCAGGTGCCAAATTGGCCATCCTGAGGGCATCCTACCTCTTGGGTAGCTGTCTGTGTCCACACTCTCAGAGCCAGCTCCCACCACCACCAAGGAAGAAAGGAAAGAGGGGGCAGACTTGAGGATTCTTTCAGACCTCAGCCAATCAAGGTCAACCACATTGTGGGCATCACACAGGATGGTGACCAGCCCAAAAGATTGAGATACTGGAAGCAGAAGGAGGGGAAGAGAATAGTTTTGAGAGTTGAGTGAGGAAATACCAGCTCCCTGGCCCAATATGAAGGATAGAAGAGTGGAGACTCCCTCCCCTTCTCCAACTCTCCTTGGCATAGGACCCTTTCTCTCTACTAGATGGAAAAGGTCAATGCTCTAAGAAGTTAACAAGAAAAGGAACCAAAGCAGGAGATAGCTTAGTAATCATCCACCTATGGTGAAAGGGCCAAGCAGGGCACATGGAAAGGCTAAAAAAAAAAAAAAAACTCAGCTCCCTAAATACGAAGCTGGAGGCTGGTATACTCACTGGACATACTATTAGACTTTGCATGCCTGCCTGACCCAATCCCAATGGCTTTGGAAGCCTGGGGGTTAGGTTAGGAATGGAGGTTTTGATGACTGCATTAATGCTGTCCTGGGATTTCCAGTCACCTCCCAGCCCAGAAAGATGGTTCTCTCAACCCCATACAAAAGGAAACCAGCTCAACAACTCTCCACAGGCTGCCAGAGAAGACATACACAGTGAAGAGGCAAACCCAGGAGTCCTGGATCTCAGCCCAGAGACTGAGTGAAAAATACCTTGGAGGTGAGGAAAAGCCACAGAAACACCCATATAGCTCTTGCAGAATCCAGACTGTAGGCTCAGTGGGAAGTTCCAATATATGGACTGAGAAGTAAGCACCTCCCAGGGCATCAAGAAAGGACAAAGGACATTAGGGATTGGTAACTGGAAGGATCTATGGATCTTAGGGAGCCAATTGAATATTTATTAAGCCTTTACTAGGGTAGCTAGGTGACACATTGGATAAAGTTTCAGGCCTGGAGTCAGCAAGTCTCATCTTCCCGAGTTCAAATCTGGCCTCGGACATTAGCTGTGTGACCCTGGGCAAGTCACTTAACTCTGTTTGCCTGTTTCCTCATCTGTTAAACAAGCTAGAGAAGGAAATGGCAAATCACTCCAGTATCTTTGCCAAGAATATCCCAAATGGGGTCATTGAACAACAAGCATTTACTATGTGCCAGGCATTATGCTAGGTATTGGGGATACAAAAAAATAAACCCACAACTCAAAAGTTCTTTTCCTCAAGAAGCCTCCATTTTATTGGAATGAAAGAGACGGGGGATATCATCTATTCCCAGAAGACAGAAGACCCAACTGTAGGAAGCCACCAGATCTGTCCCACACTATCTAAGTCCTTGTCTTCACTCTATCCCAGATGTGAAAAACATTAGCAAGAAGCAGACACCAAGTATCTGGCAAGATATCAACAGTGCCCACAATAAATTCCCTGACCACCACCACTAAAATACCCACCAACTTGCAGTCCTTCCAGATTATTCATTTTCTAATATCCTTCTTTCTTCTGGCCATGCCAGGTGGAGTTGAGGTGTGGGTACAACCAGGGTGGCAGTGCTCTGGGAACCATTCTCTGACTATCCCCAACCCCTAGACTGCTTTTTCAGCCACCACACATCTCGGCTGTCCAATCTGATTAGTACTCCTGCCCACTGAGCCAGGCAAGGAAGCCATGGGGCAGGGGAGAGACAAGGCCAAGGACAGCATTTGAAGGATGGAGGAAGGAAGGAGTCAGGATTGGTGAAAAGAGGTGCAGCTCTGTAATGCACAAGAACCAAGCAAAAGGACAAGTTTTGTACCAACAGGGTGGAATGAGCCCAAGTCAGCCATGATAGAAAACCTCAAATGCAGCAACACCCTCCACCTACAACAAAACTTGACCATTTATTCTCTCCCAAACTACCTAAGTCAGAGAATACTTTTTTGGAGAGTGGGGGAAAGATAAACTAGTGGGGAGCTGCTAGGCAGCTTGGCAAGTGGACCATAAAAATCACCCTCACCCCCCAAGTTCAAATCTTACTACAGAGAAAAACCTTAAAACCAGTCACTCACCTCCTTTTGTCCCCCAGGTCAAAGGCCAGTGGCAATGTGGGTCACCAGAGCACACCCCACCAGGCCCAGCTTCATACGGTTCCAAGGAAAAACAAGGGCCACACCAGTGGCTCCAATGCTGCCCTTGGTCATTCCCAATTTCTTGTTTTTCCTTCCTTTCCCTCCCCAACCTACTTCCCCCTTCGAAAGGGGAGCAAGATACACATGAATACAGAGTAACTGAGATTGTCGCACACATTGACACAAAGTCACACTCTAGAGCTGCTAAGGATAGGACCAGTTCATCTAGCTACTCCTCCCCACGAAAGGAAAAAAATAACAAAGGGTAAACATAGAAAAGCAGAAAGGCCTCAGGGCCACCCAGCCCCAGGGTAACACCAGAAGCCCAGGGCTCTGGAAAGAGAGGAGCCCAGGGAGTTGGCAGGGCTGGGCGACTTCCCGGTGGCCTCCTCCATCTGGCCCACAACACCCCACCCCCCCCTCCCCAGCCATCTGGGCTCAGCCTGCCTCCTTCCTTTCCTGGGACAGACTCTGGAATCCCTCTTCTGCTCATTCAGCCACCTCTAGGACAGCACAAGATCCTACAACCAGACACCCCAGGCAAGGCTGATCAAGGCAGGGACAAGGTCTTGTGTCTGTTTTGTTGTCTGTGTGGTTTTTGTTTGTTGTGTTTTTTTTTTGGAGGGGGGGGAGAATGGAAACAGGTGCTGAAGGAATGAAAAGCTTAGGGAACTTACAAGAGGTTTGGAAGAGAGAGCCAATACAGGGCAGGGCCTCACTCCTCCTAGGCCAACCCAGTGACCCTTAGAGCTGCCTATGAAATTCCCCCATAACCTGCTTCCCCAGCCTTTACCTCTGACCAAAACAGTGAAACGTGGGCAGGGCCTGGGAGGAAGTATTTCAACTCCTTTGCTTTTCTAATGTTCAACATGCCACCCCCACCCCCATTAAACTTTCCATTCTTCCCCTCACTGGCATGAAGGGGCTAAGAGACAAGGATAGCCAGATTGTCTCTAGGATGTTCCCCATTCCTCCATCCCCTTCCCCCCCAGTTTACTATATTTTCTGCACACACATACACACACCCCCCCAACTTGCTGAGTCTCCTTTTTTCTTGGGGAGGAATAGACCTTATTATAATACTGGGTTTGGTTGTGGGGCCTGAGTAGTCCTCTTCTCCACTTTCTGCTTTTACCCAAGGCAAGGTACTAGGACAAGGGGAAAAAAAAATGCCAGGGAGAGATTATGGAAGGTTAGGGAGCCCAGAATTGGGAACTTTCTGGGGAACCCCGCTGTTCTTGTTCCAATAGCCCTTGACTATGGTGGCTAGGGTTGGGGGAAGGGATGGGGATAACCTGAGATGGTAAGAGCTGAGGCTCGGGCAAGTGGCCAGCCCTGGGGACATATGGGTGGGGGCAGGGGTGCACAAGCCTACCTGCTCAGGTGTGTGCTGGCAAAGGGGTGATGGGGCTCCCAGGAGATACGGGGAAGCCCTCAGCTCGATTCAGGATTCCCCCCTGCTTCTGGATTAGGCTGCTGCAAGAGGCGCCGATTCCCGTTGGGTCCTAAAGCCCATGCTCCAACTCACGTTCTCCCCGCCCTCCTTTGCCAGCCCTGGCTGGATCAGTGGGTGCAAAAAGCTGGAGCCTTATTTTTCTTTGGGGGATGGGGGGAAGCGAGTTGAGTCACAAGAGGGGCTGAAAACTAAGGGGCACGTTCACACACTATGGGGGCAGAGTGGCCTCTACCCTCCAACCCCTTCCATAGAAATTGGGGTGAGCAGACAAGGCCTTTCCTGCTTTGAAGTAAAAAGGACTTTGATGGCAACAAACAGAAATCTGGTCAAATCCTCTCATTTTACAGATAAGAGGTGCAGGGGAGGTGGCTTGTACCAAGACTGTGGAGGTCCTAGAGTCAAGATTTGAACCCAGGTTCTGTGACTAAGAGACAATGCTTCCTTGACCCTGGGCTAGGGCAAAATTTAGGGGGCAAGTTGCCTTTTCTTCCTGAGAGAACTATGTAGACATCTCTGCTCCCTCCCAACCCTTCACTAATGCCTCTCTCTTATCATTTACTTATACCTAGAAATCTTTGAGACAATTGAGGGATGTTGCTAGAAGCTAAGGATTTGTGATGAGCAAAGAAGGTATGGGTTAAGTAGGTATTTGGTTATTTGGAGGAATACTGGAGTCTCAAAACAAACTTTATCCTCTCTAGGGAGATCAGCTTGACCAACCTCACCCCAGATAGACTTGGTCTGTACTGCCAGAGGGCAATATCTTTAGAAAGGATTTTTTTGGGGGGGAGGGGGTGTTATATGATACTCATAGGCACCCTCTTAGAAAGGAGGGGTGGGGAACAGATCAGTTGGAAAATCAAATCAACACTAAGGTTACTGACCTAATTTAAGGGGGCCAATCATCCTAAGAATCTTAGAAAGTTCAGGCTGGGACAGGGGAGAAGGGCCAGGTAGGTAAGAAGGGTAGAGCAGGATAAGACAGAGCCCCAGTTGGCTACTTGGTAGCATTTTGTGAGTTGCATAGTTCTCCTCAGCTTAGAAAAGCTACTGGCGGGAGAACAGGGAAAGTGTCATGGGGTGGAGGGCCAGGGGAGCATAGGGACAGATCTCAGTGAGGGAGAGGGTGTGGATCTTTCCTTGAAAGGAGAGGAACTTCAGTGAAGCCTGTAGGGCCCAGACACCTCCCACCACTAAGGAGCCAACTAAAGAAATAAGTAAAAGCAGGCAGGGTGGGGATGAAGACCCTGGGGTGGAACTAGGCAGGGTGATCTGGGGCCAAACCTTTCACCCTGATGTACCTCAGTCCTCTTCAAGCTGTAAAACAAAGCTTATAGTCCTTCCTAGGAAGTTAATAAGTATTTACAAAAGAGCTTGGAGATCCTCAGATCTCAAAATGGGCCACCGCAGTTGCGAGTCCAGTAAAGGAGGTTGTGAATGTGTCTTGGAGAAGGGGTGGGGGGATGGACTAGTGCCCTGCAAAAATGACAAAGCCAAGTTTAGGGAAAAGTACAACTCTCAGCCACAGGATATCCTTGTGCCCAGAAATGGAGGTCACCCCCCCCCCACTCCCCAGCAACCACCAGAGGCTGGCCCCAGCTGGTTATAGGCATGGCCCAGACCAGCAGCTGGTCTTCGTTAACTCCAGCTTTTTTTCCACCACCACCCCCCCCCCCCAACTGGTAACCCACAGCTTCTGCAGTCCTAGGCTGAGAGGGGGCTGCCCAAACTCGACCTTGCAGCTGGCTCTAGAGTAGGGGTACTATATCAAAGGCCAAGTGGTTGAGATGGTCAGAGCAGAAGTCCATCTCTTTCATAAGGAATAGGAAGATGGAAAAAGGAGTAAGGGGGTGAAAGGGTGGAGGTGGGGGAATTTAGGGCAAACAGCAGGCAGCGAAGTCAGCTGGATTTAAGCCCAGAAACCCCCACACCCTGGGGCCAAGTCTTACTCTTTACTCTCAGCTCTAGTCTTGGCCGGGCACCAAACTGCAGGGAAGGCCCTGGCTGCCCCCTTCCGCCTCCTTGCCTCCCTCACCCCCCTCCCTTATTAAATACACATTTTATCTCTCAGCATCTTCATTATCTTAACTGAAGGAGACAAGCAGTGTATGGCGGCAGTAGAGAGCGTCAGGGGAGGGGGGGGTGCACAGTGGCGCACCCTTGTTAGAAAATGCTGATCTAGCTCTTTCAGGCTGTGTGGGAAACAGAGGCGAGATCAAAGGGATTGAGGCTGATTCAGAACTCAATTAGTGCTTTTTAAAAAGGGAGCTTTCTCTCTCCTGCTAGTAGTCAAACTGCCTTCACCCAGGCCCCCTGCATCCAATTAGCTTCTCTACAGCCAGTGCCCTGGGGCTAGGGCTAAAAAACAGTGGGGAGACAGCCATAGGAGTGGACTCCCACCACCATTTTTTTGCTATCACTGTTTGAAAATTCACGTAAATTGAGGGTATCTTGGCTATAGCATATTTTGGAGGGCAAAATAGTATAAGAGGTATGGCAAGATAACAAGACAACCTCCCCAAAAAGGTGAAAAAGGAAAGGCAAGCTTAAGATTGATAGTTGGCAACTCCCACCCTCTGGGTATACCAGTCACAAGACTTCAACCTCTACCCAACCCAAGAGGCCCTTTCTATAACAGCAGAGGCTTCAGAAAGAGAGCAACATGGAGGTCGCCTGAAGCAAAACACTAAATCAGAGAGAAGATAGGAACGCATCTGTGAGGCCAATAAACGCCCCACAAACCATGCCAAGGCACATTTTGAAAGACTGAGCACCCTCATTGTGGTGGGGCCCCAGGGAAGCCAGTTCTCTGCTACAATGCAAAACTACCAGTAACATTAACATTTCTCACCTATGAGGCACTCTCCTCAAAATGGAGAGGTGGCAATTTTGCTTGACTCAAGGATCTGCAGTCAAATTATGCTAGAACAGAATGCCATCAGAAGGAATAAAAAAGCTAACATTTCCTTTCTCGATTCTCACTAGTATTTTACTAGGGAATCAGTGGGCAGGAGAACAGGGGTTTGATAACTTTTGATCTCTAGATTCTCTAGACCTTAATGGATCCCTTGCCAGGTATAGGTAAAACTGGTTCACATTAACACCACTGCACCTACATTCTTCCAGCAGCAAAATCCAAGGGATTCAATGTTCTAACAAAAATTGGAAGACAGAGAAAATTCACCTGCTACAAATTAAACAGGTATAAGCATACTATACACACACACACAGGTCAGCATTTTTGCCATCACCTTGTGTAGGAAAAAGCCAGCATCTTGGCAAACACTGGCCACCACTAAAAATCCCACCATCTTCAATCACTCCCATGACTATAGTTAGAAAAGCCAGCAAGGAAAGGACTTTCTTCCTCTACTCAATTTGCTCACCGGCTGTCTGAGTTACACTTAAGACTTCTCTGACAAACACACATCAGCTTCTGTTCCCACAAGAGCAGCTGAAGCCAAGCTGGGACTCTAAGTCTGCTTTATGCATCATTGACAGAACCAACCCTGTTCCAATTGCTGGATTCTTAAGAGCAGCAATGACCTAGAAATTGATTGGGGGTGGGGTGAGTAGGATTAAAGGGAAGCAAAGTAACAAACCAATGCATAAATAGATAGCCCTATAACCTAATGTGAGGGGTAAAAGGAAAAAGAGGTAGATTAAGAAATGTAGCCCATTTTAATCTGCAAATGTGGTCTTGGCTGGAAGTCACAGAGGATACATGTAAGTCCCACTGTGAGTCAAGCCATGTTCCTGACTTGAGCCCCACAGTTAAGAGGAAGGCGCCAAGCCTCAAATACAACGTGGTAGGGAGGCTGCTCCTTTTTGGGCAGAATCCTACTGTGGACACAGAACAGACAGCAGCTGCCCACAGTGTGGAAACAAACTGTAAAGCAGTCATGTCTCTTAAGGCTGCAGCAACCAATAAAATGTAATTTAAATCAAGGCTCGCATCTGTTCCCAATCCCATTCAGTCTCTGCTTTCCATCAGACCTCGGACAATCTTTGCAATTATTCCTGTTAACCCTTAGGACCCTGGGTAGGATCCAACCTTTAAGGCATGAAACTAAGTATTCACTGCCATTTGCCTTCAGACAGGTTTCAACACAGGTGTGTGTGTATGTGTGTGAAATGGTATTTAAACTCCTATCCACAGAACAACTTTTTCGACATACATCATGGATATAGTGTTCATTTCAGAGGGCTCTCTCTTTCTGTGCTCTTCTTCCATGCTATACCACCTGCTATAACATGGATCACATTGCAGGGATAGAGTAGGCAGGATAAATGAAAGAGGCCAACGGATCATTTGTACCTATATCAAGTTCCCAGTCTAGATTCTCTGTATCAAGAGGCAGGTAGGAGACACAGCAGGAGTATGTAGGTATGACCCAAGTAGGAATAAAAACACTTTAGACTCAGTTGTCTTCAGTCTATTGATACACCACCCCTACACACACACACACTTTGTATTTAAAACAAATCTCTGTTTGAGATACAGGAACATTTTAAAATCTCAGTTGAACAAAACAAACTTCTAGGACACATTTACTTCCTCAAAAGCCCACCCTTCAAGCCCCATTTGTGTTATAATGGCGCCCTCTGGTGTACAGAGCCATACTTTGGCTCAGAGGTTCCAGTAAGTTTACTGGAAATCAAACCATATGGAAGGGTTTCAGATGAGAGGAAAAAGAAGTGGTTTAAAGAGAAATATAAATTCATATTAAGCCAGCATAAAGCAAGGAGCTTCTGATGCCTTAGGGAGGGATTGAATAGCAGGATTTTCAGCTATAAGTCCAAGAAACTTGAACACTAGACACATGAACTGCTTAAAAACACACAACTAATATCATGCAGTTCAATAAATATAACCCTATATATAGAGTTAAAACATTCTCTCTCAACCTTGGAACTGCCCCAAAACATCAATGGTCCTTAAGTGGCACACAGAATGACAGTCTTAGTAATTTGAATAAAGCAGCACTTCAAAAAGAACTGGAGGCTTTAATCCAATGCATCCTCCAATTCAACATGAACATGTAAGTTTTCTGGAGGAACTTCCATTTTTCTGGTCATACTAGTCCCCACAGCTCTCATACAGGCCCTCAGTTGCTTGACAAATCTTCACTTCATAAGATACGTGAGATAAACATATAGAAGAGCTGGAGATAGCACCTCTCTTAGCCATAGTTTTTTTT
>CM053593.1:153576758-153595695 GCA_028646575.1 Pseudocheirus occidentalis
TTGTCTCTCCTGGATCTATTTTCCAGGTCAGTGGTTTTTTCAAGGAGATATTTCACATTGCTTTCTATTTTTTCATTTCTTTGTAACTGTTTAATAGTATCTTGGTTTCTCATAAAGTCATTAGCTTCTACTTGCTCTGTTTGAGAATTTCTTGGAAGAATGATTTCTAGGTTCTTTTTTTGATCATGGCTTTCAGGTCATCTGATAATTTTTTAATGATCTCTCCTGGATCTGTTTTCCAGGTCAGTGGTTTTTCCAATGAGATATTTTACATTGTCCTCTATTTTTTCATTTGTTTGTATCTGTTTAATAGTATCTTGATTTCTCATAAAGTCATTAGTTTCCATTTACTGCAGTCTAATTCTGAAGGAATTATTCTTTTCAGTGACCTTTTGAAATTCTTTTTGCATCTGGCAAATTCTGCTTTGTAAGGCATTCTGCTCATTGACTTTTTGGGACTCTTGCCATTTGAGTTAGTGTGTTTTGTAAGGTATTATTTTCTTCAGTCAGGTTGTTAACTCACTTTCCTTGATTTTCTTGCATCTTTCTAATTTCTCTTCCCAATTTTTCTTCCACTTCTCTTACATGATTTTCAAAATCCTTCTTGAGCTCCTCCATGGACTGTAACCAGTTCATATTTTTCTTGGAAACTTTTGGTGCAGCAGTTCTGACTTTGTTGTCTTCCTCCCTTTTCATGCTTTGATCCTTTTTGTTCCCAAAAAAGAAATCTAAGGATTGATTGCTGTGCTCGTTTTGCTTCCTTTGCTTGCTCATGTTGCCACTCAGTTACTTGACTTTTGAGCTCATTGCCACAGTAGAACTCTGCTTCCAGAGAGGACAGCTTTGTCCCCAATCGCTGGGATTTTCACAACTGCTGGAGCTATTAGTTGGGTGCCCTCTCTGCTGTCCCCATAAGCTCTGGCTCACTGGTCACACAGCTCAGGACCACCACCCAAGACCAGGATCCAGATGCAGGCAGGTTAAAGCAAGAGCGATTACCCTCTGAATGATCACTTGGTTCCCCTACAATCTGCAGGCCAGGAGCTCTGAAGCAGCCACATGGAGGAGGCTGCACAGCCCTGCCTCCGCCGCTTCTCTCTCCAGGGGCAAAGGCTAGACTGGGTTTCATCCTCCCAAATTCCAAGAGTTCCACACTGACCTTTTGCTTTGTCTTTGGCATTTATGTGCCCAGTCACCATTGTTCCTCTCTGCCCTGAAACCGTGACCCAGAAGTGTGTAGGGGCAATAGAGTTGCCAGTCAGTGCCAATAAAGGGTCCCCTGTAATCTCCTCCTGACCAGTTGTCCAATGCCCTTACTGTCTCTGGATTGAGAGCTTCTGAATCTGCTGCTGCAGTCACTATTGCTTCCACTGCATATGTGGGGCCAGAAAAGCTTCTGCCCTAGTGTCACAAAGTTCTTCTGCTTACCTCCTGAGTTTTCTTAGGCCATAAAAATGGCTTATCCTGACCCTTTGTTGCCTCTGCCACTCCAAAATTTGATTTCAGGCTTTATTTTAAAGCTGTGTGGAGGAGGATGTTGAGAAAGTTCATCTGGGTTGCCTCTAATCTGCTCTCTTGGCTCCTCCTCATCACAACATTAAATTTTTTTTTTCTTTTTGGATGGGGGAAGGTGGGGCAGTTGGGCTTAAGTGACTTACCCAAGGTCACACGGCTAGAAAGTGTTAAGTGTATGAGGGCAAATTTTAAACTCAGGTCCTCCTGACTCCAGGGCCAGTGCTCTACTCACTGCGCCACCTAGCTGCCCCATAACATTAAATTTTTATTGTGTTGTGGTGGGTCTTTACATTTACATTGTTGTAGTTGTCTATATTGTTTTCTTGGCCCTGCTTTGCTTTGCTCAGTTCATGTAAGTCTTTAAGTCATTCTCCATATTCAGTTTTTTTATTTCTTACAGCACAGTATATTCCTGTCAATTCATTTACCACAATTGGCTTAACCATTCCCTGTTGGATAGTATCTACTTTGTTTGTGATTCTTTGCTAGCACAAATTCGTTATAAATATTTTGGTGTATATGCAGTTTTTCTTTTCTTTTTTTTTTCTTTTAATCAATTACCTCCTTGGGGTAATAACTAACAGTAGAATCTAGCTACTAGAACTTGTGAACCTTTGAGCCACTTTATTTGTATAGTTTCACATTGCTTTCCAAAATGATGGAACCAATTCACAGCTCCAACAATAATTCATTAATATTCCTGTTTTCCACATCCTTTCCAATATTGACTGTTCCCATATTTGGTCATTTTTGATAATTTTTCTGGCTGATAGGTGAAACCTCAGGGTTTTTACTAGTGATTTGGAATATTCTCTCATACAGTTGTTAATAGTTTGCAATTCTTATTTTGAGAACTTTTTTTTATATCCTTTGACCATTTATCTGGTTTTATGCTCTTGCAAATTCCTTTGAGGTTTATTTGATGGAAAGATTTTTTTTTCCTAATTGATAATTTTTCTTATCCTAATTTCATCAATTTTGTTCTTAGAAAAGTTTTTCATTTCCTGTGGCCATTTTTGTGATTGCCTTTCATCCTTTGCATAACAATTCAGATTGCTAAAACAGTGAAGGACATCTGATCTGATTCTCTAATTTTTTCTTTTCTTTTTAATTTATTTTTAGTTTTCAACATTCATTTCCACAAGATTTTGAGTTATAAATTTTTTTTCTGTCTCTCCTCTATCCCCCACCTCAAGATAGCAAGTCTATCCTATTGAATGCTTCTTCCCCCAATCTGCTCTCTGTTATAGCCTCCCCCCATACTCTCTCTAACATTCTAGTAGGGAAAGATGGATTTCTATACTCTAGTGCCTGCGTATCTTATTTCCCAGTTGCATACAAAAACCAAATTTTTTTTAACATTTGTTTCTAAGACTTAATTTCCAGATTCTTTCCCTTCTTTCCTCCTTACCCATTCCCATTGGGAAGATAAGCAATTCAATATAGATTGTATATGTGTAGTTACACAAAATGTTTTTGTAGTAGTTTCACTGTAAAAGACTAAAACCACATTTCCCTCCATCCTATACTGCTCTCCCCATTCCATTCTCTAACTTGACTCTGTCACTTTTGAAATGTATGTGCTTCTAACTACCCTCTCCCCCAGCCTGCCCTTCCCTCTATCATCCCCTTCTTTTTCCCCATTTTCCTGTAGGGCAAGATACCCAAGTGAGTATGGATGTTATTCCCTCCTTAAGACAAGCTCAGTGAGAGTAAAGTTGACCCATTCTCCCCTCCATTGTAACAGTTTTCTCTTGCTTCTTTTGTATGAGATAATTTATCCTATTCTATCTTTCCTGTTCTCCTTTTCTTATTATATTCCTCTCTCACCTCTTAATTTTTTTAGATATCTCTTCCTATTCAGCTGATCCTGTGCCCTGTCTATGTATATATGTACACACATATACACTCACATATGCATTTATACACACATACACCCTTCTATACATACATTTATATTTATGTATACATTTATATATACACACACATATATTCCCTTCAACTGTCCTCATACTGAGAAAAGTCTCATGAGTTACTTACAATTATTGTTTTTCCTTGTAGGAATGTAAATAGTTCAACTTTGATAAATTCCTTATGATTTCTTTTCCCTGTTTACCTTCTTATGCTTCCTGTATTTGAAAGTGAGATTTTCTGTTCAGTTCTGATTTTTTCATCAAGAATACTTGAAAGTCCTCTGTTTTATTGAATGACCATATTTTCTCCTGAAGCATTATACTCAGTTTTGCTGGGTAGGTGATTCTTGGTTTTAATCCTAGCTCCTTTGACCTCCAGAATATCATTATTCCAAGCCTTTTCAATCCCCTTATGTAGAAGTTGCTAGATCTTTTGTTATCCTGATTGTGTTTGCACACTACTCAAATTGTTTCCTCCTGGCTGCTTGTAAAATTTTCTCCTTGAGAAATCTGTACACAATTACAGACACAACATATGTGTGATGACCAGCTTTGTTAGACTGGATTCTTCTCAGCAATGCAGGGTTATAAGGCAACTCAAAAAGACTTATGATGGACAGAGATGTCTACTTTCAGAGAAAGAACTAGAAAGAACAGAGTTTGCAGATTGAAGCAAGCTACCTGCTCTTTTCCTTTTTCTTGTTTGGTTTTGTTTCCTCTTTCCCATTGTTCATTCCATCTGTTATAATCCTTCTTTATAATCTCACTAATGTCTAAGGTTTGAAGATCCTATACTTGATTGCATGCCACCATGGGGGTGGGGGAGAGGAAAGGAAGGGTGAGAAAATTTGAAACTCAAGGAATTGTGGACCTGAATCTTGTAAACTAAAAGTTAAACAAACAAATTAATAAAGACAAAAATATTTTTAAAAAATAGTAAGCAAAAGGGAAAAAACTCTGGAATTTGGCTATAATATTCATAGGAGTTTTCTTTTTGGGAACTTTTTCAAGAGGCGATCAGTGAATTATTTCAGTTTCTTTTTTCCTTCTGGTTCTAGAATATCAGAGCAAATTTCCTTGAGAATTTCTTGAAGGATGATTTCTAGGCTGTTTTTTTGATTATGGCTTTCAGGTCATCTGATAATTTTTTTAAATGTTCTCTCCTGGATCTGTTTTCCAGGTCAGTGTTTTTTCCAATGAGATATTTCACATTGCCTTCTATTTTTTCATTTGTTTGAATTTGTTTAATAGTATCTTGATTTCTCACAAAGTCATTTGCTCCTATCTAATTCTGAAGGAATTAATTCTCTTCAGTGAGCTTTTGAGATTCTTTTTCCATCTGGGCAAATCAGCTTTTTAAGGTATTCTTCTCCTCATTGGCTTTTTGGACCTCTTTTGCCATTTGACTTAGTCTATTTTTTAAGGTGTTATTTTCTTCAGTTTTTTTTGGGGGGGGTCTCCTTTAGCAGGCTGTTGACTCACTTTTCATAATTTTCTTGATCATTCTCAGTTCTCTTCCCAGTTTTTCCTCTACTTCTCTCACTTGATTTTCAAAGTCCTTCTTGAACTCCTCCATGGCTTGTAAGCAGTTCATATTTTTCTTGGAGGATTTTGATGCAGAAATTTTGACTTCATTGACTTCTTCTGGTTCCATGTTTTGATACTCTTTGTCTCCAAAAAAGGATTCTGTTGGCTGATAGCACTCCCTCCCTCTACTTGCTTATCTTGCCAGCCAATTGCTTGACTTTTGAGCTTTTTGCTGCGGTAGAACTCTGCTTCCAGCGTGGAGTGAGCTATGTCCTTTCTCTGGGGTTTTTGCAGATGTCAGAGGTCTGAGGAGGGCGCCCTCTCTAGAGACACCCCAAGCTCTGGCACACTGCTGCACATCCCAGGACCACCACCAAAGACTATGATCCAGGTCCAAGCAAGTCAAAGCAAGAGCCATTACCCTCTGAATGGTTGCTTGGTTCCCCCTGCAATCTGCTGGCCAGGAAGGAGCTCTGCAGCAGCTTTGCCTCTGCCACTGTGTGCCCCTGGGGGGCAGGGGCCAGACCATGCTCTTCAGTCACCCAGTTCCAACAGAGTTCCCCACTTAACTTTTACTTTTTCTTTGGGTTGAGAAGTCTGGAAACTACTACAGGTACTGGTGATTCACTCTCCTGAAGTCTGTTCTAGTTGTTCTTTGCCACTGGTCAGTGCTGTCCCTGGTCTTGTCATGGGAGGTTCATGTGGGTCTACAGTCACCTCCCAGCTCAGTGTGATAGACCTTTCTGTCTGCCTGCCAGGCTGCCTTCAGCGGGAGATTTGTTTCTCTCTGTCACTTTGTGTATTCTGTAGCTCTATAATTTGTTTAGAGTCATATTTTATAGGTATTGGAAATGTTTGGAGTGGGAGCCATGTGGAGTTCCTGTTTTTACTCCACCATCTTGGCTCTGCCCTCTCTAATTTTTTTTTATTGTGATAATATTTTATAATATTCAGGTTATATCTATTTGGAATTTATTGTGGAATGTGATAGGTTAAACCTAATTTCTACCAAAAGTGCTTTCTAATTTTTACAGCAATTTTTGTTAAATAGGGAGTTCTTCCTTAAATAATAGGTCCATGGGTTTATCAGACACTTGGGATACAAAGTTCACTTTCTGATCCTTGTCTTACTGACCTGATTTCTGTTTTTTTAACCTGGTTTTGATCATTTAGCTTTTCGGTATAAATTGAAGTCTAAAAGTACTGTTCTTCCTTAATGCCTACTTCATTATTTCATTTGAGATGCCAGATCTTTTATTCTTTAAATGAATTTTGTTATTTTGTTTTGCTCTATACTAGCTCCTTTGATACAGCACTAAATCTCTACATTAATTTAGGCACTAGAGTAATTGTTAGTATGTTGGCATGACCTAGCCAAGAGCAGTGAATTTCTCCAGTTATTTTTTTTTCATTTTCAAGAAAAGTTTTTTAAGTGCATCTATTTAGGTTTTTAGTATGCCTTGGGTGTAGATGTTCTCCCACATATTTTGCATATTTTGTAGTTATTTTGAATGAGATTTTATAACCTTTGTGTTATAATCCTCCTGGTTTTTATGTGTATCAGGGAGAAATGTTGATTATTTTGCCAGTTTATTTTTTATTCTACTATTCTGAATTTATTGTTTTGATAAGGATTTTGTTATTGTTTTTGTTAATTTGACAGAATTTTCTGGGTAAACTGTCATGTCAGCAAATAGGAATCATTTTGTATCTACTGCCTCTCTTTCAGCCTACTGCAAATACTTAGAGAATATTTACTTTATCCATAACTCTGTACTAAACCCTTTAAAAGAAAATTCTTTCTATGTAGGAATTCACAGTCTACTTAAGGAGGTTAAAAGCACATTTACATGAAATTTTTAAAAAATTAAATGCAAAGAAGTATGAAAGTTATGTGACTGATTTAAAAAACAAAAATATATGCTGGAGCCTTCTGCATTCCAGTGAGGATCTATGTACCTTTAGTCATCTGAGTAGTAAAGCCATTTATTTCAGTGAGTCTCCCATTTCTTAAAACATTTGTAGAACTTTTGTTTTTGGATTGACTTTACAAGTTTGTAGTACGTTCTTTTGAGCATCCTGAATGGAGGCACCTTGTAATCCTTTCAGGTTTCATTTCATTTTTGAAAATAGTTAAAAGAAATTTTCATTCAAGTTTAATAAATGTATTTATTATGTTGGGGAATGAATGTTTTTTTGGTCCCCCATTCTCCATGACAAGGGGTACTTTATAAAATGCCCTCCAAAGAAACAAAGGCAAAGCAGAAAACCAAGTTTTGTTACTTTAGGTGTTCTCATGCTCTTGTGTCAAAACAGGTGTCAGTGCAGTAGAGATGAAAGGGAAATCAATTATGGGGAAAGAATTGTAGAATAGATGGCAGTTGGTCCTTAAATCATCATTTTGAAAAGGAAAGAGTATTCAGATAGAGACATGAATAGGAATGACAACATGAAGAATGAGTATAGTAAATTCAGGAGCTCAGCCTGGCCAGGTTTTGTGAATGAAGTAGAGAGAAATTTAGAATAAGTCTTTTGAAGGTCAGATTATGGAGACCCTAGAGTGCCAGACGGAAGAGTTTAGGAAATGAGCAGCTTAATTTTTTTTTTCATTGCCCTCTTGTTTTTGTATCATTTTCATTTCAATTTTTCCTTTGTCCAAAAAGCCATCTTTTATAATAGAGAATTTTAAAAAGTACAGTAAAACTGATCAAAACATCAATAGTGTCCTACGTTATATGTATTGTTGTACTTATATAGCCTCCTACCCCTGCAAAGAAGGGAAGTGAGGCACATTCGCAAACCTCTTATTTAGGACCAAGCTCTGCCATTTAATTCTTGTGTGAATTTGGGCAAGTTATACAGCCATTTGGGCTTCATTTTTGTCATCTATAAAAGGAGGGGTTTGACTAGATGTCTGCTTAAGTTCCCTTTTATCTTTGTGATCTAAGACTCTGGGAACAAATGTTATAGGAATGTTAATCTGATGCTGGTGTATGAAATGGATTTAATCCGTTTTAAGACTGAAGGCAGGGAAAAGAGTTGGGAGGCTGCTACAGTATTCAGGCAGGAAGTAATAGATTGGATTAAATGTTAGTACCAAGTGGAAATGGAGAAGAAGAGACAAATTAAGACATTTTGGGAACAATTATCTTGACTTAGTGAGATAGCAGGAATGATGAAGGCAGCTGACTCTGAGATTTGAGTGATTAATGACTGGAGACTAGTGATGCTATTTAATCCACCAGTATTACCAGTTACTAAGTATGTGAGGACAAGAAAGGAAAGAGCCCCTGCCCTCATGTACACAATATAGATATTTACATAATACATACAAAATAAATGCATAAATACAAATGTTTTTGTGGGGGCAAAGCACTGGCAGCTGAGGATAAAGAAAGGCCTCATGTAAGATGACCCTTGAGGTAAGGAAACTGGGATTTTGAAAAGAAGGAAGTGTTCTGGTAGCATGTTGCTGATGTGGGAGAACAGCCTGTACAAAGGCAAGGAGTTGAGAGATGGCGTGTCTTGTATGAGGAACAGTATGGAGACCTTTTGCACATAAAGAGAAATAAGGTATGGTACGTTTGGAAAGGTTAGGTTGGAACCAGGTTGTGAAGTAGAACAGTTTGAAATGGAAGGTAACTGGCTTATAGGAAAATTGTCTGGTTGGCGAAGATAATTCTGTTTTTGCCTTTCATCGTGTCCCCAGCTTAGGGCTGTGCCTGCTACATAGTAAGCACTTAATAAATGCTTGTTGACTGTTTCAGATATGCTTCCTTGGGGGAATCAGGCCCTGATTCTATCTGAGGAGGTACTACAAACATGTCCCACAATTTACCTTTCTTCTCCAAATTCAGCCTTCTACATGTCTCTCTCTGGGTTGTTGCAGCTCCTCCACCCCCACCACCTGTAATTCGAAATGGTGCCCGGGATGCTCCACCTCCACCTCCACCATACCGAATGCATGGCTCTTCGGAACCCCTGAGCAGAGGAAAACCCCCACCTCCGCCTTCAAGGATACCAGCTGGGCCACCTCCACCACCTCCACCACCCCTGAGAAATGGCCACAGAGATTCCATTGCAACTGTTCGATCCTTCTTGGGTATGTAATCGGCTTAAGAAGGCCTCATTCACAATCCTGACAGATACTCAGCTTGCAGTTCAGATGAGGTTCTTTGGGCATTTTAGTAGAGGATTTTTTGGCATCTTAGTAGTGTATTATAATTTCTATCTCCATCTTTTCCCCCCAGCTTTTGAGGAATTTAATATAGTGAAATTATTTTTTAAATTTTCTTAGTAGAATAGTTGGTTCTTTTCATATTTTTTTTCCAGCAAGACAGTCTGTACATCCTTGGGTTAGAGGTTAGAGGTTGAGACCATACATTCTTCTCTTTCCTGCTCTTTGTCTCCTTGTCCTTTTTTGAGTTTTATTTCTTGGTGGACCATTATGTATTCCTTTGCTTCGAAAATGTTTCTTTGATCAGGTCCAAAACAAGTATCCTAATTTCTTTAGTCCACTTTGTGTAGGGTTCTTGGGAATGCCTAAGCCATGCCCTATTGAAAGTTTGAACAACTTTCCAGGGAAAGATCAGGAAGTGATATGGACAGAATCATGTGACATAACTCCATTGATAAAAAGATTTCTGGTCAGGAGAGGAAGTTTTATTTAGTCTTAGTCACTAGCTGGAGACAGAATTCCTCTTTTATGTTAGTTTATGTCAGTTTATGGATCCAATTCATTTGTACTCCAAGTGGGCCCTAGAGAACCCAGGATAATCTTATCCTTGAAACACAGAGTAGTATTTCTCCCTACTATAGATTAGCATTAAAAACTAAATTGGGCCACTTTATTGGTAGTTTTTTTTGACTGCTCTTGAGAAAATGTAAAGTCACTTATTTTTACTCTGGCAGATGATTTTGAGTCCAAGTATTCCTTCCACCCAGTAGAAGACTTCCCTGCTCCAGAAGAATATAAACACTTTCAGAGAATTTACCCCAGCAAAACAAACCGAGGTGAGGAAAGAATTTTTATAATTTGTACAGAGTACAGAAGTTTAGCTAAATGGGCATTATTTCTTACCTCTCATTTCAGGACTGATTATGAGATATCCAGAATATATAATAAATGACTTCAGATTTACTGATCAACATTTGCTTCTGTTTTTTTTTTCTAGCCACCCGTGGGGCTCCACCCCTTCCACCTGTCCTCAGGTGAAGTCCAGGTGGGTCCTGTTCCCCAGCAAAAGGATGGACCTCCTCCAGTTCTCAAATGGTCCCTACTGCTTCCCCAAAACCTGCATGAGAACTCCCATTGTGTTCTTCCAGTGCAACCAACCACTCAGAATTCAGCATCCCTCCCAGCTCATCTTCATCTATGCATCTCCTCACTGGACTTGATTGGACTGTCTTATTTTGGCAGTGGGTTCCCTATTCCTCCACTTCCTTTATCTAATGAACCCTGCTAGCTGTGTGAGGAAATAGCTTCTGTCTCCTGTTCTCTCTTTGGAGAGAGGTGCCTTGTGATGAATTCACTAATCAGAGCAGGGTGAAGACAGTATCCTTCTTGTTTCCACATCAAATCCTTCTCCCTTTCCTCACCCCCCGGGAAGCAGCCTGATGGGTATCTATGGCCTTCAAGCCATTTGGGAGCTTGGCATATCTATCACCGCCTCTGTTCTTTATGGGAAGAGTGCTATCTTCAGTAAGATAGGAAAGAAGTTTGCAGAGATGTTTATCTGCTTCAAAGGTCACACAGTTGCAGAGTGGGACAGGAAAGAGGTCTGCTTTCATCTCGGGGCATTCTTTTTTTTTTTTACACAACATTAAAGTTCTAGACTGCATTTGGGTTTAAGTATAACATACTAATCAGTTAGGCTTAAAGCATATATTAAAATGGGAGAATGGGCTAAAGCTAAGGGCTTCTCAGCTCTAGTCAGTTGCTCTATAACAAAGAGACCAAAAGAGGATTGAGTCCTCAGGGGTCCCCTGCCTCATTTACCCAGGATCCTGGGTGGTTAAGTAGGCTCAGTTGTACTTTTCTAATCCCGTCGATCACATGTTAAGGAACCAGTGCAGGTCCATAGTGGTCCCTGTGGGAGAAGATGGAGCTGAATTGCATATGTGTATATGACCAGAACCTTCTTGTTATACCCCAGACCAAACCCGGTACTGGTTTACCCTCATTATTTTTCCATGTACTTTTGGTTTGATTATATCAGTTATAGGGAAACTTTCTAACTATTCTTAGTAAAAAACCTGGTAGCAGTTATCCCCCAGAGATGCCCTAAGCACCTGGGATTTCAAGGAGAAGAGAAGGCTTCCCTGGCAAGGCTTCCTAAGTCTAGGGGAAGGGAAGGAGGAAAGCTTGATAGTTAATCATACTGATCATTTATTTAGTCCTGACTGTGAAGTCTTCAGATCATTGTCTTAATGGAATTTGGCAACTTTTACACAATGTTATGTGATGGTGTTTTTCTTTAAAATATTCAAACATAGAACAGAAAGAAATATTTGGTATCACAAAAGCCAAACCCTACTTTTTCTTATGGAGTTGGCACCTTTCTTCCCATTACTTGCTCTTTTGGAATTTGGACTGTCACATTGGCATCCATTGTACTTTCATTGTTTTAAAGCCTCCTGAAAATGGTTGGCCAAGTTCAAGTCAAATGGATTTTTCTTCTTCAGAGGGTGTTGATAATCCATTATGTATTTGAACGTCTGCCTTACACACTACTCTGTCCTACTGGTGGTACTAGATTTATTATCATGACACAACCAGAACAGTAATTCATTCATTTGACAAATTTATTAAGCGCCTACTCTTGAGTAATGGCAATGTGACTCATAGTTACTGATCTATTTTGTATGTAAAAAAAAAAAAACTTGTAATATAGGTTTAAGGTGGGCTGGCTGCAAGGGCACTAAAACTTCTCACCTTTGAATTCTTTTCTCTGCTTGTGGGAATGTTGTTACCTCCTTAGTTGAAGATTGGGTGGGTCTCATGTTGAGGCTACTCCCAGTCAACAAACCCTTATGTTCCCTCTCTGAAGGAAGAGACGTTGCCCAACTCTGCTCATCAGAAAGCTGAGTTAAAAGCCCCCTGGTTGGGTTTGGTTGTTTTTTTTTTCCCCAATGGGAAAAACTTAATATTTGTTTCCTATTGCCCTGGCTGCAAAGCAGATGGGTAGCCTCACGCCTACATGAGAGCAATGCCCCTCTACTTCTGCCGATCTACCCAGGTCAAAGCACTTTGACATTGTGTGTGGTTCTGTATATTGGGGGGTTGGAATGCTGCTCAAGCTTCAAACATTTGCTTTTCCTGAAACCAGGGCTCTTGGGCTGTTGGACTGGCTGTAAGGTTCCCTAGGAACACATCCTAGCCATCTTTATTTGGCAAGGGGCAAAGAGGACCTGTCTTGGCCTCCTAACTTTAAGCCCAAATGAACCTCTAGGGAGAGATAGAAGAAAATGTGTAAATAGACTTAAGCATTGCTACAGAGTAACTCAGGGCTGGGGTATATTTTAATTATCCTGATCACTTGAAATAACTCATAGACTAAGTGAATTTTGGAATAGGGGAGGGAATGTATCTCCATAATTCTCTTATCCTGAGGGGCCTAAGGGGAGGTAAATAGGGGTCGTCTGAGACTCTTTATTTTTAATGGCACTGCACCGAGTTGTCTGTCCTGGAAACCCAACCTGGGATCAATGGCAAACCAAATTCCTTACATTCCAGTCTTGGTCTTTTATCCCAGTTACATCCCAGCCCCTGGCTCTAAAGTCAAGGTGGCTCCCTGCCAGTCATTGCTTGGAATTGGGAATGTGGGAGAGTTGGCCCACTGCAACATTGCCTTTGAAATTCATCTGCTCTAAAACAACAAAAGCAAGAATGTGAAGAAAAAAAAAAAGGAAAACTGTTTAATAGAAGGAAGTGTTTGGATCCATTCAACTCCACATTCATTGTGCCTTTACCTTATGTCAGGCATCTGTGCTCCATGTTCCTCTTGGACTGAAGCAGTTTAAATCTTGTCTACTGCTATTTCCTTCTTCCTCTGCACATCTTTGTAGACCTGGTGGGCTTCTTCTCTAATCCTTGTGAGTCTCATTCCACCAGTGGCAGAGGACCAGCTTCTTTTTCTCCCTACCTCTTTTTCTTCCCCAGAGTGACAAGCATGGATGTCACAGTAATCAACACTGTATATAATACACCCAGAATGATGAGAGAGGGTGTGTGCACATGTATGCTTGAGTATGCGTGTGTATCTGTGTGTGTGTGTGATCTGCATGTAGATGGATTTTTACAAATAATTTATTGTATGAATATAAGGACGTTATGTTTTGACCCATGATTCTCCTTCCCTTGTTGTGTTGATTCTCCCCCACCCCTTTTCCCCCTTAAGATGTACAGTCTGGTCTCAGGTTGGATTCTTTGGTACACTTACTTCTCCCTTCTGGGTGCCATGCAGCTATTTAATTAAACCTCATTTTACAAACCAAATCAAACTGAAAATCTGTGTGCTGTGTCTGGAGTTCCACTACAGGGCAATGGAATGGGGGTGGGGAGGAAGAATTCCACTTGAATTTCCTTTATTGCCCCTAGGCTGGATAGAGGCACCTACAACTCTCCAGGGACCTTCTCCTTTTTCCTTAGGGAAGTATGCTAATGTGAAGAGAACACTAGTCTTGAATCAGAAGACCTAGATTCGAATCCCAGCTCTGCCACCTCCAGGAGTGGGGAACCTTTGCCTTTGAGGCCACATGTAGCCTTCTAGGTCCTCAGGTGAAGCCTTTTGTCTGAGTCCAAGTATTACGGAACAAATTCTTTAATTTTTTCCACGTTTTCTTTTTTTAATAATTTATTTTTAGTTTTCAACATTCACTTTTATAAGATTTTGAATTCTGAATTTTTCTTTCTCCTCTCCCCAAGACAGCATACAGGCTCTACATATACATTCTTAGTAAATATTTTCATATTAGTCATGTTGTAAAAAAGAATTAGAACCAATAGGAGGAACCACAAGAAAGAAGAAACAAAACAAGAAAAGAGCAAATAGTCTGCTTCAATCTGCATTCAGACTCCAGAATTCTTTCTCTGGATGTGGATGGCATTTTCCATCATGAGTCTTTTGGAGTTGTAGATCCTTGCATTGCTGAGAAGAGCAATGTTAGTTAGTTAGTCATCACAAAATGTGATTGTTACTGTGTACAATGTTCTCTTTCTAGTCACTTCACTCAGCATCAGTTCATATAGTATATGATCTCTTTAGGATATAGACCTAGTAGTGTTATTGATGGTTGAAAGAGTTTTATAGCTTTTGGGGCATAGTTACAAATTGTTCTCCAGAATAGTTAGATCAGTTTCATAACTTCACCGACAATGCATTAGTCTTCCAGTTTTTCCCACATCTCCAACATTTATCATTTTCCTATTTTTTCATGTTAACCAATCTGATAGGTGTGATGTGGTACCTCAGTTGCTTTAATTTGCATTTCTCTAATCAGGAGTTATTTAGAGCATTTTTTAGTATGACTGTAGATAGCTTTTAATTTCATCTGAAAACTGCCTGTTCATATCCTTTGACCATTTATCAATTGGAGAATGACTTCTTAAAAATTTGACTGAGTTCACTACATATTTTGGAAATGAAGCCTTTATTAGAGACACTGGTTGTAAAAATTGTTATCCATCTTTCTGCTTCCCTTCGGATCTTCGTTTCAGTGACTTTGTGCAGAACCTTTTAAATTTAATGTAATCAAAATTAACCATTTTGCAACAAATCTTTTTTATTGAGGGGATTTGTTCTGTGAAGTTTGGAGTTAGAGGGCCACATGTGGCCTCAAGGCTGAAGATTCCCCACCCCTAAGTAGCAATTAATTAGACCTGGGAGGATCAAATAATTTTAACCTCATGGGTGAAATGAGATATAATGATGTAGGTTACCCAACTCACAAGATTATGAGAGCCAAAAGAACTCAAGTATATGAAAGTGTGTTTTAAAAGTAAAGTTAAAATATTGATACAAGGTATGTATTATCCTTTCTCCTTGTTCTTTTGACCAAATTATATTCTAAAGTATAGTGTGGCAGTGAGTGTAGCCTTGATATTTGAGGCCTTTGTTAATTCATGCCTGCATCTGACTTTGCCTCTTTCAGAACTTTTTTTTTTTTGCTTTTTTTTTGGAGGGCAGTTGGGGTTAAGTGACTTGCCCAAGGTCACACGGCTAGTTTTTGTGTTAAGTGTCTGAGGCCGGATTTGAACGCAGGTACTCCTGACTTCAGGGCCGGTGCTCTATTCACTGCGCCACCTAGCTGCCCCCCTTTCAGAACTTTTTAGTTCTTTTAGATTTGTCCTCTAAGATTGTGGTATGAGTTCTCAATACCCTTCTTGGTTTTCCAGGATATGTTTGGTGGTAGAATACTTAGGGAATGAAAGAAACTAAGTGGGGGGAAAGCATGTAATTTTTTTGTATGTGCAAAAGTATGTGGGTGTTGGTTGTTCTCTGGGAGCTTTTAGTTCAAATATAAGATTACTCACCTGAACTTTGACATAAGGTGTGACATTTAAGACCTCTGTGCCAAGTGGTCTAAACCAAAGTATATTTTCTAAAAAAAAAAAACAAAAAACCTGAGATTTGAAGGATGAATTTCAGTTATTCACTGTTTGGTATTTGTGTGAATCATTTTCACATAAAAAGTTATGAGTGGAAGGAGAGGAACTGAGAAAGACCCTATTGTGGGTGTAAGAGGCAGAATCTCTACTTCCTTAAACCTCTCATTTACATGAATAGTAAATAGTAATAGTAACTTAGAGCATATTTGCTGGTTTTGGTGCTCTCTCAACTTCATACAAGTGCACCAAAAGAGGCTTAACAGAAATGCTCCTTAACTTAATAACTTTACAAGTTCTTTTGCCTCTCCCTTGCTGTGTTCAAAAGAATGCAGACAGGTCCTTCCTGTATGATTTTATTCTCCCATGACTCCATGCAGGAGGCATTAGGAGATGGGCTACAGGTCAGCTTACTGTAATTATGACTGAGGCACTGCTGCTTGGAGCCAAAGATGGCTTTTTTTTTTTTTTTTTTTTTGGTTCAGCCGGTTAACTGTGGAATGCCTTCCCTGAAACAAACTCCTTTTCTCTTGTAACCTGGCTTTGGGGAAGGAGTTGCTTTCTCAGTAACTTTCAGGCAGAAATTTTGAGAGCTGAGCACCCTGTTTCTTGTCAGGCACCCTCAGAAGAAAGTTGTAGAAGAAAAGCTTTTCATTGCATCAATTTGGATGGTCTCACATTTGTGCCTACTCTAGGTTTGAAGGCCAGAGAGAGGTAGGAGCACTGGGAAGTTTTAAGAATGGGGTATATTTCTGTGGCTATACTTAGACATTTGGAGAGGCCTTCACTTACACAGTGATTGGCTCTTAGTTGGGGGCATATCCACATAACCCAGCAACTCATCTGGAAAGCTAGTTTATCACACACTCACCATATCATGTTACTCAGCAAGAATTTTCAGGAATTCAAATTGGTGTTACCCTTAATGAAAAGTGTAAATAGTGACTGCCCATCTGCTTCCTAAAACTAAATGCAGTCTTCTCCTTGGTAGGGTGTGCAAGTAAGCCCTTAGTTCTCCACCCCGTCTTTAGAAGGGCATCTTATTAAGACCTGAATTTTATTCTCTTTATCCTCCCAGTACTAGCCACAGTCAGTTGAAGGTTTCAGTCTGGATTCCTTGTGAGTTTTCAACACTCATTAGAAATCAAGGGCTGAAAGATCAAGCTGATTAAATAAGCTGTTCATGATTAACACCACCTGCGCCTGGTCTTAATGGAAGCCATCTGTATGGGGTGTTTGTTGGGTGTTCTAGAGTTGGACATTTTCATTTGTACTTTTGGAAGAAAAGACTAATTGTTACCAAACCACCCTGATGTTTAGCATAGATTGACATTGGAGTCTCTCCCCTGGTTTTCCTCACTAACAAGTGAGGAAAACGGAATTTTCCTTAAAGGGGAAGGGAATTGACCTATCTCCTATCTCGGAGGATAAGATGGGGGGGGGGGGGGGAAGGGAATCCTGGGGCCAATTCTGAAACCTTCCCTTAGGCCGAGAGGAGACCTTTTGTTTAAGACTACTTGTGGTTTCCAGGAGGAAGTGATTTTGCCGTAGAAAATATAAAATTGAAATATTAAGTATGCATTCTCTCATAACATATGCGTTATAACACGTACGTGCTGTGTGCACATTTTAAGGTGCTATTTCCTTAAAGGGAAAATTCTTTAATATTCATAAACCGAATCGTGAGTTGGTTTGGTCGGATTATGTGTTAGGTGCAGTTAAGACTACAATTCCCAAAAACCTTTGTAGCCCCTTCCCGGCTGTCGTAGTCTCCTGCTGCCTCTACGTCCATGACTTTCCGTTTAGAAGCCGGATGTTGATACGCCCAGGGGAAGCGACCTAGGGGCGCGCCGTAGACTTGGGGCTTTTCTATTGGTTCAACGGCGGTAGGCGTGAAGTAGGCGAACCGAGCCTAGGAGTAAGGCCCTTCCCCGCCCCCTTCAGTACGTCGACCAATCAGCGGTGCGGTCCTACTCTGGCGGGAAACGGGAAGCTCTCAGCTGAGAGGAATTGGCGCCAACCGCGGTAGGCGCTTTCGAGCTGTGCGGCGGGAGTAGCTGAGTTCAGTTTGAGCTGAGCTGAGCTTAGCTTAGCTTGCGTGAGGTAAGGTGAGGAGGATAACAGGAAGACGAGCCGGAGCGGGCGGAGGGCGACTACAGCTTGGGTCCCTGTCCACGCTGGGGCGGCGGAAAGAGGATAGTTCTGAAGGGGAAGAGGTGCGGGTGGAGGCCGAGGGCCGGGCGCACCTAAAAAAAGAGGCGAATAAGAAGCCTTCAGTCGAAGTGGGGGTTGGGGGGCCGGGGGATGTGTGTGTGTGTGTGTGTGTGTGTGTGTGTGTGTGCCCTTCAGTTGACTCCTACTATAAGTAAAGTCCTTTGCAAACCTTAAAGCGCTATAGAAGTGCTAGCTGCCTCGGCCTAATGCTCAAGTTATTTTATGTTTACTTAATATTTACATCTTCTAGTACAGCTGTTTTATTGAGAACCTCCCCCAAATCACCTTTACTTTTATGGTTTATGTCTATGGATATTCACCCTATTAGAAATTAAAAGTCTTAGTATTTTTACGAAAGTAGTTCTGCCCGTGTGACCCCCGGGGCTCCCTTTGGACTGCCGTCCAAAGACTGCACTTTGAGAACCAACTGCCCTCATAGAAGAGAAGCAGCTTGAGATCAGAGACTCCTTTTTTTCCTTTTGTCTTTTGCATCCATACTTTCTTACACCCAGCCAGGCACGTTTTAACTGTTGGTTGGATCTGTTTGCTTTCTAGCCCTGAGTGTCTTGCCATCATGCCCAGCACTAGATCCCAATCTCAGGCCACCATTGACTTTCCCAAGAAGAAAGTGTCTAAGACATCAGGCAGAGGAAAAAACGGTGGAGATGTCAGATCGTCGACTGTGCCACCTACCCCTAAGGTTAAAATCCTGCCTCTCAGTCCGAGGAAACGGCTAGGTAACTATAGATAGAGCTCTTTGACTTACAGTTTTTTGTGTAGCTTTTTGCTTTTTACTTTCAGGTCTTTGCTTTTACTTCCAGGTACAGTTTCCAGAATTCATCTGGTTTCCCTGAAGTGTCTGCAAAACTGCCAGAAGGGATTTCAGAGATCATATTCTTTTTTTTTTTTTGGAGAGGGGAAAGCAGGGTAGTTGGGGTCTAGCATTTGAAATCCAACACAATCTGGCTCCATCCTACCTTCTCAAAATTATGCGATATTCTTCATCATACATTCCAATTAAACTGGCCAACTAGTTGTTTTCAAAACTCAGCATTCCACCTCTTACCTCTATGCCTTTGCAAAGCCATATCCCACTGCTTCCTTACCTCTACCTTTTAGAATCTTGAACTTTCTTTTTTTTGTTTTTGTTTTTTTTTTTTTT
>CM053593.1:153596195-153619830 GCA_028646575.1 Pseudocheirus occidentalis
GAAGCAACACATGCTATTGTTCTTTTCCATGTTTGGTTTTGTTTCTTTTTTTTTTCCCCCATTATTTGCTCCATTGGTTACAATGCTTCTATACAACCAGACTATTGTACAGTGTGAAAGTGTTTGCAGATCCCATACATGATTGTACACCACCATGGGGGTGGGGAGAAGAAGAAAGGGGAGAAAATCTGAAACTCAAGTGATTCTGGAACTGAATCTTGTCAACTAAAAGTTAACAAGTCAATAAATTAAAAAAAAACTTTACTTTTAAATCCTTTTTGTACTAATAAATGAAGAAAACAAAAAAAATAAAGAATTGGGGATGGTTAACATGCAGAAGAGAATACAAGTCACAAGAGAGAAATGATGCCTATCTCCAAGGGCTGTTATGTGGAAGAAGGAATAGACTTGTCCTATTTGACTCCAGGGAGAACTAAGAGGATTAGATGGAAGCTACTGAGGAATAGATTTCACCTCATTGAAATAAAAAACTTGTCATCGAAATTGTCCAGAAGTGGAGTGAACTTCTTTGGAAAGTAGTTATTTCTTCCTCATTTTAACTCTTTTGGAAGATGCTGTATAATCACTTACTGAGGATATTGTAGATGGGCTTCTTTGTTGTACTACATAGACCATAAAAATACTTGTAACTTCTATATGTATCTCACAATGAGTAACTCACTAGCCTGCTAGAATTACCTGTTAGGTGGCAATTGCTACTAATTATAGTAGTATATTTAGAGCTGGAAAGAAAGCACAGTTAGTGCTTTATAAATATCTCATTTGATCCTCTCAACAACTCTTGGAGGTAGGTGCTGTTGTTAACCCTGTTTTATAGTTGAGGAAACTGAGGCAAACTCAAGGGGACTTGCCTAAGGTCACAGAGCTAGTAAGTGTTTGAGGTAAAACTTGCACTTAAGACTTCCTGACAGTCCCAGGGCTGTATCTACTACGCCATGTATCTGCCAACAGACTTGAGAGTTCATTTAGTTCAATTACCTGTTTTTTTGTGGTTGGATGAGGAAAGTGAGGAAAAAAATTTAGTTCTTCTAATTTCAAATCCAGCCTTCCTTATATGGCACAGACTCCTCAGCCTGGCTTTTATGGTCCTCAATAGTTTGACATCACCGTATCTTTCCAGTCTTATCTTTTACTCTTTAACTATACATCTTGGTTTTCCAGCCATACTAGATGTTTCACTGTTCCTGCCTTTTACTTTCCCCACCTATAAGATTTTACTTCATGCTGTTTCCTATGGCTATTTTGGCCTCTTTCCTTTACCACCTTTTGAATAATTCCTGGTCATATGCTCTCCCATAGTATAGTAAAAACAAGAACATCCCCACAATCATTTCTCCCCTTTCTCACACACTATCCATAACCTTCAGTTACTATCCAGTATTCACAAATAAATTTTGAACCTCATTGATTTGATAGATTCCTCAAATGATTCATATCATAATCCATGCCTACCTGTCCTGTGATTCATCCATATTTTCCCAGAAGTTCACTACAGGGAAATGGTCCACTCAGTGATCTAGAGGTTTTCCTCTGTTCCCCCTAACATCATGAGGTTTCCAGTGGAAGCAGTCTGGCTGTTCACCTGTCATCCCTTGTTCTTGTCCCATGACCAGCTCATCTTCTTTTTCTGTCCTACAGTTCCTTGATGACATCCTTTATGCCTCTTCTTATTGCTTGTATGTGACAACCAGCTGACACCCACCACATGTCTCTCCATTGCTTTCTGTGTGATATTCTTGATTTCTTCAATGGCATTGGTAGTATGACTGCTCTGTAGCAATACCAATAAAATGTTAATATTGAAAAAGTGACCTTTTATTTAATGAGAAACTTGGGGTTACTGAAAGAACTTTGCCATTTCCTTGAAAGCAATACAGTCTGCTTTTCTTCAGCTCTTCAACTCTGGGCTCAGTTCTCTTGTTCATCTGCACTGTTTCCTTCTGATATACATACTGTTGGACTGGCTCTATAGGGCAGCCTTCCAAATACGTGGTAGAGTCCAGACAGAAGAAAATCTTCACCTGCTTGTTTTTTTCCTACATATATGGAAGAACCAAATTCCTTTAAGTAATTCTAAGACTCTTGCAAATGCCTTTGTTCTGGAGTCTTCTGTGATCAGTACAGTGTCATCAGCAAATAAGGATATACATCTTTAGCCATAGGGAATCCCTCTTTAACCTGAACTCTGTGCTGGCTCCCCTCCATTTCCCCCTTTCTTCCCTGGGACAGTGGTAAATAACTTTGGTGAGCAAATATCTCCCTATTTTATGCTTTGCTTGCATGAATGTATTATAAGAGGGCCATTGAAAAAAAGGTGACTGAGAGAAAATCATTAACTACTGATCTGTATGCCTTTTTTCCGCTTAAAAGTAATTATTTTTAACATTTGTTTTGAATTTTGAGTTCCAGATTCTTTCTTTCCCTCCTGCCCCTCCCCCACCCACACAAGACTGCAAACAATATTCTATCAGTTACACATGTGAAATCCTTCGAAACATTTTTCCATATTAGCCATATCACAAAAAAGAAGCAAAAAATAATAATAAATTGAGAAAGTTGTACTTAATTTTGAAGAATTCATCAGTTCTCTTTTTGGAGGTGGATAGCATTTTTTCATCATGAGCCTTTTGGAATTGTCTTGCATCACTATATTGATCAGAGTACCCAAGTCTTTCACAGTTGATCATCGTTACAACATTGCTGTTGCTAGCACAATGATCTCTTGATTCTTTGCACTCCATTTTGCATCAGTTTATATAGGTCTTGCCATGTTTTTTTTTTTCCTGAAATCACTTCCCTCATCATTTTCCAGAGCACAATAGTATTCCATCACAGTCATATATTGCACCTTGTTCAGCCGTTCCCCAGTTGATGAGCATCACCTCAATTTCCATTTCTTTGCCACCACAAAATAAGCTGCTAGGAATATTTTTGTACATGTGGGTTCTTTTCTTTCTTCTTTGATCTCTTTAGGATACAGATCTAGTAGTGGTATTTCAAGGTCAAAAAGTAAGCCCAGTTTTATAGCCTTTTGGGCCTGTTTCCAGGTTGTTCTCCATAATGGCTGGATCAGTTCACTACTGTACCAACAGTTCATTAATGCACTATTTTCCCTCATCCCTTCCAGCAATTGTCATTTCTTATAGATGGTACTTCACAGGTGTTTTAATTTACTTTTCTCTAATCAATAGTGATTTAGATAGTTTTATCATGTGACTATTGATAGCTTTGATTTCTTTTTCTGAATACTGGTTATTCATATCCTTTGACCATTTATTAGTTGGGGAATGGCTCTTATTTTTATAAATTTGACTTAGTTTTCTACTCAGTATATATTTGAGAAACGAGTCCATTGTCAGAGAAACTTGCTGTAAAAATTTTCGATATTACTTCATTGTCTGTAGTACCTTTTAGCAAAGTGTAGTTCCCCTACAGTTAAGCCCTATTTTTGCTTTTGCTTTTTTTGACATCATGATTGCTACCTTAATGGACAGGCTTTTTGCAAGCAATATTTAACAGCAGATCATATTGATGAAGACTATCTCTAGCCAGTGCCATTATCAGATGAATTACTGTTTCTATCAGGAGATGGCTGAGGTAGAAGAAAACCTTAAAACCCCCGCTCAATTTAGTAACCCTTTCTTTTGCCACCAAATTTTCGTGCAGAAAACGAGACTACTTCTGACTGTATTTGCAGAGATAATGTGACCAAGGTGAATTTTCTTTTCCTTTAACTTACTACCTTGAATCTTCAGTGGTTGGAACTTGAACCTTCAACTATTAGTAGGACTCTTCTTTGAAATGAAGTTTGATGGACTGGGAATGTGCCAGCAGGGGTCTGACAGTTCTGCCTGTCATACATACCTCAGGACCCTTTTACCAGGCGAGTCCTATTTTGCTCTACTGCCCTAATCAGGAATCCCTGTGCATGTGAAATCCCCATACAGTGAGTGCTTTTGACTTTTCGTTTAAATCTTTTTCTTTTTTTCTATTTTGAAAACCTGTCTTAACTTTAACTAGATTAAAGCAAACAAAATAAACCATTATTTTTTTTTTTACCATCCCCCAATTAAGTGAAAGATATAAAATCTCATTGTGGTTATTGTTTGTTGATTACAAAATTTTGTTTGTATAATGAGATTGTACTTTATAGGCTTCTTTAATCTTTAGGGAAACAAAGTATTCTGAACATAAGCTCCAAAAAAATGAACGTTTCCATACATGTGGCAGAACACAAAAAGGATTCTTTATGTTACTGAAAATCTTCATTTCATAACACTTAAAAAAAGTATATAATAATTTCTACATGTTATTTTAAAAGCTATTCTGCTTCTTTTGTGAAGCATTTAAAAATGTTAATGAGGACCTTTTTTTTTTTGTAAGACTATTGCTAACCACACTATTCCCTGACTAACATGTCCCCTACCCATTACAAACCCAGAGAAAGAAAGAAGGGGAAAAACCCTTGCAACAAGGAAAGTCAGGCAAAATGAATCTTTGCAGTGCTTATTTCCAAAAATAAAGGCCTCTGTTCTTGTGTCCCTCATTTTGTCAGGAGGGTGGGTAACATGTCATCAGAGGTCCTCTGAAGACATGGTTGGTTGTGGCATTGATGATAGTTCTCAAGTCTTTCAAAGAAGCAGTTGATGGGGAAAAAAATCTTTGTATTACATAGGTCTGATGAAGTCCCCAATGTCTAAAATATGTGGCTAATTAACACAAATATGCAAGAGCTATTCCCCATTGGATAAGTGATCAGAGGGCAGAAACAAATATTTTAGTCAATTGACAAGGATTTATTAGATATCTCTAGTGTCTATAAGGGTGCTGGGGGTTGAAAATTAAAAGAATGAAAATAGTCGCTGTCTTTAAGTAGCTTAAGTTATCTCTGGGTAAATAATGGGTTTATATGTAAGCTTTATTTATATGTATTGTTTGTGTGTGTATATCTATACACACATACATACACAAAGTAAGTGTAAGAAATGTCAGGGGAGGCACTTAAAACTAGAAGGATCAAGGAAGGCTTCATGTTGGAGCTGGTGCTTGAGCTGAACTTTGGAGGTTGATAAGACTTCTGAGAGGATGAGAAGAGAAAGTTCTTTGAAGAATTATAAACTATTAACCATATTAAAGATTGCTTGAATTACTGGTAAGAGAAATGCACATTAAAACAGGTTTTGCCTCACACCCCATTAATAAAGATGACAAAGTATGTAAATAAGTCAACAAGGACTAAGGGAAGACAAGCATACTTATACAATAGATGTACGATAGATACTCTGTTGGTAGATCTAAGAATTGGTCTGGCTCTTCTCGAAAGCAATTCGGAATTGTGAAGAAAAGTGGCTATATTATCTATACTCTTTGACCCACAGATCGCACTGCTAAACAAATAATTCAAGATAAATATATAATCCCAAACAAACAAAAGCTCCCATGTGCATCAAAATGTTCATAGCAACAGTTTCTGTGGTATCAAAAGAGGTGGAACTAAAGTAGATGCTCTTAGATTGGGGAGTGGCCAGATTGTGGTATGTATGAGTTAACTGAAATAGTATTGTGCTCCAAGACTGAAGAATTCAGGGAAGCATGGGAAGACTTGTTCCAGTTGATACAGAGTGAAATAAGCAGAAGAATGAAAATATTATACACAAAGATTATAGCAGTGCAAATAGAAAGAATTAAAAGACTCCTGAAACTGCAAACTACATAATCGTAGTGACATTATCACACACAAGGGTAGGTTTCCCCCCCCCAACTGCCCACAGCATTTTGTAAATTTTTAAAAATTAATGCCTTTTATTTTTATATCATACTCATTTTTTTTTTTTTTTTTTTTTTGCTTTTTGGAGGGCAGTTGGGGTTAAGTAACTTGCCCAAGGTCACACAGCTAGGTTTTTTTTTTGTGTTAAGTGTCTGAGGCCGGATTTGAACTCAGGTACTCCTGACTCCAGGGCCGGTGCTCTATTTACTGCGCCACCTAGCCGCCCCAGTATCATACTCATTTCTTAACATATGCCTCTACACAATGGTAGAAAGAAGAAAACCCCAGCAATTTGACAAAACTAGGCAGAAAAATCAAGCAAATGACAGCGTATCTATAGTATTCTGCCCATCTACTCCACTTCTGCGTTGATAGAAGGGAGATGGCATATATTTGGAAATAAATATTATATAAATACAAAAGGCATCAACATAAAAGATTTTTTAAATGGCCAGCTGGTAATTGACCATTGTGTGAAATGTATTCCTAAAGTGAATTGATTTTCTTTGGGTCATTTTCTACTGTGTGGTGGCTGGTGTTAGAGTTACTTGTGCCTTTATTTGATATTAGAAGTCATTAGATACTTGTCTGGAACTATCCCATTTCTCAAAACAGATTCTGAAAGTCTTTCCATCTGAGCCTCTATAGATAGTATTAGAGCTGTAGGGTAGTAGTATCTGTAGTATCAGAATTTCTGAGAGCTGGAACTGGAGCTAGTTAGAAATATGTCTAGGTAGGCTACCTTTTTAAAAAATTGGACTTTTTTTCTACACTACATTTCATTGGGTTTAAATGACTTACCCAAGGTTACACAGCTAGTAAGTGTTAAGTGTTTGAGGTCTGGATTTGAACTCAGGTCCTCCTGATTCTGGGGTGCAGTGATTCACTGTGCCACCTAGCTGCTTCCAAAGGATGCTTTTCAAATGTTTGTGTGTGGGTGTGAGAGAGAGAGAAAGATCAAATCGCCTTTTTTAAATTTATTTTTTTATTTTTGGATAAAAATCTTTATTAATTTGTTTACTTTTAGTTTACAAGATTCAGTTCCACATTTCCTTGAGTTTCAAATTTTCTCCCTCCTCCGCCCCCCTCCCCCCGTGGCAGCATGCAATCAAGTATAGGATCCGCAAATACTTTCACATTAGACATTGTGAAGAAGGATTGTAACCAATGGGATGAAAAATGGGAAAGAAGAAGCAAAGCCAAGCAAGAAAAAGAAAGAGAGCAGGTATTTGGCTTCAGTCTGCATTCACACTCTGTTCTCTCTAGTTTTTTCTCTGAATGTAGACATCTTTTTCCATCATGAGTCTTTGGGAGTTGTCTTATAGCCTTGCAATGCTGAGAAGAGTCCAGTCTATCAAAGTTGGTTGTTACACATACATTGTGTCTGTAATTGTGTACAGATTTCTCCTGATTCTGCTCTTCTCACTCAGGATCAGTTTGTGTAAGTCCCTCCAGGTAAATATGAAGTCCATCTGCTCTTCATTTTTTATAGCATGATAATATTCCATTACATTCATATACCACAACTTGTTTAGCTATTCCCCAATTGATGGGCATACCCTTAATTTTCAGTTCTTTGCCCCTACAAAAAGAGCTGCTAAAAATATTTTTGTACATACAGCTCTTCCTCCCCCTTCTACAATCTCTTTGTGATACAACCCTAGAAGTGGTATTGCTGGGTCAAAGAGTATGGAATTATTTATAGCCCTTTGGGCATAGTTCCAGATTGCTCTCCAAAATGGTTGAATCAGTTCACAACTCCACCAACAATGCATTAGTGTTTCAATTTTCCCACATCCTCTCCAGCACTTCTTTTCTTATAGGAACTTGCTGCTTTGTTCAGTTTTTTAAGGCCTGTGGTGCTAGGTTAGCTGGCAAAAGCTGGTGTTTAACTTTGAAACCAGAAACTGAAAAGTTTATCTCTTGGAGGTAAGTTTGCTATTCTCTGTAGATGGATTTGGACACTGCTTCTACTGTTGGCATTACCCAATTCAAGTAGTCACTCCAACATAATCATTTTCTTTATACAGGCCAATGGGGAAACTTAGTTCTGTTTGACACACAGTCCCTTGAAATACTGTACTGGAAGGAGTTTGGCTTGGGTGGGCTTCTCAGTTGTATTTCTGATCCACCTACATACTCTGTGTTACTAAGACCTTTTCTGTAACTATTCACAGGGTACTTAGAGAGCATTTTAAGTCTCAAAAGAGGAAAAAAAACTTCATGTTTATCACAGGAAGTTCTGATTAGTTCTTTCTAAGGAGACTCCTTTCTTTTCTCTCTGGGAGTGTCTTTGCTGTTTTGATCTTTGGAATTCGTCTTTATGCATATGATTTTAAAATCTCAGTTGAGTACAGCTTTTGGCTTGTGTCCTAATCTTATTAGATGCTGAACTCTAATAATTTTAGTTTTTAGCTAGACTAATTTCTCTGACACCTGTGTGGTTTTGTTTATTGTTTTGGTTGTTAGGAAGGGTATCAGATTCATAATGGCTTATTAGTTCTTTATGACTCAATATTAAGTAAGGGTTCTTGGCTCTAGCTGTACTGGGTAACTTTGTATAAGTCAGTTTTACTTTCTTTCTGAATTGGTAAAATGATGACTGCAGTGGAGCATCAAACTAGAGGTTTTTTTCTAAAGTTCTTTGAGATCTCAATGATGAATAAAAGAAAAAGGTAATGTTCACGGTGTGTTCAGGTACCTGAGAGGTGGATGTGTTATAATACACTGCTTCAGGTGGAGTGGTATCTAACATAGTAAGTACCTTTAGCCACCTAATTCTAGTGGGAAGAAGTATTTTTATGCATGTTTTAATTTTATTTGCAGGTATATGAGTGGCCCAACGCTTCTAGCCGTTAAAAGACAGTACCAACTGGGAGCAGGGCAAGGATGCCAATTCCGCCTCCTCCTCCACCTCCACCTGGTCCCCCTCCACCCCCCACTTTTAACCAGGTACTCTTCTGTCCACTAGAGCATTAGACTCAAAATCAAAATGCTGTTTTAAGTGTCTCTTATTTATCTACTTGTACAGCTAAGTATTTTCTTTCTTTTCACAAATTGTTGCTAGCCATTTATCCATTCAGATTATTCCTTCAGAAATACTTATTAAGCACCTATTCAATGAACACCTTTTAAATCTGGGATCCTTTCCTTCATTGAGCTTTCAGTTAAGTAGAGGCATGAGGCATAAGCACATATAATGATGACACATAGCTCTGTGTGGTTAATGTACTAGAGAATTGTAAAACAAAGTACTATGTGAATTCAGAGGTCAAGTGTCCTTATCAAGAAAATTTTTGTGTGTAGTAGGTCACATCTGAGTTAAGCTTTAAACAGTAGATAGAAATTTGACAGAAAAAGAGAAGGACCTAAGAGGCCAACTAGTCCATCCTGTACCTGATCAGGAATCCTATCAGCATTCCTGACAAATAGTCATCCTCTTAGCTTTTCCTTGAAGCCCTTTTGTGAAGAGATGCCCACTAGAGCTTCCTGTGGCAGTCCGTTCCACTTTCAGTTCACTTTAATTGAAGGGAAGCTTTTCCTTAGGAAGCTCAAATCTATCTTCACGCAACTTCTGTTACAACATTTGCCCATTGTTTGTAGTTCTTTCTTCTAGGTTCTTAGGTTTAGCCTTTTGACTGAGTTCAAGTTTTACACTGTGAAGTTTGAATTCAGTCAAAGGGCCTCACTTGAAGACTTAGAGGACCACATGTGGGCTCGAGGGCCCAGGTTCTCTACCCCTGTTCTAGATCTCCAGACTAAATCACATATCTCTGAACTGATCCTTATGTGGCACTATATTGGGGGCATTTGCCATTCTGGTCACCCACTTTTGGACGTTTTTCAGGTTGTTCCTTCCTAAAATGTGGCATCCAGATTATGTTTCTGACATACTCCATCCTTGACAGACAAGAGCAGGAATAGCTTCTCCCCATTTGTGGACATTCTGCCAATCTTGTTTCAGTTGAACATCCAGTTGGCTTTTTTCGTTGCCATTTCACCCTGTTGACTCATGTTGAACTTGTTCTACACTACGATTCCTAGATTTTTTTTTTTTAGATAGGATGGAGTAGGAGGAGGAACTATTGTTTCACTATAAAACTGTTTGTCCTACAAATATGAATGTGTCACTCCTCTGGTCATCGTGAGAAAGGGGATGGGCATTCCTATTACTTGCTAATTGTTCAGTGTACCTCTTCTCTTTCCTTCCTCCTTAAGTCAATTCCTGTCAAAGGTAAAGCTAGCCAAAGCTGGCATTCCCCAAATACAAAGAAAAGGGTAGGAAGCTTGTAGAATATATTGGTAAAAAGCACCCACAGCCTTGGAAATGGAGACAAAAAAACTTAGGTTATAAGCTTAAGCTCTTCTTAAATAGTCCAAGACCATGGCTCTTACAACTCACTGCAGTTGGATGTCATCTGGTGTGATCTCCTCATTTCCCAGATGAGTAAACCTAGAAAGCTTAAATAATTTACTTTACAGTTTCCCAGCTACCTAGTAGAATATCCAAGATCACAACCTAAGGCTTTTTCCTGGGAATTCATCATTATTTCCATTGTATACTATGCTTCTATAGCTATTATTTCCCTAACATTTTAAGCTATTAAAGCTGAAAAAAGTGCTAAGATTTTTGGGATACCTTGCTTAGCATTGTAAGGTTAGCAGCATGCTTTGTGTACATTACTTCATTTGATCCTAACAACCCTGTAAGGTAGATGTTATTATTCCTGTTTTAGAGATGAGGAAACTGGGGATCAGTGAGTTTAAGTAACTTGCTCATGGGCACACAGCTGAGGTGGAGTTTGAGAATGGGTCTTCCTGATACAAGTCTAGAACTCTCTCTACCATGTCATGCTACTGCATACCAGAAAAGTTCTGTTTGCCTGGAGCATTGAAATTTTTTGACCCTACTCAGCTGTGTAGTCCCTACCCAGCTACTATCTGAATCATCTTAGGTTTGGCTATTGCCAAGGCATTCGGGGGCCTCAAGGCAGAAGTACAGAACTCCTTGCTCCTGTGCTCCTTTTTCCTCCTTTTCTTTTCCTCTCCTTCCCCTGCACCCTTAAATTTTGATTTGAGGCCTACAGTGTCCTGACTAGACCAAACAGAGGAGAAATGTAAGTGTTGGGGGAAGGGTTTCTTTCTGCTAGTTCATTAGAAGCTTCCAAAGATGAAGTTAGCTTTCCCCACATCTCTAGAGGACAGTCTGAAGGGAGATTAATCAAATTGGAAGTAAATTAAGTTTAGGCTAGGTTTCAATAGGAAGAATTAGGGAAAGATTTTCCCTGCCAGGAACCAAGACACTGAGGAAAGCTGTGAGATCTCCCCCCAAGGTGGGTGTGTGGTCTTTAAAAGTAGGAATTAGAATCGGTTCTGTAATGTGTATGCCAGTACAACCTGTAGGAGGGCATTTAGCTCTTATTTATGATGATGTTGACTTTCTGGTATGATCTCTTGCAGGCAAACACAGAACCGCCCAAGCTGAGTCGGGATGAACAACGGGGCCGAGGTGCCTTATTACAGGACATCTGCAAAGGGACTCGGCTGAAAAAAGTGACTCATATCAATGATAGGAGCGCTCCAGTCCTTGAGAGTAAGTGAGGTTTTATCTTTCCATCTGTAGACTTCTAGCCTCCCAGGGCTGGTTCTGAAATTCATCAGTGCTGTCTTGTTTCTACCTTAATTCCTGCAAGCCTGAGCTGATAGGTTTCCTTTCAGTCTTTAGCAAAGTTTTTCTTTGTCAGACTCCCATCTGCCGTAGTTTTTGTGCTTTTTGTACATGTTAGGGATGGATCTTTATCTCCTTCCAGAAGAGATCTCTAAATCTAAATCCCAGATTTCATAGATGTTTCCATGGGCCACTGTTGTAGGCCTGTGGGCAGATTTTCTATTCCTGAGTCTCCTTACTCGTTTATAACGTTACTTTGAGTTGAGGGTACAAGATTAGGGAAGAATCTCTTTGATGTTCTTGAGCTTATGGGGAGCTCCTTGCCGTAGTCAGGAATAGCTTTGCTTGCTTTGTAAAGCTGGGCCTACCCTCTGTTCCTTTAATGTGGAAAATGGATATGTTCTTTCTCTTGCTAGGGTGTTTGCTTATTGTGGTCAGTATTGAGAAAAAGGGATTCTTTCTGAAGATTCCTCCTGGACATTAAGTAAACTTAGACTAAGTAATAACTTGGAAGTGGTTGTATGTTTTACAGAACCCAAAGGAGGAAGTGGGGGTTATGGTTCTGGAGTAAATGCCCTGCAGCCCAAGGGAGGGCTTTTCCAAGGAGGAGTGCCAAAACTCAGACCTGTTGGAACAAAGGACATTTCAGGTATCTGGTCAGTTTTTTTTCTTCCCTAAACAAAGCAAATGGGGGTGTATGTGTGTCAAAAGTAACAAAAAACAGTATTATGCTGTAAACTTGTTGATATTTTCAGTCAGACTAAATAAGAACCCTGAACTAAAATTTTCTTTTTTATTCTGTTTAGGAATGCCAGTTATAAGGTCTGATAACTAGCCATGAACCTGTTTTTGCTGATTTTATAATTTCTGGTTTCTTTGCAGAGAACCTAACTGGCAAGACAGTTTTACAGGTCTCTGGTTCCCGAGCCACTGCCCCACGGCCCCCAGTGTCCACAGGCAATAGCCGTCCCCAAGATGATTCAGACAGTAGCCGGGCATCACCCCCAGAACTGCCACGGATGCAGAGACCCTCTTTACCGGATCTATCCCGGCCCAATTCCACCAGCAGCACGGGCATGAAACATAGTTCTTCAGCTCCACCACCACCACCTCCTGGGCGCCGTGCCAATGCACCCCCTGCACCTTTGCCTATGCACAGCAACAAAGCCCCAGCCTACAACAGAGAGAAGCCTTTGCCACCAACCCCTGGACAGAGGCCTCCCCCTGGCCGAGAAGGGCCTCCTGCTCCACCTCCAATTAAGCCACCTCCTTCCCCAGTGAATGTTAGGACAGGACCAAGTGGGCATAACCAGTCTTTGGCTCCCCCTCCACCGCCTTACCGTCAGCCCCCTGCTGTCCCCAATGGGCCCTCAAGCCCCACTAATGAGTCAGCCCCTGAGCTGCCACAGAGACATAATTCTTTGCATAGGAAGACACCAGGGCTCGTTAGAGGCCTGGCACCTCCCCCACCCACTTCCGTCTCACCTTCTTTACAGAGTAGTAGACCACCTCCCCCTGCCCGAGAACCTCCCAGTCGGGGAGCAGGTAAGTACTTTTTAAAGTTTCTTTCTCATTATGTTATTATTTATTCAGAATGTCTTGTTCAGTGCCTGAAAAATTTAGGAAATCTAGCTTAGCTATTAGGAAAATCTTGACAGTTGACGGAGATCACTCTGTAGAGACAATTAAAGACAGATGTGGCATCTCCTCTAATGATACCCTCCAAGCAGGTTAGAAGTTGGGGGTAGAGACTGGACAGAATGACTCTTCCTGGGGCCTCTGTAATTCAAGTAATTTAAATCTCTTTATGTTGTTGTTGTACGTAGAACTCTCTCATAAAATTGGAATTATTTTAGCTAGGTTAGGTTAAGTAAAAAGAGTAAGATGCTTCTTTTTCGGCTTATAATTTCAGGTAAGCATACTGTCTTAAAACCCTGTACCTTCTAGACCCTTTATCTATAGTTTAAATGTAAGTAGGGATTGATTCATATGAAAGACTTACCTGCATATCAATACAAGCTGAAGGACTAAAATTCCTGAGAAAACTATTTATCTTGACTCAGTGCTTAGATTTTTGTAGCCTTTTGTCAGGTATGCTTTTTAAAAATTGGCTTTCTGGGGCCGCTAGGTGGTGCAGTGAATAGAGTACCAGTCCTGGAGTCAGGAAGACCTGAGTTCAAATGTGACCTCAGACACTTGACACTTTACTAACCACGTGACCTTGGGCAAGTCACTTAACCCAAATTGCCCTGCCTTCCCCCTTCTAAAAAGCAAAAACAAACAAACAAAAAAACAATAAAAATAGTCTTTCTTTTTTACGAACTTAAACACGAACAAAGCAAAGATATTCATATGTGAAGAATAGAAAAGGGAAATTGTATATATAAAACCATTAATTTCTGTTATATACAATTAAAAAAAAACTCTGATCAAATTTAACACACATTGGTATCAACATTGTCCTGCTTATTCTGCCCCTTTCTGGATGTTTTTTCTTTCTCTTTTTTTTTTGGGCTTGTTAGAGGGGGGAAGGCAGGATAATTAGGTTTAAGTGACTTGCCCACAGTCACACAGAGTAAGGGATTAGTGTCTGAGGTCAGATTTGTCCTTAAATCAGTCCTGCTGACTCCAGGGCCAGTGCTATGTTCACTGGGCCACCTAGCCACCCCTTCTGTATAATTTTTTAATGTTTTGTTCTTTTTTTCCTCTGAACGCTATCGTTACCCCTCCAATTTCCCCATCTCTCAAATAGAAGCATTTTTTTGTAACTAATAAGTACAGTCAGACAAAACAATTCGCATTGACTCTGCCTACAAATGTATGTCTCACATCTAGTCCATGACATGTTAAGAAATGGAAAGCATGTTTCATCATCAATCTTCTAAAGTCATAATTGGTTACTGCATGGATCAGAGCTTTGAAATCTTTTTTTGTGATTTTCTTCAACGTTATTGTGGTCATCCTGTAAATTGTTCTCCTATTTGTGCTTGCTTAATATAATTTCACATCAGTTTTTTTAGGCATTCTTCAATTGATGGGCACTTAGTTTGCTGCAACAAGAAGTGATGCTATAAATGTTTTTGTACGTCTGGACTTCTTCCCTCTGTCTTTGACTTTTAGGAAAAGGTTATATGCTTAACTAATGGTAACACTGCGTTAAAGTGACCTTGGGAATAGTTCCATATTGGTTCTAAAATAGGTAAATTCATAGCTCCATCAACAGCGGATTAATGTGCCTTTCCTTCAGCAAGTTTTTTAGCAGTTGTCATTTTCCTTTTCTCATCTTTGGATATAAGTAGAACTTCAGTTTTAATTTGCATTTTTTATTATTACTGATTTGCTATATTTTTCATAAAATATTTTTTCAAATATTTTTAAAAAGAACTGTGCTTTTTAGGTTTGTTTTTTTTGAAGTGGCAAGCGGAAAGAAAGTAAGTCTGTTTTCCTATAGATTCTGTTGGCTAAGAAGTTGGCTAATCTCCTTGAAAACTGTCCCCTTAAAGGATTTGTGTTTCCTAAATGTTGGCATTGGAATAGAATTCTCCTTACTTAAAAAAGGAAAAATAATCCAAGCCCCACCTATTCCTATATTGTGGTTCACTCCTGCCAGGCCTATAAGATTCCATTTCCTTCCATTCTCTGTTGTCTTTTGAATCAGGTAATATTATTATATTTTATTTAGGTTTCTTTTGTGCCAGTTTAAAAGTGAATTGGGTAAAGTACTAGGAAGCTAGGTCCCTGTTCCTCTGCCAGTATGCTAGCCCAGCTATGCTTGTACTTGTGGGCTTGGGTATTCCATTGTGTCTTGGTGATGGACAGTAAGTTCTGTGACATTGCAGTTGGTGGTGAGTTGCTAGAAACATACCAGTCAGTGAATAAACAGTATATATTTAATGCCTACCGTGTGCCAGACAAAATGGGCACTGAGGATACAGATGCCAAGTGTAAAATAACTCTAGCTCTCAAATAGCTTTACATTCTGGTGAGAAAGATAATAAATCTGCCCTTTACAGAATAAATAGAAGGTGACTAAATGCAAAGGAGTTAAATTCAGGCTAGTTTGAGATGCAGATGGGGTCTTGGCATTGGGGGGAGATGAAGAAAGGTTTCATAAAGAATGTGATTCTTGAGTTTTGTCTTAAAGGAAGAGAGGGTTTCTGTGAAGTGGAGATGAGCAATTGAATGCATTCCAGTCATGAGAGAAGATAGTGCAAAGACATGGAGACATGAATAAATGACATTTATATAGTGCTTTTAAAACTTAAAAAGCCCTTCACATACATTCTCATTCAAACCTCACAATAACCTTATGAAATAGGTACTACAGGTATTATAATCCCCATTTTACAGATGGAGGAATTTTGAGTTTCTGAGAGGTTGCCCTGGGTCTAATAAGTGTCAGAGGGGAAATTTGAGCTCAGTTCTATTATTTTGTCCTGTGCTGTGCTGTCTTATTTAGTACAAGAAAAATGATTTTTTCCCCCTGTCTCTTCAAAGTCTTTTTTATAGTATTTTATTTACATATAAAGTTTTAACATTCATTAAAAAAAATTTTTGAGTTCTAAATTTTTTCCTTCACCTCCCCCCTCTCTACGATGGTAAGCAATTTGATATAGGTTATGTATGTACAATTATGTAAAACTTATTTCCATATTAGGCATGTTGTAAAAGAAGAAACCAAAAGAAAAAAAGGACCAAAAAGAAAAAAAAATACGTTAATTTTTAAAAAGTGAAAATAGTATGCTTTGATCTGCATTCAGACTCCATCAGTTCTATCTCTAGATTTGAGTAGCATTTTTCATCTTGAGTCCTTTGGAATTTGTCTTGGATCATTGCATTGCTTAGAATAGCTAGAGTCATTCATGGTTGATCATTGTATATTGTTGCTCTTATTGCGTACAGTGTTCTCATAGTTCTGCTCACTTCACTTTGCATCAACTCATGTAAGTTTTTTCAAGTGAAGAAAAGCGATTTTTATATTTTGTTTTTCTTTTTTGGAGGGCAATTGGGGTTAAGTGACTTGCCCAAGGTCACATGGCTAGTTTTTGTGATAAGTGTCTGAGGCTAGATTTGAACTCAGGTCCTCCTGACTCTAGGGCCGGTGCTCTACTCACTGTGCCACCTAGCCACCCCTAGAAAGGTGATTTTTAAAAGAATATTAGGTGTATGGGATGGTTTAGAGCAGTGGTTCTCAACCTTCCTAATGCCATGACCCTTTAATACTTTTTAATATATGGGTGTATCTGCATGTGGGCAGACCCGCCTGGAGACAGATAGAGGAGTGGTGTCTAGGTTCCTAAGACTATCAGAAATATGTATTTTCTGGGGCGTCTAGGTGGTGCAGTGAATAGAGCACCGGCCCTGGAGTCAGGACCTGAGTTCAAATCCAGCCTCAGACACTTGACACAAAAACTAGCCATGTGACCTTGAGCAAGTCACTTAACCCCAACTGCCCTCCCCCCCCAAAAAAGAAATATGTATTTTCTGATGGTCTTAGGCAACCCTTGTGACCCCTGTGAAAGGGTCATTTGACCCCCAAAGGAGTCGCGACCCACAGGTTGAGAATTGCTGGTTTAGAGGGAAGTATTGCTCAGTTATTTGCTATTAGAAGATAAAGAAGGGGTTATCAGTTCATTTGATTGTTATTTAACTGCAGTCTGAGGAAGGGAAGTTGATAACTTTTCTTCAGTAATGCAGCACTATCTGTTTATACTTCTCTCATATTAAAATTTTTTTTCCCTTGTAAAATCTGTGTCCTGCATGTCTTTTTAAAATATCAGTTCATGGCATTACTCTCTCAGCTTCACTTCTGGGATCTCTCTGGAATATGCCCCCTTTCTCTCCTCTAACATTGAATTATTACTCTGGCACAGGCCCTCATCACTTCACGGACTCCTCAATAGACTGCTGCCTTAAGTCTCTTCACTCTCCAGTCCATCCTTTATTCAGCCATCAAAGTAATTTTCCTAAAATACCAGTCTAATCACGCTACCCCCTACTGTGTAAATTCAGATAATTCATTATTGCCTTCAGGAGCTAATTCAAAATGTTCTACTTGACTTTCAAAGCTCTTCATAACCTCACACCCGCCTGCCTTTCCAGTTTTCTGACATCTTTTTCTTCAGCACACATGGTCCAGTGACACTGGCCTTCCTACTGGTACACAAACAATACACTCCATCTCTCAACTCTGGGAATTTTCTTTGGCTATCCCTCATAACTGGAATGCTGTCCTTCCTCCTTTTTGCCTAGTTTCTTTCCTGGTTTTCATTCTCATCTTAAATCCCATCTTCTACAACATTGCTGTCAAACTCAAGTGGAAGTTGATCCATACTAATCCATACATGAAGGTCCCTGTGAGCCACATATTGACTTGGTTTTAAAATGTAATATTACCTGTGTTTTATTGTATTTTATTTTGTTAAATATTTTCCAATTATATAATAATTTGGGTTTTTTTATACTGTGGAGTGTTATAAAACTTTTTTTAAAAAATGTATTTATTTTAGTTTACAACATTCAGTTTCACAATATGTTGTTCCAAATTTTCTCTCCCCTCCAATCCCCCCATGGCAGCATGCAATCTGATATAGGTCCTACAAATACCTTCATGTTACTCATTAGGTTGTAAAGAAAAATTATAACCCACGGAATGAACAATGAGAAAGAACAAAACAAAAGAGGGAGAGAGTAAGTAGTTTTGCTTCAATTTGCTTTCAGTTCTGTAGTTCTTTCTCTACATGTAGATAGGTCTTTCCATCATGAGTCTTTTAGAGTTGTCTTATATATAACCTTGCATTGCTGAGAGGATTCCAGTCTGTCGGAGTTAATTTCACAGATGTGTCTGTAATTGTGTTACACAACTTATTGTTTGACACCTCTGTTCTATAGGAAGCCTTTCCCAGCCTATCTTAATTCTAGTGCCTTTCGGCTTTCATTTATTTCCTCTTTATCTTGCATATAGCTTATTTGTATATTGTTATTTGCTTGTTTCTCTTCTTTTAGATTGTGAGCTCCTTGCAGGCAGGTACTGTCTTTTGCTCTTATTTTTTTGTATGCCCAGCACTGTGTGCTTGACATAAAATAAATTTTTATTGACTGACTGCTTGCTTCACTTTGCATCAGTTTCTAGAAATCTTTGCCTTCTTAGTTATTTTCATCTTCCTCTTTTCTTTCATTGTAGTAATATTCCTTTACATTTATGTAGCTATTCCCCATTTAGTGAGCTCTACTTTTATTCAGTTCTTGGCTGCTACCAAAAAAAAAATTTTATAAGTATTTTGGTGTATTTGAACTCTTCCTTTTTTTCTTTCTATTCTCTTTTCTTTTCCTTCCCCTTCTTAACCTATGGGATCTCTCAGTCATAGGGTATAGATATTTTAAGTACTAAGTTTAATTCTAAGTTGATTTTCCAGAGTGGAAAGGAGGGAGGGAGGGAGAGAATTTGGAACTCAACATTTAAAAAGAAAAGAATGTTAAAAGTAACAAATTTGGAAAAAAGGTAAATAAATGTTGCAAAATTACAAAGATCAAGCTTAGTCCCAAAGAAAAGTTATGAGAAGACACTTGCTCCAACTTCTTTGAGGAGGTAGGGGAGTCACAGGTGTGGAGTACATATACTGTAATACGTTTTCAGTGTTATGGATTGGTTTTATTGATTTTTTTTCCTCCTCTTTCTCTTTTTATCATTTTCAAATAAAAATTCTTTATTATAAAAGTGACTCTGGGGAAACAAGATGGATAAAGAAGAAATTTAGGTAATATGAAATCATGCGAAACATTTCCATATTAGCCGTATTTTTTTTTAAAGCAAGAAAAATAAAATGGGAAAATTACACTTCCATTGGTAGTCAGAGTTCATCATTTCTCTCTCTGGAGATGGATAGCATTTTTTGTTTTGTTTTGGTTTTTTTGGAGGGCAGTTGGGGTTAAGTGACTTGCCCAAAGTCACATGGCTAGTTAGTGTGTCAAGTGTCTTTGGCCAGATTTGAACTCAGATCCTCCTGACTCCAGGGCTGGTGCTCTGCTCACTGTGCCACCTATCTGCCCCATAGCATTTTTTTTTTAATGATGAGTCCTTTGGAATTGTCTTGGTGCTCATAGTATTGATCAGAGTAGCCAAGTCTTTCTCAGTTGATCATCATTACAACCTGACTGACATGTGTTATCTTTTTCCAATTCTTCTCACTTCACATCAGTTCATGTAAGTCTTCCCATGTTTTTCTGGAACCACCCTCATCATTTCCCACAGTACAATAGTACTTCATCAGATCAGATGCTACAATTTATTCAGCCCTTTCCCAATTGATGAGCATCCCCACAATTTCCAGTTCTTTGCCACTGAAAAAAGGGTGCTAGAAATATTTTCGAGAACATAGGCCCTTTTCCCTTTTCTTTAATCTTTTTGGGGTATAGACCAAGTAATAGTATTGTGGGATCAAAGTGTATACACAGTTTTATAGCCCTTTGGACCTAATTTCAGATTGTTCTTCACAATGCTTGGAATAGTTCACTACTGTACCAACAGTTCATTAATGTACCTTTTTTTTCCTCATGCCTCCAGCATTTGGCATTTATGATAGGTGTGAGGTGATATTTCAAAGGTGTTTTAATTTGCCTTTCTCTAAATGGTAGTGATTTAGAGTGGTTTTTGATATGACTATCCATAGCTTTGATTCTTCTGAAAAACTCCCCGTTCATATCCTTTGACCATTAATTTGGGGTATAGCTCTTAATTTTATGAATTTAACTCTTGTTCTCTGCTCAGTATGTATTTGAATACTAAGGCTTTTTATCAGAGAAAGTTTCTGTAAAGATGTTTGATGTTCCTTGTCTATGGTACCTTTTAACAAAGTGTAGTTTCCATGTTTATCCTTTTAATTAAGTCTATTTTGCTTGGTCTGAGATCATGATTGTTACCACTGCCTTTTTCACTTCAGCTGAAGCATATTAGATCCTGCTCCAGCTTTTTAACTCTATATGTGTCTTTCTATTTCAAGTGTATTTCTGGTGAACAACATTGTTGGATTCTCATTTCTAATCTTTTCTGCTTTCCACTTCTATTTTATGGGCGAGCTCATCCCATTTACATTCACAGTTATGATTATTACTGTGTATTTCCTTCCATCCCATTTTCTTCTGTTTCTTCTTTCTTTTTATCCTGTTCCTCTTCAAAAATTTATTTTGCTTCTAACTGCCTCCCTTAATCTGTGCTCCCTTATATCATCTCTTCCCACCTTTCTCTTTTGCTTTTCCCGTTCTATTTCCCTGTTGGGTTAGTTACATTTCTGTACACAGCTGAATGTGTTGTGTATGTTTGGATTTTTCTGCCTCTCTGAACCAATTCTGTTCAGAGTGAGGTTCAAGCAAGCATTGCCCACTTACTCCTCTCCCCATTTCTCCCTCTTCTGTAAAAGCTCTTCCTTATGAACTCTGTTATATGAGTAAATTTTACCCAGTCTACCTCTCCCTTCCCCCCTTTTCCCAGTGCATCCCTCTTTCTCCATTTTTTAAAGATCATTCCAAGATAATAGACTCACATCCATGCCCTTTTCATCTTCCCACATAGGAGTATAAGTAGTTAAACTTTTTATTGAGAGTGTTGTGATTATGTTTAATTTTTTATATTTCCCTTGAGTCTTGTTTTTGAATGTTAGACTTACTATTCAACTCTTATCTTTTCATCAGAAATGCTTGAAAATTCTCTATTTCATTAAATGACCAGTTTTTCTCCTGGAGGATTATACTCCATTTTACTAAGTAGGTTATTCTTGGTTGTCATCCTAGCTGTTCTGCCTTCTGGTCTATTGTATTCTAAGCCTTTTGCTCCTTTAATGTGGAAACGGCTGAATCTGGTGTGAGTACTGACTGTAACTTCACAATATTTGAATTGTTTCTTTCCAGCTGCTTGAAATATTTTCTCTTAGACCTGGGAGCTCTGGAATTTGGCTGTAATCCTGGGAATTTTCAGGTTGGGTTCTCTTTTAGCAAGTGATCAGTGAATTCTTTCCAGTTCTTTATTATGGATCTAAGATGTTATGGCACTTTTCCTTGATAATTCCTTGAAATACAGTGTTTAGGGGTGGCTAGGTGGCATAGTAGTGAATAGAGCCCCAGCCCTGAAGTCTAGAGAACCTGAGTTTAAATGTGGCCTCAGACACTTTAACACTTACTAGCCGTGTGACCTTGGGCAAACCACTTAATCCCAATTGCCCTGCCTTCCCCCCTCCAAAAAGCAAAAAAAAAAAAAAAAAAGAAAAAGAAAAAAAGCATCTAGGTCTTCATCTAGGTAGTCCAGTAATTTTTTTTTCAATTTTAAATGTATTTTTAGTTTTCACCATTAATTTTCACAAGATTTTGAGTTATAATTTTTTCTCTCCCCATCTTTCCTCTACCCCACCCCAAAGAAACAAGCCTACTGAATACCCGTTCCCCCAATCTGTTCTCTCTTATATCCTCCCCCTTTACCTTCCTAACTTTCTAGTAGGGCAAGATGGGTTTCTATACCCAGATACCTGTATATCTTATTTCCCAGTTGCGTGTAAAAAAACAATTTTTAAACATTTTAAAAACATTGAGTTTCAGATTTTTCCCCCCCTTCTTCCCTCCTCACCCACCCCCACTGGGAAGATAAGCAGTTTAATGTAGATTGTACATTAGTTGTACATGTAGTTACCCCAGTCATTTCCATAGTAGTTATATTGTGAACTTTGTTTTATTGTTTCTTGGTATCTCATGGAGTCATTAGCTTCTGCTTTCCCAGTTCTATTTATTTTTAACAATTTTTTTAAATTTAAAAATTTTTATAACTTTGAATTCCAGATTCTTTCCCTTCTTACTTTGTCACCCACCCTTACTGGGGAGATAAGCAATTCAATATAGGCTGTACATGTGTAGTTAGGCAAAACATTCCATAGTGGAGATATTGTGAAAGACTGACTATATTTCCCTCCATCCTGCCCTGCCCCCTACTTGTTCTATTTTCTACTTTGACCCTGTCCCTTTTAAAAAAGTGTGTGCTTTTAACTACTTTACACCCCAATCTGCCTTCCCTTCTATCATCCCACTTCTTATCCCCCAATTTAGTATGTTTATGTTATTCCCTTCTTAAGCCAAAGTCAGTGACGATAAGGTTGATGCTTTTCCTTTTGCCTTCCTGTTATTCCCCTCCATTGTAACAGTTATCCCTTGCCTCTTCTACGAGATATAATTTACCCTATTTTGTCTCTCCCTGTCTCCTTTCGTTATATTCCTCTCTCACCTCTTAATTCTATTTTTTAAATATCATTCCTTCCTGTTCAATTGATCTTGTGCCTTCTTTGTATACTTGTGTTTACATACACACACACACACACACTCACACATATTCATATGCACATATATCCTTCTATGTAGACATATATACGTATACATATATACACTTATATTCCCTTCAACTATCCTCATACTGAAAAAAATTTCCTAAGTTACAATTATCATTTTTTTCCGTGTAGGCATGTAAGTAGTTCAACTTTGATAAGTTCCTTATTATTTCTTTTCGCTGTTTACCTTCACATGCTTCTCTTGCTTCATGTATTTGAATGTTAAACTTTCTATTCAACTCTGGTTTTTTTTCCAATCAAGAATGCTTGAAAGTCCTCTATTTCATTGAATGAACATATTTCCCTCTGAAATGTTGTACTCAGTTTTGCTGGGTAGATTATTCTTGGTTTTAATCCTAGCTCCTTTGATCTCCAGAATATCATATTCCAAGCGTTTTGATCCCTTAATGTAGAAGCTGCCAGACTTTGTGTTATCCTGATTGTGTTTCTGCAATATTCAAATTGTTTCTTCTTTGCTGCTTGTAAAATTTTCTCCTTGATCTGGGAACTCTGGAATTTGGTTATAATATTCCTTGGATTTTTATTTTTGGAATCTTTTTGAAGAGGTGATGAGTGCATTCTTTCAATTTTTATTTTGCCTTATGTTTCTAGAATATCAGGGCAATTTTCCTTGAGAATTTCTTTTTTTTTTTTTTTTAACATTTTTTATTTGTTTTCTTGTTTGCATCATTCATTTTCATTACATTTTTGAATTACAAATTTTCTCCCCGTCTTGCCCCTGCCCCAACCCTAAAACAGTAATCCCACTGTAAGGCCCCTCCCCTGCTCTGCTCTCTTACTTTCTGGTAGGGCAGGGAG
>CM053593.1:153620330-153685872 GCA_028646575.1 Pseudocheirus occidentalis
CGACCCTCCCCTTTCCCCCACCCTCAGTTCCGCGGGTCACCTCAGTTCCGGGGCCCGACCGCCCCGGCCCCTCCGTACTCAAGCCGCCGTTCCAAGAACCTCTCCGCTCCTCTCCTCCTCCTCCTCCTCTTCCTCCTCCGCCACCGCCGCTCCGGCCTCGTCCCGTCCTCTTAGCTCGCAGTTCTATCGCGCTCTCTCTCGCTCTCTCTCACCCTTTCTAGCCGCCACCGCCCCTTTTGCCAACCCGGAAATGGATCCACTCCCACTGTCCACAGCGTCCGCGAACAAAATGGAGTTGGGGAAGGAAGGGAGAGGGAGTGGAGTCGAGGGGTATTTGGCGCATGCGCTTCCTCAGAGATCACGCCTCCTTGCGGAATGACGGAGATGGAGGGGACGCTGCCGCCATGTTGGGGAGGTCGGTTGGGGAGGTTGCCCTCCCTGCAGAAGAGGAAGTGGGAGCGGGAAAAGGAGCGTATGTGAGGATCCTCTTCCCTCTTTCACACTGCCTTGTCCTCCACCTCCACCCTCTCACCCCAGCCAACTCCAACCAACAGAAGAGTAAAAGAGAACTGGGTCCCAATCTAACCCTGCATACACCTTGGGGCCAAGCTCCTGTTGTCATAACGACAGGAGATGATGGCTCCTGCCAGGTTCACGGTGTTCCAGAGAATCGGAGAAACTCAGTTTTGGGAAGAAACCCAGAGGCTATGCAGCCCAGCTCATACCTGAGCAAGAATCCTTGCTACGATGTCCTCAACAAGGGATCATCCAGCAAAGGGAAAGCTACTCTTTCTAGGCTGCTCACTTTTGAAGATTGTTTGCTTGTAAAGTTTTTCCTAACTTTGAATCTAAATCTTCCACTCTACCACTTCCACTCACTGCTTTATGTTCTCAAACAGATTAAGTGTAATCCCTCTTCGTAATTTTTTTTTTAATCTAGACTGTAGGGAACAATCAATCAAGTAATCAACACTTATTAAGAACCTATTATGTGCCAGACCCTGGAACCTAAACTCCCTCTACTAGGCAACTGTTTTTTCTATAGCTTACAGACTTAAATAATTAACTAGGGCAGGGCTGGCTAGGTGGAGCAGTAAATAGAGCACCAGTCCTGGAGTCTGGAGGACCTGAGTTCAAATATGGCCTCAGACACTTAACACTTACTAGCCATGTAACCTTGGGCAAGTCTCAACCCCAACTGCCCTCCAAAAAGAAAAAATAAAAATAAAATAATTGTCTAGGGCACTGAGAAATTAAATGACTTAAATTCTAGTTAAATCTGACAGTGTCAGTATGTGTCAGAAGCAGGACATGAATCAAGATCTGACTGATGCCTGGGATGCCTCTCTTCCACATGACAGCTCTTTACAAATACTTGGAGATAGTTATCATATCATTCATTCCAGCACACATACCACCCCTGCCCCAAGCATTCTTTTCTCCAAATAAGTAGCTTCACCTCCTTCAGCTAATCTTATGTAGCATGGTTTCCAGTCCTCTCCCCTTCCTGGTTGAGTTCTTCTGGACTCTCCATTTTGTCAATATCTTTTGTAAGATATGGAGCCCATTCAGACCTAAGCACAGTACTCAAGATATTGTCTGAGTAGAGTTGAGTATAAGTATCACCGACCTTTCTCATTCTGGATATACAGCCTGGATACATATCCAGGTTCACAATGTAGCCTAATATCGTATTAGTTGGTTGTTTGGTTTTGGGGGACAGGGGGCCAGTTTGGTTTGGTTTTGCTTTTACTGCCATGTCACATAATGAATTCATTCTTTTTTTTTTTTTTTTTTGCTTTTTGGAGGGCAGTTGGGGGTGACTTGTCCAAGGTCACACGGCTAGTTTTTGTGTTAAGTGTCTGAGGCCGGATATGAACTTAGGTGCTCCTGACTCCAGGGCCGGTGCTCTATTCACTGCGCCACCTAGCCACACCCATGAATTCATTCTTTATAGCTCTCAGATTTTTTGTATATAAATTGTTGTCTAACTACACTTTTCCTCAGCCTGTACTAACACAATTGATATCTTGAACCCAAGATGATCTCTTGAGTCCTCCTCATTTATCATCTACTTTCAGACTTCTCTACAACACTCCAGGAAGTTCATTATTGGGAAAATCTTATCATCCTACAAGATCCTATCAACCTGAGTATCCTACTTCACTACCCCCTACCCCTCTGATTGGAGAGTAGGATCATGAACTCCAAATGCTCCATTTGTAGAGAGTACTCAGCTCAGATTTAGTTGCTCAGTCATTTCAGTCATGTCTGACACTTCTCATTTTACAGATGAAGAAACTGAGGCAAACAGAGTTAAGTAACTTGCCCAGGATCAGATAGCAAGTGTCTGAGGGCAGATTTGAACTCAGGAAGAGGAGTCTTCCTGACTCCTGGCCTGGGTACTCTATCTACTGGGCCACTTAGCTGCCCTAGCTCAGCTCCGGATATTTCCTTATTTCTCAACTAATTGCATTATTTTAGGAATTCCAATCTTTCCCATACCATGCTCTCAGGAAGTCCTTTCTTCCAGATTTATCCATTATCTCTCTTACTGTACTCCTTTAAACCTTGATCCTCTTGCTCTGACCTGAGTGGTACCTGATATCACCAGGTCAGCCTTTCAGAATATATTGCAATTCGCCATTTGGCTTTTTCTTCTTGAGGCCAAATAAAAGTCTACTGAACCTTTAGACTCCTCCCTTCTTTGTTCCTTCCACATGTCTTCCTTCTTCAGATGTTGGAACCTGAACATAGAGATGCCATATGGGGCCTTTTCAATGTTTAGGGCATCAAAAGGACACCTGGATGGTTCCTAGAAGCACAACTGGGATCAAACTGAAAGCCAGTAAACACATGTTAAATTGAATACAGCTATGTAGAAAGGAAGGTAGGGTCAGTATGAAGGGTAGACCAAGAGTCTAAGCACATTTCTTAAGGTTTCATCTTTATTCAATAGGCTACGTATAGTTATTAATTTTATTTATTTGATCTTAGGGCACCTCCAGGCATTTAAAAAAAAAGTTCCCAATACATAAAACCAGAAGGCCTTGGATTGATGCCTGGGGCAAAAAAAAAAAAAAAAAAAAAAGAGAGAGAGAAGAGTTGCTTATCATCCTGACAAAGTACAGGCCCTTAGAAATTGTTTCAACCCCCCTCCACCAAACTCCTTTATCTTGAGAGATTTAAAAGAGAAAAAGAAAAAAGAAAAGAAAAACTAATAGTAACTTAATTTCCTTTTGATGATAGTTAAACTCCTAGCACCAGTTTGGGAAATGAGCTCCTCCAAGATTCCATAACTCTGTTCCTCCATCAAACTCTCATACCCCCTCTCCTTTGCTACAGTATCCCCCAGCCCTATGACAAGTAACTTTAATGAGAACAATAGTAGTGACACCTAGTGGACCTAACGTGTACAATCTGAACATGCCTTCACTTTGTCTCCTCTTCCTACCAGAAATGAGGCTGACTGTACATTAGTTTCCAACTAGTAAATACACACACTTTAGGGACAAATCTGCAATGTCATTAAAACAGTGCTCACTTTTTCATGCACTCTAAGATTAACAAAGCACTTAACTTATAACAACCCTGTGAGGTAGGAATATTTTCCCACATTTTATAGTTGAAGAAAATCTCACTCTCTATACCTCCCCTGAAGCCACAACTAGAGGTTTTTCAAGCTGAAACAAAAAAAAATTTGAAAGGGGCAAGGGGGGAAAAAACAGGGGAAGAAAGAGAACATGGTTATAGTCAGCTTAGGAAAAAGATATTGATCCATAGAGGGGCAAACCAAGCAACAGGACTTTGGATACAGGACTCTGGGAATGCCTATGAAGGCTTCCAGGCTTCTAGCTCTGCAAAGTGAAGCATAGTTCTGTGGTCCAGGAGAAGAGGGGACTCCTCACTCTGTGTTGGCACCCAAAGGGAAAAATCATTTGCCTGGTGGTATTTAAGGGCATAACCATTGCTTTACCACATCTTATACTCTCTTAAAAGGAGAAACCCCAAAGAGAATCTGCCCCTTCCAAAAAAAAAAAGAAATTGAGTTCTTCAGTCAATGTTGCATTTATTAAGGGTTCATTGGCAGGCCCTGTGCTAGGTGCAAGAAATAGAAATACAAAAAAAAAAATTTTAAATAATCCCTACTCTCAACAAGCTTACATTCTGTCAGGGAGACTATATATGTGTGTGTATGCATGTATATACATATATGTATATATGACATATACATAGCTGTGTATATGAATGAATGTTATAGTACAAAGGGAGGGCCCTAGCATTTGGGAGATCAGGAAAGACTGTGTGTAAAAGGTGATACTTGAGCTGAGTCATGAAAGGAAGTAAGGAATTCTATAAAGGAGAGGTAAATAGAGACTGCATTCCATGAATGGGGGTTGGCTAGTGCAAATGTACAGTTTGTTAGTGCAAATATAAGTGCTATCTCCCCAATTGGAATTTATGGTCTTTAAGGGCAGACTGTTTTTATTTTCCTGCCTTTCTGCATATTCCCAGTGCCATGTATAAGGTTTAGACTGAAACCACCTCATTTTAACTTTAACACTTTAACTACCTAGTGCCTCCCTTCATTTATTCCAGTGTATCCTGTATTTAGCTTATTTATACATAGTTGTTTTCATATTGTCTCCCTCCCAATAGATTGTGAGCTTCTTGAAATCAGGAACTGCCTTCTGACTTTCTTTGCATCCCCATCACTTAGTACAGTGCCTGGCACATAACAGACAATAAATGTTTATTGACTAACCAATTATGCACAAATATTTTTGATTGAATCAAACATCATAATTGAATATGAATAGGACATGTACACTTCCATAAATCAATCAAAGGCCATATGTGAGATACGGGGCATTCTCTACACAATTTATATAAGAGAAAGCATCTATCTCAGAATTAGAGGGAGATATTCTAAATGTCTGGATATGAAAAGTTAGGGCAAGTATGGCACTTTCAGCACTCTTTTGAGAAGCAAATGGAAGACTGAGTTGTGGCAGGGAAAGAAGAGTCATTGGCTCTAAAGGAATTATCAGAGAAGAGGACCAAGGCTAAGGGAAGTCCCAAGAAAAAGTCTGCTTTTTCCTCAGCTTCCCTATAGATGTTTGTGTATCCAGTCACTATAATTCTGCTGTTGCATTACCTATGTTTCCTGTAAAACAAATTTTTCCTCTTCTACAAAGAGACCAGGGGCTAATTGTCCGTGTGGGTGAGTGGGTGGTTCTGCAGAGAATCCAACCTCTGCCTAAATGTTAGGAAATTTCAAAATTGTAGGTGCTGCCATAGTCAATTACTATAGTAATTTGCTGTTTATAAATCCAAAGAATCCAGCTTCTGGAATAAAAACTCACTATTTGACAAAAACTGCTGAAAAACTTGAAAATAGTATGGCAGAAACTGGGCATAGACCAATATCTTACACTGTATACCAAAATAAAATCTAAATGGATACATGATCTAGATATAAAGGCTGATACTATAAGCAATCTGGGAGAGTAAGGAAAAGTTTACCTGTCAGATTTATGGAAAAGGGAAGAATTTATGACAAAACAAGAGATATAGAGCATTACAAAATGCAAAATGGATAACTTTGATTACATTAAATTCAAAAGATTTTCAATGTAACCAAGATTAGGAGGGAAGTAGAAAACTGGGAAAGAATTTTTATAACTGGTGTCTCTAATAAAGGCCTCATTTCTAAAATATACAAAGAACTGAGTTAAATTTATAAGAATACAAGTCATTTCCCAATTGATAAATGGTCAAAGAATATGAACAGGTACTTTTCAGAGGAAGAAATTAAAGATATCTATAAGCATATGTAAAAATGCTCTAAATCACTACTGATTAGACAAATGCAAATCAAAACAATTCTGAAGTACCACATTTTACCTGCCAGATTGGCTAAAATGACAAAACAGGAAAATAATAAATTCTGGAAAAGATGTGGAAAAGTGGAAAAATTGGAACACTAGTGCTTTGCTGATGGAGTTGTGAACTTATCCAACCATTCTGGAAAGCAATTTGGAAGTATACCCAAAGGGCTATTTAAAAAAAAGTGCGTACCCTTTGACCCAGCAATACCACTTCTGGGACTGTATCCCAAAGAGATCATACAAATGGGAAAAGGACCCATATTTACAAAAATATTTATAGCAGCTCTTTTTGTGGCGGCAAAGAATTAGAAATCAAGGAGATGCCCATCAATTGGGGAATGGTTAAACAAGTTGTGATATATGAATGTAACTGAATACTATTGTGCTATAAGAAATGAATAACAGACTTCATATTAACCTGGAGAGACTTATATAAACTGGTGCTGAGTGAGGAGAGCAGAACCAGGAAAACTTTGTACATAATTACAGACATATTGTATCTGTAATGACTAACTTTGATAGATTGGGCTCTTCTCAGCAATGCAAGGTTAGAAGACAACTCCAAAATACTCATGATGGAAATGGATATCCACTTTGAGAGAAAAAAACTACAGTCTGAATGCAGATTGAAGCAAACTACTTACTCTCTCTCTTTTGTGTTGTTTTGTTTTGTCCCTTCTTTCTTGTTGTTTACTCCATTAGTTATGATTCTTCTTTGCAACTTGACTAATGTTTAATGTGAAGATATTTGTAGAACCTATATTGGATTGCATGCCACCGTGGGAGTGGAGGGGGGAGAAGAAAGACAGGGAGAAAATTTGGAACGCAAGGATTGTGGAACTGAATGCTATAAACTAAAAGTAAAAAAATAAATAAATAAAAATTCAAGGTGTGGAACGACTATGACTAACTCAGAACTTTTCACCTAAAATAAATTCACTAAAGTCAAAGAGGAAGAAAGCAAGTGGATCTTAAAGACTATTACATTGTTTCCTAGACTTAAAATAAGCTAATTATTGTAACAAAAATGTTGCATTGGCTCTTGAGAAATACTTCTCCGAGTAACAGAGACAGGAGATGGAGTATCATGCATGAGGTGCAGAGAGGTCCACTTTGGCTGGCCCAAAGAATGTGGAAAGGGGAATATAATGAAGCTGGAAAATGAGTTTATGAAGGGCTTTAAAAGACAACAAAGGAATTTATATTTGATCTTAGAAGCAATAAGAAGCCACTGGACCTTGAGTAGGTGTAAAGCCAAGCACAAACACTTTCCAGAAGAATGTTGTTGTGGATATCTTCAAGGTTCTAATTACACAGTATAGTGAACACTCTATTTATTCAATCAGAGCAAAACATTCACAGAAAATCAAGGTACAGCATTCACAATGTTACAACTTATCAAAGAAAATCAAAATACAGCATTCACAACAACTTATCACTAAAATGGTCACATAGTTTTTACTACAGTGGTCACATAGTTTTGAACAAAGTACAGTCAATCAATTACTTAGTAACTCAATCATTCAATCATCAATAAGGAGGCTTGCCTCCTTAAGGGTCACAAAATACAATAGTCAAAGTTCTCCATTCATTGAGCACACTAAGTTATAAATTAGTCACTATTCAGTCATCATTTACTATTCAATCATCAGAAAATACACAGGCCATCCACCCCTCTGTCACAAGTAAATCATAATCTTTTCAGTCACTTCACAGTATAAAAGTAAAGTCTTCTTTCAGCTTGATTCAAGACTGGCTCTCAGATTCCCTGAATCCCCTTCCATGGTCCCAACTCCTACATGGATTCACCAAACTGTCACCTGGGTTCAAAGGCAGATAGCTCCCAACTCCTTGTCCAGCTCTCCATGCAGTTCCTGTTCCGTGCTGAAGCTCATAGTGTCCAGTCCACCTTAAATCCTCCATAGTCTTTGTTCCCAGGAAGTCAAGGCTTAACAAAGCCACAAATAGGCAAAATACCAGCACCATAGTCATGCTTCCTCAGTCTTCTGCAGCTCTGGCTGGTCCACAGAAATCCTCAGCAACTTAGCTGGCCTTCGAGACTCAGCAGAAGTTTCAGCTGGTTCCCAGACTCAAAATCACTTCCAAGTTCTCAAAATAAAGATCATTCTCTCCAGCCTGGACCTCTCTTCCTCAGCCTCCAGAACCTGGCTCCAAGAAGATCTGAAATTCCAGCTAGGGCTTGTCCTTATATACTCATTAGCTCCTCCCTGTTCTGCCTATATACTCATTAGCTCCTCCCTGTTCTGCCCCTTCCTGTTACATCAGCAACTTCCTGTTATGTCAGCAACAGGGATTCATACCTTTTGTTTCTTAACAGAGGCTTGATCTAATTCATTTCAAACTAGGTGCTAAGTACCTGTTAGCTTTACCAATACAAAGGGATCAAATTACATTACTATTACAGGTCTATATTTAAGGAAAAATCACTTTGGCTGTTCTTTGGAAGAAGGATTGGAGGTGTGAGAGAATTGAGGTAGCGACCACTTAGTTGGCCATTATAATAGTCTAGGTAAGAGATGGTGACAACCAAGCAGCAGCTGTGTTACTAGACAAATGGGGATAGAATTTAAGAGGTAGAAATGATAGGATTTGGCAATTGATTGGATGTGAACCATGAGGGAGTATTGAGTCAAGAACAATGCCACACCAGGACTGAAAACCTGAGAGCCTAGAAGAATGATTGTGTCTTTGACAGAAACAGAGTTTGGTAGAAAGGCAGATTGAGGGGAATGATATGTGTGTCTGTCTGTGTGTCTGCCTGCCTGTCTATTATGTGCGTGTGCACATTCCTGCAAATAATTAGCTCTGTTTTGGACATGTTGAGTTTAAGACATCCCCAGGACATCCAGTTTAAATATCCAAGTTAACTATTGGCTCTCACAAGGGAACAGTTCTGGGAGGAATTATCTTTGAAGCTATAGCCAAGCAACCACAATATTTACAACTGTGGTATTATAGCAACCCTAATATTTCTCCTCTTTTCAAATTTCTTTGCCAGTTTAAGAGAGAAAGTTGCCCCTTGAAAAGAAAAGCAAAAATGTCCATTCTCTGGAGGTGCTGGAAGGGAGTCTCCTCAGTTTCCTGGGAGGGTGAAGAGCTAATAGCAATAGTAGCCCTCTGAACCCCTGCAACCTCCAAATAATACCCTACTATCCTGGGCTTCTGTCCTACATGCTTTGAGAGTACCCAAAGTCCTGGTGAGGGCTCTGGAAAATTTCTGTCTCTTTGTCCATTTCAAAATTCTGTGTTCCCCTTGGTGATCTTGAGAAATTTGGTGCCTAGACTTGGTCTTTAAGTAAAATGACTAAAAATGGTCATTTTTCTATAAGTCTTTTAGACCTAAATAGATTTTTTTTTTTAACCTTAAGGCAACCCTGGGTGTTACAAATGGTTAGTTTTCTATGGAGGTCTTTCCCCTTCTGTGCTTTTAGCTCCATCTGGAATTTCTACTTATCACTCACTTTAAACACCACCTCCTCCAAGAAGTTTTCCCTCATCATACCACCCAGAAATATTCCCTCACTGCTTCTGAATTCCTATAGCCTCTCTTGAAGCATTTATCTTATACTTCCTAATAATGTCATCATCTGGGTAGATATTTAACCTCCCCTGGTTTTTTGTAAACTGCTTCCAGGTAGGAACTTGACATTCATCTACATATTTCTCATTGTTCTTTTGCACACTGTAGGAATCCAATAAAGGTACTGAGTTAAATCTTCACTTTTTCAAAGCTCCAGTGTTTTCACTCCATGCATGGCAGCTACCAGACTAGTTTTCATTGACCAAATCAGCTCCTAAGAGAGGCTTGGAAGGCACTGGTTCCCTTATTTGCCACCCCATTTTCTCCTCAGCCTTAATTAAAAATAAAAAAGACAAATACAAAAGAGAACAACAGACGTGTTAGTTCAGAGACTTTATTGGCCTTTTCTCTGCCCAACAACCAAAACTGCACAGTACACACCATTCATTCTGTTAAAGCTGTCTTGGCAGGGGAGGGGTTACAGGGGGAGGTGGGAATAGAGGCAGGCTGTGGGAGGCAGTGGGTACATGGGTAAGAATAAGGAAGTGAGGGAGGAGGAAGATGGGAAGCCAGTGTGACCAAAAGTGACTGTGTTTACAAGTGTGCTAAGATGCTCATACACACTTGTACAAATGTACATAGGAGTAGGGAAGGGCAGGAAGATATTACAACAGGTTAGCGAGAATTAGGAGGTTGAGTTTGGCAAAAAAAGCTATATGATTTTTTTGAGTGGCATTGGGGAGAAGAGATATGGGGAATTAAGAAGGAAATTGCACAGACGGAATGGGATAGGGAGATGAGTTGAGAACGGGGAATATGTAAAGTGGGAGTGTATGTAGTGTCTGTGTGTGGGTGTAGGGACATTTTGTAGCAAGAACAAGACAGATGGGCCATATAAAAGGGACTGTACAATGTTATGTATGATACAGCATTACATATTATACAAGGCTCTTTCCCTCTTTTTGTTTTAAAAAATAAATTTACAATTAAAGAGCATTTGGTAAAAAATATATACATTCTCAAAGGAAAAGAAGCAGCAATGGCTGCCACAAAAAGGGAGAGGAGGAGCCTGATAGGAGGGCCGGGTAGTGCCAAGAAACCATGCCCAGTAGCTGCCAAGGGCCCCTGTACCCACACCCCCTCGACTCCCAACCTGGGAGGCCCATAGTGGGAGAGACAGAGAGAGAGAGAGAGGTAGCAAAGGCTTTGCCACACAAGGTCCACTCTCTGCCTTTAGAGCCTCCCCTTCTTGGAGGAAGAGGGTCCCCTGCCCAAGGAATGAGTAGCCAGACCCACCCTAACCCTGACTGGGAGAAAGGAAAGAATAGAAACAGAGGGAGAGGCACAAATATCCATCTTCCCATCTTCTATGTGCCAGGTTCTGGGAACAGAAGGAGATTTGGGGATAGTGTGGGGAGTGGAGTAGGGAAAGAGAAAATTCCCATTTCAGTGACTAGATACCTCAAAGCAAATAAAACAGGATAAAGGTGGCATTTGTCAGCAAGAACCCTTAACTCCTGACTCTGCACCTCATTTCCCTCTTCTATACCGTCCAGGAGAAGAGGGATGAGTACACTAGGCAGCTTAAGTCTATGTTTCCCTGAGCATCTGCTGCCCTCTCACCCCCACCCAGGGATACTTTGGAAATGGGGGAAAGGGAATGACAGAGGGAATTGCGCAGGGGCTCATGGGTACACCTCCCAGCTGCTGCTGCTGCTCCCTGCCCCCAGGGAGAGCTTCACCCACAAGCCTGGGCATGTAGGGCAGCACCTGGGGAGTGGAGTAGGAGTAGAAACGTGGAAGGGGTTCGTGGGGAAGAGAGAATGAAGAAAACACCCAGGTCCCTCCCAGGACCAGGGCAGACAAGGATAGCACCAAACAGCAGAGATCACCTCGTACAATGCACCTCCATTTTGCTAGCTGGAGATCCCATTCTTTTCTCACAATAACCTCCCCAACTAACCCTGGGAAAGGGAGAGCTGTACAAAGGGCTAAGATAAAGATTTTGGAAGGGAGTCCCTCTCCCTTCATAGTAAAATGGGGTCCCGGGACCACAAGAGAAGGAGCTAGTAGATATACCAGACATAGGGGCTGCTGGTTTTCCCTCCACAATTTCTTTCCTACCCTACCCTGCAGTGTATCTTCCCACCTGAGGAGCTGGGGGCTGGAAATTCCTTCGATAGGAAGGGGACAGAGAAGGATACTGCCACCTTCTCTCACTCTCTTGGGAAATGGGATAGAAGGGTACAATTTTGGCTAGGACTAGAGGCAGGAGAGGAGGAATCTAGAAAATCAAAATTCAGGTAGCCTGGAAGGGACAGGCATAAGATCTCAGTGCAACAAAGCTGATTTCTAACCAACCCTCCAGGAAGGAGGGAGATCTGTCAGGGCAAGGAAGAGATGGGAAGAGGAGAGGGACACACGTGCAAAGTGCTTGAGTGCCAGGTGTGGGTACCAGGAGCTCCTGGAGAAGTAACTGAACTGCTATTCTGAACTCCACCACCACCCTCACTGACTATTGGCCTCCAGCTTGTAGGAGAGCTCAAAGAGTAGATTCTGGTTGTCAATGACCTGGAACTGGCGCACATAGGCCTTTGTCTGCAGGTGGTGAGGTGATGCTTCCATCTCCAGGCCTATGGGAACATCAAGGGGGACGTTATTCCTGGCACCATCACCACCGCTCCCACCAACCCACACACCCACACACAAAACATAGCACCCAGGAATGGGAGAGGTAGCTTCACAAGGGAGGAGAAAAACAAGGGCCTTCATATTTAGAAGGTAAATTCCTTGAGAATGGAGAGCCAGGGAAAGTAGGAGTTGGAGAGGATTTGGCCTTGCCTCCATAGCACTCTCACACATACATACATCCGATTATCCATCTACTTCTGCTGTTACCATACTCACAGAGGGGTCGACTCCTATATTTTCGGATCGTTCTCACTTTTTCTGCCACTGAATGCTAAGGAACGAAGAAGAGGGAAAACCAGAAGGAAGCACAGTGGGTAAAAAAGCGAACACAAATACCCTTCTTCCCTCTTTTATCCCCTTTACTTCCCTATTTCCAAGGTCTGAGTTCCCTCCCTATTGAGCTCAAACTATTCCCACATTTCTAGTCTCTTAACAGCTCAAAAAAAGGATGCAGGATCCTTGACGTTGGAGTGAAAAGATACCTTAGAGACAACAGCTCTGACTTTCTCATTCTACAAAGGAGGAAATTGAAGCCTAGAGAAGGGAAATGATATGTGTCTGGTCACTAAAGCCAGTAGGATCAAATATAAACTCCTCTGTTTGGAATTGAAAGCCCTTCATGTTGCCTTTCCAAGCTCACTGATCAGTCTTTTCCTTCACATATCCTACAACCCATTTTCTTACTATCTGTCCCTCACATAGAACATTCCATCTCCCATCTCCAGGTCTTCCTATGGTCCTTCCTAAGTGTGAAATGCACTTCCTCCTTAACTCCTCCTCTTAGAATCCTTAGTAGCTTACTCCAAAGCCCAATTTGAGTTCTACCTAGATGACTACCAGTGCATCTCAGCCCTCAAATTTTTATTTATTTATTTAATTTATTTTTATTTTGTATATATTTTGTATCCACATATATGCATGGATCTTGTTCATCTCCCCTCCCCACCCCAAAAGTAAGCTCATTGAGGACAGGGACTTTGTATTTTTTCTATCTCTAGTGCCTAGCACAGAGTTCCAGCATACCAGATGATTAAAAAATACTTGATTGGTTGATTGATAATAGTCAGCAAAGCCAAGTTCTTTGATATCAAATCCCTGTGCAGTGCTAGATTGCCCCAAATGAGAGTGGACAGTGCATGAATTGTAGACAGCTAGGCTGGGCTTAAGTGCCCAGAGTTAGCCTGAGAATCCTAGTAACTGGGTATCAGATCTGTCACATGTGGGAGGGTTGCCACGGTAATGCTGCCTTAGAGATGGGCTTGGAATCTTCCTGACAAGCTTGGGCACTGCAAGGAAGGATATTGTCTGCCAGGCATGGCCAGTGAAGCACAGGGCACCATGAGCTAGGAACAGAAGATGAAAGCCCAACCCCTGGTCTATTAGGAAGGGCAGGTGAATGGATGGTTCACTCACCAGCTTCTCAATGTTGACTAATCCGTCCAGGAGAGTCTTGCTGCCTTCGTGCAAGAATGTCAAATCTATAGGGGGAAAGAGGAAGAGAGAATCGTGTATGGATAGGGGAGCCAAAGAAAACTCTTGAAAAATCACTGTAGTGGAAGGTTGAAGCAATTTAAGGTTTCTCCACACAACCATACAATATTCCATAGTCTTCTTTAGCCCAGAAGATTTCAGACTTGGGATTTAGAATCAGGATTTAAGCCAAGGTTCCTTAACCTAGTGGCCACAGACTTCATGGGGGTCCATGGGTAGATTCTAGGGAGTATGTGAACTTGAATGGTAAAAAACATTATATCTTCATATGAGTTTAATTAATTTGTTTTGTTGTTCTTTGAATTTTATTTTGTTCATTTACAAACATTCTTTGGAGAAGGGGTCCATAGGCTTCACCAGACTGCCAAAGGGATCTATGACACACACAAAAAGGTTCAAAAGCCCTGGTTTTAGGTTCAGGGGATATCCTGAGGGGTTGAAGCATTGATGAAAGGTCATGAAGGGTAATGACTGAAAGACTCTTCACCTTTGAGGATCAGAGGCACGAAGGGGATCACTGGTGGCTTCATCTTAGATACAACCTCTCTGTAACTTTTGTGGTTCCTGCAGGGGTCCTAGAGAATAAGAATAATGACTGAAATATATACAGCTTTCAGGTTTACACACTGTTTTGAATATTACTTCATTTAAGCTTCATAGTAGCCCTACTGAGACAGGTAAAATTTTTATTGACCGTTCCTGTGATTTCATCAACATAGGGGACTCAAAGATAGGAATTTTCCTTTTCAATCAACATATTCTCTTCAATTTAAAGCATCAGAGGGGTTGCTAGGTGGCGCTGTGAATAGAGCACTGGCCCTGCAGTCAGGAGGACCTGAGTTCAAATCCAGCCTCAGACACTTAACACCTATTAACCATGTGACCTTGGGAATGTCACTTAACCCCAATTGCTCTGCCTTCCCCCCCTCCAAAAAGCAAAACTAAAATAAAAACAAATTAAAGCATCAAAGTTGCTTCAGACATTAAATGACTTGCCCAGGGTCACACAGCCAGCAGGTATCAGAGGTGAGACTTAACCAACGTCTTCCTGAATTTGAGGCCAGTCCTCTATCTACTAACTGATGCTGCAAGTGAGGAAACAGGCTCATTGAAAATAACCATCCTTTAGTCACAAGCTAAACCAATGTAAGAAGAAGAATCTGAGCCCTGCTTCCAAGTCCATCTCTGTAACCACTCTGTCAGTTGGTCAGGGATCAAAGACCTGACATTCCCACTATCAACTGCTCCTACTCCCTTTCTAACCTTCCTGCCTCAGTTCCCTCTCTGACCATGTGGCTGGTTTTGGGCACAGGGGAGTGGGGGGTGGTGGCTGCTCTTCCAGCTTCTCACAAATACACACCTCCCTTACATCCTTTTCCATCTACTAAAAACCTGGGTTGGTCAAGTAACAAGAGGGTCCCTGGAATTCTAGAGAGGTGAGCATATTTGTATGTACATGTGGGAGGAGGGTAGAAAAAGCAACCATACTCACTGTCAAATTCTCAAATTTTCGGAACAAGTTCTTGAATTTCCCAGGAAGTTTCTGAAGAAAAAAGTTTGAAGAAAGGAAAGGAAATGTTTGAAGAGAAGGCACTAGTTTCAGGGCAGCTTTACCTGGGGAGGTGGTGGATGGAGGGGGATGACCAGTTTGCCCAAAATGTAAGCTAATGGGGTGGCAAATAAAGAAAGGGACAAGGAGATTCCAGCTTCGTTTGAGGAGTTAATAATGGCATAGAGAGAATTGTTGGGAATAAGGAAGCTAGAATCTTGATATGGAAGAAGGGCTAGAACCCAAGGTAAAAGGGAGTCAGGAAAGGAGGGAAAATCCTAGAGGGCAGGGCATATCCCCTCACCTCCCAGGTGAGCCGAAGGCGGCTGACAGCAGCATTATCCAGCCCCATAATCACAGCATAGAAAGACAACAGGTCCTGATTTTGTTTACAGCTGTTTAGAGTAAGGTTTGAGGGAATGGTGAGCAGGTTTTAGGGACCCAGACCTTTCCCAAATATAGGGCCCCCCTTCCTTGCTTTCCCAGTCAGATTTGGGGCTCACATGGCTGCAATCTTGATGAACTTCTTGAGCAGCTGTGCTCGCTTCCCGAGAGGCTCACAGAGCAGAACCTCTGTGGCCACCCAGTGGGTGACCTCACTGCACCGTTGCAGCAAAAGTTCCAGGTTGGCTGTCTCCCGTCGGCCCCGCTCCCCGTGGAACACGTAGTCCACGAACTCCACCTAAGCCACCAGACAGTTCGAAGAAGAGGGAAGATAGGTAGCATGGAGAAGAGTGTAGAAAAGACAGAGGGAAAGACAACAGAGTTGGGGAAGACAGAGGTTGAGGTGTGTGTGATGGAGAGGACAGTGGATGGGGACATCCAAGGGAAAGTATATAAAGGATAAAGGCAGGGACATTGAATTGAGGGCAAAGGGAAGTCAGTACAGAAAGGATGGAGGAAGACAAAAATAACATTGGTACGAGATCTGCCAGTCCTCTCCCAATTTATCGCCCAGCCTTGGTCCCCTTTCTCCCCTCAGCCATCTTTTCCGTCTAGCCCGCTTCCCTTTCCCCACTTCCTACCACCTATCCCACCTCATGCACACATCTGAACAGTTCCCAGTGGAAGGCAGTGAGGTGATTGGCAATATCCTCTGGCTCCACTCGGTGAATCTCTGTGTCCCCAGGGGATACCTGGATCTCCTCAGGGAGGGGCACCTGGGTGTAAGGAGCACAAGGGTGTCCTCAGGTGAGCTACTCATGTACATGGGTCTCCTCTTCCCCCTGCTTAGCAAAACTGGAGGTGGGAGTAGGGAAGTCTTACCAATGCTTCATAACAGTCCCGGGTACAGGCGAACAGGTGGCTATTGATGCCCAAGGTGGTAAAGACACAATCCTCACTGGGCTGTAGCAGGACTTTCTCTGTAGGCAAAACCCAAAACCCAGTCCTTCAATCAATGGTCTAGGATTTGAAGATTCCTGGTTCTTCTTTCATACAACAATCACTGAAACACCCCCACTCTCAGTACATTGGGACCACATCTACGCTGGTAACACCTTCTACAGAGCTCTCCCTCAGATGTAGGGAAAACAATAAATCAAACTAGCAGTAACTTGCTGGTTGGGTCAAGATTGACTTTGTATATCTCATACCTAGCACTGTTCCTGGCACATAATAGGCATCTGGCAAATGCATGTTCATTTGTTTTAAATAATTTTTTGACATCTTTTGTTTTCATAGAGGCAGCTAGGTAACACAAGGCATCTAGCACTAAACCTGGAATTAGGAAGACCTGAATTCAAATTCTGTCTCAACTACTTACTACCTGTGTGACCCTGAGCAAGTCAGTTAACCTCTCTCAGCCTCGGTTTCCTCATCAATAAAATGGGGATAATACAAACCTCCCAAGGTTATTGTGAGGTCAAAATGAGATAACATATGTAAAGTGCTGTGTAAATCTTAAAGCAATATGTAAATGCTAGTTTTAAATTTTTTTTACATTACCCAAATTTTCCCCTGTATTTCTTCCCTCAGAGTGAAATGCCACATCAATGAGGTAGATTGAATTGAATTCACATTGATTCAATTTATTCCTTTGTAAGAGGATGGGGGTTGAACTAAATTATATCTTAGATCATCATCTGCTTTCAGATCCTAAAATTCTAAAATGACTAGTTACATGTTCTTTGAATGTGGGGATTTATCACATTTTATCAGCAAAAATTCCATTGGAATTTCTAGACCCCTGTCATATCATCAGAAGATTCCCAACCCAAAGCTAGGTCAGTGGCATCAACCTCAAATAAAAATGGGGACCACTAAACCATACTTAAGGATTCTTGTTCATGCATATTGACTTATAAAACCACGTGTATAACTAAATCAGATTGTTTGCCATCTTGTGGAAAGGGGAGGGAAGAGAGGAAGGGAGAAAAATTTGGAACTCAAAATCTTATCTTTACGTGTTTATTTTATCTTTTTTTATCTTTTACTTATCTTTACGTGGAAAAAACAAAACATCATTTATTTTGAAAAAGAAAGAAAAAAGAACCACATAGTAACATTATCTATGTTCTTTTGTATTTTTATTAATTTTAAATATTGCCCAATTACATTTCAATATGGTTTGGGGGCATTCAGGAATGTTGAGACCACCTAGGACTCCCTCCGACATAGGATATACTAGTCTTGTGGGTTTATATCAGACTTATCTGAATTTCTAAAACAATAATAATAATCCCTTTTACATTTGTAGAATCCTTTCCCCTTTTTTTTCTTCAAAGCACTTCTCTCATTCTTATACTTTGAGTACCTTTTCAAGACAGTGTGGTAGGGGGAAATGAGGATTATTCTCCCCTTGTTACAGATAGAAAAGTTAAGGCTACAAAGACACAGTAGGCTTAATGTGTTGTTGTTACTACCCTAGACATAGAAGCCCCTTCAAGTGGCTTTAGCCTCTAAGACAAAGAACTGCCTAAATACCCAGATAGAAAGCAACCTGTTTAAGGTAACTCAGAGACTGTGATGGAACTGGTCTCCTGACTCTGATAAGCCCTATTTATTCATTTCTGTTCCAGAAAGCCAGGTCCATCTCTGTAATGATACCTTCCCTATCTAGAATCCCCAGCTACATTCCTGTAACTCCATCTCATCCCCATACCTCACTCACCTCCTGAGGATGCCACAGCCACAAGAATGAGGGATTCCTCACGTCCTGCTGACTCCTCTGAGTATTGCAGCTTCTCTGACACTGATCCCAGAATGTCTTGTACTGAGGCTGATAGGCGGCTTCGGATTGTCACATATGAATGGTCAGGCATGTAGACCCTGCAGAAGACTGAAAGGAAGAAGTAGAGAAGGGTGGTTTGTTATAGGAGAATACAGTGATCAAATCCAGCTCTCACTGTCTCCTTACTCTTTGCCACCTGGGCGTTACATCTTTGGTAGCTAAGGGAAGATACAATGGTACCATGGCAATAGGCAAGTCCATTTTATCACCTTCCATTGGGAACTATTCCACTGCATGCATGAGGTAGACTGAGGTGTGATATGAGGGTAGATATAAGGGAGAGGATGACTGGGGCAGAGGGGAAAGTATGGATATACAATTTGAGAGATTCCCCTGAGGAATTACTGAATCCAAAGAAACCCCATTAGCGGCTCCATGACCTATTATGACTTCTCAGAAGGACCCCAGAGAAATCCAGTGAAGATGCTAGGCATGGAACATACAACTTTTCTGGGATCGCTACTCTCCCACATACCCATAGATAGCACTTACTTTCATCTGAGCCCCGAAAAGCCACCCGAGTTTGCAGACAGGAGTCTATTCGGCGGAAGTGACGAAAGAGTGGCTTCACTTGCTTGCTGGGTGGTTGGCTCTCTTCTGGAATCCTGGCACCAGGTATAGCAGGCATCAGTGGGCACTGCCCCAGGAGAGGGTGCACCAAGCATCAGCCAGCAAAGATACCAGTCTAGGGAGCTGTGGCCAAATAGGCATTGGGCTCTGAAGCTGCTTTGAGGGAGAAGGCTATACCTTTCTAAGTGGGTGACGGGGTGAAGGAGGTATACTGGTATAACTGATAATGCCAGACATCTTGAGTCAATATTTCAAATAAATATTGACCTATCATTTAAGGTCCAAGTTAAATGCTGCATCCTCCAGGAAGTCTTCTGATTGTGCTAGTCTTTGAAATTCTGTAGCTCTTACCATTAGTACATATATCTTATGGCATTTTTTCATGTATTGCCTAGTAGTTTATGTACATGTCTTATCTTCCCCCAACTAGACTGCAAGCTCCTTGAGGGCAGGAGAAGTATTGTGTTCATCTTTGTATCTCCTCTGACCCTCACCCCATCACCATGCACAGGCCCTGAACATAGCAGGTATTCAGTAAGAATCTGCTCAATAAATATTTGTGTCCAAAACTGATGTATATGGACGATAGGAAAGAAATAATCCTGGATGTAGAAAACCCAGTTTCCCCCTCAAGGAAATTTGAGTAATGACCATTTTCTCCCTCCCCCCTACTCCAACCCTCACTTAAGTTCTACTGTCTCCACCAGCTGGTGTAGTCTCAGGGTGTCCTCTCGGAGATCCTGGTAGAGGGACTCATCTTTCATGATCAGTAGATATAGATCCTGGCGGGGGGGGGGGGGAGAGAATGCAACACTTCAGGGACCAGGTTAGGACCACCATGCCTAAACCCAACCTCTTTTCCCAAATTGGACCAGTCCTATCTCACACAGAAGTGGCTGGGGAGGGAAAAGGCTATGGAGCCACTTAGAGTGAAAGGCTTTGGCAGAGTGTGTGTATCAAATGTGTTTTTCTGGGGGTGAGTGGGTTCTATGTCTTCTCAAGTTACATGGCTATTCCAAGCTCATGCATATGAGCATTTTCCCCCAAGTATCTTTTTTCCTTGAGACCTCAGCTCAGAGAATATTTCTTCAATAGGAATAGTCCCCCTTCCTAAAGACCCTGGAACCTCCTAATCCCAGTTTCCTTTACCGTACTTCTAAGTGGGGTGGCACCCACCTTAATGATTCGACCAGCGCATTCTTCCTCCTGCAGTAATCCTTGGTATGTCTCCAGAAAGTGGAGGAGCACAGCCAAGCATGCCTGTTTCCGGCCTAGCCCCTCAGCCCCCTCAGTACCATCTGACTGAACAAAGCTGACCCTAAAGTTAAGGAAAATGGTACTACAAGACCAGACCCAGGAGGTCTACCCCTTCCTATCTTAGATTCTTTGCCAACCCTTCAATAAACTAAGGACTGGGAAGAAGAACGTCATCAATGACTTCATATTCCTCCTACCCCTTGCCTTGGGTCTTTGTGGATAGGAGAGAAAGGGGGTCAGAAGAGGATCCCTTCACTTGGGGCCAGAATACCCTACTTTCCCTAGCCTCAGCAACTTGCTCAGGGTAGGGAGTGGGCATTCCCAGTTTTTACACCATCAAGTCACTCCCAATTTGTGTTCCACAGCAGGTTGTCCTGACTCTACCTACCTCACTTAAGAATTCGCTTGGATCAAGGGCTCTTCACCTGTTTTATAGCATAGACTCCTTTGGAAGTCTAGTGAAGCCTTTGACCTTTTGTCACAATAATGTTTTCAATAACTGATGGAAATGTTAAATTTCAGTTAGATGTTAATTCAAAATAAAGAAGTCTTTTTTTTTTTTCAGGGAACTCTATCCCTGGAACCCTTAGGATGCCTCAGGGGGAACCCTTGGGTTAGACTCTGACAGGCTGGATCCTGGTGACAAAATCTCCAACAGGCTAGCTGGTGCCTCATTGCTTATAGCTGACCCTAAAATGACATACCAGGTGGTCCAGTATCTATAGCAAACCCCACAATAATCCAGCAGGTGGCCTGATAGTTAACTGTAGTGACTTTTTGGTGCTGGGGAAGTGCCCCAGTGACATGTAGCATGCATACTTCTGGCTGGCTGGGAACTGCTTCCAGACCCTCCCCAAAATTCCCAAAGAAAGGATATTACTGGTACAGCTCCTGCAGGAAGCGCTCAGTAGGGAGGAAGAGCGAGTGAGTGAGGACAAAATCATCCAGCAGAATGTCTGTACAGAGATTGGCAGGGCAGGTGTCAGAAAGGCACCGCCTGGCCCAGGAATGCCCGAAACTAAGAATGCTACCAGCTCCATGCTGCCCCACCTGCCAGGGGGCCAAATTCTCCTTCTCCACTCCCCCCCCCCACACTCTAGGTCAGAACCCCAGCCACCTGCCTGAACATGTTGAATACACCAAGTCACATATATGAACACTATTGCCTGCTGCTCCAAGGGCAGGGTTAGTAATCACTGCAGTGGCTAGGGAAGGAAGGTGGGGGGGAGAGAAAGGTGGGGTGGTGACAATGGCACCTTCATTTACTTTTCCTATAGAGCATTTCCCAACTAACTCTTCTACCCATTTTCTATGAACCCTGAGAGGGGAATGAGATATAATCTAACCTTTAAGTCACAGAAGCTCCCACCAGTACCGGGAGGGAATCTCTGGATCAGAGAGACCCCGTGGATAGAACTTGGGTGAAAAGAGAGGGGACTAGCAGCTATGTAGTGCTTTCTTCACACATACTGTCTTACTGATCTTCACAACAACCCTGTGAAGTAGATGCTACTATTGTCCCCACTTTACAGCTGGGGAAACCAAGGCAGAGAAAGGTGAAGTGACTTGCTTGAGATCATACCGCTAATAAGTGTCTAAGTCAGAATTTGAACTCAGTTCTTCCTGACTTGAAATATAGTATTCCATCCATTGTGCCAGCTAGTTTCTTTAAAATAGCAACTCATTGTCTTTCTCTTCTATCTCCTTCCATTCTTCCTCCCCCTCCCACACTTCACAAACACCTTCAAGTCCCAGTCAGGCAGGCCAGGACCAGCCCTGTAAAAGAGGCAGAGGCATAAGCCTGCCTGGCCTCTTTGATCCCAAAGCACGGAGTAAAAGTCCCATTGCCTCTGGGTGCCATAGAAGGTAAGGGTTAATGAGGGAGGGGAGGAGGAGTGGCCCTTCTTCCTCCCCATCCTAGGCCTGGCTCAGCCAGTCAACCAGGTACAAGGTCGCCCTGACTTGCAGCCAGTTTGGGGGTAGGGCAGGGCCACTTGGCACACAGACAGGAAGCAGGGAGGGAGCCAAGTGTCCTAGCTGGGGCAGGTTCAGGGTGGGTCTTCAGACATTGCTCTAGGGAGAAATCAACCCATAATATGACTCCTGGAATACCCATACAGTAGCCCTTGGTTTTAGCTGCTGGGCCAAGGTCCCTAGAACAAGCAGAGTCATAGAATCAAAGCCGTAAGGATCTTGGATGCCCAAATTTTAACTCAAGAAACATTTATTAAATCCCTAATGTTTTTCTGGCACTGTACTGGGTCCTGAGGATAGAAAGAGAGGCTCAGGGAGCCTAAAGCTTTTTTTTTTTTTTTAATAATGCCTAAAGCTCTACAGCTAGTTAGTAAGAGAGCCAGGAGTGGAACTGGGCCTCTTAACTCCTCAGTACAGTGTTTTTTCTACTGTACTCCCAGAATTTCAATGACCCCCTCAAAGACTAGGAAGTTTCTGTTGATTTACAGAGGTGTCTACCTCATGGCTGCCACCTTCCCCCCCGAAAAAAATAACCCAGGATGGCTGTAGCACTAAAGGGCTAAAAAATCCAGGAGAGTTAGTCGTACATTAGGTTGGGGGTCCTCTACACCTCCCCTTTGCCCTATCATGTTAAAGCTGCTACAGCAGCCACCCCTCCATGACATACTGGTTCATCTTTCCCCAACTCCCTCCCTCCTATAGATCTGCAGAGCTCATGCTTGGCTGCCATGATCTCCTGCCATTTTGCTGTCTTTTCACCTCCAACACATACATACGCTGAGGAACTAGCCTGACTGGAGGCCCAGAGCCAAAGGGTACAGACTAATATGGTGTCTTTTGGCCAGGTTCAGGTGTAAGAAAAAAAAAAAGTCATCATCTCCTCCCTTTGCTACCTCAGTGGCCCTAGCTACCCTGCTGAACTCTGTGAGAAAATGAAGGCAAAGGGAATTCCTTGTGCTTCCCTAGGACAGATACCAGGAATAGCATAACATTCCATCCAGACTATTCAATTTGTAAGGGAACCAGGGAGAGAGAAATAGAGAACAGCTTATAGGGTGGGGGCTATAGTTTGCTATCTGTCTGCAAAATGAATTGTGTCATATACATGCATACAGAGAGAGAGAGAGAGAGAGAGAGAGAGAGAGAGAGAGAGAGAGAGAGAGAGAGAGAGAGAGTGTGTGTGTGTGTGTGTGTGTGGTAGGCAAGAAGTTGCAGTTAGGGGAGCTATGTGTCTCTCTGATATTTTTCTAATTAAATCAAAAAGGTGTCAGCTCCCCAGGGCATCTACAACCTGAGCCAAAAGGAAGGGACTCAGGTGTCCAGGAAATCTAGGAAAGGAATTACACTCTCCCTACTTGGGGTCCCCTGTGAAAGAATAAAGGGAGGGAGGAGTCTGATGCTTCTTCATTCCTTTTCCCATATTCCTGATTCCCTTCCTCATTTTCCGGACTTCCTTTTGCCTGCCAGATGGCTTAGCTACTTAACCCAATGCCTTATTGTTTCTGGGCCTCAGTTTCCTAAACCGATATTAGAAGTAGGGGTGGTAGGAAGAACACTATAATCAGTCAAATAAAGACTTCCTTGGGTATATTTATATTAATAAGGTAAGGCTTTATGCCGAACTCTGGGACTTGGGGAAAACTGAATCAACTAGAGAGGTCCCTTTGGCACCCCAAACCTGCTACTTACATATCGCCTATGTCCATAAGCAAGTCTATCCCTACACTTTCTTATTTGCATCAATGAGGATACCTTTCTCCACCAGGGACCTTTCAGGCAGCTCAGGTCATCACTTATGGCCATCTGACAGTGACCATCCAAAAGCACAGCCCTAAGCATCAGTTTTGGGAGTTGCTAGACTGAGCTATGAATTCCTCTGTGAAGTTCACTTCCAAGGGGGTCTTCTTTTTGTCTAAGGGTTGCATTAGACTGGTTCCCACTTCTCAAGTCCCACTCTAAATGGCATTTTTAGATGCTAGGCCCCAGGACTGGGGTGGGAGTGAGGATGACTTAAAATCAAGGACTCCTAAGGCTCTGCAGATGGAATGCCTCAGTGGAAGAGGAAGGCTAAGTTCTGAATGGCACTGGGGTGATAACCAGGTAGGAAGGGATCAGACCCTTATTTTAAATAACCAGAGTAGGTCAAATGTGAGGGGATACAGGTAGAGACAGGCCAACTTCTCTTGTCCAGGAACACACTATACAGTATTCCTGTTAATCCCGCACTCCCCAACAGACACAATATGTCCAGGGTAACCCAAACCTTCATACTCCATTCATGATACATCCTGAGGCTTCACTCTCACTAGGGATGTTCTCCCCCACCCAACTCCCCCTATCCCCCCTACCCCCAGTCAAAGGATGAAGAAGACATATTTCCCCTTCCTTTCCTGTCCTCAGGACTGGTGCAGTAGCCTTGGCCAGTTGCTTACCTGAGGTCCCACTGTCCCTGGGAGCCCCTCCAGCCAGCCGCTCTAGGATTCGGTTCAGCAGATGCTCCGGCTGGTCGAGGGCCCCCAGAGGAAGCCAGGGAGGTGGAGTGAGGGGCTCCCCTGGGGACAGCTCGTCCGATGAGTAGGAGGAAGGGGAGCGAAGAGGCCCCCCTACTCCAAGTGGGCCGGACCCCGGTGCTTCATCCAGCTGCAACCAGCAAGGTCCCCCTCCTACTGGCTCCCCAGCAGTCCTGCCAGGTTCTCCCTCTTCCTCCTCCGTAGGCGGCTCCAGCCCGGGTTCAGCCGGGGATTCCCGGAGAAAAGAAGGGAGCAGCAAGCGAGATACACTTTGGCGTCTCTGCAATTGTCGGGGTCCCCCCACTGGGCCACTACCTCCCGCAGGCCCTCCTCCCCCTCCGCCCCCAGGTCCGCCACACACCCCAGTACCCCCTCCGGTTCCTGTTCCTACAGCCCGCCCAGCCAGCTGCGACGTCTGCTTCTTCAAAAATTTTTCCAGCGGCTTCATACCCCAACCCCCCCGCCCCCGCCGGGACCGCCGGGAGGACCCAGGTGTCCGGGCCGTGGGCGGGGGGTAGCGCAGGGATGCTTAGAACCGAAGTGGGGCAGATCGAAGGGTTGTGTCAGGCGCCGAGACCAGGGAGCTGAGGTACCCGCGGCTGGTTGGCAGCTGGCTGGAGTCCAATGTCCAGTGCCCCCAAGAGATGCCAGCAGGAAGAGAGACAAGCTCTCAGCAGCCCCCCATGCCTCTTCAAACGGTACGGGCCCAGGAGGGTGGCCCGGGTATGGATCCAGTGCCCCTTAGCTCGTGGGCCCCGGGGCCCGGCTGCTGCAGTAGAGACGGCAGGCGTATAGCAAGAGCCGAGGACAGAGAGGAGGCGGCGGCGACGGCTGTGCTCCCGGCCCCCGGGAAGGTGGCAGAGCTGAGGCCACGCCCCTTCGAGTCGAGACCCACCCCTATTCCCTCCCAGGTTCGGCCCCCCGTCCTTGGACACGCCCACGGGCAGCGCTGGGCCAAGATGTGGCACTTTGGAGAGATCTGGAGCTGAAGTGGGGTCAATGCGGACAAGAAAAGATGTTCACAAATGGGGGGTGGGGTGGTGGCATGGTGTACTACAGAGGCCAGAATTTGTCTCCCAACCTAGACCCGTGAATCTAGTCAGGCTTCATTTGAAGGGTGATCTGTGGTATAGACATTTAACTCTCCTCTAGCTCTATTCATCCATGACGAATTAACTGGCTGGATATTGTCGTCTTCATCCCTATTTCCTATTTTCAAGCATATGCACCGTAGGAAAACTGGCATGGGCAGGTTCAATCGCTACTGCACACCCTCTTGAGAATTTTGTGCAATAATCTCTTGGCTGTTGGTGCTGTCCAGCAGCAGAGCAGGATACAGTGGGGTGGTGGCTCCTTGCTCTCTCAGAAACCTGACAGGACACAATGAGGTGGTGCCTGGTTGCCCTCTCTAGGGCAGGTATGAGCAGATGAACAAGTTTTGGCAGGTCAGGCTGGGTAAGGAGCAGCAGCCGCCAGGTGGAAGAGACCAACAGTTCAAAGGCACCTGGGCACAACTGGCAACAGGAGCTGGGATCCTGAATATCAGTGAGGAGTACTCAACAGTTACCTGTGGCTGGCAACAGCAACTGAAGGCACAGGATTGGGAACACCCATTAGTTATCAGGCAGAAAGGGCTGTCTGGACATTGCAGTCTCACATGCTGACTGGATCTGTAAGTCTTCTACACGTTACAGACCTGATACCCAAACTAAAATTCTGCCCCTAAGGTAAATTATTAAGGGTAGACTTGAGTTGTGTACAGGGTAGTGTGGGGATGGGCATTATTAGGTTGTGCTCTGTGGGAGAGGTGAGGTAGTACCAGCCTTGGGCAATGCCCCACCCCTGTTTACTCTGCCATGGTCTAGGGTGGGGCTGGGGAAAGCAGGGAGTGGTGGTAGAATTGCACTAGATGCATATACATGTCTATGCATGTGCATGCCAGTATACATGTGTGCTAGGTGTTCACACAAATATAGTCATGCATAATCATGTCAGTGGATTTTTGAGAGGAGAGTAGAAGTGAGCATGTGTGGTCAAGGAGCTCCAGCAGCAAAAGGTTGGTCTCCTGGATCCCTTCTGTAGGACACCCGAATACCCAAGGACAATGGCTGCAACAGGGCAGCTAGAGTGGGCTGAAGCTCTGGAGGCAGCAGCTCTGTGTAAGCAAAGTGAGGGAGGTAGTGTGTAGCCTCACATGAGGCTGTTACCAGATTAATCTAGTTGCCTAGACAACGTCCCTGGGCAGGATTTGGGGCTGTCGGCTAGGGAGGGCAAAGGATAGGAATAGAGATTGGTTTAGGAAAGGCGGGAGCCTAGAGAATAGGACATTTCTATAACCTGGGGAAAATGGAACCTCCCTCCCCCAAATTCTAGTTAGAGTTTAGCCCAGATGGGCAGCCTGCCTCTCACTTGATAGTGGTGACAAAATGGTTTTGAGGAAGGGCAATCCTAGGCTATGCCAAATCCCTAAATTACCACACCTAAAGGTTTAACCCTTAGCTTTCCTAAAGGAGTTTGGACACGATTACCTAAGACTGACCATCCACAAATTCCCTTAATTCTTTCTGAAACACTATGCTGAGAGGGTGCTGAAAGCTAGGGGCTTTGCTGAGCTTGGGTTTCTTCTTGCCAAGCTGGTTACCAGGGCAACAGAGAAATGGGATCTAACTAAAGAGCTGGGAGAGCAGAAGAGGGGTGTGGAAGCACCTCACAGTCATTCCTCCTTAAGTCTGGCTGTTATCCTGAAATGCTCTCCTCACCCCCTAATAGGACACATGGTCCATCCCACAGTGAGCCAAAAAGGAAAAGATGGACTTCAAGGAGCGAAGCTTGTGGTTACTCAACATGGGGCAGAACTGAGAAGGCTCAGATTGCTTGATTTTACAGGAAGAAAGCACCAAGAAGTTTAAATTTGGGGTTGTAGCCCACATAACTGGGTCCAGGTGATGCCAGCTCCACACCAAGCTCTAATGTACCATCACTCTGAAGCATCCTACAGTAACCACACAGACTGTTAGTTTTCTATAGGGGACATTGTTATCTGTTTCCCCTGCATAAAGAATATAGCTAGAATAAGCGGATAGAAAAAAACCCCCACCACCTTGCTCATTTACTTTGAAGGTGAGATTACCCCAATTCCAGATTTAGAGGACAAGGTAGTTGTACTGCCACCTGGGGATCAATCCCCCAAAGCAGCATTCAGAACATTGGTCGTACAATTGTCACTGGGTACACTAGGGACCACAATACTGACTCCTACCCTCTACCTTAAAGCCCTGGGGAGTCTCTTGTCTCCCCATCACACCTCTCTACAACCTTCGCATCCCAGAAGGTAGGACCATGGTCAGAGGAGATGCCAAGTCAGGAGCCCTTACATAGTGTGAACAGTCTTCCTCACCTCTGCGTGTTTTGATTTCTCTGAGGCCTGTGAGGTGCTGATTTTTCTCCAACATTAAGAAACTAAGTATCTGAACGTTGCTTTAAGAATCTAGTCCAATTCAATTATCAGGAGGTGGGGTAGTACAGTGGAAAGGGTGATAGTTCTGGAGTTAAAGGACCCGAGTTTAAATCCCCACTTCTGAAACTACATGGGTGACTTAGGCAAGTCCCTTAATCTCTGAACCACTTACCTCTTCTCTAATTAAATGAGGCAGCAGACAGCAGACTAAGGTCCCTGCCAACTCTAAATCCATGATTTTATGAATCATTTCGAATCCCCAGTTAAGACTAATACAAAACAATCAAGGTAGTCAGATTTCCCATCTAAAATTTATCATCAGGAAGTCACAAGGTAGATCACAAATAAACACTCCTCAGAACAACAAAAAAAAAATGAAAAAAGAAAATCCCAGAGAAAAACACATGGTTCAATAGACATAACCATCACAGTGTTATAAGGTCTGGGAGACTGACTGGTCATGTGCCCCTTGGGCTCAAGGCAGCAAGAAAATAGCCTATAAAAGTGGCAACCAGCAATTAGTTTCCAACAGAGGGGTTTTTCTTAATTATGTCAAGTAGGAAGGAAATGGCAGAGTCCCACTCCCTCCCCCCACATATACTTTTTGACTGAGCCCATGGCCAAGAAGACTTGAACAGATGATCAAGCCAAGCTGTTGGAAAGCAGAAGAAACTAGATAGTGACTATGCTGAGGCGAAATGGCCACTACATTCAGATTTTATAGCAGGTTGGGGATAGCAGTCAAGCAGCCTCTAGCAACTGCATCTAGGAAGTCTTCTGCAGAGACAAGAGTTAAGTTGCCCTGAGCCCAAGGAGCACCTGATTACCTTTTGGCCTTGAGCCTAGCTGATATGCTACCTTTTTTTTTTAATTGAAAGGGAGGCTCTCAAGGTATAAAAGAAATTAAGTAAAACAGGTAGGGAGCATTGCATCCAGGTTTCAGGGCCAAGTGGATGGGGGAGCTACTTGGGAATGTAACCCTCAGAAGCAGTTGCCTGAAAGGAGGCCTTGGTCTGCAGCAAATGGGGGTGGGAGGAATGAGGCTCAAAGGCCTACAGTTCTTCCTGCTTCACTGCACTGATTTGCCCTAGGCACTTCGAAGAGAGAGCCCTAAGGATGTATATGGGAGGATATGGGTGAGGATACCATTACTCTATCCTCCCCACTCCCAAGAGCACCAGGTCTATTGCCTCTCTCCAAAAGTAGAGAAATTGCACCTATCTAAACTAAAATCATCACAGCAGATAGTGGGATCCAAATCCCTACAAGCTGAAAATGGAAGGTAGGGCACTTCTATTGACCCTGGGCCTTTTTCAATGCTATACTCTGCTGAGAGTTATATGTCCATGGGGTTGGGGAAGAGTTAGAATTTAAAAACATACAAGAACAACAAGAAGAGAAACCAACAAAACCGAAGAAAGACCAGCTCCTATGAAGACCCTGGGTGGGGAAAGAGCTGACTGTTACATTCATTTTCATCTGGGAGGGACATGGTAGGGAATCTAAAGGGAACCCAGAGCAGCTGGTAAACTTTGCAGAATGAGTTCATTTCATTTTTTTTTTAAAGGAAAAAGGAAGAATATTAAACAGCAAGCAAAGGTTTTTTCATTCAACATCTTAAACAAGGAAAGGACAAGAAGGTGCCCACCATGGGAGGGAAGGACATTTCAGTCCCAGGGCAGGATGGAAGGAGGTAAAGATCAGCAGCAGAGACATGAGCTTCTAGGTCTAGAGACAAGGGTACAAGAGCTGGCTGGCTGGCTGACTAGGGCCTTCCCTCCCCTTCGTATAGACAGCCACTCCCACCAAGAGGAGAAAGGTGTCCTTATTTTCCCATCAAAGCCTATTCCCAAGAAGAGGTAAGGCTGCTTTTCATTGTGGGTATGTGACAAATCTGCTTGCTGATGGGGGCCACAGTATCATCAGAGCACTCCCAGCAGCAGGTGGCCTGATGTATCTTTCATCTTCTGAGGTCTCACTTCTGCTGTTCTGAAAGAGTAGGAAAAGAGGAAGAACCACCACAGCATTAATACACCTTCCTAGGCCAACCACAGGATGTTTTCAAAAAGTGAGAGAGATCGCTAAAGACCATATTCTAGAATGATGAGAATCCTGACACTAAACTCCTAGGATTGGTTCTGTTGCAGTATATACCCCCTTTCCTCATAAGGCCTGGTTCACCCTTCTCCTGCCGTCCTTTCTGTATCCCAATCCTACTTCCCACATAATTTCTTCACTCCACCAGGTTATGCAATGCTATTAACAGCTTCTATTTCTTCAACTCTGCCCCAAGGGTACCCTAAGTAACAATGTTAAAGTCAATTCAATAAGGAAAGTACTGGTGGATTCAAGATCCCTTTTGGTTTTTCCATAGATTTACCAGCTATCCCATGAAACTCCAACTACAAAAGAGTATTATTAGGCATGCCTGAAAGCCCTGTTTTCATTAACGACAACAAAAAGTAGCAAGTATAAGGTTTTTGTTTTTTGGTCTTTTTGGAGGGGTGGAAGCAGGGCAATTGGGATTAGGTGACTTGCCCAAGGTCACACAGCTACTAAGTATCAAATGTTTGGGGCCTGATGTGAACTCAGATCCTCCTGACTCCAGAGCTGGTGTTTTATTCACTTCGCCACCTAGCTGCCCCCAAGGTTTTGTTTTTTAAAGCAATAACATGACAGTGTTTGATCATGTCATATTTGTACTTACTTTTTATGTGGTGTTAGATTTAAGGTATTTAGAAATTCAAATTAACTGGAACCTCTGCTTACAACCTGAAATAAAAAGTTAAAAGAGTTTGGTAGCAGTGAAACACACCAAGCACTTTTCCCTAGGCTCCCACCCAAGGACAGGGAAAGTACATTGGGGAAAGGAGGAGCACAGTGATATGCTGCTAGAATACTAAGCTAGTCCAGAAGTTGTTATACCTCAGGTGGTGGGGGTTTGATGGTGACTGGCTGGGATGTCCGTCTGGGTGGAGAAGGTTTCGGCTGCACCTGTTGCTGGACTGGGCTATAATAGGTTACTCCTCCATACACCTGAGACTGAGCCTAAGGTCCAACATGGGCAAGGAGATAAAAGGAAAATGGGTTAACTTGAGCATAATGGAGACAAAACTTGACATACAATAGAATCCAAATAAAACAATCTTTAGAATTATAGAGGTTTCTAAGCAATTCCTTAAAAATGACAATTTTTGTCTCCGTAGGCCGTTTCCTATTTTTGAGTTGTCCTCCTACTCCAGTAGATTATATGATGATAAGGCAGCTAGGTAGGCGCAGTGGACAGAGCAATGGTCCCAGAGTTTGAAGAACCTGAATTCAAATCCAACCTCAGACACTTACTAGCTATGTGACCCTGGGCAAGTCTTACTTAACCCTGGCTGCCTCAAAAAAAAAAAAAGAGAGAGATTATGTGATTACCACTTGCTTCAATTAAGATTCCCTAAGTCCCTGGCCAGGAATCTCAAAGCTCTGAAACTTCAAGCCACCTAGTCCAACTGGTACCTGAACAAGACCTCTTCCATCAAAGTGGTGTGAGTGATCATTCCTGCCTTCCCTTGAAGAACTCCACTGAAAGAGAAGCCATTACCTCCCAAAGCAGCCCATTCTACCTAAAGATAGCTTCTAGAAAGTTCTTCTTATATTAAACCTAAACCTACCTCTCTGAAACTTCCACCTTAGCACTTAATTCTGCTTTCAGAGGCCAAAGCAAGTCTCTTCCTTTCCTAATTATAACCCTTTAAATACTTGAGAATAGGTCTCATTGCCCTATTCCCCTCCAAGTTAAATGTCTCCAGGTCCTTCATTTGGTCCTCAAATGGCATGATCTTGGGTTCTTAATAACCTGATCACACTTTCTGGAGACTCTCCAGCTTATTAGCCTTTCTGGAAACTGTGGAGGGCAGTGTTCTGATGCTAGGGTATCTATCAAATGGTCATTTCTTCTGAAATTTCAAAACTTTGTTCCTTGTTCCTACAGCCCTTTATTTCCACCCTGCCCCTGATCAATAGCTTTGGTTGTGTCTGATCTTCCCTACTAGACTAAGCTGCAAGTGATTCTTATTTATCTTCATATCCATGACAACACCTGGCATGTGACATCTTGACACATAGGTGTTTGATAAATATCATGAATGAATATAGATGAAGAAATGCCATATAGTTCAATAGGAAACATTTACTAAATGCCTATTTACTGTGTGAAGGGTACTGTGGCCCTGAGTGGATCCTGCCACTAACCAAAAATCTTATATGAAAAAAACAATAAAAGAAACTGGATAGGGTCTAATAGGTAGTACAATGAGGAGACTGGACTATTGCAGGATGTCTTGGTCCCTTACATATCTTGAGATTTATCAAAGAAGTTGCATCTCCTCATCATCATGGGGAATTTGAGGACAGTATTACAATTTGCTAGTCACCTTACCTGGGTATTAGGGTACAGGTGAGGAGGTGGGGGAGGGGGCAGTGCCCCTGGGGCATATGGATAGCTGGGACTGCCAAAGTTCATGACACTTGCAGCGGAGAAGTAGGTAGGGGCAAGCAGCTGCTGGGGCGGTGGCTGTCCTGGGGACATGGATACTGGTGGGGGGTACAGACCCGGGTTAGGCAGAGGTGCTGGCGTCTGATGGGGATGTAAACCTAGACAGAGAGAATGGAATATTAAAAAAGGGGAAGAGAATACTGTTACTGTGATAGTTCCTAAACCTACTGGCCACAAACAGGGATGAGAACTCTCCTAAGCTATTCAAGACTGATTTTGGTGTCTTCCTCTTAAGAAGTAGAAAAGGTTCAGGTCACACAACAGCAGCCACCAGGATGTCTCATGTACCCTGCTCCTACAACTCTACCTGCTGAAAAGGAAATCAGAGGCATAAACTTACCAGGGTGAGGGAGATGCATTTCTGGTTGTACAATCATGCCCTGAGGAGGCATTGGCGTAGGGCTGTCACTGTGGGTATAGATTGGTCCCTGGAACTGCACTGCAAGATATCACAGGGGAATTCACTAATAGAGATTCTCATTCCCAACCTCACATAGGCAAATTCCCTTCTCCTCCAAACAATACTCTTGTAAAGATTTTCTTAGTGTTCTATCTGGAAGAACAGAACAAGCAACTTCCTGATGCCCACATTCAGGTGTTGGAGGGAATAAGCTGTCCAAGAATCTACTCTCAATCCAGAATCAGGACTTTGATAAGAAGCCTAGCTCTAAGAAGTCTTGAAACTCACATGGGTCATAGTAGTGCCCTTCCATGATGCTGATGTGCACAGGTGGGGCTGGTGGTTCAGGGACAGGTCTCTGACGCTGGGAAGAATATCGCTTGGCTCGACCACCCTGAACATTCTGAAAGAGAGAATAGCAAAGGTTAGGTGAAAGCTAGCTCTTATAGGCTTATCTCTTCCTCCCCCCCTTCCCCCAGCTCAGTAAAAACTGTCCAAGAGATAACAAGGTCTATTAACTGGGGGGGGGGGGAAGGCCTTTCCTGGACACCCCTGAGACAGTAGAGAGTGACAGCCTGCAGGGATTACTTCGTTGGTCCTATCAACGCTATAGTTTGGGTTAAAAGACTGCACCAAACCACAAACTAAACTTGTCCCTCCTCTGATTTCTCATCCCTCTTCTTTACCATTTCTTCCATACGGTTAAACTGAGGTGGAGGGCCTGCTCCCAGGTGCATGTGGTTGGGAATACCTGAAACACATACAAAAAACTTGTTCACTGGATAGCAGAAGACACAAACACAGCATTCCAGGATGATACCAGGCAAGGGTGGGTAGGGAGTGAGGGTGGTGTAGACTCCAACACTGGCAACAGTTCTTTTGACTCTGAAGTAGAGAAAATCCCCTTCAAACCATATCTGCTTTCTGTTAACACCAGTACTAGCAAATTTACTACCTTCTCCTGTTATCATGACATAGCAATGATACCCCCTTAAAAAATGAATTCAGTGTCATGGTCAATTTTGGAATGCTTTAATACATGTTTTAATGTTCTTTTTTCTTTCTCAAAGTGGGGTGAAAGTGGAACAGAAGAGATAGGAGGGAGAGAATGAAGACCTCAAAATATTTTTTAAATTAAAAAAAATTAGAAAAAAAGAGAAAGTTCAGTAAGGAAGCTCATATTTAAATCTTTTCTTATGAATATTTTCTTAGGCTGCAATAGTTAGCTCATTACAACAAAACAGGTAAACTACCAAGACTATCAGTTTGGGGTTAAGAACTGGAAAAAGGGGCATATTTTGTCAATCTACATAATCTGACCACATCCTAGATCTGAAGGCCTTGAGTAGGAGTTCTGTAACCATTCCCATCTGGGGAAGATCATCTAAGTCAGATAAGTAAAGGCTCTATCTAGCTCCTGACTAGCAAGAGAAGGATATCTGGCTAAAGATGCACTTCACTCCTTCGCCAATTTTCTAGTCCCAACCAAGACAAGGATTCCACATCTTGTTAGGGTGGGAGCTGCTACAAATCTCATCTGAAAAGTGAATGAATGAGGATTCCTAAACTCTAAACCGCAGTGAGGCACTTTCAGGATCAAAGAAGTCACTCACATCCAACCATCTAGTGGCAGAAGAAGGACTGAAATGACCACTGGAGGGCACACTTTAGCAGTGGGGACATTCCTAAGCATGAAGACTGTCTGGCAAAGAGGATGTTCTTCCAAAGGGAATTAAAAAATACTAACTCAAACTAAAAGAGTAGTTTCTGTCTTAGAGAACCAACTTCTATTATTAGCTTAAAAGGGCAAAACTCTTCATCTTTATCCATAGTACTCAATTACAGAACTCTGAATATTAGAAGTGAATAGCGTGAAAGAATCAATACTTTCTTAAAATATACAAGTGCTTTAGAGTATCAGGCTAAAAATGATTGCCACAGAGACCTAATCAGTAATACTAGCCCAAACATCTCACCTCCAAGACTTCCACGTCCCATCATCCAACTTTCCTGAGGCAAAGGAAAAAGTTGGTCATCCATCCTTGAGTTACTTACCTCTAAGCTCCCTTGGTTGTAGGAACTGAGGCTGCCCTGGGCTCCAATTTTGTTCAGTCAGATTCAGTTGGGTCATGTCTTGCTCGAGTTCTCCTGTGCTGGGATCCACTGGAGCCTCCCAATTCCCAGTCTTTGGGGGTGGTGGTGGTGGTGGTGGTGATGGAGGTGGTGGTGGTGGTGGTGGTGGTGGTGGTGTAGTTGGGGGAGGTGGAAGTGCAGGAGCTGGCCCCTCTGCAGGAGGTGGCACTTCCTCTGCCAACTTGCTTGCATCTCCAGCTTTGTTTCTGGATCTTCTTGCTCGAGAGTAGGACTTCTTCTCAATGGGTCTGTCTGGAGGTGGTGGTACAATTTCAGGGGCAGGGGGAGGAGGCTCTGAAGCTGCTTCCTCTTTTTCAGGGCTGCCAAACTCATGGGAAGAATCCATTTCGGGGGATGGGTCCCTAGCTGGGGTATATTCCAGGCGCCGAGAACGATAACCGTTTTCGTGCTTGACAGAGTCATTAGAACGAATGCTATGTGGCCCACCATTTTCTGAGGACCTAAACCCAGTCCTTCCTTCCTTGTAGCCCCCAGCTCTAGAGAAGTTCCTAGATGTAGGCATCCTTCCTGTACCAGCAGCATTACGATTGACGAATGTTCTTGGTGGCAAGGAGGATCCCCCAGAGCCCTGGTGACGAGGAGGCTTGTTTGGCCGATCATTGCCCCAGTTGGGCTCCCTTTGTGGAGAGCTTCCAAACCTGGAAGAGTAGAAGCAAAAAACTACTAAAACCTAGTGATGAAAAGAACTACTTCCTGCGGATTATAGGACTATATCTTCTTCAATGGTGCTACAATTTCTGACTGCATGAATGGTGGCAGTGAAGAACAAAAAGCCCCCACCTGAAAATTTTCAATAATCCTTACTTCAATCCATTCCTCACCTGGGTTTACGACTTCTCCGGGGTTTGATATCATCAGGATTGTGAGCTGATCGAATATCATAACCATAGAGGGCTATGAGTTCCTGCCGAGACTTGGGTGCTTGTTCATCCTCTCTAAACTTGTCATGTTCCCACCGGCCCTCATCCTTCCACAACTTCCGCTGACGTCCTTTGGGTCTAAGGAGAAGGAGAAAAATAGGAGAAGAATATTTCTGGCTTCCAGGACCTGCTGAAAGACATTTTGAAAAGGCATGGTGTGGAGCGGCTAGGTGGCGCAGTGAATAGAGCACCGGCCCTGGAGTCAGGAGGACCTGAGTTCAAATCCAGCCTCAGACACTTAACACAAAAACTAGCCATGTGACCTTGGGCAAGTCACTTAACCTCAACTGCCCTCCAAAAAAAAAAAAGAAGAAAAAAGAAAAGAAAAGGCATGGTGTTTCCCCTGAGAAGAGTTAGAGTATTTACAGAGGAAAATAAATATCACCTGGCTCAGTCTCCCAGCCTCCCAGTCAAAGCAGGTAGGCCTCCTAGAGATTAGGGCAATACCAATGCCAAGTCCCTTTATTAGACTATAAATCCTACAAAGGGAAGAACCACATCTTATCTAAACTTTGCAACTTCCTCAGGCACTTAAGAAATCTTTGTTGAATAAATAGCCTTTCGGAATACAGCCTGCTAGCTCAGCTGGGACAACATTTTAAAAAATGTAATCTGTACAACATCTACAGTCTCTCTATGCATTTCTCCTAAAATAGAGAAGCAACTAGATCTAAGCAAACCCTTTTCAAGAAGCCTCCTCCTAAGCGTTACCTGACTTCTTCTTCTTGAGTTTGGCCTCGGAGGTCATGCTCAAAGAAGAGTCCTTTCCGGGGGATATAGGCAGGGTTCTTCCGATCTTCATCATCATCCAAATGCTTTGGGACCTTTTTACCCACCTTGTTTTCTACAGGTTCTGTGCTCTCCTAAAAGGAAAGTAAAAGGGCTTTTTGTTTCTCCAAGATAGGGATAATTCATCTGGCTTGGAAGTGAAATGTCCCTCTAGTGGGTACCTACTTGCCCATCTCCACTTTGTCTTTCACCAGTCACAGTGCCTTTTGGGTCAGGTTTTTCTTCTCCTTTCTCTTCTTTTGCTAAAGAATCAGCAGCGTCATTAGCTTCTGACTTAAGCTCCACCTTGGAACTTTCCTCTTCACTGTATTCTTCCTCTCCCTAAAAAGACATTGTCCTTGTTACTTCCTAAGGGGAAATCAGGAAGAACTTGTACCTTGGGAAACCAATCCTTTTGATAAGCATCAGTAGTATAATCAATTGAAACTGAAAGCTAAATGCTTTTCTTATCTCCTTGCAATGTAATACTTTTCATGTGCCAAACTGGAGTAGAAGCTTTATGAAAGTGAAATGCTAAGTTTTAGGTTTTGGGGAATTCACTCTAGGTCTAGGAGCTCAGACATTCAACAATAACAACAAAAATCAGTAGATTAACTATCTCTCTAGATAAGGTATTTTTTTCTTTTGGGGGGATGGGGGGAGGTAACTGGGATGACTTTCCCAGGGTAACACAGCTAGTAAGTTTGTGGGGCTAGACTTGAATTCAGGTTCTCCTGACTCTAGAACCAGTGCTCTATCACTGTACCACCTAGCTGCTCCCTTATCAGGTGTTTGTAACCTGGAGTCTCTGAACTTCTTTTTAAAAAAGATTTTAATAGCTATTGAACAACTATATGCATTTAGAAACATTCTGAGAAGGGGTTCACATATCTCACCAGATGCCAAAAGAGGCCACGACACAAGAAAAGCTAAGAATCTCTGTTCCAGATCAATTAACTAGTGCTGACACAACTGTTCTACCCAAACTTCAGGCACAAAGCATGAAGTCTCCCTTTTGGGAAAGAACAGGTACTAAAAAATGTCCACAAAATGAGTAATACTCAGTGTTCAATAGCATCATAAGTCTAATAGCCTTTCTGAAAGAGTCCCATAACTTTAACAAGTCTTTCTTTCTATGTGTAGCTGACAAGAAGTCAGTTCTCCTTTCTTCCTCCAATGGATGGCTAAGCAGCCACTTTTCTGCCTGGTATTACATTTCCTACCGATTCTCAGCCTGAGCTCTTAAAAGTCCTGCTTGGTGTGCATATGATTTTTCTTCACTGCCTCCCAAACCCCCAAATAGGGGGGTCTGGAACTTTGCTTTGATGGAATCAAACACCCTAAAATAGCATCTGCATGATTAATGAGGTGACTGGAGACTATGTAACTTTGTTTACATAGTCTCCAGTCTGTAGCTGAATGTCAAACGAAGTGGCTCTTTTATTCAGGATTCCGAAATTAATTTTGTTTTCAAGATACAAAGGAAGGACACAAATAGTGCCACGCTGAAGAGAGTCCAAATTATACCACCAACCTGAAACCTAACTGAAGCCAAAATGCTGCTGTGGGGCTCCACAGCTTCTTTAGCTTTCCTGTTGGTCAGCACCTCCAACAATGTCAGTTCAAGTTTTCACACTTAGAATAAATGTCCTTCGTTGCAAAGGCTTACACTCAAGGTACACACAAGAATCTCAAGGAATAAAACAAGCTATAAAAGCTGCATCCAATCATTATCAAGAAGCATTGTGTAGGTGTGGGAAAAGCACTCACTGGACCTGGAATCAGGTTCAAATCTCACTTCTGACACTTATTTGTTATCTGATCAAGGGCAAGTCCCTTATCTCTCTCTGAATCTTAATTCTGTATCTCAGTAAAATGGGGAAGACACCAACTGTAGAGAATGAAATGAAAATATATTCAGGTTGTCCCACAACTTTTACAAGTATAACAGCAGAAGGAGAAAGAATCTGGAACTCAGAAATTTGCTAAAAATTGTTTTTTACAAATAAAATACCACCTTCTGAGGGAAGGCTTTCCTAGTCACTCTTTTTTTTTTAATTTATTTTATTGACTTGTTTGTTTATTCCTAGTCACTCTTAATACTAGTGACTTCCTTCAGAGATTGCCTCTAATTTACCCCATATGTCTCTTTTTTATGTATATGGCTGTTTTCATGTTGTCTCCTCACATTAGACTGTAAGCTCCTTGAAGGCAAGGACTGTGTTTTTATATTTCTTTGTATCTCCAAAGCTTGGCATATACCAAGCACTTAATAAACCCTTGTTGACATGACTCTTGTCTATCAGCCCTCCCTCTCCCCCAAATTGTTTTTACATGCAACTGGGGAAAAACTAAATATTTAATTTTTTAAAAGTGTAACAGCAATACTTATTTTATACAAAGTTATGCTCAGAGAGGCCAGGCATGCTTATGAGAGCCAACAGATATTTTAACCTGGAATTCCTAATCACATTGAAGATATGCCCATAACTGGCCTCTGCAGCACTAACTGAACACTCTTAACAGTCAGCAACTCAGATCATGTCACTGCCAAAGCCTCAAAGAAACTCTGAATCCTATTGCTCTCATGGTGCCTCAAGTGAATAGTTTGGATGGCAGAAGTTGGAACTGACATCACCAACAAGACAGCCAGCTTTACAGCAAATTAAAGTGACCTACCTAAGCAACACAAGGCAACAATGAAAACAGAAAAATCTGCCGGTACAAGGGTTCTAAGTAAAACACCTAAGAAGATGCTTTCATTATTTTATTTGTATCACTTTCTTTTTCAGTTAGAAAAAATCCTATTCAGGCAGAAAGAAGGAGACTCAGTACAAACTTCCCTGTATAAGACCAAGTCAATTTCTGATGCTAAACACCTTTTCTGAAATACAAATGGAGAGTGGAACAGAAAGGCAACACCACCATTGTGACAGTAGCTTTGTATATAACAGATTAGTTGACTTGTAGGATTTGTAAGAGAGCTGTACTCTAAAATGTTTGTCCATGTACTACTAAAGAAAAATGTTGCACTCACTTCTGAATCCTCTGCACTTTCATAATCAGAGAGAACAGCTGAAAGGAAAAAAGAAATCAGAGGTCAAACAAACCATCTGGACAAAGTAGCTATAAGCACACATGCTGTCCACAGAGTGACCTAATAAAGTTGCAGGCTTAGTGGGAACAAACACTCTTTTCCATTACCGTTCATTTCAGAGTTGTCCAAAACAAGAGGATGCAAGGATCTTAAAATGAGGAAGTAACAACACCCAAGATAGCAGTCTCAGGAAAGATAAGTTGTTAGACATAGGTAATTGGAGAGCAAGTTTGTATGTGGGGGTGAGATTGATATCAATCATCTGCCCACTGAGGGCAGAGTAGCCCCTACTCACCATCGCCTTCTATGCAGTCTTCACTTTCCTGGATAAAAGAAGACATAGGGTAACTCTTGGGCATAGTTTTGCACACAAATTCACTATTTCTACATTTCTCCCACCCACCTATGGACTTCCCCGATGATAAAAAGAGATTATTTGTAAAGCACGAAAGCTATAGGAATATTACTGTTTTCGAGCTGTATCCCACTCTTCATGATCCCATCTGGGGTTTTCTTGCCAAGGATACTGGAGTGGTTTGCCATTTCCTTCTACAGTTCATTTGACAGATGAGGAAACTGAGGCAAACTCTTGTGCCCAGAGTCACATAGCTAGTGTCTAAAGCGGGATTTGAATTCAGGTTTTCCTGACTCCAGGTCTCCCTCTCTATCCACTTCAACACCTAGCTGCCCTATAGGAAAGTTAACTATTATTATCAACTGTTATAAAAACAGGAGGATGGGCAAAACAAACCTGAAGTCATCCCGTAGTTGGGAGAACAAGACAAATATGGGCACACCCCCTACCTCCTTTTTTCAAACCCATGGAGTGGCTGAGAATAATTCGACCTAGTTCTCTAGACCCACTGGTGAAATGAGATCTCCGCAGCGTTAACTTCACTGCCTCACTTCTTCTGGAGCCAACCCCATAGACCACCCCCATCCCATCACATCACATCACATCCCGTCCCGTCCCGTCCCGTCCCATCCCATCCCATCCCGTCCCGTCCCGTCCCGTCCCGTCCCGTCCCTACAGGTCCCGCCCCTTCATCTCCGTCCCTCCTCCCGACCCCCTCCCAACCGCCGCTCGTAGGTCAGCCCCAACCTGCCCAGGGCCCCGCTCACTCACACATTCTGACTCGTCTGGACTCCGGAGGCCGCCTCCCTCTGTCCGTCGTGAATTGAGGCCCCCGGGTCGGCCTCCGCGAAGCGAAGACGAGGAGCCACCGCCGGCCCCGCCGCCGCCGCCGCCGCCGCGGGAACCGGCGCTGTCCGAGCCTGAGGCTCCGGACTCCTCGTCCTCCGTGTCCTGCGAGGCGCGCTGCCGCCGTCGGTCCGCCATCTTGCGGAGAACCGACCCCCGTCCGGGCTTCCGCGCTCCCTCGCTAGATCGCGAGTTACTCGATTCCCCCCCGCCGCCCGCCAGCCCGTCAGCCTGTCTGCCGCGCCCGTTCGCAGGGGCCGCTGGGAGACCGAAGCTCGGCCGAGGGGGAAAAAGGATGAGACTACAAAACCCAGCATGCTCTGCGCCAAAAGCCCATCGTCCTGCTTTGCTTCCGGTCTCGTGGGGGCGCTCGCCAACTTGAAACCGGCGTGTTTCTAAAGGCTGGGGCAAGGACAAGTGGCGCAATGGTGGTTTTGTGTGTGAGCGAAGTGTGCGGGGAGAAGGGAGTTATTACTCGAAGAGCGCTTGCGCGCATAGGCCGCAGTCTTCCGGGCAGTTTTTCTGCGTGCCAGAGAGGAACTAGCCGGCCTTCCTCCTATGCAGAGACCTCCCCGCCCCGCTCCGGCCATCTTCTAAGCTAGACTGTCTAGGTCTAGAAGCTTAGAGAAGCGATTTGCGGGCTTTGATCATGGTTTTCATTTTCCAGACTCCCAGCAACCTTGCTCTGTCTGTAAAAGAATGCTCTATCGTCGCCCCCTGAAAGACATCCACCCGGTTAGAGATACCAAAGCGGGTTCCAAAAGGCTTTGGTCTGCAGTCGAGCTGAGCCAAGGTCCAAAGAAGCCCTGTTATTTTTAAAGAACTGAATCCCCCTTAAGATTATTTTTATGGATCTGTTGATGCAAGTGGAGGTGGCTTTAGGTTGAAGCCTTGGAGCCCCGCCATGCCTTCCTATTCCATGTTCTTACCCCCTGTGCCATCAAGAAGCCTGTGCATCGAATAAGGTGGAGAACTTTACGTTTCACAGGTGCCACTACCTGGCTTGGAGCTGTCCAGACAGTCCAATTTTCCCTTTATTGACTGAATAGCCTTTATGCTTCTTCTTTAGGTAACAGTTGGAAATGTGTGTGGTGGATAAAAAGCCAATCTGGGGATCTGGAAGACCTGGGTTCAAGTGCTGCTGCCCCTCCCCAAACCTTTTTTAAAAAAAGTTTTAACAGTTGCTGATAAGTTATCATCACAGGTTATCATGTATGATTTGGTCCTGATGATCAATGGAGAGAGTTTGTCTACAGATTTCCCATATAAATAAAGCAATAGGTTTGGACCAACACGTTTCTTTGCCCTCCGAGTCACCTCCAATTTATCTTTTAGGGAATAAAGTATTCCTAGATTTAGAAACATAAAGCACCACTGGAGAAACATTCGTATTTTTTTTTTTAAAAAGCTTTTTGCACCGTGTAGCCATTTGGGATTATTCAAAGCATTGTTCAAGTTCCCAAACACAACCTAGGAGACTGGCCAGTCATAATGAGGACAATGGGCTTTTTTCATCCATCTTAGTTTGCATGTAGATTATTAGGCCTACGTCTTTTGAGTATTTATAAGTCTTATTAATGAAGCCCTGAAATATTTTGAGACAATGTAATCCTGCCAATAGGAGCCTCTAGTAGAAGACAGGATTCTACTCCTTTGGACCTCTCCTGACAGTGAACACCTTTAAGGAGCATACCTACAAAGTCTTATGTCTTGACTTTAATAATCAGAAGTTCACTGAACAGTGGTTCCATCTCTCAAGGAATCTGATGTGATCTTAAACATAAATACAAGAGACTCACACACAAAGGGAAGACAAGATGAGAAGAAGGAAACACATTCTGTACCCCTGGCAGCCAGCAGAAGTGGTACTTTTGTAAAAACAGGAAAAACAATGGCTGTTTTTTCTATTTTATTGTAAAAAAATGATTTTTTTTCAATTTTTTAAAACATACAGGCAGAAATGTTTAATACTCCCCATTAACACTGTTAAATCTAACAAACTGAAGCAGAAATTCAAAAAAAAATTAACAGCCACAATAGTTTATTTACAATTGAATTTTTATAAGATATTTACAAGACAACCAATTTTACACATCAGAAATGGTATCAAAAGTATGAATTACAACACAGACAACAATGTGTGAAATGGGTGTAAAACAAAAAAAGCTTACGTGGACAGACAAGTTGCTTTTCTTTTAATTTATTAACACTAGCTTAAACTTGGTTAAAGCAAGATATTAAGAACAAAGAACTATGTTATAGGAAAGAATTGCAGGGCCTTCAGTTGAAGATTGAATTTCACAGTGTTGTATCCCATATAGGGAGAAATAAGACTATTTTTTCCCCACACTCTAATAACACCCACTGTCAATTTAACTTTTGGTACTTTGCTAGTCTACTCTCTGACCCTTTTCTCAGGAAACCTGGATGTGTGAGAATGAAAACTGCAGAAGCCTGCCAGTGGGGCAAGACACAACAAGGGTTCTGCAGGGCAGGGAAAACCATGGGAAGCAGGAGCAGCTTCTGCCTGGTCAGATAGCACCTCAGGGATTCCTCTAACAATTAGCTAGAATTCAGAATCCTGACAAATCCCCTGGGTAGGACACAAGCTGAAGGTCAAACTTGCTTCAGCCACCAGCTGAAGCAAGCCTCATAGTAGGAGTCTCAGCAAAATAACAATGACAGAAGCCAGTGAGAAACAGTGAAGAAGAAAGAAGAGGCATTGGCTAGTCTTCCTTTTCCAATGTCAGAAAATTGATGATGAATCAGTACCCCAGGTGAAGTTAGTGAAGCCAAACAGCCTGAGATACAGGGATTAAGGAAAGAGCAAAGAAAAAGTACATAAAGAATCTGGGCTGGTTTTTCTGGAGATTTCCTCCTTCTGAATTTTAAGGTGTTAACTGAGGGCAGCTAGGAGAAGGAGTCCTATTTTCCTTCTATAACCCTGCTGCATTAACCTACTAATTAGGGGCAGTTCCAGAATATTCTTTCTCCTTAGCAGGAGGAGTTAATGAAGAAAAACCATAGCTCTCTCCAACCCACCAAAAAAGAGAATAAAAGTTGCAAGATCTTCCATGAATACTGTATGTGCTGCTGGGAGAATCCTTATTAAAAAAAATCAAACCCAAAGAATGCAGACCAACACCTCACAAGATAAACAGTGTAAGAAGTAGCTTTTCTCCTCTTCCTTCCAACACTGGTGTCCTATTCTATTTCCACTAAGGACCTAACCACACACTCTCTATTTTGACTTCTCCCCTAAAAGTGCTTATGGTTTTAGGTAGAGCAAATTTCCTTTAAGGATCCAAGTCCTTCCCCCTTCACTGCATAGAGACTAGAAACTCAATTCTCACAAGAGTCCTGAAGGCTAAAACAATGCAATTCCTATAGCTGAAGCCTTGGCTCTATCTCCCCTCCAGCTAGTACAGGTCTCTTACACAGTTGCCTGGGAGTGCTACCCTGAAACACTTAAACAAAATGGAAAAAAAGGAACCAATATTGTGCGTGTAGAATTCTATTTTCACAAAGACTATTCTATCAAGTACATCAATATGCAGACGTTTGTCAGCCAAATGAAGTACATAGAAGCATCTCCTCTTCCCCCCCACCCCCCAGATCTTACCCACCACCAAGAACTAAAAGAACAGAGTCTCAATAAGGAATACTTCAGAAGTGATTTGACACATAGGCATCTCAAATGCCATGTTATACAGGCTACCGGGTTTTATCAGATTACACCATGAGGGTAGGGTGGGCTAGTAAATTAAATTAAAAGCCCGTTCTTTTTACCACTCACAAGATATAAAGGCTTTTGAGGAGGACTGAGAGGAGGGGAGGAAGAAGGAAATGGAATGGGACTCAATTTATTTACTAACCAAGAAAATAACCATAACTAAACTTCCCCTTGCCCATCCCTACGAGGATAAATCACACAATAGTTCAAGAGGATCCTTGTCTAATAAGCCTACTGGCTCCTCAGATCTCTTTCCACTCAGTGAGGAGGGCCTATTATCTTATTATTTTCCACTCTTCATTTGGCCATTAAGCTAACGTTGAGCCATTTTAGGGTGGATCAACACCACCATGCCCAAAGCCACTGAATACTAATATACATATTTTCTAGGCAAAGTTTGGCTCACCAAGAATTTCTATCTAGTGACCACTAAAAGTCAAATACAGGACCCTTTGAAGCTTCCAGCCAGAGAGGGCCTTGCAGATTTAATTCAAGAACACATTCCCAAAAATGGGAAAGAACAAACAAAACCCCATCCCCAAAATGAGCCCAACAAAGGAGTTTTTGTGAAAACAGAATGACAAAAACAAAAAAAACACCCAAACTCAAAGGAAGCACGTAAGGGCATTATTAGTGAATGATAATAGATAGGAAAACACAAGGTTTGGGTAATTGGGTCACATATACAGGTCTCAGCCATTCTCTGGAAATGGCAGGCTACAACCATCTGAAGATAAAGGTCTCTCGACAGCACAGCTATTTCCTACACGTCCTGTGAGGTGTCTGCTTTTTCTGGATCTCCAGCCTGCAGCGGCTGCGCTCATCCAACCAGGGCAGTTCAAAATTCCTAGTGAAAATAGCAAAAATCAACTGGTAGCACTGTAAGAGGAAGAGATTCAGGACAGGACAAGAGCCACACAGGAGAGAAACACCAAGCCCTGACTTCTGATTTCCAGGCTTGAGGCATGTTTTCTCCCTCAAAGTTCACTTGGGAAGCAAAGGAAACGGAGTTTCTATTTCTAACTAAATCCTCCTAACTCTTATCTTGGGAATTTTGCCACTCCAATAGTCAAATTCTAAGAGAAGAACCTCAGCTATTTGCCCCACCTAGTATCTATCTCACCAGGCTTTTGTAAAGTATACAGGGAAGTTAGGTTATCTGAGCTGAAAAAGAAAACTTGGGTTTTTTCAGGGTTGCAAAAAACTGAAAATAAAGCAGGTGCCCATCAAATAGGGAATGGCTGGATATATGGTGCTATGTTATGATGTAACCAAATATTATTGCACCATGAGATGAATGTGCAGAATTCAGAGAAACATGGGAAAATTTGCATAGACTTAGACAGAACAAAGAAGGTAGAACCATGAAAGGTGGAACCCATATAAATAATAACCACAATAATGTAAAAGAAAATAACACAAAAAGCAGCCAGTGACCACAAGGAACAATCGTGGTCCCAGAGAACAAATGGTGGAATATACCTCCTTCCTCTTGGTAAAGAGAGAGAGGGCCAAAAGTAGTGTCAGACTAATGCTGTTAGGTTTTGCTTAATTATTTTGCTTTGCTATAAAGAAGTGTGAGTGTGGGGGGTAGTGAGGGCAGTGGGAGTTGGGGAGGGTCTGTATATAAAAAAATAACAGTGATATACAAAACAAAAGGCTTCACTAAAATTTTAAAAAAGGAAAGAAAACAAAGTCTGGTACTTACTGTGGGGTCAGTTTTGGTAATGGTCGTCCAAATGCTACAACAGGCAAGAAGGGGGTAATCAGCAAACTTTCAACTATGGGGGAAAAACAACCAAAAGGAACCATTTTAGTTAGCATTGTGAAGAAGACCCTGTAGGCTATCTCTGTGTGTTCCACAGAACCAAGCATGCTTGGAGACCCAACCTTGGAGTTCTGTAGCCATGTGCTTAATGCAACCCATGCCACTGGGTAGATGGAACTTACCATCATCTGGCTCAGGGAAAAATGAGGTAACCTCAGGCTCAGATTCCTGAATTCCTTTCTTTTTATACATTCTGAGCTGCAGTCGCTGTAAAATTCTTTGTTCCCTGATCCTCTGAATATCCCATCTGGAAAAAAACAAACCAGGTACTGAAAAACAGAGCTGGGCCAAGGCATCTGTATGCCCTAGGCAAAGTCTGAAAATTCCATCCCTATGCATGAAAATTGTGGGGGCCTCTCCACATAGGAGAGTGAATCATAACGTGGTGGTCAGAGTTTGGGGCAGTCAGCAAGTTCTGAGCTTAAACATTGCCTCCTGCACTGACTGATAGGGGCAAGTACCTCTCCTCACTTGCAAAACAGGAAGAATACTTGTAGTACTCAAGGGTTCTTGTGAGGCTCAAAGAAAGACTATAGAAAGTGCTTTGCAAATTTTAAAGCACTATATAAATGTCAAGTATTATTATATTATGCTACTTTTTGCCAAAGGTTACTGGGAGATGTCACTGTAATGTGTATGAAGAGACATCACAAAATAAATACCTAAGTGCCATGAAGACCACAATTTTCTGACATTAATTAAAAATCATATTAAAAAGTGGCCATCACTATACCCATCTGATATTGCCACTTCTTTCCCTACTATTTCCTTTGCCTGAAGAGCCAAGTAAGGGAACGACTGAGGAAAGAAAGAGCCAAACCTTAGTTAACCTAAAGAAACTTCCATTTCTAAATCAGGCTCCCAACACATGGGAAAGTCTGTAAGTTAAGACAGCTTAACTGTGTGAGAATAAAAGAGGGACTCAAGAGCCCAAGTCTGGCCTGTCCTCAGGATGGTGATCTCTGGCCTTACCTTTTCCTTCTCTTCTCATCCAGCTCCAATTTCGCATGCCGCTTTGAAAACACACTGTCATCCAGGTTCTGTGTAGACAACAGTAGGCATTAAGCCCTTTTTTAACAGGTAATATCCATCTGCCCCATCCCCCTTTCCCCCATCTTGGTGTGAACTTCTTGATGACAGAACAAAGAGCTCATTTCTCTCATGTGTTAGTCTCTCTCACACACAGGGATTCCCACCAGGATAGAGATTCCTATCAAAATGAAATAGCCTATGATAAGCCATTTCTCTGGAAATGCACATAGGCTATTATTTGGATTAAAATAGACTATAAGTGTTCAGATCTAGGGGTAGAAATAGGATGGATTAACACCTGCATTCAGTGTAAGGAAGCAATGATTAAATTGCAATTTCTGCCTGGGCTTTGGATTCTGCTTCTGCTGCAGTTGCTGCTGCAAGCTAGCTAATGGGGAAGGGTGGAGTAAGGTGGGGAGGAGGCCCAATACACCCACTATAAAATAGATACAGAAACCCTAATAATCAAATCTGCTCATAGTAACCCTAAGTTCTCTGCAAAGTAGTGAGAGTCAACTTCTCTGCTAGGAACGATGCCTGCCTTTGCTCTGTCTTTTTGAGTTTCCATTTCGAACCACTAAATAGCTGTGTGACCTTTGAGGTCAGTCCTTTTCCCTCCACAAACTTCAGTTTCCTCCTCCATACAATAATAGGGTTGAATCTTGGAGAACAAATGATGAACTATGCCTCTCTCCTCTCAGCAGTGAGGCAAGGAGACCACTGGGGCAGACTGCTGTACAAGCAATCACTATGCAGGGTGTTGTTACTTTACTATTTGTCTTAGTTTTGATGACACAAGTCATCAATAAAAACTTATTAAGAATAAGATAGTGTAGTGGAGGTGCTCAAAAGCTAGCCTTGAGGGGTGGCAAAGTGGCCCAGTGAACAGAGCACCAGCTTTGGAGTCAGGAGGACCTGAGTTCAAAGCAGGCCTCAGACATTTAACATAACACTAGCCATGTGACCTTGGGCAAATCACTTAACCCCAACTGCCCTGCCTTCCCTCTCCAAAAGTTAGCTTTGAAGCTAGAAAGACCTGGGTTCCAGTCCTTCCTCGAACACATACTGGTCATGTGACCCTAAGCAAGTCTCACTCTCAAGAGTGCTCCAGGAAACTAAAACCACTCAAGTGGTAGATAAGACACCCACTTGCACTGCCGAAGTAATTTCTACTGGGTCCAGACTATATCCCTGTCTCCAGGAAAATTAAATACAATGAGCTGGACTAGATGACTTCTTAAATTTTTTCCAGACCCAATATTCTAACCCAATGGAAAACCACACGGACCACAGAAATATTCAACTAAATGTGGGTGGGTGCTGGGCGTGACACATTTTCTCCTGAAACATCTCTCCTACACCAACTGCTTATTGATACCTACCTCTAAGAGCTCTGAAGGATTTGGATCTCTCAGAGGCTCTACAGTGTGGTCCCTCCAAGAAGGAACTGAAAAAAAAAATGAGGGAGAAGAAAGATCCTTAAATTCAAAGTCACATAAGACACCTTTTATTTCCTAAGAAAAGTGGTCTCCCTAGATAAAACAAAGTTACCAGGTGATAGGAATCCATTCTATGAACTCTTCTGGAGGCATAATCACACACACAGCAAAGTGTGCTTACTAATGGTATATAAAAACCTAAAATAACAGTGCAATCTGACCAGAGTCCAACAAAAAACTAAGCCCAAAACTGTCCACTCATAAAAGGAATTGTGGTTCCTGAAAAAGAACTGAAATTTTGTTGTAATTTTGAGAACTTTATCTACTTAAGAAGATTATTTTCCCAAAACAAAAGGATGAGGAATGCAGCATCTTCCAGCCTCCCAGCACCCATCCAAGGCCCCAGCCAGCAAAATTCCTATTCTACTCACCAGCCAAGACTGAAGTTTCTCCTGCAACACTTGATGACATCAGACATCCTAAATAATGCAGGAAAGAAGAAGAATCTCAGTGTAAAAGAAAAAAAAAAGCCCACATCCAAAATGGAGGAAAGATATCATCAGTAAGGAGATTTGAGTCCAACTAATAAGCCTTTTTTGGGGGGGAGGGAGGAGGTGCGTGGGGTGAAATTCTCTCTTTCTTAAGGGGGAAAAAAGGAAGAAAAAGAGGGAAAAATAAGTTCAACACCATTTACACTGAGATTTCTTCTTTCTCTTCATTATTTAGGGTGGTTTCTTTTCAACAGCTGATGGCCAAGGATATAAAACCCTAAACTCAGAACATGGCAGGTGAGTAAGAGTCGACCCTATTTTCAAATACAAGATTGATATTCTTAAAACTTGCAGATGTGTTCTTTCTTCTTAAAACTTAATCAGTCTTCCCTTTTACATAGACTACACCTTGGCTCATCTAGCCTGAGCAACAGTCACAGAACAGGAACCTGGCTCCCTTGAAAGAAGCCACTAAGATTTTCTCACGTGAAATTGGGCCATTGAGAATAAGGATTCACATATATATATATATTTATAGCTTTGTCTCTTCATTAGATTCAGGCGTCCCCAGATCAGGTTTTTCAGTCCCTGTTTCCCCCATAATCTCAAGGAAATGGCTTAGAATGTAAATCTGATTTTCAAAAACAGCCACGCACAAAGAATAGCTCCTCCAGTTCTGCCATTTCCCAGAGTGGATGGGGAACTGCTTCTCCGTTTTTCTTTATGTTGTTACATGGTGTTGCTATGGCAGCAAGATAAACCAAAAAAAGATGAACCTGCTCATCTAAATGAACCAACAAGAAGTCTTGACCTAATTCAGGATTCTCTCCTAGCCTTTCCCCCACCCACTTAAATTCACAAGCCCAGTGAAATCAAGAACAATCTCTCTCCACCATTCCACTTTCAGCACTAGGACAGACAGACAAAGTCTGGAGACTGCACTGTCCTCTCTGGAATAGATTCCCATCTCCATCCCTGCCAGGCAGAGCCCAACATCACATACTCAAGGCTGCAATTCTATTTCAGAAGGTTTTCCCACCACCCTGGAGCACCCACAGTGACTAAGAGGCTCAAATTATATGACTGAATAAGCATTAGAGTTACAGATCGGCATGGGTGGTGCATCTGTAGGGAAGCCATGCAGGGGGAAGGGGGAAAAAAGAGGGGAAATAATCAAGGTTCTGCTCTTCCCACTTTCCCAACAGCTTGGATACACCCCCAAGGAAATCCTTATTGTTTCATTTTATTCAAATATATCAACAACCAATAGGCTACCTGAAATTAAAATGAGTTCTTCACATTTTAGACCTTTTGTGAAATATATTAAGGAAAAAATGGAACTTCTCGTCTTGAGGCAATACCTCTTGCCCCCTCAGACCAAGACTGAGATACAAATCAGTGTTTATATAATCAAAGAGGGCAAACCCAATTGTAAACCTCCCCTGCCCAAACTGTCTTCCCCACCCCTAAAATACTTGTTAGTCCCTAAGAGCACCCAAAGGCCAGCCTTCGAGGCTTTACATAAATATCAATTGCAGGAACAGTTACGCATGGCAAAGTCTAAATTCTATGCATTTCAGAGCACAGAAAAACCCACATCTCTCAGAGGACATGAAAGTTTCTGGAGACTAAACCCCCCAAGTCTGGTGCTCACGTGAGAAGCAACTTACTGGCAAACACATCTCCCAAGGTTGTAAGCAGGCAAATACAGTGAGTACATTTTCAGTAATTCCATCTATTTGCAATGCCTGCACAGTGTCTGTCTCTGGCTGTTAACTTACACTTTCTTGACAGAACGCTGCTTTATTGATTGTACCTTTTAAAGAATGCCAATGGCATTTTCACACGTGTTAGCTTGACCGCCACCACTAGGGTATAAGAGCAAGTGTTCGCTATGCCTTACTTGCTACAGTCTCCTCCTTCTTTGGAGAGGGTTCCCGTAATGGTAATGGTGATGGGGGAGGCTGGTGCCAACGACACAAGTACATTTCTGTCGTGGAAAGGTACGGCAATTCTTCTAGCTCGCTTGTGAAGGCTTTCTCCTTGGGGTGAGTGCTGGGGGTCTTCTGGGAGACAGAGAGTTTGGGGGGGGTGTCCACTGAAGACCGGGGTTTTTCTGGAGTCTCTTGGCTCCTCAGTTCACGTCTACACACAGTTTCAGTTAAGGAGCCACAGGGGTCCTCTTTAACAGGAGAGTGCTTGGGAGTTTTTGTTTTGACTTTTGAAAATTCAGCAGCCAGCTTTTTAACTGGAGTCTTTCTCTCTGCACTTCCAAATGAGGATTTCCTATTGAAAAGGGAAAGATATAAACCCAATGTAATGATTTCTGAAAGAAATATGATGAAAGGAAGTGAGAATTTTAACCCCCTTTGTCTTCAAATGATCAGTGCTTAGGAACTTTACCTTTGCAACAGACCTTGGCATAAATTCTTAAAGCCATTTGTAGAATTCCAGAATTACAAGCAACCTTTAGGATCTAGCCACTGTTTTATTACATAGCATCACAGATTTAAAACAAAGAAAGGATCATTTGGTATAACCCCTGAATTCCAGATAGGAAACAGAGCCCTAGAAAGGTTAAGTTATTTGCCCAGAGTAACACTGATAGTTAACTATCTCTGAGGCAGAAAAAGAACCCAGCTGAAGAACTGTTTCCCTCAAGACTAGCACTCTATCCACTAAGTGACACTGCCTTCTAAAACATATATAGCTTAACAACTTATAATTAGCTCTGTCCTACCTAACGGCTCCAAACTCACTACTCTGACAGTCAAGACTGTCTAATATCCAGCCCCATGGTAAAGTCACCGCTGCTCTCCAACATCCACTTCCACTCTGAGTTCCTCTCCTCACTGTCCTGCACCTGAGACACCTGCTCATTCTCTTCCTCATCCTGTTCCCTGCCCTTTCAGTCCTCATCCTTTTTTTATCTGCCTCTATCTCAATCCCAACTCTTCCTCTAATGCCTACCCCATCATTACAAGGCCTCTCCTAACTCTGGCAAGTAGCAGAGCCACAACACTGGAACATACAGACTGGAGGGACCTCAGGGAGTCTCTGGTTCCCCCTCTGATTTCACAGATGAGGCAACGAGCCCTCCCACCTCAGCATTCTTAGAGCACTTGGAGACAACTGGTCTCTCCTGTATGTGAGATAACAATTAAATAGCACCTACTAGATGCCAGACACTGTGCTAAGCCCTTTACTTACAATTATCATCCCATTTGATCCTTAAAACAGTCCTAGGAAGTAGATGCTATTTTTATCTTCATTTTACAGATAAGGAAATTGAGGCAGACAAATAAATTGACTTGACCAGAACTACATAGCTAATGACTGAGGCCAGATTTGAACCCAGATATGCCTGATCCCAGTGCTCTGCCCACTTTACCCCTACTTTTGCCATACTGTCTCCAGCGAGCTGATTTGAATCTGTGGCTCCTTCAATGCCACCCATTTTCCTGGAATACCTCAGGTGCAGAAAAGGCAGGTAAAACACTGAGGGATTTAATTATTGGGACTGTCTGGAGGAACCCTTCTCACTGACCTTTTGGAGAATCTTGGCCTCTGCTCCATGTCTCAGGTGACCCCCTTCTCATTCCCTTCCCCCCAGACACAGGCCTCATGGAGGTGCTTGCCCCAGGCCTAAAGTCCAGGAAGGGATGACTGTGTTACCTTTTGTGTCCCTTCCCACTCCGTCCACATGAGAAAGGTTTTGATGGCAGGGCCTGGGATGTCTCCGAAAGTTCGGTCTGGCACTCCAGCTCAATCTTCTCAGACAGTTCAGGCTCCTCCCGGTCTTCAGTCTCATAGCTTTGAAGCAACCTGTGCCTCTCTTTCTCGTTATCCTTCTTCACCAGCTGCATCCGTCTTTCCATACGTTCAATCCGAGCAATGAGCTGCAAAGGAAAAAGTTACAAACAATAGACTTAACAGAAAAACTAAACACAGGTACTCAGTCCTATATGGGAGGCAGGATTTCTCCCTTCCCTATCAGATTCAACTAATTTTTCATTAGCAGACAAACATCAGTTTGGAAAACAGGTGATATGGGAGACAAAAGGTACATCGTTAACTGTAGGGGTTAAACAGGATACAATGAATACTGGATACATCTTGTTGTTCTGATAGAAGATGCCTCCTAAAGGCAGGAGAATAGACCTCTTCTTTCAGTATTCTGATCTTGTACTGCCAATAAAGCAGCCCCAATCCAGCAATGGAGTTTTCAGAACTCACCTTTTGGTAGGTCCCAAATTTTCCCAGACCCCACCCTCTACACCTCCATTCTTCTTCCAAATTGTACCTTCCCAAATCCTCATATGTAAGGACAAGGTCCATGCTGTGCATGAAATAAGAGCTCACAACAGAAGGTGCCACTGTGAGGACCCTCACTGCTACTGAAAAACTCTCTGGAAAACAATGAGTCCTCCATTTGAAGGGTTTGGGAAAGAAATCAATTCCTTAAAATACTAGCAATCATAAGAGGGAAATCCTGCATATAACCTCTGCATTTGAGGTCAACTGCCATAAATTACTTATATGCCACTCTAAGAATACTGATAATTTCCTCCCCCCATCCTAAAAGAAAAAAATAATGGAGGAAGGGGACTGAAATAAAATAAAAAGGATGGAGGTCTTGACTACCATTCAATACTTCAAATTAAAACATTTGGAGAAAAGGTGCTAACCATTAAATTCATAACCTGAAACAAGAATTTCCTTTCAGTTACATAGTAAGCAATGCTACCTCCATTATACCCATTCAGTTGCAAAGAATCCAGTTCAGAGGCCAACAGAAATGGAATAAGAGAAAGAAGCTTAAGCAACGCTAAGACTGCAATACACAACAGAAGCAGTGAACGCCAAGTTAAGACTGACACTCTTTTATCCTCAACTCACCCCACTCTTTCTGCCTAGGAGAGCAGTTCGTAGGGACCATTACCTCAGGAACTGAGCAGAGACCTCGACAATCAGCAGAAAGGGCCCCCCAGTGTCAGCCATAACTCTCAATTCATCTCTTGGTATCTGTTTTGAGTCACAGCCTTAACGTTACTTAACCACGGTTTGTGGGTGACATTTCCTTGATTTCTTCTCTTCCCCCCTCCTCCCGTCCAACCCCCCCTCCCCTCCAAGTCCCTCACGTAAGGATAGGATGTGTTGTAATTACAGTACCATCACACCCTTTGACTGCAGTACAGTAGCAGAGCAGGGCCACCTCCATGTTGGGTAACTTCCACAAATCAACACCATGAAATGTTTTGAGTAGACCTGTCCCAGCTCCCATCCCACCTTGCAGACTGCGCCCTCCAATAAAAGGATTGACTGCTGCCTGATCCGAATCATTTGGAAAGCAAACAAAACGGCAATGCCACTCTGCTCCCCTGCTCATCCCCTGGCGCACACAAAGCCAAAAAAAAAAAAAAAAGTCCACTGCAGCCTGAACACGACAAGTGTAGAAATAGAGAACAGGTTTATTTTTAGGCAGCTGCAAAGCCTCAGGTTATAAGGACCTGGGCTATGATAGACCATGGTACCCCATTGCTTTTGTGACATTTCAAGGTGATGGAATAGTCTTTAAAATGGATGCATCTTCAATTACCAATTATTAAAATATGGCTGGATATTCTTTTCCTCCAAAAAAAAGACAACATATTAAACCATTTTTTTTATTATTCTGAAACTGCTAACAGGATAATTCTGCTTCTCTCTAGTACATTCAACATGCTCTCTCTTGCAATGTCCTATGGAGACCCCTCCAGCCTCAAAAAGCCAGTACTCAAGCTCAAAATAGGGACTCTTCTGTGTGGGTGTGTTTTTAGAGCTCAGGTTCCCACTGCAGACCCCCTGAAATCAAAGGCAGTGATGCGTTTGATATAATTTTCTTTAGTATCTAAGGTGGGGTTTCATTATAAGTCACCCCTAGACCTCCTGCCACAAAAGGGCCAGTTACCCCTCCTGCCAAAGGATGTTGCTGCAGTGGTTGGAGCAGCAGCTGCTGTCTCCCTCCCCCACAATGCATTACAAATCCTGTATGTAGCCCTTTAAGTTAACCCCTTCCATACAAGCCTCACATAAGGCACCCCACAGCGCCTTTCTGTGGGTCCCCCTCACCGTGTATTTAACCTCCTAGCTGCCGGGGTCCCTTCTCTCTTCAGCATCTCCCAAACCCTGCTCTACCATTTTAACCCCTTAATGCGCAAAGCCTTCCCTCCCGCTTCACCGTGCCTCTGCCCTGTAACCCCTGTCCCTAGTGTCTCTAGAGAAACATGCGCAGCACCAGCACCACCAGCACCACCACCACCACCGCCTCAGCTGAAGCCGCAGCCCCCGCTACCATCCGAAGTTAACTCTAGGTGGATCACGGCCCTTCACCGCCCCTAACCATGCGATGCCCTTTAACCCCGCCACCCACCCCCTCCTCCAGGGGGAGCATGCGCACGGCTCCCCCAGCAGCCGAACTGCGATTAACCCGTCCCGTACCGAATCCCTCTCGGTCTTGAGCTCCTCTATCTCCTTCTCCTTGGCCTGCAGCTGCTGCTGCTGCTGCTCGATGAGGTCCAGCTGCAGCAGGAGGATCTGCTTGAGGCAGGCGGCCTGGCTGCTGGCGCCCGAGCCGCCGCCGCCCCCGAGGGGGCTCTTCCTCACGCTCTTCCATCGCCCCTCCGAGGCCGCCAGGGTTCCGGCAGCGGAGGTGGCGGTGGCAGTGGCGGCTGCGGGTGGCAGGGGCGGCGGCCCGGCCGGAGGGAGCGGCGGGGGTCCCGCCGAGTCCGAGGCGGTGGCGGCGGGAGGAGTGGCCCCGCCCTTGTCCACGGCCGCCGCCACCTGGGAGCCCGTCTGGCCGGGCAGCACCGCCTGGTACTTGGGGCGGGGGCTGCAGCCTGCCCCGGCCGCGGCCGGCTCCCCCCCGACCCCGGCTTGCTTGGTGGCGGGGGGCGGGCACGGCAGGGGCACGGAGCCACCCCAACTCTCCTCCTGCTGCCCGGGGGCCGCCCCGGCCGGGAGCACCAAGCCCCGGCCCTTGCCGCCTCCGCTTCCACCACCTCCTCCTCCTCCTCCTCCTCCTCCTCCGACCGGGGAAGGCGCCGGGCTTCCCCCTTGCGAGGAGGCCACGGGCGGCCCGGGCTCTTTGAGCTTACGATGGCGAGACAGAAACTGGGCTTCGGGTGGCCCGGGCTCCTCCTCAGGCCCGCCCAGCGCCGCCGCCCGCTCGTAGTCCAGCCGCTGCTGCTGCTCGGGGTTGCCGCCTGCGGGCGCCGCGGCCGCCTTGAACACGGCCGATCTCATGGTCATGGTGGCCCGGGGCGGAGGGCGCGGGCAGGGCTGGGCTGGGCTGGGGGACGACGGCAGGTGGGAGCGAGAGCGCTGGGCGGGCTGGGCTCAGCTGGCGCGGCGCTGGGCTCAGCGGCGCGGCCCCGGGCCTCGGCTAGCGCTGCTCCTCCCGGGCCGGGGCGCCATCCCGCCCCCGTGAGGAGAAGTCGAGGCCGCGGCTGGGGCGCGCCGCCCGCCCATGGGGGCCCCGCCGCTGCTGCTGCCGCCGCTGTTGCTGCCGCTGCCGCCTCCGCCTGCGCCTGGGAGGCGGGAGCCGGCACCCGGCCGCCCCCGGGCTCATCCCCAGAGTCCGCTGCCGCCGCCGCCGCCCGGCCCCGGCCCCGGCCCCCCGCCCTGGAGCTCGCCTCAGCCGCCCCGCGCCTCCATGGCCCCCCCCTCCTCAGGAGGGGGGTGCGGGATGGGCCCGCTGCTTCGGGGGGTTGGTCGTCGCCGCCGCCCCCCTCCCCCCTGAGGGTCTCCTGCCCGGGGGTCCCCACCCCCTTCACAGCCCCCGGTGCCTTCGGGTTTCCCTTTAAAAAAAACGGAGTCTCTCAGAGCCGGAGCCACCGCTGCCGCCGAGCTCAGGGCGCATGCGCCCAGGAGGGCACTGGGAGGGAGGGAAAAAGGAGGCGAGAGGAGGGGGCGCTATTGTGAAAGGGGCCGAAGCCGCCATTCAGGGCGCGGAGGGGAGGGGGCGGAGGAGGGAGCGGGGAGCTGCTGTGGGAGGGAGGGGCGGGAGAGAGCTGAAAGGAAGAGGCCCCGGGTGTTTGGAGGGAGAAGCCGCACAGCCAAGGGAAAGGAGGGAAGCTGCAAGGAGTTGGGGGGGGGGGGTTGGGTTTGGGAGGATTAAGCTTTGAAGGGGCCCCTAGGGAAAGGGGAGGCAGTGAAGAAAGGAGTTAGGGAGAAAGGCAGGGGAGGGTGCGGGTTCCTTCCCCAGTTTCAATGTTATTCTGTTCATTAACTGTGACCTGAGCACCCACCCACTTGGTGCAGAGCTGTGACTCCAAGCATCGTGCACTCCTGTCCTTGGATGCAGAGGGAGAGAAGAACTGTGCAGAATGGCATTCGGCCCACGCTTTTCTCATTCCCTGGCCACATTTCTCCTGCTCTGGGCAGTGGGGAATAATAATTGGCCATTCCGTAGAGCATGCACCCCGAGCCCAAGTCTCCATTTGAGCCGGACAGTTCCTTTTTTTACATCACCTCTGGGCCACCGTGATAGAAAAGGGGGGATGTGGGGTGTCTGTTGATGGCTTTTCCCACAGGAAAACCCAAGATCTACTGGGGGGGGGGGGGGAATTGTCATCACAATCTACTAGTAAGATGCTCCCAACTCCCAACTGCCCTTCCTCAACTGCCATTTCTAACAGCCACCCTCAGCCACTCCTAGAAAGGCTCTTAAAGGGCTATATCTAAAGAGGGGTTTTGGTTTTGTCTTTTGCCGTCTTGGACTTTTTTTTGTTGTTGTTGGATATGAGAATACTACTCCCATAATCTGTGTTCATTGCCACCCATGTTCATCCTTTCCTATTTTTTTTTTAAGGTCCATGGGAACTTTGGCCTGCTTTTTATATTTCTAACAGAATTCCTCTCTCCCTTGGGGAGGGGTGGTGGTGCAGTGAAACCATCAAAAGATTTTAGTGGAATGTTTTTCACCCTTGTGGCCAGAGCCCCACCTGAGGTTGGGGGATGGGGATGGGAAAAGTAAGAACCTTTGGTACATCTTGAAATCCTCTAATTAAAGCCCTGCCCCCATCCTACAGGCCAACAACATGAAACATTCAAAAGGTTTAAGCCACTGGCTCTGAGCAAAGGAGCCCTCTCCTTGGCCAGCACTCCCATAGAAGGCTCCCACAGCAATTGAGAATTTAACTCTTAGCCCAGGACTATTTTTTCCTCAAAGTACCCTTCAGCCCTGGGTCCTTGTCAAGGCATTAACTCAGAAAGTTCTGTTTCCATTTAGATTTCCTTTCCATAAATCAACATGCATCTCCTCTAAAAATACCCCAGCTGGAAATTTTTGCCTCTGAGAAGTCTTAAGCTCTGGACCCTGCATGAGCAGGATGAACCAGCAGGGGCCTTGAAGTAGGTATTCTGTAGCCAGAGAATCCCTGCAGTCAAATCACTCAGCTTTGTGCAATGGCTGACACTGAAGACCAAAAGAAGTAGGTACCCAAAGATCATTGCAGAGGGAGAAAAATGGGACTGACAGCTAAAAACTCAAGAAAAATAGTTTAAGGACCCTGTAAAATTAGCTCCCCAAGACCACCTTTTTAAGGAAACAATGGGCATTCTCATCTAATCTACCCTATTTAAATATGATTTCTTAAGACAATTTTAAAGCTCTAAATCCTATTCCCTTTGGCTTTTTGATGGACAAGTTTACAGCTAACATCTTTTTGCTCTTTGTGTTAGTGAAGAGAATGTCTCTGAGCTTAGGATGGGGAGTCAATAGTGCTCCACCCCATGTCTGGCACCTATCTCTCAGGACTTGGTTTCCCCTTGGCTTCCTGGATCAAGACTGGGCTTAAGGAGAGGAAACATTCTGGCTGCTCACCAGGACAAGAGATTCATCAATGTCTGGGTTTCCTGAGGGTCTTGGAAAGATAAAGACTACAGTGGAGCAATTGGCATCAGACCAGCACCACCTTGTGCCACATGGCACAAAAATCAGATGTGAGTTATTTCCCCTTGCCCCCATCTCCCAACCTGGACCTTGGGGGATGAGGCTAGGCTGATGAAGTTCTAGTCTGAAGGGTGCTTTCATGCAGAAATCCTGCCCAGCGTTCCAAGTTTTTACAAGCTATGGATGTATGTGTGTGTTAAGGAGCCTCCCCCACCCTCCGCCTTTCCTTTTTCCCCTCTTTCCCTATAGGGGCCTCTCGGCTGTAACCGGGAGGCCCTCCTCCCTACTGCTTTTCTTTTTCTTTTTTTTCCCTAAGCTCAAGTTTGGATATTTTCTACTGCTGGCAACCCCGCCAAAGCCTTCCCTTGGCTCTGCCCACCCCACGTGGGCCTCCCTTCCCTGTCCCATCAGCCTGTTCGGGCACCCCCCCCTCAAACACGTGACTGTGTTGTTTTGTTAAATAGCCTCCCCAGGATTGTTGGCACCACCAAATGGCTGGGCACAGCTGCCCTCTTCAGGGTGAATGTGGGAAAGCATGGGGGTAGTGTTTAGGGGCTGGGATACAGTATAGAATGAAGCAGCCTCTCTGTTTCTTCAGTGGTTTCAGGCCAACATAGCTCTCCAGTTAGTCGCTTAAAGAATTGCATGACCCAAATGGGAGGATTCAGGGACCAGAAGAGCATCAGAAGCAGCCATTCTGGGAAAAACCATTTTATATTGCTGGCTGCAAAGAAGCTTTGACTCCTCCCTCCGGATTCCACATAGTGTTAGTAGAGTACTGGGCCATCCTCAGGAACTAGCTAAGAACTCAGTTCCCTAGTTTTGAAGAGGATATTTGGAATAAAGGGTTCGTCCTCTCCTGTCACACGTGGAGGGAAAAACTGGAAATGATTCTTCCCCTGTGAGCTTAAAAACCAAGAGTTGACTGTTTCCATGACTTGGAAACAAGGGATCCCTCTCCCAAGTCTGGGGAACAGTGTGGGGTGGGATGAGACAGAAGGGATTGTCTTGAGGGGAGGGGAAGGTTAGACAGCAGGACAAATAACAACAAAATGGGGAGGTTTGTCTACAAGACAAAGACCAAGTGGGAGGAGACATCAGGACAAGCAATTCCTTGGAGGCATGGGAGTTTCTAAACTGGGTTTGTCCCATCCCCAGTTCCCCTAATGTGAATGTATGAGGAAGACCACATAGGCAGAGAAGGGATGAGATTTTGATGTCAAGCTTGGAACTGTGAAGTTGTAAACTGTGGGGGGAAATCAGAGAAAGGTGGGTGCCACTGACCATAAAGTAGGTAACATCTATAGCAAAGGTTTTTTAAAAAGGACTTTAAATATAATTTCATTTGGGCCTCAGCCTTGTGATGTGGGTAGTACTGATCCCATGTTTTTTATAAGAAAACTGAAGCTTGGAGTCTAAGTGATTTGTCCATGGCAGTACAGGTAATAAATTTCAGAGACAATCCGAAAGTTTCTTCTGATTCCAAATTTAGTATTCTTTCCTAGTGGTATTGAAGATAATGGAAACTGAGTGTGGGGTTGGGGGAGACAGATTAATGGGGTATTGGGACAATACTTGGGAGAAATGGCTGTAACTGGATAATGAGAGATATGGGGAGGGAGTGAAGGAAGGAGATTTATAAATTAGATACAGTGCTGTTATGTCTCTTCCAAGGTCATATCAGTCATGACTACCCAAAAAATAGAAAAAGTGGCTGAGGCCAAGAGCAGTTGACTTTAAGGCCTAGGAAAAGAGACCTAGTAGCCAAGTGGGAAAACCCCACCAGAGGGATGTCAAGGAACATAGCATTGGGTGGAAGTCGAGGCTGGGGCAAGGGACAGGGGTGTGTAAGGTTGTAGGGGGGCCTAGGCTGGCAGGAACACTTGCTCTCCTATAAGGCATCTGTCAGCACTCCCATTACCAGGTGCTATTTCCAGAAACCAAACCAAGGCGGGGAAGGGAAAAGAACTCGGGCTCCTCCTCTTAGGCAGCTGCAGTAACATCATTCTACCACTAAGGGGCTCCAGAGCTCAACCACAGTGCCTGGGTGTGAGAAAAAGGGAGTGGGAAGACCATAGGCGCCCAGGGGATGTCCAGGGTGACCCAGAGAAGAGAGGCAGCTGGTCCTCTAGGGTCAGCCTGAAACCCTCCTGCCTTCTTCCTCGGCTGTACCCATTTCCTTAGAGGGCCTAGGAAGGGAAATTTAGCGCCTCAGTTCACTTATCCCACTGCATATTGCAACCCTCCCTTCCCTTCCCACTGGTGAACTTAATGCCTCCTCCTAGACCCTGAGGATTCCTAGAGAATTCCCTCATTCTGGCTGCCTGTCCAGCGCCAAGCTCTCTAGGCTGTGGGGTGGGGCCAGGAAAAGGGGCAGTCCCCAAGATAGGGGAACCACCCAAGCCAACATTGGCCTTCCTCTATGGGAGGCCAGCTCCCCACCACCCCACCCTAGGAATTTTCTTTCTGGGTGTCATCAGAGTTTTAAGGATATGCACAACATCCTAGAGGCCATAGGCATCTCAAGGGGTATAAACTTGGAAGTAGAAGAAAGGGGAAAAATATTTTACATGGCTGGGGGCTGGGCTAGTCTCTAGAACCCTTTCCAGCTCTAAGATTTGTAATTTGACTGTAACTGTGATTGAAAAACAGTAGGGATCAGTCTCTCCCATACCCACAACATCTGAAATTTGGTGAGCAATAATACTCTGGGCTAGGTGGTGTCCTTAGGGTGAAAGAATTACAAGGAGAGGTCAGTCTATGTGACTGGCCCCAGAATCTGGATGAAGACTTCAGATTCTGGTATTTTTCCTTCTTTCCTAAAAAGGATCAACTGGGCTCTGTAGTAAGCATACTAGATCAAGGCTACCCACTACTACTCTTCAGTCAGCAGCAGGATAGAGGCTAGCAACTGAGAGAAGTAGGTAGAAAGGTTTCTTCTTCATTCTTCCTAATGGGATATACTAGCTCACAGATTCTAGTTTGAACTAGGGGCCAAGACTCTTAGGGAGTTACCTGGCAGAGATCTCGGGATCCTGTCCAAGGAGCTGACTGCCCAGAAACAGTTTACCGTGGGGGGAGGGGCATCTCCTATTCTTGGCAGCAGAAGGCCCCAGACTGAGGGAACTACATTGGAAACAGAATGGTGTGGGGGATTAGCTCCATGTGCTCCCCTAAACCATTCTTGCAATTCTGCTAGGATTTGCTCAGTCTGTAGTCCTTTCTGCCTAAGTGAACTCCAAACCTATGCCCTGATAACCCAGCTCAGTAAGAATTTCACTGTAGGTCACAGCTTGACCTACAGCAGACCAACTTCTTTTAACTTGGTCCTTTTCAAATCTGGTGAAGAAACATCGAGAAGAAGTTATAAGAAACAGCTTAGAGGGCTAAGCTGAGGCAGAGGAATGATTCAGCTCAACAAATATTCAGCAAGCATTTTTTTAAGCACCTAAAAATGTGACTGTGGAATCAAAAAATCAAAGGACCAATGTCTCAGGGAAGGGAGAGACAAGTAACAACTAAGAGAGGTATCAGAAAAAGGCAGCAACTGTTAAGTCCAGTTAGGGAAAGGTTAGTGACCAGGGACTAGTCCTTAGTGAGGTTCCTGTTGATGATAGAAGGAAGTCACCAAATAAAAGGAGGCAAGGGCAGAAACCATCCGCTGTGTTTTTCTCCCCTCTTCACCCTCATGCCTCCCATCAGTTTCCCTCCTAGTCCAAGTGAACCAAGATAATGGAAACAGTACAGGATCTGAAGTCAAAGGAGCAGGGTCTGAAACCTATTATTTAACAGCCAATAGTGATAGTGTGTTTTAAGAGTATACAAAATGCTTTAGGTTGACATTCATTGTATCATTTGATATTTACAGTTATCTTGTGAGGTGTTATTACTTGCCATTTCACAGCTGAGGAAACAGTCCCTGAACCATTTAACCAGAAAGGTTAAATGGCTTTAGCCCACAACTAGTAGGTATTGCTGTTGTGGTGTGAACCCACCTCCCCAACTCCAAGTTCAGAATTTTTTTTTCAATTGTGTCACATTGGGAAAATAATTTTCAATCACCAGACCTCTATTTTCACATTTATGAAGTCAGTAAATAATTTCTTACTTTTGGAAGCAATTACTTCTACTTTCTGTGCCTTGATTTCCTTATCTGTAAACTAGGAGACTGAACAAGATGAGCTCTAAAATAGAAATTTTAGAAAATAAATCAGGATTAAGTTAAATATTAAAATAGATTTATGGGTGATCTCAACCCTTCCATGTTCCTTCTTCAAGCTCTAATATTAAGATCTTAGGGGCTGGGTAGGTGGCTCAGTGAATAGAGCACCGCCCTGGAGTCAAGAGGACCTGAGTTCAAATCTGACCTTAGACATTTAACACAAAACTAGCCATGTGACCTTGGGCAAGTCACTTAACCCTAATTGCCCTACCTTCTCCCTCTCCAAAAAGCAATTTAAAAAAAATTCAAGTTCTTGTGATGCCATGGAGCTCACTTTATTGACCAAATTCCATACCCCTCCCAATTTCAGTTCTCTGGAGCCTTTATGAACTAACTCTTGAGTTCTCCTCTGTTCTCCTCTGGCTGACATTCCTGGATCTTGAGAAGCTGGAATAAGACAGGGGTGTCCCCACCCTCCTCCAGTAAGACACTTTCCCATTTGGTATCTGTAGAACTCATTTGGCTTTGGAAACTCCCAATCCACTGGGAACTCATAGCTCTACACCGTTTTCCTGAACCCGTACCCCTGAGACTTGTAGGGAAGGAATGAGCTCAGGAAAATATACTCACTGCCGCAGGGATTTTGAGAATGGGGTGGTTGTGAATGGCTTTGCAGTTCTGGGAAGGACAAGGACCCACCACCAACTTCAGATAACCTTAAAACCACAAACAGCTGCCTCTCTAAATGGAGTTCCAGACAGGAAGACAAATAGATAAGACTGAGGAAGGATAAACAATTATAATCCTGGCTTTCCCTCCCTCTCACCCTTCTCCCAGCATCTCCTCATCCTCCTCCCTTTGTGAGGCATAGTAGATCACTCTCCTGGGCTTTTTGGAGACATCTGCCCTGCTCTCTGGAACCCTCACGATGCTACCCCATTCAGCTTCTAAGATGACCAAGAGACCAGACAAAAGAGAAGGCAAGAACCTCAGAAGTCAGGATCCTTTGTTTTGTTTAATAAAGAAATACACCCACCCAGGAAACAACAATTTTTGGGAGAGGGAGTTGGTAGTCTGGCCATGCCACACTCCCTCTTGCCCAAGTGATGTTCACACTGGAGGTCCTGGCTGGTTGGGAGGAGGGAGGATTCTGAGTCTGTCCACTCCCAAAGCTATACCCACCTGAATTTTTACAAGAGGCACATTAAGGGGCTAAGAAGCCAAGGTAGATATATAAAGCCCGCCAGCACCTGCCTCAGCTCTGCTTTCAATGTTTCTTTTTAAGGATCCATTGACTCTAACCTTATTGAAAACTACTTCCCCAAAACATGTTTTGCAGCAGGAACACAGGACTGGGAATTTCCTGTGGCCAAGCAGAGGGAGCCAGGGCCTGGATTGGGAAGAGGCAGGGAGTGCTGAGAGCTGGTTGCCTTGGCTGAGCCGGAGCCACGTGCCCCACCCCCGCTCCCTTGCACATGTCTCTGCAGCAGCAGTGGCAGCAGCAGGGCTGTTTATGAGAGCTGTTGTGGTAAAAATGGAGCAGCCTGCACATGCCCAGGCCATGTGATCTGAGCCACCCTCGTGAGCAAGCACACACACACACACACACACACACACACACACACACACACACACACACACACACACACACACACACACACACACACACACACACAC
>CM053593.1:153686372-153706795 GCA_028646575.1 Pseudocheirus occidentalis
AAAATATAGCAAACTCTCCACATGGAAGGCAGACCCAAGGTCTTTATTCAGAAACCATAACACTGAGTCCCAAAACCAGAAGGACAAGTCCCAAAACCAGAAAGCCAGAGTCATTATAATGGTCACAAAGTTGAAACATATAGTTAGTGCTGTGGACACCCACATTCCTAAGCCTTCACAAATAGAACAGGATCCCTCAAGCAGGGATCCCTCTCAGACTCACAACAGTTTCTCAGCCTGGTCTTTGGAAGTTCTCAGTAGAAGCTGTAGAAGCAGGATCTCAGGAAAAAGATGCAAGCTCCCAGTGGTGTCTGTCTTTTAACTTTATTTCTTCTGGCTTTATAAATGAGGAGATTGCCCCAGGTGTTTCCAATCCACTCTCCTCTCAACTCCAGCTGTGATTCCTCCTAAGGAGTTAACTGGAAGTAAGGAGCTAAGCCTTTGAGGTGCCAAGTGCCTTCAGTAGGTGCCAATAGAAAGGGGCATGGAAGATCTTCTGATTTCATTAACATTACACATGGTCAATGGGAGAATTTATTTTCTAAAAGACCATGACCATTTGAAACAAGGGTTTTGTTTTTCTTTTTCCCAGTGATGAGGGAGAAGGTAGGAGAGAAATAAATGCTTATTAACTAAAGAAAAAGAGATAGGAATAAATTATTTCTAAGATCTTTTCTATTACTGAAAATTTGTGACAGGCAAAGTGTGACAATGCCAGAAAATCCAGCTATGAATCAAGCCCTCTAAAGTTCTTGACCACAAAATTCAGAATAGGACTGTTCCTCCATCTTTTGTCTCCTTGCCTAGGGGCAGAAGTGTGGTCCAGGGACCCTAGATGTCCCCAAGACACTTTCAGGGCATCTGAGAGTTCAAAATTATTTTCATAATAATATTGTAAATTATGAACATAAAATAAGTCATTTTAACTAATTAGTTAAATGTAGATAGTTATAAGCCTCATAAATGAAGTTCTTTCAGGGTCTTCAACAATTTTTCACAGTGTAAAGGAGTCATAAGACAAAAAAGTGTGACAGCCACTGCCTTGGGAGAATGTGGAGAGGATAAGATTATATGAAGAAAAAATATGATTGAAGACTCTACTGTTGAAACCGGGGAGGTTATAGGAAATGCTCAAGGAGGAGACCCTTCGAAGAACTTTATCTAAACAACTCCACCTCTCTCTCAGTCTGTGTCATTAACTTTAAAATGGAAGTAATAATAGCCCCTACCTCCCAGGGTTGTTTCGAGGATCAAATTGTTGTTCATCCTTGGTTTCAAAAAGGACCAATGAGATATTTGTAAAGCCTATAACACAGTACTTGGCACATATAGGCATTTAATAAATACTCATTTCCTTCTTTGCCTGTACTCAGTCAGCTGGGGGAAGGGGGACAGGCTCTACAACCAACTGGGCAAGCCACCGCCATACCTTCACCAAAGAGAAAACTGAGTTAATGCCAAGATAGTCCTGTCAAACATCCCTTAGATGGTGACATCATTTACTTCAAAAGAATACTTTTTTGAGGGGGACAAAGGCAGGGGGTAGTAAGGAAAAGGAGCTGGGAGGCCCAGAGGGAGAAAAAAGATATATTTTTTTGACCCAGCCCTGGACAAGAGTCATGTCATGTAACTACTCCCCTCCCCCTACCTCCTGCCCAGGCCATATGGGTCAGACTTTGTCCCTGCTGGGAGTGTGTGCCTGATACTCAATCTGGGCAGATCAGAAGGACACCCCAGCTCTCTGACTGAGGGAGAGATAGGACAGCTTGCTCTTAGTGCAATGAGGCCAAGCTCCTTCCAGAGGGAAACAAAGGGATGTATGTGTGTGGACATAAGGGGAAGAAGGACAGATCCATTCTCCTGCTCCTCCACTGCTATCACCCCACTGCCTTTACCTCAGTCTCCTTCCCCTTTGAGTGACACCACACAACTTGGCAGGTTTTTACATATGGCAGTGGTTCACCTAGTGAGGGGAGGAGTTGGAAGAGCTAGACTGTAACCTGACCTGGTTTTCAACTGGGACCCACCCAAAGTCAGTAAGTCTACCTGAGATCTAGGCCACCCACTGGGTGTTACCCCCAAATGCTGACAGGAAGATTGCTGGGTTTCTGGAGTCTCCAACCCCAGCACCTTAACCAAAGCTCCAAGCTCCTACACTGTTTTCAGCTCAAAGCCCCCACCCTTCCTCCCTAGACCCTTTAATATTTTCCCAAGGAAATCAAGGGGAGATGGGGAATAACACACTTTGGAAACAATCCTCACCTGGGACATATGTCAACTTAAACAATGAGATCAGCCTTCAATCTCTGACTCTTAGACATCAGAGATGATAGTAGTACCACCAATAAAGTAAAAACAGGTAGTGTCCACCATGCCACTGGGTTTTTTTTTTAGTAATTTCCTACTAATCCTGGTTTAACATTTTATTAGGACCTGTCCTTTCCTAGGTTGGATTTGGCAATGGAAGAAAGTTTAGGGGAGGGTTAGGAGTTTCATGCTGACCTGGAGGTGGGGGGTGGGCAGTACTGAGATGGACCTGCTGTAGGTCAAAGTCACAGAGATGCCTCAAGGTCGATGAAAGGCTGGGAGGAGGGAGCTATGAGAAGAGACATCTCTGGATCTTCAAAAGACCAGAAACCTAGCCTTTGCTCTCCCTTCCATTTCTTTTTTGGGGGATGGGGTGTACTTCATCTTCTTCTTCCTGAGTTTATCTGGCCTGGTAACTTAGTAAAGCAGAGATTTCCTCTAATCTTCCCATCCTACCCCCAGCTGCTTAAGGAACAGAATGTACAGAAGGGAACACCAAGGTTGAGACTGGCAGCCCTAAAACTGAACTCTCTTCCCTGTATTTCTCCTTCCCATGTTGTTTGGGAAGGAGACTCCCAAAGTTTTTCTGTATCAGAAATAAAAGGGAGAGGGGTGGCTAGGTGGCGCAGTGAATAGAGCACCGGCCCTGGAGTCAGGAGGACCTGAGTTCAAATCCGGCCTCAGACACTTAACACACACAAAAAACTAGCCGTGTGACCTTGGGCAAGTCACTTAACCCCAACTGCCCTCCAATAAGCAACAAAAATAAAAAAATAAAAAATAAAAGGGAGAGCCCTATAGAAAGTAGTCCCCTGCCAACACCCTAACACGCTGGTGTCGTTCTTCACAAATAGTTCAATCTCTCACCAGTAAGAAGAGTTTTGCAGACTGGAAACCAGGTCTTGGTGTCAATGCAACTCCTAGCTAAGCCTGCCCCCTCCCCCCTCCTAATACATTGAAAACCCCGGGGAATTGTCTCCTGGGGTGTGTGCATATATTTATGTTTTCATTCATGTATGTATCTCAAAATGACAAATGGGTAAGCCATAGTTAAAAAATGATGGGAAGTGGGGAAGAGTTTAGCAATAAGAAAATAATAACCATATGGTTCCATAAAAGACCTTGACCTGGTATAGGTATGGGGAAGAGTTGGAATCTCCTGATCATCTGGGTCAGGGGCAGAGGGAATGGTTCTCATGTTGCTGTTTCCATTCTGGGCTCTAGTCTAGCCAGAAAGCAACACCATACAAGCAACCAACCAGTCTCTACCTTGGAGGTGATATAAAGTAGGCACAACAGGGTATGGCAACCTGCCTCTCCTCTTCCTTCTCTGCTGTGGTAGAGAAGAGGAGGGGCAGTGGTGAGAAACAGGAGGAGTCTGCATTATGAACCAAGTTTTCCTGAAAAGTCTCTTTGCCTGTGTGGTTTGGTCCCTCCCAGACCCAGCTGCAACCTCACTGGCTCTGGGCAAAGGGCTAGAAAATACTTGAGTAGAAGAGAGAAATGCTACATTTCTTTTTCTCCTTCACTCACCAAAGGCCCCTTGTAGAGGGAGAGGCGAGATAGGGAACGTTAAGGCCCACCCCATCCAGGGCAGTTTGCTTTCTGTATAGAACTAGGCCAGAAATATCCAGCAGTTCAGCTGCCTTTCCCCCTTTTAGACTTTTTCTCCCTTGTTGGAGTGTCTTCCTAACCGCTCCATCCAACTTCCCGGAACTCGTTCCAGGGGCCCTTCCCTGTAGATGGTGATTATTATTGTTTCTTTAGGTCCCCAGTAGACATTGTCCCCAGGGACAGAATCTGAATAAGTGGAGGTCCTAAGTAGGAGACTGAGAGCTAAATGAAGAAAGCCTTCCTAGAAGCACTCTGAGACTGAGAAATAGGCAAGCTGGGCATGGGAACAGCTAATAATAATAACTGACATTTCTATTTCTATTTTTAAGCACTTCACAGTACATTATCTTATTTGAGCTTTGTAACAACCCTGTGAGGTGGCTATTACTATAGGTATTACTATTGGAATTTTGGAGATGAGGAAATCAAGTCTCAGAAAAATTAAGTAGTAACTCTCTTGTAGCATAAAAGCCAGTAAATTATCAGAGGTGAGATTTAAAGCTCGGTTTTGAATCCAAGTCTGGCATTCTCTCCACTATAGGGCTCATTTGGATGATGAGTGAACAGGTTGTCCCTTTGCTCCCCCACCCTGCTCTTCTTGCTCCTTCCACAACCATACTCATATTTTTCCATCTGCCAGCTCAGGCTCTTCTAGTTTCCCTCTCACAATAGCTGGCTAATCCCTTAGAATTTTAGGGAGGTGGAGGTGGAGCAGTTGAGACCTACCCTCCCTCCACTACCCCAAAGAATGTGGGTTTGCCCAGTCTCACTACTGGGAGATCTCAAAGCACTTTCACTAGGCTGCTCCCTTCCCCCACATTTCTTCCCAGAGGACGGGAAATGACTCATCCTGAGGTCACCTCAAATAGGTGGTGTTGTCAGCCAAAAGGACAGGGCTTTCCTAGGGCACCTTAGGTTCCCCTCTAACCACCCACTTCTTGTCCTCCAGGGGCAAAGGACATTTAACTCCTCATCTCCAAGGGGCCCCCCAGCGGGTATGGAGGTTATAGGGGGAGGATGGAGAGAAATGGCAAAAGAGAAGCCTCATTTCCTTCTATCCTCAGGACTGGGCTCAGGGGCATTAGAAGGCTTAGCTTCCGGGCTCTGGGGTTGGCTCCCACATCCTAGCAGTGGTTGCTCTTCCCCGTGTGGTTGGCAACCCCAGCCCGAGGTCAGTTCTGCAATCACGTGAACCCCTCACGTTTGCAAGGTTGCAGAAAGGGCTGTTTGATCTCGAAGGGAGCAGCCACGCTTGCCAGTCACTCCTCAGGAATTCACATGCTTCTGCCACACATACACTTCCCAAACCCGCCACCCCCGACTCTCCACCCCATCCCACTCCATTTACAGCTCCGCCTTGGGCCACGCTAGAGGTTTTCCAAGGCAGAAAGAAATAAAACAGTGTAAGGGAGCTTGCCTCCTGCACAAACTACAAATCCCAGTAATCCTCGGGCGACGCAGGCGCACTGAGTTCAACGTGCCTGCTGCTGGAAAAGTGTGTCACTGGGGCACGAGGCGCTCCCTGGGATCACATGGTACCTGCTCCAGTGCCGCGTGCGGGCTCGGGAGCCCTGGGCTTTTGGCGCCTGCGCAGAGCCTTCTGTCCCAGGGAAAGCGGCTCGGGCAAAAGGCGGCTGAGATTGGCAGAGTGAAATACTGCAGCTGAGCGAACGCATCAGGGCACTCGTCTTCTCCCCATCATCTATCCACCTCCCGACTCCAACCTCTCTTCATCCAGGACCACTGGCATCGTCCACCTCCTGGATTGCTACCTTGCACTGCCGCAAAGCTACTAGGCAGTAGCCCCTACAGTGCACTGCAAAGACCCTCCCCTCTCCTCCTTTTCCAGCCAGAGCTACTGCAGACTGATTGCACCCTCTCTACCTTGCTGCTTCTCCCATGCAAAGCAGATCTCTCCTGCCCCAGATTCGTCCCCTTCTGGAGGGTTTCTGCCATCTAGTAATCCAAAGACTTCGTCGCCAGGTGCCGGGGACCCCGACCCTGAGTGTACTAGGCTGGGGGATTCCCCACCGTCAGCCAGTGCGCAGTGGTTGAGGGCTGCGGTCGGAAACTACAATTTGAGACACTGTCCTGTTTGAATGAGAGCTGTCAGTTGGTGAAGTCATGACGACCACTCTGGACTCCAACAATAACACAGGTATGGGCTATATACCATCTCTGCACCACTAGCACCTCCTGAAATCTCTCCTTTACTGGCAGCAGAGGGAGGGTCAGAAATGCTAGCCTGGGTCTGAATGGCGTCTCAGGTGGATTTTCTCGGCCCCAGGTTGGGGAAAAGGGATATCTTTCTTGGAGCTTTTCACTGGGGGCTCCGGAGGCCAGAGGAGGGCCTTTGGGTAGGCACTAAGGGTAAAAGGACTGAGCTAGGGACCTCAAAAGCAGCCCCTCCGTGCCCCACCCCCCCATCGCGATTTGCCTCGGCGCCGTAGGGCAGCTGGCAGACACCTCGCCTTGCCTAGCCTCTCTCCTTTCCCGGGGCTTCCCTGAAACCTGAGAGGAGGGGAAGGCTACACTTGCTAGGGCTCGGGGCTGGGGGCTGGGGAGCAGAGCTGAAGAGCAGGACGTATCCTCCATAGGGGCAGGCAAGCTGCCTGCAGCGAGCTTGGGGTCGGCACTCCTGGTCAGCGGACCCTCCTCCAGGGCTGGAGTGGGGTGGGGAAGAGAGGGTATGCGGGGGTCGGGCCAGAGCCAGGGTGGGGGCCGGCCTGGGCCAGGGTCGGCCCGGGAGCCGGGTTGCCCCTTGGCTCACATGGCCGCCGGGCTGGGCCCACGTGCTGCGTTTGTTTTCATTCAGCCGTCGCCGCTGCTGCTTCTCCATTGGCTGACGCCTCCCGGCCCCGTTACATAATGAGCTCCGCCTCCCCGTCTCCGGGGCAACGTGGGTTCCCCCCCCCCCTCCTCCCGCCCCTTTCCAGCTCTGCTAGTTCTCCCCTTCAGCTCCGCCCCTGACTCCCAGGCTCTGGGAGGTCGAGGTGGGGCCCCTCCTGGCCTGACGGGAAGCGTGTGGGGCGGGGTCTCCAGTTCCGGGGTTCCTCGTTGGGGAGCCACGTGCGAACGGCACACGTGGAGTGGGGACGTGTGGCCGGCTGAGGGCCCAGCCCCTCCCCGCCCGGTGCGTCGGGATCTGGGTGAAGCTGGGCTGACTCACTGCCCCCGCCTGCCTCCCCCACGGTTGGCTGCGTTGGCTGGGGCCAGCCGTGACCTTGCACTGCCTCCAGTTTCCAAAAGCCAAGGAGCCCCGCACCTATCCACATTGCTTCCTTATTGCCGCATTCTCCCTGCATCCCAGTCTGTTGCAGGCTTATTATTCTCTCTTTGTTCTGGCCTTTGTATCCCCGTATTCCAGAGACCTGGTTGTTAATTGTGCCCTCCACTAGCTTCCAACAAATTAAACTTTTATCTCTACCATGACTAAGATCCTGTGCTAGGCTTTCCACTCTCTTTGTCCTACATACTCCTTGTCCCCCATATAAATTCTCAGCTCACAACAAGAAACAACTTGTTTCTCAGCTCCTAGAAGCAAATGGGAAAACAAAAAGCGAAATATGGAGGGGATTAATTGTCAGACCTGAACCTTTCTCTATGTTCTGGAAGATATCCCTCAGCTATAGATAGCATGAACCTCTTTGGGGGAGCTTGGATCAGACTGATTTATTACCAGACTAGGGCTCATTTTTCCTCTACCCGTCTCCAAACTTTGAAACTCCAGGAGTTGGATTATTGTGCAATTGGTTTATGGAGAGTTGGGTTTACTCAGATCAGTCTTGAGCTATTTTGAGGCTGTCCCCGCCCATCTCAGTGTGTCTGTGTGTGTGAGCAGTTAGCATGTGCCGATTTAGGCACCATGTGTGCTATGTTTGCTTACACGTGCCCTCCACCTTCACCTCCCTTGTCCACCCCAGTCTGTCCTGCACAGAAGGCAGGTCAAGGGTTCCACATGGGTGTGGCCAGCATCTGGCCCCTTTCCCTCAGAGTGTCCTATTGACTCCTTGAGGGTGTGGCTATTCAGGTGTCTCCCAGATGATGGCACAGCTTTCTTGAGCACTACTCAAAGGGACAAAACTCTTGTAGGAGGAAATCTGGGAAGCTATATTCTTTAGATCAGAGTCTGACTCTTCGCGTTTCAAACCAGCAGTTACCACTTAAATGTTTCATTATGTCCATCCAGGGAACTCAGAATAAAGTGCACTCTGACCATGTTCTCTTCAAGACTCCATGCTAGAAGCTTGAGAAGGACTTTCCTCCCCAACACAAAGACTGACTAATCTTTATAATGATTGGAACAGTGAATATAAAAAGGATACCTCTTGTAATGAAAAGAGCACTACATTTAGAGTCCAAAAATCTGGGTTGAAATCCTTGATCTGCTCATTAATTATTGGTTATATGACCTTGGATAAGTCATTTCTCTACTGGGCGTCTTTTTCCCTAATCCTAACCCTAGAGTCAAGAAGAAGTTCTATAAAATTAGTCCTTTAACAGCTCTATTTTCTACAGACCTGGGAAAACTTAGAAGACATGATCTCGAAACTAAAGAAAAATAGAGAAGAGAGTTTCATTTAACATGAACTCTCTCCATTGGGGGAGTCAGCCTTAGGCTGAATCTTCACCTTGAAGGGATGGTCTTGGTACTAAGATCAGAAGGCCTTTCCTGGAGGAAATGGGTCTTGTGACTTGACTCCTCCTCCCTTTCATTTTTAAACCTCCTCCTAGGTTTAGCTATGTACAACTAGGTCAGACCTAGCAACTCGTGTTCGTTATGGGAGGGGACCCAAGGCAAGTGTGGGAGCCAGAATACAAGGCCTTCACCCAGGTTCCCAATGCAGTAATATGTGTTGGATGAGCAGGACTTGCCTACTGGCATAGGATCAAAAACTTTGCAACAGTTATTTTAGGCCTGCTGTTTTGAGTAAGAGAATTGACAAAAATTAGCTATTTGAGAGAGTTAGATCACCTTAGGGGCAGCTTCTTACCCACCCCAATTTCAGGGGCTTGAGATGGGGCAACTGGATAACTCTTTAGGGTTGGCCAGCAGTTTGAGGAGACATGGTAGCCCCCTGAGGGATCTCTGTATAACCTAACCACCTCCTCCTTTTGTCTCTTTTCTCCTCTCTCAGGTGGAGTCATTACCTACATTGGTTCCAATGGCTCATCTCCCAGCCGAACCAGCCCTGTTTCTCTCTGCAGTGAAAGCTCCAATGGCAGCTTCCAGTCTTTGACCCATGCCTTCCCTACCTACTTTCCACCCTCCCCCACTGGCTCCCTCACCCAGGACCCAGGACGGTCGTTTGGGAGTGGCCCTCCTGGCTTGAGGGAAGATGGCTCTCCTTTGTCATCTTCTTCTTCCTCCTCCTCCTCTTCCTCTTCTTCCTCTGCCTCTTTCTACAATGGGGGCTCCCCTGGAGGGCTGCAGGTAGCCATGGAGGACAGCAGCCGAGTGTCCCCTAGCAAGAGTACCAGCAGCATCACCAGTGAGTCCTGGAGGGGGTTGGTTGGGGGTGGTACTGGTTAAGGAAGAGATGCTCTTTTTTCCTCTTGTTGGCATAATTTTAATTTCATTTAAAAATGGATAGGGTTGTCCCTTCTCACTGTCTCCCCTTCCCCCTCCCCAAATCTCAGTTTAGAAAAATTCAGTTGGGCTGTGCCTCCTATAACCCTGACCCTTGGGATTGAACCCTTTATCTCCAGGGATCAGTGAACTGCCCCCCCCCCCCCACCAGAAGGCTGGCTTACCCTTTGTTTCTGTCCCTCCACCCATCCTTTCCTCCAGAGCTCAATGGCATGGTGCTCCTTTGTAAGGTGTGTGGGGATGTTGCCTCTGGCTTCCATTATGGAGTCCACGCTTGTGAAGGCTGCAAGGTAAATAGGGAACAGGGGGCTTGGGGTGCTTCCAAGGGTTTTGAGGAAGGGCTGAGGACTGAAGCCTTTTGGTCTCCAGGGCCTCCTGAGTCCAAGGGCACAGGGGTGGTGGTGAAAAGATTTATGGCTTTTTCTAGTCCCCCAGACTGCCATGGGCCTTGTATCTGACCCAGCTAATGCCTCCCTTTACTTCCCTTCTAGGGCTTCTTTAGACGAAGCATTCAGCAGAATATCCAGTACAAAAAGTGCCTAAAGAATGAGAGTTGCTCCATAATCCGTATCAACCGTAACCGCTGTCAGCAGTGCCGATTCAAGAAATGCCTGTCTGTTGGCATGTCCCGAGACGGTGAGGGCCCAATTGCCCTCTCCCTTATTCCATCTCCCCACCCCACCCCCCACTTATCCTAGGCTCTGAGCCTCTTATGCCCTTCAGGGTTGATTTTTAAAATACTTTTCTTCTCTTCACTCCTAAAACTGAAATGACTTTATAGAATAATTTCCATCAGAGAGCTCCAGATCCACAGATGCTTGGCTTTGTAGAATCGTGAGGGCTGGAAAGGTCCTGGGGGTCAGTCATTTCATCCACTTCCCTCATTTTATTAGCGGAAGGTGCTGAGGCCAAGAGAGGTTGAGGGACTTCCCTAGGTTCACAGAGGTTAATGACAGAGGTGAGATTGGAACCTAGTCTCCTGATTCCCAGATCCAGTGCTTTTCCTACTGTTTCAGGTGTCCTTGAGGGCTCTGATCAGGTCCCCAAGTTTCCTGACATCTCTTTCTTCCCTACCTACTAGCTGTACGTTTTGGACGGATCCCAAAGAGAGAGAAGCAAAGGATGCTTGCTGAAATGCAAAGTGCCATGAACCTGGCTAATAACCAGCTGAGCACTCAGTGCCCACCTGAGGCCTCACCTGCCAGAATCCCTGCACCTGGCCCATTGGGTGCCTCACCACCCCCAGTTCCAGCTCCCTCACCCCTTGTGGGTTTCTCCCAGTTTCCCCAGCAGCTGACACCACCTCGATCTCCAAGCCCTGAGGCCAAAGTGGAGGATGTGATCTCTCAGGTGGCTCGAGCCCACAGAGAGATCTTTACCTATGCCCATGACAAGCTGGGCACTGGACCCAATGGCCTGAATGCCAACCAGACACCCAGTGGCCCTCCAACATCTACAACACCCCACTGGGAAAACCATTGCTGTCCTGCAGCACCTCCTGATGACAACAACTCTGTTGCCACCCAGCGCCACAATGAAGCCCGAAATGGACTTCGTCTAGCTCCAAACTCATACCCACCGACTTGGCCAACTGCTGCCCCCCCCCATGGATGCCACCAGCATAACAGCAATGGGCACCGTCTCTGTCCTACCCACATGTATCAGACCCCTGAGGCTGAAACCTCAACTGGTTGCCCCTGGCAGGATCGATCTAAGAACATTCTGTTGGTGAGTGTTTTGGGAGCCCAGATAGGTATGAGATTGGAGTTGAGATTGTGTCCTGGATTTGGATTTGAGATTGGGTGGCAGAATACTATGAAGTATAAAGCATTATTTTTCCCACTTTTGGGGAGCCTCTGTCATAAGGGGTACCCCCTTTTCTAAGAGAATAAGGTTAGCATGAGTCTCTTGTGTTTTGACCAGTAGTCTGGAACCCTGGGGATGTGACCTATTTACCATGGAGGGTGTTCCATTCTGTGAGCTAATCGAGGCTTTAAAAGCCTAGGCACTCCTTCCAGTCTGGTACTTAATCTCTATCTTCACCTTCATCCCTACTTACTATTAAATTAAATATGCCATCCTTTAGGAGTTTGGCCTATGGCAAAATCCACATTGGGCACCCATTTTCTGCAAAGGTTTATGCCTTGAAATTTCACTGGAGCCATTGACTTACATCTCCTGTTGTTTCTTCCTCGAGGCATGCCCCATGAATATGTATCCTCATGGGCGCAGTGGGCGAAGTGTTCAGGAGATCTGGGAGGACTTCTCAATGAGCTTCACACCTGCTGTGCGTGAAGTTGTAGAGTTTGCTAAGCATATCCCAGGCTTTTGTGACCTGTCTCAACATGACCAGGTTACTCTGCTCAAGGCTGGTACCTTTGAGGTAAGTTTTCTTGACCCTGGAGTATCAGTTGGTAGGGAGAGAAGGATGCCTCTTTCTAGAGCTGGCACTGATCCCCATATCCCAAGTCCTTTGGAATCTAAACTCTTTCCACTCCTCTCCTCTTTTCCAGCTCCCCTATCCCAACCCACACTTGCCCTTGGACCAAGAATAGGAGAGGTTATCTTGCTGATTCCCACAGCAAGATGTTTGCTCTCCCATTCTCCTGCCTTGGGGAAGGAGACTTCATTTTCAAAACTACTCTGGTTACAGGAAGTTCTTTCTTAGGTCTAATACAAATATATCCCGGAAATTTGAACACTGTCCAAATGCAAAATTTGGTGTCCTTTCCTCTAACTGGTGGGATTTGAAAATTTAGAGAGCAAGTAGCCCCTGTCACCACAGGTACTTGGACTGACTCACACACCTCTACCCAGGTGCTTATGGTACGCTTCGCTTCACTGTTCAATGTGAAAGAACAAACAGTTATGTTCCTGAGCCGCACAACATACAGTCTGCAGGAACTGGGCGCTATGGGCATGGGGGACCTGCTCAATGCCATGTTCGATTTCAGTGAAAAGCTGAACTCCCTGGCCCTCACAGAAGAGGAGCTGGGGCTGTTTACTGCAGTAGTGCTGGTTTCTGCAGGTAGGCTATTACCCTGAACAGAGGGGGTGAAGAGGGATGCTGTGACAGCTGTGCTACCACTCTTGGCCTCCCAGAATCTGGTTAGCTCTTTCCTGCATGCAAAACCATGTCAGGGACAAGCATCTACACCCTCTGTTGATGTCCTCTAAAGACTTGAGATGCTAGCTAGGATCTCTGCACTTGATGCTCCCTTCCCTGGCCCCTAGAAGCCTTTCATGTCCTCTCCCACCATCCTGGATTTCTTGTGAACAGTGTAGTGCCAAGTCCAGGTCCTTTTCCAGCTTGATGCCCTCAGAGTCACTCCCTGCCCTCTTCCCTTCTCCCAACAGACCGATCAGGTATGGAGAACTCAGCCTCTGTGGAACAGTTGCAGGAGACACTGCTCCGGGCCCTTCGGGCACTAGTCCTGAAGAACAGGCCCTCAGAGACTTCCCGCTTCACCAAGCTGCTGCTTAAGCTGCCTGACCTCCGTACCCTCAACAACATGCATTCCGAGAAGCTACTGTCCTTCCGAGTAGATGCCCAGTGACTACAGCCTCCCCATTGCTGTCTCTATCAGGCCCTGTCCTTGTACAAAACTGAACTCTGCACTTCTCTCTCCTTTAAGAGACAAAAAAGACAAAACAAATGCTACCCCTCCTCCCAGAATCTTATTTATATTGTTATAAAATATGCCACGATGAGCCTCTACCCCACCCCCACCCCAGCCTTCTTGTAAATAGCTCCCTTCTCATGAAACTGCTCTATCTCCTTCCATTCATTGAACCCCCAGTCACCTGATGCGTCCTGTTCCCATCTCAAATCAGTAGTTGACATCTATCTGATATGGCTTCTGTGGTGTGTGTTATGGGTGGAGGAAGAGGGTACTCCCTTCTGGATCAAAAGCCTACTCAACAGCAAATTTGGGGTTGAAGGGAGAACGTGCAAGAGATGCAGGCATAGAAGGGCCCACAAGGGAGTTATTTTCATCATATATTTATTACATAAATATATAGTAAAATAGACGAGCGACAATTACCATAAAAATATCTTTCTTTAAAATCCTGACCCAAAACACAACGGGGTGAAAAAATCGCACATAACAGACATACTGATTGTCAATATGGGGTAGGGGTCAGGATAGGCCTCCCCCCATTCTTCCTACCGGCCATTATCCCTCCCAAAGGGAAGGAGCTACCCCCAACCAGCCATATTTCCCCCCACCCCCGCCCCACAGCACCAGCTTCTCATACATTCAGTAGCGCCCCCAGGCAGTACCCCCCCCAGGAGTTATGGGGTAGGGGTTCCCCTAGTCCCCCTTGTGGACGGTGTATTTGCCCCCCACCCCCTCTACCCTGTAGGCCGGCCACCAGGGGATGAGGGCAGGGTTAGGGGACTCCTCTCTCCCCACTCCCCCCATCTGGGACAGAGCAAGGTGGGGAGCTGGATGAGGTATGTGTGTTAAGAATGATGGGTGGGGAAATACTGAGATGGGGAAGGAGGCAGGGTGGGAGTAGGGAGTGGGAAGGGGGGCAGTGTAGTGGTCATGGCTCTAGGGCCCCCCTCATCCTATCCAGGGCTCCCCTCATCCTATCCAGAGCCCCCCTCATACTATCTTGGGCACCCCACCACAGCCAATACTGCAACACTAGGCCCCACCCCTACCACTGAAGTGCCCTGGCCTGATACTGGAGGGGGTTTACTAAGCACCCTCAAGTCACATCTGTCCACCCCTCCCTCCTTTATTAGCACCAATGATCTCCAAGATTAGGACCCCTAATCCTCTACTTCCCACAGTAGGGCTAGGGGAATTTATGAATTTAGAGCAGGTGCTCTAAAACTCCTTATCTCCATAGCCCCTCCAGACCTTCCCCAAATTAAGCATACACATGAACTTAGAACATTCATCCAAACACACACACACACGCAACATGTATCATCCATACACATACTTGGACAGACCTTACCCCAGGCTACTGTCCATCCCCCACCCCTGATACCAAGACAATGCAGGGTAACACGGGGGTAGGTCATAGCTCATGTGGTGTGGTTGGGGGGTGGGTGGTGTGCTGGAAGTAATTCCTAAATGCCTATAAAGGGCCAATCCCACTTAGCCCCTAAGCCTTCCCTGCTGTGTCCATGGCTGAAAAAAGTAGACAGTAGAACAAGCAAGTACATTGCTGGCCCTATTGTGGGGGTAGGAGTGGAAACTCTGAGGAAGGAGACTCATCCTAGTGACCTGGAGTCAGAATCAGTGCCCCAGAATAAAGAGACAAAGAGAGACAGAAAGTGTGCCAGGCAAATGTGAAGGACAGACACATGGACAAACATGCATGTGCACATATGTGTGCACACACACACAACCTAGTCTCTCCTATCCCCTAACCCCCCAGATCTGGGCTATGCATGAGGGCAATGGAAGGAGGTGGTAGTGAGGATAGCATCTCTTAGTCTCAGGCCAGGAGATTTCCTTGGGTGGGCAGAAGGCCATAGTCTGCTCAGTAGAGCTCAGGACAAGGGTTTGAAGGTTGAGGGGGGGTGGTGTGGGGTGTCAGTGCAGGGGGTTAGGCCAAGGGGAGAGGTGGCAAATCCTCTACTGCTTAAGACATTTTTGCCCAAGTAACGCAAAGAAGAGGAAATCCACATCCCCCTCACCCCTGACACTCTTATCCCATCACCCATGGCTTCTTGGGGCAAGTGTTTCCATCCTTGCCCAAATATGTGACCCCACAGTCCTCTTAACCTGCTCATTCCCTTTCTGGAGGGCTAGTTCCTGCAGTCCCTGGTTGGTGGCAAGGGGAGGGAGGCTGCACACTCAAATCAAAGCAATGAACCCTGGCCAGAAAGACAGTCCTCTCCCCTGGTTTTCATTTTCCTGGGGGTGAGGGTGGGAGCACAGCTCAAGCTGGAGTTCCTGAATTAGTTTAAAGGAGCAGGGAATCCCTGGTTGGGGTAGGAGGGTGGCAGACAGGGCCAAAGAGTGTCAGAGACAAAAATGAACATCCCCTCAAAAACCCTCATGTCACCCCCAAAACAAAACTAAGTGCCATTTCCCTAGCCCCTCCATACTACCACTATTGTGGTGCCTTCTGAGACATCAGGGCACTGCCAGGATCAGAGGAGACAAGGATAAAAGAAGGAAGGGGGTTAGTGCATCATGTGTGGGGAAGGGGCTGGAATCTCAGAAAAGAGTGGCCTAGGAGAGAGTTGGGGAGACACCCAGACTGAAAAATGCCCTCCAATGCAGCCTCTCTTGATTGTAGCTAACTCTTCAGGATACAAGGAGAGCGGAGAGCTGGGACCATAGTCTTTCCTGATGTGGATGCCAAGGTGGCCTGGTGCCTGTCTGGGGCAGGAAGGGGGTGGGCACCATTTAGGGGAGGAAAGTCCCTGGGATGGTAGGCTTTTTAACAGGGAGCCATATAGGGGGTACTGGCTGGCATCCAGTGTGAGAGGTAGATGGAGCTCAGAATTAGCGGGCACAAGTGGCGAGCAGAGGGTGCAAAAGTGTGTGCGCCAAGGGGGCAAGTGGGGAGGGGAGGGAAATGGAGGTGGCCAGGACTCTGTGGCTTTAACTCTGATTGGCAGCCCCACCCAGGAGGTGGTTGTGATGGTGGGTCTCATGTTTTGTTTTGTTTTTTTGGGGGGCAACTGTCAAAGTGCATTGGGATGGGTAAGTCTTGTCCTATCTCTCCCACCCCAGGTCCTCTCCCCAGCCGGCCTCAGTTAATAATTTAATATCATCATCTCTCTGTCTCTTTTTTTTGTCTTTTTCTCTCTTTCTCTATTTTTTTCTCCACTTTTCTTTCTTTTACCCTCTCGCTTCCAAAGTGCAGTTAGAGTGACTATAACTTTTAACCTCCCAGGGAGGAGCCAATGCTGAGGCTTCTCTGTGCAACCCAGGTATCTGAGCATAAAAAGGGACCCTAGTCCAGGACCTGGGTTAAGAAATAAGAGGGAGAGGGGGAGGCTTTTTGTTGGGGGGAGGGGTCGAGGGCAGCTCCCCCCACAACCCCCCTTCCTTCCCCTACAGTTCAGATGGCTCCTTGTCCCATCTCTTCTCCCCATCTTCCCCCTGCCCTGCGGGGTGGGGCTCCTAAAAACTGCCAGAGGACTCTCCTTCCCACTGGCATTGTCCTTTTTCATTTTCTTGAGTTGGTTTTTCTTTTGTTTGTTTGTGTTGCCTGATCCCAGGGCAGGAAGGAGGTCTCTGAGCAGGGATCTTGGCTAGGCTGTGTGTGGGAGGCAAAAATATATAGAAAGAAAGACAGAAGAAGGATGTAGGGTGGTATCCCTTAGCCCTGCCCCTTCTCCTGCTGTACCCCCTGCAGCTCCACAGGCCCCACCTCTCTTCATCCCCCAAGCATTGGGGGTTTAGACTTCCTGATCCTCAAAGACCTCGAGGAAGAGTGGGGGAAAGAGTTCAGTGGGGCACTCGACTTTCATGTGTAGGAACCGGCTGGCATGGCAGGCCCCGATCATCCGGAGGTCAGTCACCTTCATCAGCAGCTTGGGCCAGAAGTGGGGAATGTTGTGTTTGCGGTAGTTGATGTAATGCTCGAAAGCCAGCAGGTAAGCCTCCTGGCACTTCTCGATCTTGTCCACACACAGCAGGCCCGAGCGGTCTGTATTGGAGACAAGGGAGGCAAAGAATGACTGCTTGCCCAGACAACTGGGGAAAGGCCAAAGGATCCCAAGGGGAGGGAGATGCCAGCAAAGGACCCCTGAGGGAAAGGGCTAGGGGAAAGAATACTAGGAGGACAGAGGAAGGACTGTAACAAACACAACAGGAATGGAGCTAAGGGACTGACGGACTGAGAGAAAAACTGAGGGACAGAGAACTGGGGAGAAGAAACTGAGGGACCAGTGGGAGATTGAGGGACTAAAAGGCCTGGGAAAGAGACTGAGGAACAGAGAAAGTTGTGGGAGAGACCAAGGGAGTGAGAGCCAAGAGAAAGACTGAGGAACAATAGGGAGACAAAGAGACAGGGGGATAGGGAAAAAACTAAGGGAATGGAAAAGGCTGAGAGCAAAAAAAGGTGGAGGAGACATTGAGGAGAAGAGGGAAAAATGGGGAAAAGAGAAAAGAGACTGAAGACCATTGAGGAAAGAGCTTGAGGGACTGGGGGATAGAAGAGAGACAGAGAGATTGAAGGAGACAAGACACATCAGGAGGAGCAGAAAGAAGGAAACCAGCAAACCCAAAACATCTTCCCAAGGGTCTCTTCTGTCTCATGACTGGTACCTGAAGACATGAGCAGCACAGCCTGAAGCAGAGCGACTTCTGTGTCGTCCAGGTTGAAGGCAGAGAGTGACTTGCCCAGGTCGAAGATGGCATCAGAGACCACCCCCAGGCCACCGTTCTTCAGCTGCTCCCGTTTGACTGCCATCTCCCCACTCAGCGTTAAGGTCTCACTCTCAGGGTCATAGCGAACGGCAGCTCGAAGAGACATGATCTCCATGCAGCAGCCCTTCAGCAAGATGATCTGGTCTTCACAAGGCAGCTGAAAGAAATGGGGTAAAGAGGCAGGAAGGTCAATCCCTCCTTCTGTGGTCCCCAAATATCTTCCACCATACCTCCACCCCCCCAACCAGGGCTGGAGCCCAAGGGTCCCCCTAAAGCTGAATTTGTTGCTACAACAGCACATAGGAGAGAGAGAAAAGAGACTGAAGGAGACAGACAAGATGGTAATGCAGGAGGTCTTAATCTAGGAGTTTAAAAATTGGTTTTAAAAATATTTTGATAACTGTATTTCAAAGGAATTGGTTTCCTTTGTAATTCTATGATTCCATTGTATGCATACATAAACAACCTGAGAAGAGTTCCATAGGCTTCATCAGATTGCCAAAGGGTATCTATGATCCACAGAAATGGTGGGGTAATGGAAATGGTGCTGGACTTGGTATCAGGAGAGTCTTGAATTCCAAAATTTACTAGCTTAAGCTCTCCAAGTCTCAGGTTGTTTTAATCTGTAAAATTGAACTCATGATAACCTGCCATACCTATCCCATTGGGTTGTGGGGATTAAATGAGGTCATATATGTAAAGCATTTGTAAACCCGAAAGTTATACATAATCACAATTATCAGTTATTATTTGGGTAGACTATGGAAGAAATTTCCAACATACACACGAGGACAGGTTGATGGGGCATGGGTTGGGGAACAGGAGGAGGGGTGTTAGGGTAACTAGCACTGTCTCTTTCTCTAGATATCAGTCAGCACGACAATGTATGAGTGAGGGTAAGAAAGGGAAGAAACCAGCAAAAATTCTCTTATGAAAACCTCAGGTTCCCAGTGGTAGGCGATGAATGGATGAAATGAGATGGCTTTGGGGCTTCTCAGATAAACATTCTCAGATGCAGTGATTTTGAAAATAGTCCCAGTTTTCCCTCCTATTCCAAACTGCCTCCCCAAGTCCCACACCCCTCTCCCTCTTGATACCCACCTCGGAGAACATGGGCAGTTTTTTGGCAAAGTCCACCACACGGGTGATGGCCGGGGTGATGATCTTGGTAAACTCACTGAAGGCCTCCAGGTCCACCTTGTCCCCATCTGGCATTGAGGCCATGGGTGACTGGCCAATGTCCTCTGGCTAGAGAGAGGGTCAGGGGTCAGGTAGGGCCAGGGACCCCATTTAACCCCTCACTATAGGACACTGCCCACCAGGGGGAGCTCCAGGGCAGCTCAGGAAAGAGGAAGGTGGCACTCAGGTACCCACCTTCCCCCTTCTTCCAGGGAGTACCAAAGTCAGAGCACAGAAATCTGGCAGTCTGATACCAGTTTCCTGTGCTGATAACTGTGTGTCTCTTTGCCCAGATGCCCATTCACTTGGAACTTCATTCGGCCTATCCCCACCCTGTCCTGTTGCTGACAGTGTATAGAGTCTTGTGGTGGGGAGGGTACAGAAAAAGACAGGCTGTGGTCCACATGGAACTCCCAATCAATGAGAGAAAAACCTACCATCCCTATTTTCAGGGATACATTCCAGTCTGATGGGGAAGACTCAGTCCTTATAGCAAGGAAACTTCCGGTCTAAGTCTGGAGAGAGACTCAAGCCCTGACCACAGCAAGTTTTCAGCCTGATCAGTCTTTAGCCACCCAACTCCCTACTTTCCTACTCCTTGGGATGGCATAGTACTAATCAGGGAGGCCTTTATGGAGAATGCCGGTGTTTCTCCTCTTAATGGTCACCTAGCACGCATCTGGCTATTCTTAATCCATCCTTTTCTGTCCCTGGTTCAATTTTTTCCCCTCCCCCTTACCAAGAATTTCCGTTTCTGCTTCCAATGACTTCCTTGGGCATTGGTGCTTCGGTGGGCCTCTGTTACCAGATGGATAAGATCCCATTCCTCAGGGCTGGGCTCTGGCCGCTGCTGCAGTGACCGGATCATCTCTTCTTTGCGCCGCCGCTCCCGGTTCTCTTCGATCAGCTTTCGCTTTGCCACTCTCTTTGAATCATCAAGGACCACTGTCAAAGGATAATGACAGTCCCTCCAGTCTGTTCTGCACTCTCACCTCAGAACACAGAACAGAGTGAGGTGTCCTGTCTTTGGATCTTGGTACAAACACTTGTTACCTGGGGACAGATGCCCTGATTGTTTTCCCTCCTTGCCTCTGCCTCATGGAAACCCTGGATCCTTTCAGAGCCCAGCTCAGGGGCCAACTTCTTCACAAGACCTTTCCTGACCTCCCATCCCAACCCCTCCCACTGTCATTGTTACTCCTCATTCCCTTTTGAAATTATTGTCTCTTTATTTCTGTATATGCTGTATTTCTGCCCCCTGCATAAAGAGTGTGTATAAGTCCCTTGAGAGCCGTGATTGTTGTCATTTTTATATTCCAGTGCTCGGCACAGCATCTCATACAGTTTTTCAGACCAGACCATAAGGAGCTACTGGTGAG
>CM053593.1:153707295-153729600 GCA_028646575.1 Pseudocheirus occidentalis
TTCTCCCCAGAATGCCATTCCTATTCATCTCCAACTAACCAAATCCTATCCATCCTTCAACTCTCTGTTCAAATCCCTTCCCAAATCATTTCAGGCCAAACTCATCTTTCTGATTCTCCTCTAAACTTCTATTACATTTCACTTAATATTTAATTACATTTTTTTTAAAAAAAGGTAGCGCAGAAAAATCACTGGACTTAGGAATCAGAAGAGATGCATCTTTAAATTTCATAAGGGCTCTAACGCTTCCTCGATATGTGATTTGGAAAAGTAACTGAAACTCTTTGAGTCAAAACTGCAATATCTCTAAAACAAGGACAATAATATTTACACTAAATAACTCACACAGTTTTGTGAGAAAAAGCACTTTGCAAACCTACACTACACAAATGTGAGTGGATTAATGAAGTTATTGGTACTGATCATGGAATTCCTGAAAGTCAAATATTGGACAGAACCATATAACTAAGAGACTTCCAAATGTTACAAGAACAACAAAACACAAGCTATGAGACCGAGTTAAGACCCTAACCTGGCTATAAAGAAGCCAACTTTCTGAACTTTTCTCAGAGATAACATAAAAGTTTTCATACTTAGTGTTATCTAGTAAACAAAACTCAAGACAGCCTGTCCTTACAGTTAGCATCTACTCAGTTAAAATCTGGGTACTTATGTATCTTTTCACCTCCAGAGACTCAGTCTGCTGCCACAGCTGAGGTTTTTCTTTTCTGCCTCTGGAGGTTTGGGTTGTTAAGTAAGATAATATAAGTAAATAAGCACATGACACATTAAAGCATACCATTAGGAACACTTAAAAGGACATTGGGAAAAGTACACATCAAGGATTATTTCTAAAAGATAAACTAATAAAATAATGAAGACCAGGCTCTGAAGAAAGCTCTTACTCTTTGCTGTTTTGTATTAATCTTCTCATATATATAACTGTCTTGTCTCCCTCCCCAGTTAGAATAAGAGAGCCCCTAGATTATCGGGGTATGTATTTCTTACATGTATTTTGTATTCTCAGTAGCACTGAGTCATTACTAGGCATGCTGTAGTCACTCAATAAAAACCTCCTGGTTGACTGACAAGGAAAACAGGATAAATGGTGTGGGATGAGGCTGGGTTAGATGATCTCTAAGACCCCTTCAAACACTTAAATCTGTAAGTGTATGATGAGAAGGGTGTAGTCAAAATTCCCAAAACGTGATCAGTGTTTATAGGGAGAGAAAAGAAGAGGAAATAGGAGAGTTTCACAAAACAGTGAGAAGGGTAATGGCATCCTGCTTCGTCTCCTTTGACATCACACACTAAATATGGAAACGGTGGTAGATGAGAATTAGGAGGCAGAGACAACATACAGGCTTCCTCCAGTTTGGCAATGTGTAGCAGGGCTCGATTCTTGGTGCTGCTAAGGATCTTCTGAAGCTGCTGAAGACACATGGTGAGTTGTTTCTCCCCTGTTGTGGCCGCCATCTCAAAGCCCTCCCGAAGTCGCTCTGCTGAGGCAGTTGTGCATCGAAGCAGCCAATGAAGGGCACTGAGGAGGGCACGGCACAGACCTATGCACTCCTCTGCCTTGCCATGACAACTGTGGGGAAATGAACAAGAGTCCACCTGGCTTTGAGTCTCTCTTCCAGTCCAGGCACATGCCCTCCTTACCCCACTCACTACAACAACTGTTCTTAACCGTTTTTGATCTGTCGTGGACAACACAAGGCGGGCTGGTCAAAAGCCCAAGGACCCCTTGTCAGAAAAAAGCCTTTAAATGCATAAAATAAACTACATAAACTACATAGGATAATAAAAGAAGCCAATTATATCAAATACCGATATAAAAAAAATTGGGTTTTTTAAGTTCATGGCCCCAAGTTAAGAACTCCTATAGTAATTCTGATCAGCCACAACATGACTTCTTCTCCTACTCTGCCTTGGAGGCCTTTAGTATTCTTCCTCTGGGAACTAAAATCACAGAGGCCAAGAACAAGAATAAAGTGAAATAAGGTATAAGTAGCCCACCCAACTACTCTCAGCCCATGCTAAGTTTATTTCCCAACTTAAAAGTCAACCTCCACCTTCCCTGTGGGAAAGACAATCCATGTGGCTTACCTTAGCCTGTCACAAAACATGTCCATGATATCCAGTAGGGCCTGGATACAGAGGTCACGGGAAAAATCATCAAACTGTGGGAATGACAGAGAAGATGATGTTCAAGGCCAACCCATCTCCTTCCAGTTCATGGGACTCTCTATCCACTCTCTCCCGGTTCAATCATCACCTCTATACAGATGACTCCCAAATTTATATGACCTGCTCTAACTTTTCCCTGAACTACAGTCTTCTGTTGCCAACTGCCTGCTGGACATTTTGACCCTGATGGCTCACTGGCACTTCAAATTCAACATCTCTAAAACTCAACTTATCCTCTTCCCAATTAAATACACTTCTTCTCCAAACATCCCACTTTCAATTCAACCACCCTCTTCTTGATTATCCAGGTATGAAAACTTGCAGTTACATTTCTAAATCTTCCTTTCCCTTTATCTCATAATTTCAAATAACTGCCAAATTTTATTGATTCTAATTCTCTACCATTTCTCCCATCCATCAGTGTCTCTACCTCACACGGGCACCACACTGGTCTGGCTCTTGTCAGCTCTCACAAGGATAACTGTCATAGCCTCCTAACTGGTTGTGTTTCTTCCATTCTCCCCTTTCTCAAATACATCCTTCATACAGCTGTGAAAGAATGCCTCTGAGGCACAAGCCTGACTCTGTTACCCTCTTCCTCAAAAACCATCAGTAGTTCAGTATCAAATGAGACCCAATTTGTAAAGCATTGGGCACAGTGCCTGGGTCACAGTAGGCACTACATAAATACTTATTCCCTTCCTCACTCTCCCCTAGCTCCCTACTGCTTAAAGAACAAAATGCAATAGCCTTACCCAAGAATTTAAGGCCCTCTACAATCTTGTTCCTAACTTATTTTACATTACTTGTCCCTCCATGTACATCCTTGATTCTAATCAGCTCAATTATTAGTTGTTCCTTGACCTTGCCAAGGTAACTCCTGCTTCCATACATTTTTCCCATGTCAGTGCCTACACTTAGATTGCACTCCTCATCTCCACTTTTTCAATTTCATCATTTCCTTCAAGACTCAGCTTGGATGCCACTGTCTCGGGGATATCGTCCCCAATGACCCCATATTACTCCTTTCTCCTAGGGCACTTTGAGCTCCCCTTTGCCCATTTTACTGCCTACCCTGTATCATGCATAATTCTGTACTCATCACTTCCTGCTGCCAACCCCAGCACAGTGTAAGCTTCTTGACCTCAGGGGCTTTTGTCATGATTTCCACAGTGCTTATCACACAGACAGTTAATGTCTTTATTGAACTGCAAGGTACAAAAAGAGCACCCAAGCACCACTCCTCAAATGCCCTCTATCTTATTTGGGGTTCATGAGTAGTTATACCCAGAGTCCTTCAGCATCAGAAACTCTCATTTAGTGGGCAATTCCCGTGTACAGCATAATGTTCCCTGTACTTCTGGCAGGTGAAAACAATGTCTCAAGGATTATCCATCTGATCAGAAAACAAAAAGCTGTAAGGCACTCTATCATTGATATCTTATAACTCCTCCCACACCTTACCTGATTATAGTGGAAAAGAGGTTAAGAATATACCTTGCTGATGGCTGTGAGTACTGTGGAGTAAGACACCATCTGAGGGAGAGAAGCAGGTAGGAAAGAGAAATAGAGTAGAACTGAGTTAGGGAAGAATACATACCAACTCAAACGGTGTGTTAAGTCAATGTTTCTGATCAGAAGAGGTAGGCTTAGGAACAAGGCATACCCTGGAAATCTCATTCTTCCAAGAAATGTTCCCCAATTCATTCTAAGAGTGGTAGAAACATGCCATCCCCTCATTCCTTCTTTGACAAAAATGTGAATGGGTGCCATTGGTAAAACTGTTAAAGAAACAGCTGATGAGTCTTCTAAAGTCCTTTGCTTACACTCTAACTAATTTATCAATTATGTGCAGTGGTCAATTGTCAAGTGACTGAGGATGGGATTGAAAGAAAAATATAACTTCAGTAAAAAAGAATGACCTTTATCGACAAGGACTAAAGAAAAGCATTTTCTGTTGTAAATAATATATGGAATCATAAAATCAAAAAGAAGTTTAAAGGTACCTAGTTCAAGCCTCTCATTTCACCAATGAGGGAACAGAGGTTTGTTGATCTAGCATCCTATTTATTATACAATTTGATTTGCTTTAAATACATGTTCTTTGGGGTAGCTAATTAGCCCAGTGAATAGAATACCAGCCCTAGAGTCAGAAAGACCTGAGTTCAAATCCAGCCTCAGACACGTAACACTTACTAGGTGTGTGACCTTGGGCAAGTCACTTAACCCCAATTTTCCTGCTTCTCCCCTCCAAAAGGACCCCCCCCCAAAAAAGGACATGTTCTTTGGAATACATTCATTCCAGGAAAGTCTGCTAACCAAGAAAATTTCTATTAAACCAATGCACTTAAAAAATCCAATAAATCTTATAAAATTATATACTGAGAAAGGGAAGTAACCGGTAAAACACAACTGCTACTACAACTCTTAATACATATAACAATATGCAACAATAAAATTATCATTTTCTGATCATAAAAACATAGTGGAAAAAATGTAATCTAAAGAACTGAAATTTTGTTAGTGTGGCTATCCCTTCCACAATTTAACCAAGCCCAACTCTGACATCTTTTCAGTTTGGAAGATCTGTTAGAGTTAGTCCTCCACTGGCATATCAAGTGACTGAGGATGGGATTGAAAGAAAAATATAACTTCAATATAACCTCAAGAATCCAGGGTCACCTAGGTAAAATATCACAACAGGCCTATAGTAGAAGACCAAAAAAATATAAAAAATTAAAATATAATAAGCAAACACAACGTATGTAGTACACTACAAGAATGTAATGACTGGCAAATTAGTCCACAATTTCTGTAAAATATCATGCTCTTTGTGATTTATTCAGGTCTATCAAAAGGAATGTATTGGTCTTTGCTGGATATTAACTTGTTGTAGAAGTTTACCTAACAAACTGAAGAATAATACAAACTATGATAAAAGTCAGGTACTTTTGCCAGTAATGGAGGCAAGGATTCAATGATAAGAAAGGATCCCTAAATTTTACTAATTTCTATACATATCATTTCCTTCGAATGAATAACAATTCACTAATTCCTTAGTTGCTGGATCAGCTATTTGGTGAAGTGCCAGGTATGGAACTGAGAAGACCTGAGTTCAAATCTAGCCTCAGACACTTACTAGTTGAGTGACTCTGGGCAAGTCATTTAACTTCATTTGCCCCAGTTTTGTCAACTGTAAAACTGGAGAACGAAATGGCAAACCACTCCTGTATCTCTGCCAAGGAAACCCAAAATAGGGTCACAAAAAGTTGGACAAGACTGAACAACAACAAGGCCTTTAAGTTCAGAACTCTTTCTAAGGAGTTTCATTAAGTGGTAACCTAAAATATACCAGTAACCAGATCAACAAAGAACAAATCCATAGGGAGGTCAGGAAATCCTTTTTTATGTAGTGTCTTGTTAAGTTACATCCCATTCCAACTACTTCAATCTTTAATATCTATTCCCATAAAGGCATCGGTCTAAATCTTATCTCCCAGCACGCAAAGGCTCCATGCAACTCACACAATACTGTGCTGACCAGGCAGTCACCACTCTTTTTAAATAAAATTTTATATTTGAAAACATCACGTATTATTTATTATTATTATTAAGTACTGTGCTACTCTCAACTTGACAAACGCCAATAAACGCGAATGTTTCCACGGGCAAAGAACAGGAAAGGAGGATAGTATATGGAACCATAAATCTCCTTAAAGTCAGCTTGTTTTTCTAAAGAACACAACTGTGGTGTTAGTAGGGACAAAGGTGTTCCACTTGCCTGTGTCTCTGCTGAGCCTCCTTTTAAAAGAGCCCCTTACCGGTCATTCTGATACTATTGTTGTTCCCTACTTCCTAAGTGTTTTTCTTTCTATAGCCATCGCCAAGAGCTCCAAGGGGAATTCATGTTCGGTGGGCATGGAATAAGACACCGCTGGTTCTAGAATAAGAGGGCACATACCTGCGAGCTGATGGCATACTTCAGGTAGGACAGAATGAGAGGGTTGGGGGACGGGCCGATCATGGCCTGCTCCAGCAGGGCTTCTACAAGGGGAACACAAAGGCAATCGGGCTGATTTCGGACCCCCTCCTTTTCCCCCTCGGAGCAGCCGTCCTCTCCCTCCCTCCAGACCTGCCAGATTTAGGATGTCCCAGGTGGCTCCCTTGGGAAAAAACTTCTTCATGTTGATAGCCCATTGGTAGTCGCTCCATCGCTCCTTCCATGCCTGCAGGATGGCCTGCTTGAGATTCACCACCTTCATGGGCTCCACTCTGAAGCGGTGGGGACAAGGGGAGGTCGGGTCAGGGACCGGGAGACGAGACTCTCCCAATTTCGGTAGTGGGAGCCCCTACGGGCCCTTCCCGCTTCTAGCCCAGAGGCCACCCCCAGAGTGGAGCAGCTCTGAGACTGGGACTGATCAGGTAGCAGGGGGTTAAGCAGGCTCTGGCTATCAGCAGCAGCCCCTCAGGGAAGGGGTCCCCTGATCTTCTCCCCACGCCCTCGCCACCTTCTTTCTCCAGCCCCTCTTCCCAATTGTGGAATTTTTAGCTGAAGAACCTCAGTCACAACAGACTCACACACGCCGGAAGTGACTTCTCTAAAAAGGAAGCACGGCTATTTTGGCTTCCGCCAAAGAGCTCGCATGTAATTGGCCGGGCGCAGCCTCCGAGAGCCAATTGGAGATATCCGAAGAATGAGCTTGGACGACCCTCGCTTGATTTTTGGGAGTTGTAGTTTTAGAGGATGATGACGCGCGGGGGACTGAGTTAGGTCTCTAGGGAAAGCTCGGCCTGGTCCCGCCCTCAATTCTTTTTTCCTAGGAGACTGACGTCATTGCATGGTTCTGCTGGACCTCGGCTCCTGGCGTCACAATCTAGACCAGAAGTGCAGAATTTTTCCTCTGTCGTAGCGTGGATCCTCCTTTGACAGGCTAATAGATCCTATGAACTTTAAATAGTCTTTTGAAATGCATAAAATCAAATACATAAGGCTACAAAGGAAATCAATTCTACCGAAATTCAGTTATTAAAATAAAAAATAAAACCAAAAACAAATTCTGGGACCTGAAGTCAAGTATCCTTGAGTTTTACCAGTTGCCTTGTGATGACGTTATATCCTACTGCCTGTGCCTGCGGCCGGTTGGGTGAAGGTCGTGGAGGGGTGCCCTGAGTTCTACACCTGCCCTGCTCTTGAATTCTTTTCAGTAGCTGAGAACACCTGCGGGTGTGTGAGGAAAGGAGAGGACCTTTCATCCTGATTTTGCGTAGGAAATTATGGAACAAGATAACAGGTATTATGGCAGAGAAAGAGTGTCCTCAGTTCATCTCCAACCACCAACATTCCTCTCTGAATTAGCAAAGGGGAAACTGAGGCATGAAACAAAGTTGTTCCACCTATTCCTAGACGACAGTCTAGCTCCCCAACTTGTATGTCCCAAATCCACTGTCTTCGGATATCGCCCTTCCCCGGAGAAAGCAAGGAAACGGAGGACAAGAAGTAAAGAGTGCAGGAATGTTCACCCCTTCCCCCGGCCTCCGAAATTGAGGAGTCACTGCACTTGGCCGCTAGGTGGCGCGATGTACAGCGCTCTGGACCTGGAGCTGAGAAATGGGAGTAATAATAATATCATCCTCCTTGGTGTATTATCTTGAAGATTAATTGAGATATCTGTGAAACACTTTGAAAATCTTTTGTTTATCTATTTTTAGTTTCAGCATTCATTTTTGTGCGATTTTGAGTTTCAAAATTTTTCCCCTTCCTCTTCTCCCCCCTCCCCAAGATGACATGCAATCTCATATAGGCTATACATGTACAGTAATTAAACATATTCCCACATTAGCCATGCTGTGCAAGAAGAATTGGAACAAAAAAGAAAAACCACAAGACTAGTTTGTTTCCATTTTCATTCAAACTTCATAGTTCCTTCTCTGCATGTCAATGACTCTTTTGGAACTGTCTTAGATCATTGTATTGCTAAGAAAATCTAAGTCTATCAAAGTTGGACATTGCACAATGTTGCTGTTACTGTGTACAATGTTCTCCTGATTCTACTCACTTCACTCACCATCAATTCGTGCAAGTCTTTACAAGTCTTTCTGAAATCAGCCTGCTTAACATTTCTTGTGGAAAAATAGTATTCCATTACATTCAAATACCACACACTTTGCTAATCTAAAACTCTATATTGATGCTAGCTACTATTATTATCTTCTTCCCTTCCCTTCCCTCTCCAAAACTGTCTGTCTCCTCTCCTTGCTCCCTTCACTGCTGGTGTTCCTGCCTTACTGACACCATAGGGAATAGTGTTTATACAAAATAGCTGACAAAGCAGGAAGAAAGATGAGCTGTGACTCTTTGCCTTGAACCCTCTCCCCCATACTTCATCCTGATCATCTCCCCATCCCCAGAAGTGCTCTTTCTCTTCCTTCTCTCTATACTCCAATCTATCTCTATTCCTGTTCTTGTTTCCATATCTTCTTCCTTGAACAAGCTCCTTGGAAACCGCTGACTCTTAAGCCAGCTGCCTTCTTCTCTTGAGAAGGCACTGAGACAGCCTTCCCCTTCCAGGACAACTCCTAACTCCCCTCCTGGCCATGCCCATTGTAAGGACAGGACCACCACATCATTACTTGGAATATTTATTTGATCAGAGGACTGGGTCTTCATGGCTGTCATCATGAAAGCCATAGTCAAACTACGTTCAGGCTGCCAACAGGCTAGTTCTCTTCCACTACTAATTCAACTTCATTGTTACCCCACTCCTCCTCCCTTACTTTTTTTAACTTTTTTTTTTGCTTTTTTGGAGGGGGGAAGGTAGGGCAATTGGTGTCAAGTGACTTGCCCAAGGTCACATGGCTAGTTTTTGTGTTTTGTGTGTCTAAGGCAGGATTTGAACTCAGGTTCTCCTGGCTCCAGGGCCAGTGCTCTACTCACTGCACCACCTAGCCTCCCTCCTCCCATACTTTTTAAAAATTCACTAATAACAAAGAACCTAAGCTACTGTTTCTTAGACCCATTCCCCTCTCCTCCTTCACTTCCAGAGTTAGACAGAACCAAGGGAGGAAAGGGCCTTAGTGCTGAAGAAAATCCCAGCTTCTAACCATACTGGGGAAAAACCCATGAAGAAATAATGATGTGACATCTGGCACAGCTGCAAAGAATGTAGAAAGGAGTCTGAGAAAGATCAGTGAGGAGTCAGGATATTTACTGAGGAAGTTTCACCCAAGCTAGGAAAGGGTGTCAGGAAGACAGTGATAGAAATTCTGTTTATTATATGGCATAGGAGTCAAAGAGTTTTGGGGGGTAGGATGTCTGAGAGATATCCATCTATTTTCCTTCAAAGGGAGAACAAGGCTCTGAGCTGGATGCCTCTGCTGTAGCACTGCTTACTGAAAATATGCCCAGGTACCCAATGAACAAAGTCAACTGGCAACAGATGGGGAAAGAAAAATCCAGTGAAGTGCCCCCCCACTCAAATAGCTAACAGTAGGCCAAACTTGCCCCCAGAAGTGACTGCCTTCCATTCACACCACTAACTCTTAGCCTATAACTTCCTTTCTCTAGATCCAAAGAGGAAGATATTCATAGCACTGTGCTGCTTCCCAAGGATCAGTTTCTAAGAAGCCAAAATTTCCCTTCATTCACCCCTGACAGCAACTTTCACTTTCTTTGTTTCTCTTCATTTGTACTTGTCCTATTTCTATAACTCACAGAAATAAATGAGCACCCATAACGAATGCCTCCCTTACACCAGGAGCAAAAAGAAAGTTGAAGACACTGTCCAAGGTGCTGAAATATAAGACTTGAACCCAGACCTTAGAGCAGCTTCACTTTTGTCTACATCGCCAGAACTCCTGAGAAAATTTCCTATCCTTACTCACCCAACATGTTCCCCTCAGCACAAAGAAAAAAATCAGCAATTTGACCTTGTAACCTAGACAAAGAAAGGAGCCAGTCCATTTACTTTATTCCTATATCCAGGTCTTGATCATTGTTCCCTCTGCCGTATTATCCCTTCTTCCATCTCCTTGCCTCATATTCTAATAGCAAAGGACCAACCCTCTCCTAGACAAAGTGTGTCATCATCACTCTTTTCTAGACTTAGGGTATGACCTTTAATCTGGAGGTTCAGGGGGTGAGAATGATTAATACTTAATAAGTATGCATGTGTATGGGGGGGGGTAATGTAATAAGATTGGTGTCAGTGAAACATGGCAGGACATTTATGGGAAGAGGGGCGAGTTCCTACATTAGGTAGGAATCAAAAAGAGAATTTGGGGGATCCATGCTTATCCCACCCGGACATAGCTGAGAAAAATCTGGTTTCGTGGAGGATAAAGGTCTGACATCCTCTACCTCACTCTTGTTTTATACATAAGATCAGTCTCTTGTCTGTCCTGTGCTGAACTTTCTCACTTAGTCTTTTCCTATAGTCCTTCCCCTAATACCATTTCCTGCCTTTTGAGTACCCAATTGGGAGAAAGTGAAATCAGAGACCAGGGAAACGGAGAAAGCAGGAGTCATTATTGTGGGGGGATTAAGTGGCCTCTTTAGTACTTATCAGGGTAATTGCTCTATAATTCCCCAATTATCTGCCTTTCCCAGTAGCCCCACCCCAACAGCCAATCCCTACCTCCACCCACTCTCATCTAACACTTCTCTTCTTTCCCTTCCTTAGGATCCCAATAACCAATCTCCTTTCTGAAAAAATAAAGATTCCTGGTAGAAATACCTACATTCCTGATTTCATCAACTATCCATGCCCCAGTTTCCCCTGTTTTTCATCTTCGCCAACTCTTAGACGTCTGCCAAGCAATGAGGCAGTGCCAAAAGAGCTTGGAGTTTCCCTCACATTTTATCTGCTGGTATCAACTCTCCTTCGGCTAGAGGAGTTCGAGGGATGTGGAAGACAAAAAGCTTATTTCCAGAATTGACTGGTTGTTGGTTCAGCTAGTGGCGCAGTGAATAGAGCACCAGCACTGGAGTCAGGAGGACCTGAGTTCAAATCCAGCCTCAGACATTTTACACACTGTGTGACCTTGGGCAAGTCAACCCCAACTTTCTTGCCTTCTCCCCTCAAACTCCCCCAAAACTAGAATAGGCTAGTAGGTACCCAGTGCCCCCTACCTGTCACTAAGATGTGGAATGATCCCAGGGGCATGGAATTGTGTGGGGTGTTAGCTCATAGGCAGAGGTCTTCTTAGGGAAATAACTGTCTAGAGCCCCTAATGATAGGGGAATGGAAGAGGGGGGAAATTGTGGGGAATATTCCATGTTCCAGCTGGGAAAGAGGAAGGGTTTGGATGAACCTTCTGGCAACAAAAGCCAGAGAACAGGCTGTGCCTGCTGGCTTTTTTCCTACCTTACAAGGACTAAAGAAAAAGGGTCCTTAGATCACTCTCCCACAGGTTCCTTTCCTTGGCTCCTCTATCCTTAATATACAATAGTCTCCTCTTCCTCTCTCCCTTCTCTTCTTTTTCACCATTTCAGAGTATGGGGGAAGGTGGAGGGATAGGAAAATCCATGTTCACTAACTATTAAGCAAAGGCTGAGAAAAGTCCTAAGACAAAATTGTTACTGTGTAAAACTAGTGCCAACTTAGGCCTCCATCTTCATGCAGCACTACTGCCCCTGAGGGAGCAGAGGGTGAATTGGGTTAAGAAAAAACTGGAGGCTCCAAGGGGAAGGATGTTTAAGGGATAGAAGAGCTTTGACTGGCCTAGGTTCCAGTGTTGGTTTGACTCTAAATAGCTGGCAGGGTACCATATCTCAGGGAAGCATGCCAGTCATTTCTGGCTTTTGCCCCTATCCCCTAGCCCAGGGCTTCTTAAACTTTTTTCCACTCAAAACCTCTTTTCCCCCTTGGTATATAGGTATACAAATCAAATATTTACACATAATAAATCATAAAGAAATTTATTTTAAACAATTCTTTAGTATACACATAATTTTTACCATTTATTAAAGATGAAAGAAAATTTGCATACTAATGGGATGGATGTACTTGTTTATTTTTACATAAAGAATTAAATCTTGGCAGAATATTTGATACTGTAGGAGACAGAGTATCTTCAATGTTTTTCAGAGTTGATCAATTTATTGATTCTATAATTGTCAATGCTAAGAATGCTACTTCACATAAATATGTAGTACATAATGGCAGGAGTATGTTTAAGGCCATTTCAGAAGTTGTTGGGAAATCTTATCCTAATATCAAGCCACAATTTCTTGAACGATTTTTTAAGAAACTCAAGTTTTAAACTTGTATCACTTGATAATTTGGGAGATTCTTCTTAAACTTTTAATAGCAGATGACTGAAGCTTTTTTTAAAATTTCAATTGCATATAGTTTATGAACCCAACTTAGTTTTTTTAGAATCAAAGCCTGAAAGGAGGTATTTCTGAAACTGTGTCTCCAGGCACTTCAGAGGATCAATCATAAGTCTCACAATTAAATCTTTTAGAAGATTATTTTCAATCATAAAATCATCTATAGCTGTAAACATTTCTAAAGAAGCATTTTCCACCCTATTCTTCTATATGTTCTTTTTTAGTAAAACTTTCTATTTTATTTATCTTTCAACATAAACATATTGTAATTTTTCCTTGAAGTGACATACTTAAATCATCAAGTTTTGAAAAAAAAATCCAACAATTACACAGTTTTGAAAGCCATAAGTCATTATGAAAAAAAATTAACAAAATCCAATTTCTGCTCTGTCAAAAATGACAACTTTATCTTTCAGTTTCAATAATCTGTTTAAACTTCACCCTCCTGAGAGCCACCTTACTTCTGCATGTAGTAATGTCTTTGTAATCAGAGTCCATGTCTTTCCAAAAGATTGAAAGTAAATTACTGTTAAGGGCATGGCTTTTAATGAAGTTAATGATTTTATAGTATCTTGAAGAACAACATCTAAGGCTTTTGGCTATAAATGCCTCCCAATAGATGATGGAGTAAGTAAAGTTGATGTGTTCATTACCACCAGCTTTGACTTATGCTACAAATCCAACATTCTCACCCATCACTGCTCTAGCACCATCTGTACAGATTCCAATGCAATTTTTCCACCATAACCTTTCATTTGTGAAAACTTCATCAACTTTAAGATATATATCTTCCTCTCTTGCATGCCCTTCCAAAGGGTGACAAAACAATAATTTCTTATGTATGCTTCTTTATTAAACACATCTTACATAAAGTAACAATTGTGCCAAGTTAGAAATATCAGTTGTTTCATCTAACTGAATTACAAACTTTGGGCTGCCCTTAAGCCTGGTAATAAGCTGCTGGAACTGGTCATTATTAATTTCAAAAATTCTTTTGGAAACAATATCATCCAGAAAAGGATTTTTCTTAATTTCATCCCCATACTTTTTCCCATGAACTATTTCTGATATTTTAATAGCAGTAGGTTACTTGAGATCTCTCTCATATGGCTTTTTAGTTTTTCAATTAAATAAGAAGTTTCATAAGCTGCAAGTAAATAATTTTCATTGACAGAAACAAATTTCCAAAACATTATTTTCCTTTACTTGAAGATTTCAAAAGTTGTCCAAAATATTCCTTTGGTTTATTACAGTATGCTGCATACTCAGTATTAAGATGTCATTTTAGTTTGGCCAGCTCCATGCTCTCTGCAGTCAAAACTTCATTATAAACTAAGCAAACATTTTTCCACACCATCATCATTATTAGAAATAAATCCATGTTGCAAAAATGATTCAATATATTTTCTTTCTCTTGTCAATTTAGGTGTACTACAACCTGGTAGCAAAGACTTGCCCCATTGTCATCAATATTTTTACCACTTCTGTCTAAATTTAGTTACTTATCCATAACTGAAAAAAAATATCTTTGTCCTAAAATATAAATATTGCTAAAAATTTCTCAAATAACTACTAGCTTTAGTTTAGAAAATTACATTTGTTTGTGTTTAATTTAAAAAACTGATGTCCACACATCCACATACATTACAATGGTGATGGTCTTGACTTGCTGCAATTAAACAGTTAGGTTTCAGGAAAAGAAGGAGATGAGAGCAATTTTAAAAATCAAATATTCTAACACAATACAATCTGAAAATATACTAATATGATATTTTTATGCTGAGGAATATCACTAGGAAAATATTTAAAGTCTTTGTTTTCCATAATTACATTATGTTTCTGTAAGAGCAGAAAACTTTGTATGTTCAGTAGAAACACTGCAATTCATAATATACAATATAGTCTCGGATCTGAGCCGAGGTGTTTCTGGCAGCTTTTGTTGGTGTTCCATGGTGTGACAGTATGCTCAATGCAAAGTGCACATGCTGTGTGTCCAGGACCAAGGTTGCAGTAAAGTTGCACGATGCAAGCACTGTCAGAAATTCAGATTTACTACGAGTTTTATTTTGAAATAATTTTGGGTCATAATAGGTTGAGAAAGCTTTTACTGTTGCCAAATTGTTCATGACCCTCACATTTTGTCACAAGATCCCATGTAGGGTAGCTACCCACAGTTGAAGAAGTACTTCAGGCCTAATTTAGACTAAGTGCCAAGGGAAAGGGCCTTGACAAAGGTTGGGGGAAGGGAAGAAGATTAGGAAAAACAGAACTAATTTGCTTTGCTGTGGGGGAGCTCCAGTGTCCCTCATATCTGCCATTAGATGAACAAAGTAGATAGATTATCATTAATTCCTTTCTCAGGACTCAGTCTCTTGAAACCTAGAAACCCCTTCTTTTCCCATTGTCCAATATCTTTGGCCTTTGGTATTTAGGTCCAAGGGAGATGGAAGAGGTGTTGAGAGGCACATGGAATGAGGTATGTGGCAGCTTCTCCTTTCCTGTCATCTCTCTTCTCTCCTTATTCTTACCCAGATGCAGATCACTACCTATGCCTAATCCCTCCCCCGTACTTCTGCCCCCACCACAGAAGCTCCTGTGTGTAGAGGGACTCTTAGTATGAGGGTGATCTCCTTGAATTGTGAGCTCTGTACTCCTGCCTTCAGCACTACTGGCTGTCCTGCCTCTAGGGAGCTTCGCCATTGGCAGTTGCCTACCTAGGTACGAACTCCTGGGATGCATTTTCCATGTACTGGAATCCTATAACATGTTCTACCACTGTCACAACCTTACACACTCTACTATAACTCGACAGTATAAGCTTTACATTATATGGTGAAATCCCTCCCTTCATCACTATGAGAGACAGGGGGTTAAATAAGAAAAAAAATTATAGATACATTTGTTATCTGAAGACCTCAGTTTAAGATCCTGACTCTGTGTGATCTTGGACAAGTCACCTGAACTTTCTGGGCCTCAGTTTCCTCATCAATAAAATGAAAGTGTGAGTCCAGAGTAATTTCTACAAAGGGTTAGATGATCTCAGAGACTGTTTCCAACCCTAAATCTGTGATGTTATGATCACTGCACTCCATAGTCTGAAGACTATCTCTTCTTTTTCTCCTATCCTGATCCCATGAGAGATCTGGAGAGTAAACCTTCAAGGAAGACAAGTCCCCAAGAAAGTCCCACTGTGAGAGAATTACTTCTAGAGAGGGGAGGCTGGGACAATCTGATCCATCCAGGCTGTTGTTGGTCAGACAAATTTTCCAAATGTAAATTAGGTGATCAACCAAACTGCACCCCCACTTCCCCATGAGAAGGGAGCAGGGGAAGAGGGGCCCCACTCTGGGGAGCCGTGGGAAAGCAGTGGCTTGCTGGTAAAACTGGGCTAATGACAGCAGGGGAACCGGCAGGGCCAGAGTGGGGGGCTGGGGTAATTAGGGCTCTGCCCGACCTGGAAGATCCAAGATGAAAAGGGCTTTGGTGTCACTAGGTTGGTTTTATGCCCAGGAACACAGCTGTATGTGTATGTGTATGGGATGGGGATGGGGGGCTGGCACATTGGAGAGGTCCCTTTTTGGATGACTCCTCCAATTTGCATATACACAAAAACATTCTGAGTTCCATGTTCTGGGAAGCCCCTGGAGAGTTAGAGTTGCATGCTCTGGGCCATTGGGAAAGTGCAAGAGAAATAGAGAGAGAGAGAGAGAGAGAGGTAAGGGGTTTATGTGGTATCTCAGGCCCTGAGCAGACAGAGTTTCCCCCTTTTCTGGATGGTGAAAAGGCATAAGGAGTGAGGAGGAATAAATTTGCAAAACTCTTTACACATTATCTCATTTAATACTCATTCTTTATCCTCACTCTTTCATCCTCTACTCCAACTCTATGGAGTAGATGATTGTATTTTATTAGGTTATATTACTGATCCCCATTTTACAGATGTGGAAACTGAGGCAGAAAGAAGGGAAGGGACTTATCCAGGATCATATTTAAGTATGTGCTACTTAAGTAAGAACTTAAGTCAAGATTCAAAGATAGGTCTTCCTGACTCCATCTCTGGTGCCCTGTCCTCTGCTTCAGTGCTGCCACTCAGATGGTAGAAAGATCCCTTCAGGAGGCATGTTGACATAGAAAAATACATGTTATTGGCATCATCTCTGCTCTGTTGTATTTTTAATTGATTTTTGTTCAATGTTTCCCAGTTCCATTTTAATCTGGTTCTGGCCCCACTGAGGAGTGATGGCAGCATGGGGCCATGCCTGGAGCGCTTGATACCTCTGCTCCACACACCTAGATGCCTCTGGCACTCAAGGCTCTTTTCTGTTGGAGTTTGATACCAATGACGTAAAAGACAGAGCGCCAGAGTTGGAGTCAGGAAGATCTGAGTTGGAATGATCTCTTAAACACTTATTACACATCACATCTTTAAAATGGGAATAAATGCAAAACCAGGAGACTTTGTTTTACACAATTACAGACACATTCTTTGTGTGACGACTAACTTGGATAGACTAGGCCCCTCTCAGCAATGCAAGGTTATAAGACAACTCCAAAAGACTCATAATGGAAAGGAATATCAACATCCAGAGAAAGAATTAAAGAGTCTGAAGGCAGATTGAAACAAACTGCTTGCTCTAGCTCTTTCTTGTTTTGCTTCCTCTTTCCCATTAATCATTCTATCAGTTATAATCCTTCTTTACAACCTGACTAATGTTTAAGGTGAAGGTATTTGCAGATTCTATATTTGACTGCATGCCACCATGGGGGTATGGGGGAGGAGAGAAAGGGGGAAAAATCTGAAATTAAAGGGACTGTGAAACTGAATCTTGTAAACTAAAAGTAAACAAATAAATTTTATAAAACCTCTCCCTTCTATTCACATTTCCTTGTTTTCCTCATCATCATCATCATCATAATCTAGCATTTAAATCTTGCCAAGTGCTTAAAATGGTATTTCATTTGTTCCTCCTAACAACCCTGGGAGAGTTACTATTATTTTCCCCATTTTACAGATGCAGAAACTGAGGCACAGGTTAAGTGACTTGCCCAGGGTCAGAAAGCTAGCAAGTGTCTGAGGCTGAAAAAGGAATCTCTTGGAATTTCTTCCAGGTAGGAGGAGTATATACACCAGCCCCTAAGGTTTTGTGTATACCTGTGAAGAGGTATCAGAGCACCTATGTGTGGAGGAGGGAATACAATTTCTGCTGTGAGAATTTAGGGGAGAAGGTGTCATTGCCCACTCTGATTGTCTCCATGTGGCACAGCACCCTGTCCCAATTGGCATGGAGCCTGGAGTGCTGGGTACAGCCTGTGCTCATGGCTGGGAAGGGGGGAGAGGGTGCTCTGGGGAGCGGTGTGGCTGTTGCCAAGGAGATGGGAGCTAGGCCAAGAGGATTGAAGCCCAGCCTGGCTCAGCAAACCGGTGAGGGGGGATAGAGCCACAACAGGGTCCCAAGGGAAGAGGAGGAGGTAGGTGAAGCCTGAGAACGCTGGCCTGGGGAGGAATGGGTTTCCTGAGAGTACATGGAAGCTTCCTATCCCTAACCCGAACTGGGCTATGGGGAGGTAGATTGTGTGTCTACATATCTCTCCCTCTGGATGCTTCTTACATACATTGTGTCCTAATGACACCTGGCTATGGGTGCCTGAGGGATGCCATCCCTGGTTCTTCCAGAGCTGAATCAGGAATATGCTAGACACTTTGTGAAGCATCCCTATGTCCCCTGATCAGTGTGGGAATGGTAGGGACTTACAACTGGACTCAATCTATGCTAGAGCCCTTCCCATCCTCTACCCACACTGCTTTAGATCTCCCCTGCTGTCATTGCCCCTACCACCAGCACCAGCACCACCACCACCACCAGCACTACCACTACAAGTTTTCACCATCTTGTGGCCATTCCTGGAATTGTCTGTACCCAGATACTCCAAGTCAGAGATTTTCAGGGAAATAAGTAAGGCTTACCCTCACCTAACAATACCCAGGCCAGAAGAAAGCGTCACCCTCCATTAAGGAACCAGACACTGAAACACTGGACAATCCCAGTGAGAGATACATCTAGCATCTCTGTGTTTGGGGTTAACACTCTGTGTAAGAGGGATAGGGAATAAGCAATCCACACTGGGAGGTGGGGGAGAAGTAGGAAAGTTATACAACATTGGGATGCATATAGAGGGTTATATAAAGTGTTGTGTTGGGGATTATGCAATATGTGTGCATATACTAAGGTTTATATAGTAAGTATATTTCTTGGAGGCTGAAGAACATGTATGTTCCTTCTAAAAGTTGCTTGGTGTGTTTTTGCATGTGAGCATGCATGTTCTGCAAGTATGTTCATCTTGAAAGTCCTGTAACCCCTGGGTATGTACTAGTTCTGTGAATGTTATATTACTAGAGGTTCTGCAAAATGTGCAGGTTCCAGGGCTTATCATGCAGATGGGTATATATGTACTGGGACTCTGGAATTTGCCTGTGCCTGACCAAACTCCTTATCTACAAGCCCTGACCTTCTTGAATAGCAGGACCCTTCCTAGCCCTGTCAGCTGACCTTGGAGGTTGGTGGGGTTCAACATAAGATGGGAGATAGTTGGGACTGGGGAGGTGGGGCCAGATATCTTCCTCCAGTGAGTAGGGTTTCCTCCAGGGACCAACCAGAAAAAAGTTCATACGGCTTCCCCCATCCCTCAACCAGGTCAGTGGATGGCAATTGGAAAAAAAAGACCAGCCAATGTTCCCTGAAAACCAGCATGTCAGGTGAGATGGACTATTTCCCTCTCCACCCCCTTTGTCTCCCTTAAACCATTCCAGGCTAATTCTGGTGGCTTGGAAGCCGTCAACTCCTGTGCCCTGGGAGAAGGGTTATAGCTCTTAACTGAGCTCCTGAAGGAAATTAGAGTGTCTAGGGGTCATGTTCTTGAGCTTTGAGTCTGGGAAGACAAGTGTTTGCCTTTTAACACATATGCCACTTGGTCCTTGGTTGGATTATGAAACTGACTCAGCGCCACATTTCTAACGTTATCTTGACATTATGTGTGCCATAGCATGTCCTCACCCCACACAACTCATTCCTCTATGAACTGGATCAAAGGAATAGCCCAGAACCGGGGTGGGAAATGGATTCTGGCTGACAGGGAAGTACTGAGATATGAAAAGAGACAGCAGCCTTGGCCTTGAGACTCTACCTGACCCCCAAAGCTGTCTCCTTACCTCATTCTCCTACAGGGTACATCCCTAGTTACTTGGACAAAGATGAGCAATGTGTCGTATGCGGAGACAAGGCCACAGGTTATCATTACCGATGCATCACTTGTGAAGGCTGCAAGGTACAGACCCCCCCACTCTTCCCTCCTCCAGCTGGACTCTTTTCACACTGTCACCCAGCCCCTCCCACTAGTCTCTGCTATCATCGCCTATCTTTGCTAGGAGCCCAATATCAGACTCCTTCTCCTCACCTTCTTCTCCATTATCCCCAACTACTTTCACCACATCCAGGTCCATTTCCCCAGTTGCTGACCTTTCAGACCTTTCCAATTGTGTCCTCCTATTTAGAGAGTTAATGAGCTACAGAAACCCATTGGATCCTCTATGACCCCAGCCCTGTGGGCTGTGGAGAGGTATCCTCTCTAATCTATCTATCACTTCCTTTCAGGCCTTTTGATGCAAATGTCTGGTGGGTTGGAGGGGCAGGAATCTAGAAGCTGGTCCTTTATCTGCACCCATCTCCTAGGGCTTCTTCCGGCGCACGATCCAGAAAAACCTTCATCCCACTTACTCCTGCAAATACGATGGCTGTTGCATCATTGACAAGATCACCAGAAACCAGTGCCAGCTATGTCGCTTTAAGAAATGCATCTCCGTGGGCATGGCCATGGATTGTAAGAGAGCATGGAGTTGGGGAAGCATGGTCAGGGCAGAAAGAAGAGACCCAGGGTCAAAGAACTTGTCTTCTAGGATCTCAGATCCCTGCCCCCACATCCCAGCCCATCCTTACCATGACTGCTCATCCAATTGATTCAACAAACATGTTTATTATTAGTTTTTGTATATGGAGGCACTGGACTAGGGCCTGGGCCTAATGAGGTAAAAACTCCTATCACAGAACACTTTCAAGTTTAGAGCACTTTAATCACAACAATCCTATGATGCTCAGAGATCACCCATTTTCCTTAATTTCTAAATGAAGAGACTGAGGCTGAAAAGTTTAGTGAATTGATCCTGGTCCCCCAGCTATTCCCTTCCCAGTTGAGTGTCTGGAGTGGGATTTGAGCCTGGGTCTCACAACTCCAAGCTGCCTCTCAAAATAGATATGACACAGATCCTGCTCTCAAGGGGCTTGTGATCTGATGCAGGGAAAGACTCTGATACTGAGATGAGCATAGGGGCTGTGCCTCTGCTTTCACTGGTTATATACTTAACTCCTGGGTGAGCAAACTCCCTTAGCAGATATAGAGTGTTACCTCCTCTGCAACTAAGTCTAAGGAGAGTTGCTTAGGGCACTGTGAGGTTACCTTGTGCAGTCATGTGGCCACTATGTCTCCAAAGTGGGACCTCATTTCAGGCTTTCCTCCCTCTAAAAAGTCAGCTTGAGAGCCACTATGCCAGGCTGCCTTACAAGAGATAGTAACTCACATTTACATGATGCTTTAAATTTTATCAAAGACTTTATTTATGTCCTTTGAGCCTGAGAACAACCCTGTGAGGTAGATGCTCTGTCTCCATTTTACAGATGAGAAAACTGAGGACTTGTGCGGAATAAATTCAACAGAGACATGCAAGTCAAGTTCTGGGGGGAATTGGAAACTTTCACCTTTGTTCCCTTCCCAATAGCTCTTTTCTTTACTCAAAGGGGCATTTGATGAAGTGACTCCCTCAGAAAAAGGTAGACTGTGTCTAGGGACACTCATAAGCCCCTACTGCCACTTCCCCTCCTTAAAAAATGTTCCAAAATGTAAAGGCCACAGATGATGGAGCCTCAGGGAGAAATGGGATAAAGAGGGAAAAGATGCCAACTCCTGGCTTGGTGCTGTGCTCCCTCTCTAAAACTGCATCTACTGGTTACCAGGGAGGACCTTATCCCATTCCTGACTAGGGAATGGGAGAGCCTTTCAATAACTGGCCACTAGGCCTCTTTAGTTTTTTCCATTGGTTGAAACAATGAAATATGCAGGGTCTTTGTTGTTCAAGCCATCCAAGAGTTAAGGGATGGCTTAATTAAAAAAAAAAAAACAAAACCTGCAAGTGATCAAGGCTCCTGGCTCAGAATCTTTCCTAAAGACTTTTGTCACTTTAAGCAAAGCTTTTTAGGTCTCAGTTTTCTACTCTCCAATATGGGGGATGTTATCACAGAATCTAGAGATAAAATAATGGAGGCACTCATCTTTTCCAACTATGCTGGGAAGAAATCCACACCACAGTATAATCAGGAGAGATTGGTCAGGGAACAGAATTAATGGCTTGTCTGTAGTGGTGTATGGTTTATACAGCACCTTACCAATAACAGCCCTATGGGGTAAGTAGCACATGTCTTTATTATCCCCATTTTACAGATATATAAACTGAGGCCCAGAGAAGTTACATGACTTGCCCCATGGTCATACAACATGATTTGGCAATGATTATGAGCCCACAAGGCATAAAATAAAGAGGCAGCATGGTGAAGCAGATGAAAAGCTAGCCTTAGTCAGGAAGTCCTGGGTTCAAGTTCTGTCTTTGACACATTGGCTAGTTCTGCGACCCTGGGCTAGTCATTTAACCTCTCAGGGCCCCAAGCATCATGATTTACAAA
>CM053593.1:153730100-153837981 GCA_028646575.1 Pseudocheirus occidentalis
TACTCCAGGAGTGTAGTAAACAAGGTCTGCTCTCTGAGGAGAACAAAGAGAGCCTGATGGACAAACGGTAAGTGTCTGTGTAGTTGGGCCGTCCCTGGCTGCTCTCCCTTCCACACCCTGTGCCTGTTGACCCAGATGGTCAACAGGCCTTTCCCTTGTGCTTGAGTTGTGACTGTGACTGGGTTATTGAGTCCAAGGGATGGGCCAATTGCATGTGCTCTATGCCTGGGGTCTAGACACTCATTTATTCTTTAGCCTCTCAGCCCCCTCTGTACCTCAGGAGATCAGGAATTGATTCTGATCCTCATTTCTGCTCCTCCCTCTTTCCTTTGGCATCATAGGATTTCCTTTTTTCATCTCCTATGTCAGTTTTCTCTCTGATGGTAATAGGGCAGAAGATGGAATGTAGGCTAGTGGAAGTGAAGACACTTTAAATATTAGGCATAACATGTATAACATATCAAATTGCCTCTCAACAAGGGGAGGAGAGAATTTGGAATTCAGCATTTTAGAAAACAAATGCTAAGTAGATTTATATATAATTGGGGAAAAAATTGAAAACATTGGCATGCAATGTTAGCAGGATTAAAAGGGAAGTGGAAAATTGGGAAAGAATTTTTACAACAAGTATCTCTGATAAAGATCTCATTTCTAAAATATACAAAGAATCGAGTCAAATTTATATGAATATGAGCCACTCCCCAATTGATAAATGGTCAAAAGATATGAACAGGCAGTTTTCAGAAGAAGAAATTAAAGATATCTATTAACAGTGGTTCTCAACCTTCCTAATGCCTAATACCTAATGTATTTTCCGATGGTCTTAGAGATCCCTGTGACCCCTGTGAAAGGGTCATTCAACCCCAAAGGGGTTGCAACCCACAGGTTGAGAACCGCTGATCTATAAGTATATGGAAAAATGTTCCAAATCACTAGTGATTAGAGAAATGCAAATCAAAATAACTCTGAGGTACTACATCTCACTGGCTACATTGACTAAGATGACAAAACTGCAAAATGATAAATACTGGGGAGGATGTGGGAAAATTGCATCACTAATGCATTGTTGGTGGAGCTGTGAACTCATCCAGTCATTCTGGAGAGCAATCTGGAACTATGCCCGAAGGGCTATAAATAAGTGCATACCCTTTGACCCAGCAATACCACTTCTAGGGTTCTATCCCAAAAAGATCAGAGAAGTGGGAAGAGGACCCGTATGTACAAAAATATTTATAGCAGCTCTTTTTGTGGTAGGGAAGAATTGGAAACAAGGGGATGCCCATCAATTGGGAAATGGGTGAACAAGTTGTGATATATGAATATAATGGAATACTACTGTGCTATAAGAAATGAGGAGCAGACAGACTTAATAATAACCTGGAGAGACTTATATAAACTGATGCTGAGTGAGAAGAGCAGAACCAGGAGAAATTTGTACACAATCACAGACACGACATATGTGTGACAACTAACCTCAATAGGCTGGGCTCCTCTCAGCAATGTAAGGTTATAAGATATCTCCAAAAGACTCACAGTGGAAAATACTATCCTAATCCAGAGAAAGAACTTTGGAGTCTGAATGCAGATGGAAGCAAACTATTTGCTCTCTTTTTCTTTTGTTGTTTTGTTTTGCTTCTTCTTTCTTGTGATTCCACCCATTAGTTCTCATTCTTCTTTACATTGTGACTAATGTGAAAATACGTTTAATATGAATGAATAGGTAGAATCTATATCATATTGCATGCCCTCTTGGGGAGTAGGGAAGAGAGGGAAAAAATGTGAAACTCACAATCTTATGGAAGTGAATGTTGAAAATTAAAAATAAGCTAAATAAAAATTATTGGGCATAAGGAGTTAGTAGTCATTAATCAAATACGAGTTAGAAGAGGCTATATTGGGAAAAGCTTTGGACTAGGGAGGCAGGAGATCAGGAGACCTAGAAAGTTCTGATTCTCTTGCTAAGGAACTCTGTGACCTTGGGTGATTCACTTGACCCTTTTGAGCATAAATTTCTTCATTAAATGGGGATTGGACTAGCTGATTTTTAAGGACCTTTCCAGCACACACTATTCCTTTATAATTTCCTGTGAAATCAGTTCCAGCCATCTCCAGGGGAAGACAGTTCTTCAAGTGTACTAGAATTTATTTGTATTCAGTGCTGTATTTAATGTTTTATGGTGTTTGATGTTTTCAGAGATTGTGGTAAAAAAGCTATATTTTAGTGTAATATGATTTATAACCTCAATGCTGGTGACTGGCACTGTTAAGCACAGAATTTTTACCCTTCTGCTGTCTCTAGCTATTCCTATTGTCTCAGTCCCCTCTTTTCACCTAGTTCCCCTCTTTCCACAGCTTGAATGAATTCATGAAGCACATCAGTAATAAAAACTGTTATCTCTTAGAATGGGCAGGCCAAGGATTCTTCTGAAATTGTATCTGCCTGTCTTCTTTATGACCCCAAGTCTGCTGTTTGGGATGAGGAGGGGAGAATAGAGGAGAGTCTCAGAATGCCCATATTTCAAGGGAGGAATGATGCTCAAAGTGAAACCCCAAGAAAAGGAGCCTGAATCCATGGTCTGTGATGGAGCTGCTCTCTTCCTGACCTTCCTTGACTTGAACCTTTCTTGCCCTCAACCCTGGGCAAGCAAGGCTTCTCCTTACTTCTGCATTTACTCCCCACAATCAAAGGACCTTCAGTCTGTGCTCTGCTTTTTGACATCTCCTTCCTCATGTTGTGCCACGTGGCCCAGACCTATGGTTCAGAGGTCAGTGAGAGGGGAAAGGCAGCAGGGAATATGGGATGGCAAGGGGCTTGGTGACATGGAAAAAAGGAAGAAACCATTTGTGAAAGCCAAAGAAATCTTCCTAGATCCCCTGATCTGAGGAATCATGACACACTATGCTAGTGGTTGATGGGTGCCTAGTTCATCAGGAGAGAGATCCTTTTTTTCCTCCTTATGGGCCCTTGCAGTGCCTTTGGGGACCATATCCTCACTAACCACGAGATGGCAGCACAGGTCTCATTTTCTTTTCATTTCCCTAGAACTACCTGGTTCTGGGTTGGGTGGGAGAGAATGTCAGCCTTGGCAGAATAAAGGGTGGGGCCTGCTGGGTCAGAGGGGGAAGGGTTATGGTTCTCTAAAAGCTTCTGTCTTAATCCATTTGCTATCACTGTGGTAAAGGGTACCTGGTGGGTAGATATTTTATCCATTTTATCCCTCTACTTGAATTGTTTATTATCCATCCAGGTCATTCTGTCAGAATCAAGCACTGTGGGTGAAGTGCCCTTCCTTGAGACATGGATGCAGATGTGTATGCTAGAGGAGGGCAAGATCCTGAATCCGGACCATCCCTGCTTCCGGCCTGACTCTACCAATGTGGAATCCCTGGTGGTCCTACTCAGCAGCAGCACCTTTGACATTAAGCTGGTGTAGGTGACTTGGATGGATGCAAGAGGGAGCAGCAGTCAGGGTCTTTCTCCTTCAAGACCATGCTCTTGCTCCCATTTTGGTGACCTTCCTCCCACTTCCTCCCAACAGGCAGATGAAGTGGCATGAGGCCTGTCTCAGCATCTCAGCTGCCATCCTGGAGATTCTGAATGCCTGGGAGAATGGAGTCCTAGCTTTTGAGTCCATCCAGGTAGCCATTCCCCTCTGTCCCAGGAATGCTCTTTGGTCCCAGGATAGGACATCCTCATTTCCCACCCATACCTCTCTTCTCTCTTCCCCTAAGATCCAGGTGCCAGTCCTGGATATCCTGCATTTCCTTAGTGTAGAGGGTCTCCCCATCTGTAGAATTCTAAGATCTGGGGTCTCTCCTCTTACAGCCATGGTCATGTCTATGTCTCTAGGTCACTCCTCCCTCTCAGCCCTCAGTCTCAGTGTAGGTACACTGGATTATGGTGGGCCCAGGACTCAACTTGCTGAGATCTAAAGCTTCCAAAGGGCAGCAGTGACCAGGGAAAGGGTATAGGGCCAGCTTTGGTCTTGGAGTTGATGCCTGCAGCTAACGTGTTTCCCATCCCAGAAAATCACAGACAACATCAAGGGAAAGGTGTGCAGCCTGGCAGTGTGAGCCGTTGCCTGGCTTGTGGGCCATGTCCGTATGCTAGGCCTGGACGAGGGTGAGAAATCACTGCAGATGATTCGACAGCTGGTAGGGCCTCTCTGCAGTGAAAATACCCTGCAGTTCTACAGTGAGAGGTCTGTAAACTTTTCTCTCCCCTCCAAGCCTTTCCATGCACTTCTTCCTATAGTGTCTCCCATCATCAAGATGGCTTTGGGGCTAGAAAAACCAGTCATTTCTCTTGTGCTGCTAGTTCTACATACTTATTGGAGGAAACACTTAATTATCTGTGGATTGGTGAGGCCTTTTGCCTTTTTTTCCAGCCTATGATCCCTGGGGCATTTTCCCTTTTCTTGGGTTTCTTAGTGTCCTGGGGAGCTCACTTCTTTCAGTCATTCATTCAGTAAATGCTTATTGAGCACTTCTTATGAGGAAAACAGTTGTTTTAAATGTCAGAGGGCAAAATTCAGCTGAAATATTTTCGTTGTCACTGTGGAGTTCATTCCATTGTCATAATTTCTGCTTCCCTCAGTGGAAAGTTGTCCATGATGTAAGAATTTTTAGTTTGTGTCTTTTCTCAAGAATTTCTTCTGCTATAAATCTGAATGAAAAATAGGAACTTCAGTATAATAATAATAAAAATTAAAATAAAAAACAATAATAACTATGAATATTTATATTGCACTTTAAAATTTGCAAAACGTTTTTGCTTGGGTCATCTCATTTTATTCTCACCACAATCTTATCAGGTAGGTGCTCTCCTCATTTTTGAGATGAGAAACTGAGTCTGACAGAAATTAAGTGGGACTCTGCAAACTTCTGAGGGTGTTTTTGGGCAGGATTTCAACTCAGGTCTTCCTGATTCCACGTTCAGCACTCTACACATTGGACCATGGACAAATTGTGGTACAAAGAGAGATGTATTCTCTAAAGATCAGTTAATATTCTCAGAACTGGATTAGCACCATTACCTAAGTGTAAAGATTCTTTGTTCTTTAGAGAATTTTGGCTCCACCCATCTCTGCCCAACTAATCCAGAGCCGGGAAGAACTGTATAGGGGCAGTCCCTGCTTGTGTTCCTTCTCCTGGAAGTATTGGTTTGTTTTGGATTGGGGCCAAGCCTAAGCTAGAGCCTGAAAAATGTGAGGCCCCTCTTCCCTCCCCTCTTCTGCCTCCCCACCCTCAAACTTGGTTCAGAGGAAATGACTTATATTTATTTATACTAAATGTGGCAGGGCCCCAGGCTAGGAAGAAGCAGATTTGCTTTGTAGGAAGGGGACTATTTCCCCTTTGGACATAGAGTGTCCCCTTTTCACCATCCAGTGGAGTCCTTCAGTGGAATAAGACAGGCGAACTTCTTGTTCACCACTGCAGAATGTAGATTAATTGATCTGGAGTTTTTCCATAACATAGATCTTTGGAAAATAGGGGTGGGAGGTTTAACTATAATAGTGTTTCCTCTTCTTGGCAGGTATCACATCTGCTTGAATCTACATTCTGTATTGTCCATAGAAAGAAGCACTTCAAGGAAAATAATCATATCAGTGAATCGTGACTATATAGGAAATATTACATAGCCTTGACCACTCAACTTTACAGTGAAGAAGGGTCTCTTCCTTGCTGCTAGTAAAACTGTCTCTATAAATATTTGGTCCATGTGGCTTCTCTTTCTTTGATTGTTTTAGTCCTTAGTTGATGGTCTTCCTTGCTACCCTAACCCCTGCCCATATTTTTGATAATTTCAATGTGCATATTAATGACACTTCAGGTTCACCAACCTCAATGCCCTTGAGCCTTCCTCAACACTTATCCATCCCCAATGTAGTCACATCTTAGATCTCACTGTCATCCCAAATTGTTCCACCTCCCCAAACTCTAAAATGTGTCTCTCTGATCCTACCTCTCTAGTTGCCTTACTCTTCTTAAACTGTGTCTCAGTCCTTTTTTGACCCGTGAGTTCTCTGTCTCTCCCTATTCTACATCCTCACAGAGTCACATCTTTAGAGTTTCTGACCATTGCTCCTAGTTCTTCTGGAGACAAGCAGACAAGACTCAAGACTGATCACTAGCATACGACTAACCTTCAAGTACTCCAAGATGACTCCCATGTTCCCTCACGTCTAAGTCAGCTCTTCTCCAAGTGGAATACTTGTTCTTTAAAGAGCAGAGGTTTCATTTTTTGTCTGGTACATAGTAGGAGCTGAATAAATATGTGTTGATGGATTGATTCTCTAAGAAAAGTAAGAATTCTTATTTCCTTTAACAGATTCTTAGATGACATTTCCTGGTCACCATTCTGATCACCCTTTTCTGGGTTCTCTGAGTGCCTATGAGTGTCATTCTATGAGTTCATTTTATGAGTTCTATGAGTATCATTTTAAAATGAGATACCTAGAACTGAAAACATTACTAAAGATATTGTCCAACCAAAGAAGAATACAGTGCATCTGTCCTTTTTCTTGCCCTCATCACTATTCCTGTCTTTTTTTTTAAGAATAAGATTTATTGATCCCTTTTTTTATATATTACATTTCCTCTGGTATCAGCTCCCCTTCCCCAAGAGCCATCACATACAAGACATTTTTTAAAGACAAAAAATAAAATGGAACTGAAGAAGAAAAAAGATCAGCATAGCTGATTTCAAGGAAGTCTGAAGATATATGCCATGTACAGCACGTGTGGACCTTCCACCTCTTTAAAGGGATTAGGTGATGTCTCTTCCCTTATCTCTACTTTTGTGTCTTGTTTTTCATAATTTTGAAATATTGAATTTTGATTTTTTTGTGTGTGTGATTCTTTCCATTTACTTCGGTGGAGTCACTGTGTTTATCTTTTGTCTCTGCTTCCTTCATTCTGCATTGGTTCATCAAGATCTTCCCATGCTTCTCTGAATTCATTGCATTCGTCGTTTCTTACAGCACAGTAATATTCCATTACATTGATACACATTTGATTTGCTGTTCCCAACTCTAGAAGTATCCACATTATTTCCAGTTCTTTGCCATCACAGAAGTGCTGCTATAAATATTTTTGTGTATATGAGGTTCTATCTAATTAGCTGGCTTTATGTATTTAAAGGACTGTGTGTGATGGAAGATGGCTCAGCCTTGTTCTCCCTGGCCCTGGAAGGCAGATCTGGGAGAAATCTGTGGAAGGTACAAGAGGCAGATTTTGGCTTGGTCTGAGACAGCAATTTTATTTTCCTAATAATCAGCGCAATCCAAAAAGACTGGACAGAATGGGCAGCCTCCACACGGCATCAGTTCCCCATCAGTGGAGGTCCTTAAGCAGAAGCTAGATGATCTCTTGTTGGGGATGTTCTTGTTCAGGCTCTCATTGCACTGGATGGCTTCTGAGGTCTGTGATTGTGTGAAAGCAGAAGGAAAAGGAGTGAGTGGTAGGTAGGGAGGAATAGGAGGGTGTGGTGTCTAGAAGCAGGGGAGAAGGGGGTGGGGTCATGGTGTCAGAGAGTCCTGAAGGAGGATAAGGACTGAGCAAAGGCCACTGGATTTGACACTTCAGAGGTCTTTGTTGACCTTGGAGAGAGTGTTGAGTAGAACAGAAAGTAGGTTTCAGGACAGATGTCCCCAAAGGAGGTTGTTCTAGTGCTTTCATAGTCCTGGGAGTAGTTCCCCATGTTCTTGTAAGGAGCTGGGCACAGGGAAAGTGGTCCACTGGCCAGGGTTTGCCTGGTTCTGGTCCCTGAGCTATTTCTGTCTCTGGGATCTGGTATTCCTCCCTGCCTTTGCCACTGGCTGGCAGAGAGGCCAGTGTGGGAACTCCTTAATCTGAGGACTGAATTCCTGTCCTCCCACCTTGTGTCTATTCCTGTGAGCCCCGTTTGCTCAGCTTCCTTCTCCCTGAGCCCCATGCCCTGAGAGAAGGAGCAGGCTCCTACAAGTGAGAGCTGGTGGCCCCAGAAGTTCACTCACCAGGCTCTGTGACTTCAGTTTTTCTTCATCATGCAGGTTTTCAGCACAACATAAATGATAGTTACTGCAGGTCACTGCAGCTTCCTTTTCCCTTGTCCCCTCTCCAGCACTTGACTCCAGAGGCTTCATTCCTCCCCTCACCCCATGATCTCTTCAGCCCTGGTGTCTTTTGGGAGCCCCCTTCATACTCTCTCCTCTTATCCAGCCTTCCTTTGATTTCATTGTCTTCCCACTGTGCAACTCAGGGTGCTATTTCCTCATCTCCTCCTTGAGACTTACTGTCAACACTCAGGAATTTTACTGCTCTGTGTGACTCCTCCTAGGCCAGGAGCCTTTTTTTGGAAGGCTCTCTTCTTCTCAGGGCTATTCTGTGAGGGAAGACTTAGGGTCTTCCCTGGGACCTTCAAACAGAGTGGGGTTCATCTCACCAGTCAGCCAGGAAGGCAGGCTGGAGAGGCCTCGGGGTTTGAAAAGAGCTTCCCTTGGGCGAAGAGGGTTTTGAGGAAACAGGATCTTCACCTCTGCCTCTTTCTCCCATTCTCCAGCTGACAGGTCCATGAGCAGTTCTCTCTCAGCCTCTCAGATGCACACAGTCAATATGAGAGACCCTTTGAACCGCGTCCTTGGTAAGTTCCTTCTCTTCCCTAAGCCTGGCCAGCTGGCCGTGAGACTCCCTTCCACCTTCCCTTTCCTCGTGATGGAGACAGTCTCCCAGTCTTCCTCTGAGGACCTCCTATTGTCCCCTGTACCAAATCATCTCCTCCCCTCTGTCCTCTTCCTATTTCTTCCTTTTATTTTTTATTTTTGCTTTTTTTTTTTTTTGGAGGGCAGTTGGGGTTAAGTGACTTGCCCAAGGTCACACAGCTAGTTTTTGTGTTAAGTGTCTGAGGCTGGATTTGAACTCAGGTCCTCCTGACTCCATTCACTCTATTCACTGCACCACCTAGCTGTCCCTCCTATTTCTTCCTTTAAACCTTCTCTTCTGTCACTGCCCTTCTTGTCATCCTTCCTGACCCTCATCTGTTCTCCCCTCTCCTGATTTCTCCTTTCCTCTTTCTCTCTGCCTCCCCCCTGCCTTGCTCTCCTCCTGCCTCTGGAGCTTCCATTGCACTTAATGCTCCCTCTGCATCTCCAGATTTTCCTTCATCCCTTGTGTCTCTGACTGATCCTCTTGCACCTCTTTCTCTGCCTGTGCACAGCAAACCTGTTCCTGCTCATCTCCTCCATCTTGGGGGCCAGGACGGCAGGCCCTCACACCCAGTTTGTGCAGTGGTTCATGGAGGAGTGTGTGGACTGCCTGGATCAGGGCAGCCGAGGAAGCATCCTGCAGTTCATGCCTTTCACCACTGTAAGTTGTGGGGCTGAGGCCAGGCCTGGCAGGTGTCAGGGGTCCCTTTGCTAGGGCACTGTCTTCTGTCTCACACATCTCACTGAGAAGAGAGTGCGGTAGCTCTGCCCTTTGGTGTTGGGGAGTGAATTTGGGGATGTGTGGGCAGTGTACCCCAAGCACTCACTAAGGATTATCTGGGGTGAGATTTTTATGCAGTTTCTAAATCATTCCTTTGACTTCCAGTCTAAGAGTTTTCTGAGCCTTTTTTATAATGTCCACTGCTTGATTTTGTTGTTGTTATTGTTCAGTCATGTTTGACTCTTTTTCATACCATGGACCATAGCTTTCCATGGAGTTTTCTTGGCAAAGATACTGGAGTGATATGCCATTTCCTTCTCCAGTTCATCCTTTTGTCAGGCAGTCAGAGGTTAAGTGAATTACCCAGGGTCACACAGCTAGTAAGTGTCTGAGGCTGGATTTTGAACTCAGGTTTTCCTGACTCTAGACTGGGAACTCTATTTGCTGAGCCACCAGCTGCCTCCTTAACTGTTGGTCCAGGAATAAATTCCTGGAGAGCTTCTTATCATACCTTAGTTCATTAGACTGTAGATTTAAACCTCCTCCTTACCTGTTTCCTTTCAGTTTTTTAATTAAAAAATTTTTACATACTAGGTATTTATTTTCTCTCCCTCCTCTTCTCCCTTCCCCCATTGAACCCTTGAATGTAGTTAGTCAGGTAAGACAGAATCCTGTATTCTTCTTTTCCAAGTGACAGTCAACCTGCTGAGGGTGAGAAATGTGTTTTTGTATGCCTTTGGGGTCCCCTTTCCACCCCATCTTCATTATAAAGGACACACTATTCTGCTATTTCTAGTGAGGATTGGTGTGTGTCCTTCTGTAGAGTTGGCCTGTACTCCTCTAGGGAATCCAGAAGTAGCTCAGTTCAGTTTTAGAGTCTCAGCTGGAGGGGAGAGATAAATGCTTCCTGTTCCCTCCCTTAGGCTCACTCTCTGTCTGGAGCCCCGCTTTCATATGTGTGAGTGTAACTCCTTCCAGCCCTCACCCTCATTAACACTACTCTGGAGACCAAACCAAAGTTGATGTCGTGTTTAGCTAATTTTTTCAGGAGAGGGATTTGGAAGATGGGGTTCTTTTAACTTTTAGTCCATCATAACTAGGCACCCCAAAGTTCTTTATAATCCCAAGCTGAGGCATTGTTCTAGCACAGTTTATGTGGGACTCCTTTTCCAGAAACCAGGCAAGGAAAAGGAAATTTGGTTTCTGAGGAACTAGAGAATGGGCAGTTGTTGGGCATAGAGAGAGAAAGCTAGCCCTTGTGGCATTTTGTGTCAATAGAACAGGCCCTGGGATATGGGGATGACTGGACTGGAGGTTGCTTGTCTGATGGAATTGAAACAAATTTGGGAATGGGAGGAGGTTGGTGAGGAGAGTCTGTGTGGAGAGTCTGTGTGGAGGTCGTAGGGAGTGTTCAGAGCCTAGCTTGTCAGATGCTGCCATCTGTAGGTCTGCCCTCCCTTCTGGTTTTAAGGCTATCTCTCTGTTTACTACTCCATTCTGCCTCTTCTACTATGATGGCAATTATAATTAAATCAACAGTTACACCCCAGAAAGGCTAATAAAAACAGCCAGGCTTTGAAGATTGAAATCCAGCCCCTTCTCAGTTCAGAGGGGATCAACAGTGGAGCTGTGTTAGGCAGGCTGTCTGGGGACCAACCTCTGGCTCAGGGAGCCCCACCCAGTCCTCCCTTTCCTTCTTGGAAAGCTAGCTGGGAATCTTCTTGGCAGCTAGATACTAGGAATAAAAATAATAGAGCACTATGAATGACCTGAGCCTAGAAGGACTCCAGGGACCTCCTCTGATCTCCCATAAATACCTTCAGCATACCCCAAATTCTTTTTTTTTCCCCGCTTTTTGGAAGGGGAAGGCAGGGCAATTGGGGCTAAGTGACTTGCCCAAGGTCACACAGCTGGTAAGTGTTAAGTGTCTAAGGTTGGATTTGAACTCAAGTAATCCTGACTCCATGGCCAGTGCTTTATTTACTGCACCACCTAGGCACCCTCATACCCCAAATTCTTGAAAAGAAAATGACACCATACTGAATTAGTAGGATTTCAGGTACAATTCAACAAACATTTATTATAATGCCTACAATGTGCTTAATGCTGGGGATGCAAACACAAAAATGAAAAACAGTGCCTGCCCTCAAGGAGCTTACATTCTCAGCACCTCCCAGTCAAAGCTTCCTTTGTTCTTTGAAGAGCCTTTCCCATAGGGCAAAGGAAAAACCCAAGAACAGATTTAGATTGACCCTAGCAAAACTGGTGAATTAAGCTCTGCCTCCAACCCAGCCATGGCTAGGCAGGGAGAGTACCAGTATTCACCTAGGGAACATTGCTGTTTAAATATTAAACAACGGAGCATCTCCCACCTGGAGATTGGTCATTTAATGGCAATACTTGGTATTTACCTATTTATCTTCCAGCCCCCAGGATGGCTGGTCAGGATTTTCCCCTGCTATGAGCAGGGAGACCGACTGTGACCTAGAATGGGATTAAGGGGGAGGACTGCAGTCCCTTCCACCCTTTAAATATCTTGCTAAGTTTAAATATATAAATATTAAATAGGGGATAAATATGGGATTAACTCAAGACTGGGAAAGATGGCGCAGGTCACGGTATGCCATGTCCAAGAAGCCTTGCAAGTAGTCAAAGATGAGGACACCCCCTGCTCGACGCTGGAAGGAGGAACTGAAGGTGGGTGGGGTGCCCTGGGTGGGCCTGGTCTCAGGAGCCACTTGAAGATCTTCCATCTGTGGGAGAAGGAAGGTGTCAGAGGAGGAGTTTGGAGGGGAAGCCAGTAGGTCTGTGTCCAAGGGACTTCTCAATCACTGCCTTCCATGACTGAACCTCAACCTTTAGGTGATTGCTGCCTCCTTGACAAATCCAGCCAGTTAGGGATGGGTTCATTTTGGACGTTGGACCCATACTTCACCCAGCTAACTCTTCTAAATATGATTTTCTCTAAAGAACAAAAACATCCTTTCATGTCTATAATAACAGGAAAGGAGAAGGGTGTTCATTAGACAGATAATGGAATGCGTCATGAAGAGGCAGTAGTAAGTCTCACCTGTTGCCAGATGTTGGTAGCAAAATCACCAATATCCAGCTGCAGGATGTTCAGAGTAGGAGCCAACTCAGGGGAGATGCCCCCCAGTGCTTTCACAAGACCCTGGTAGAGCTGGAGTCCATAGTGCAGCTGATTCAGACAGGCTACCTAGGGTTTGGGAGAATGTTAGGGGAAAGGCCTGGGGCTGGGCTGAAGACCCTCCAGTCCCAAATTCTCTCCATGAATTTCTCAAATCCCCACCTCCCCTCCCTAACTCACAGCACTGAACATCAGAGTAGAATCAGTGAAATGCAAAGTCAGATTTTTTTTTGGGGGGGGGGGCCCACCTACTGCCACAGAGGAAAGGAAGGATTTATATTCTCCTATACCTTCCATGCCTGGCTCCTGAGATCAGAGAAGAGCTTGGAGGTACTTACCAGTTTTAAGTCCTGACTGTAACAGTTTTTCAGAGGTGGCTTGGGGATGCCCAGATACTGGCCAATCAAAATCAGCTCCTCTGGGTGGCATAGGCTGTAGTCAGCACACTGGGAAGGTAGGAATTGAATGCTTAATAGGGCTGAAGGTAGGAGGTCACCCCTGGGCTCTATGTATAGACTCTGCTTCTTTGCTTCTGTCTGACTGTCTTTCATAATGGTAGTGGATAGAGAATATTGAATTTGGAGCCAGAGTTGAAATCCTGGCTTTTACTCACAGCATGTGGCAAGCTTGAGCAAATTTAGCTTCTCTTAATATCCCTCCCTGTAAAATGTGAGCTTGGGCCAGGTGATCTCTAAAGTTCCTTCCAATAGAAAATTCTATGATCTTTATCTTCTTCCTACCTCCTGTACCTCCTCAGTTTCTCTCTGTCTCAATGACATTGTTCTTAATAAGCCCATTCATTTGGTTTCCTGGTCTCTATTCTAGCTCAGCCTTGTTTTCCCCCCATGTCATTTCTCTAGGCGCTATCAGGTGCTTCCATTTTTTTTTTTTTTTTGGCTTTTTGGAGGACAACTGGTGTTGACTTGCCCAAAGTCACATGGCTAGTAAGTGTGTCAAATGTCTAATGTCTGAGGCCATATTTGAACTCAGGTCCTCCCGACTCCAGGGCCACCTAGCCGCCCCAGGTGTTTCCACTTTCACTCCCAGTCTACCCCTGGGCTTCTCATTTCCCTACTGCCTGGGTCCCTTTCTCACCAGTCTCTGCTGCAGCCCTTCAATGTCATTCTGGATCTTCCTCACTTGCTCCTGGATTTGTGGAAGGAAGTTTTGGGGTAGGAAGTTAGAGGAGCTCAGGGGGATGGCCAGGAGCTGAGGCCAGAGTGCACTCAGCCAGAATAGCAGCAGATCTGGGAGAGGGAGAGGAAGGGGGATTATCAAGAGAAACATTCGTTAGAGAAAAGCCCCAGGCCCTCCACCTCAAGACTCCAAGACACATCTTCCATTCCCAATATGAGATCCCTCTAGTGTCCCTGTTTCTCCCCACTTCCCCCTTGCAAAGTCAATGGAAATCCCACTCCCTCCTCTTTCTGGTGCCTTTCCTAACCCTAGGCAGAATGATAGATGGCCCAGGCAGTCCCATCTTAGAGATGAAGAAAGAAGGGCCCTTATGCTGCCAGACTCACTGGGAAGCTTCATGGGGCTTTGGTCTGGTGGATGGGGCCTGGGTAGTACGAGGTCTGGGAGATGGGACCTGTTTGGGTCAGGAGCTGCAGGCGCTGGACTGTGTCTGGGGCTGGCTGCTGGAAGGCTTTATAAGACGGGTCATTCAGGGAGGAAATTACCTGGTGCTGAAAGTTCTTAGTAATGACTTCCCAGGTTTATGCAAATCAATGCCCAAGACAATGCCTTAGGGTGGAGTGGGGAGGGGGGGAGGGCAGGGGTCTGGGACACCGAGGTCTCAAGTTTGCGAAATTTTGTGAAATTGTGGAATATCTCATCCTCCTTTGACATCCTGTCCTCCCTTCCTCGCCCCACCCCAACAGTCCAGAGATGCCCTGGGGCTTTTTAAGAGAACTGTGGGATCAGGGCCTGATAAGAGGGAGGGACTGAGACTAAGAAATGGAGAATGATGACAGAAATAGAGTCAGAGACCAATAAAGACAGATGAAGGCAGAGGAGAAAGACCTTTCTGGGTTGCCTGGATCCTGTTAGCCCACTCCGGTCTCTCACTGCAGCCTTCTCTTCTAAATCCCCCAGCCTGGCTCATGTCCCTGGCTGAGACGGGAAAGAATAGTTCTTGGCCCCTGTGACCATCTCTTGTTCCACAAGCTTTCTTGGGTTTGGCTGCTTATTCTCCCTGTGGAAATAACTGCATTTCTTGCATCGGAATTGGGGCACATAGTAGAGACCATAGGATGCCCCACTGCCATGTTCTAACTCTCCCCCCATCCCCCCCTTCCTCTTTGCCAGGCACAATTCCAACCTTTAGGCTGCTTTGAGCAGGTTATGCCGGGAACTCCCCATAGTACACGCACATCCCCCAACCCATGACTCATTCTCCTAAGCCCCCAAATTCCCCAACCGGCTGAAACCGGATGTCTGTCCTGAGTGAAGCAAGAATCACAGGAGCTCCTGACTGGACTGGTCATGTTCTTGCTCCCCCCTAGCACTCATCATCTTCCTGGGGAGTCACAGGGACTGGGTCCCAGGCTTGCCCCTTTCACAGCCTTGTTGGTTAGGGATGTTTCCCCCCAGGAAGTTGGCTCTGTGTGTGTGTGTGTGTGTGTGTGTGTGTGTGTGTGTGTGTGTGGCCTTGGAAAGTGATTTGGGAACAGGGTTGCAGAGTACTTACTGTCTTCCCCACCATGTGCCCCCATGCCCAAGAGTGGCTTTGTCCCTCATTTCTGAGATGAGGCGTGTCCCTTAGAGCGGGGACCATACCTGGGACTTTCACTCCACCTGGTGGCCATACCTGGAAGGTATCAAACAAACCTTGAACTTGCGGGTCAGAAGCCTTGCTCCGGTCCCAACTCCCTAGTCAGTTAGTGGACAAATCATTTCCCTTATTCAAGCCTCTGTTAGCTCATTTGGAATGTTAGTTAATAACACACTTTCCACCTCATTAGGTGGCTGAAAGGAAAGTGCTTTATAAATTATAGCTCCTTGAGAGCTATTGTTTGCTCTTGTTTTCCCAGCATTTAACAGTGTCTGGCACATAGTAGGTACTTAAGAAATGAAGGAAATGAGCATTCATTAAGCACCTACTATGTATTCATTCCAAACGCTTTACAAAGTATCTTTTTTTTTTTGGAGGGGGAAGGCAGGGCAATTGGGGTTAAGTGACTTGCCCAAGGTCACCCAACTAATAAGAGTGTCATGTGTCTGAGGCTGGATTTGAACTCAGGTCCTCCTTACAGCTGGTGCTCAATTCATTGTGCCACCTAGGTGCCCCCTACAAATTATCTCATTTGATCTACACAACAACCCTGGGAGGTAGGTACTATTACCACCAACACCCCCATACTCCTGTCCCCACCCCCCCTTTACAGTTGAGAAAAATAAGGCAGCCAGATGTTAAGTGCTGATAATAGATAATAGTGCCTCCTCTCTGCCGGGCACTGTGCCAAGTGCCTTAAAAATATGATTTCATTTGATCCCCACAACAAGCCTGGGAGGTAGGTGCAATTATTACTCTTATTTTATCTGGACAAAGTTGGCTAATGGTGTTTTAGTGGTTATTCACAGGAAGGGAAAGCTTGTGAGGCCTTTCCAAAATGTTTCCAAGCTAACATATCAGAAAAAGTAATTAGAGTTTTGTTTTCCATCTGTTAAAAAAACAAGTCTAGAGTAGCCTCGCAGTGGCTAAAATTTCAATCACAGTTTAAATATTTTGCAGTGGAAAGGAGAATTGAAGAGATTTGTAAATATATGGAACCAAATGAAGGGATGTCTGTATAAATTGATTACATAATTAAAAAAGAACCCCCCCCAATTATTCTCATTTTACAGATGAGAAAACTGAGGCAGACAGAGGTTAAGTGACTTGCCTAGGGTCACATTGCCAGTAAGAATCTGAGGCTGGATTTGAACTCAAGAATTCCTGATTCTAGGTCTAACACTATCCACTGTGCTACCTAGCTGCCTATATATGTGTGTGTGCATATATGCATAATGCATGTGTGTGTGTGTGTGTGTGTATATGTTTGTATATACAGAGAGAGTAAGAGAGACAAAGATGGACAGAGAGAAGAAGGGAAAGGGAAAGAGACAGAGAAGAGAAGGAGAAGAAAAGGGGAGATGAAGCTTTTATTAAGTTTTTACCATGTTGTCAGGCACTGTGTTAACCACTGGGGATGCAAATACAAGCAAGTAAAGTCTCTGCCCTCAAGGAGCTTATATTCTAATAGGGAAAGGCAATGCCCCTGGAAAGGGGGGGAGGGAGGGAGTTACAGATGCATCGAATGACTTGGAGCAGACAAAGAGACCTGGGCCCCTGAAAGTGAAGGCAAAATTTCACTAATCAGAGCCAAGGGTCCCAAAGGTGGGCCAAGTTTACAGGTAGAAAGGGATGAAGGCAAAGTATTTGCCAAGGATGACTTGTTATTGTAAGAGGTGATGTATATGGACCCTAGTTTTCAGGACAAGAACTCACCATTTGACAAAAACTGCTGGGAAAACTGGAAAACAATATGGCAGAAACCAGGTATAGAACAACAGCTTACACTATATTATCTTACATGTATACTAATTGTTAACCTTTAAGTTTGGTTAAAGAGACAAACTAGTGATATACAGTTCATTTATTTTTATTCCCTTAAAACTAGTGAACTTGTACAAGGAGCCAGACTAAGTGTTACTGACTAAACAAAAAAATGAGAAAGCTTAAATACATTTTAGAACCATCCCAATCCAGGGTGTCTGTGTCAGAAAAATTTATGATCTCCATATGTTACTATCCATATCATGAGAAAGGAAGTTTCTTGACCATAAATACAAATTGACAAGACAATGAACAAAACAGGGTCCCCTGGAATTTATGATCTCAGGATGTTTCTGTTCCTCCCACGTGGAATATGTCCCAAGATGAGGGGAAATCCCACTTCCAGTCTTATCTGGTCGCTAGAGTCACTGACACAGGAAAAGGTATTTTTTTTTAATTTATTTTTTAGGAAAAGGTATTTTTAAAGCAAAGCAAAGCAGTCTGTTTGATTAATTCAGACTTTGGCCAAAAATATGATATTTAATGATTATCATAAGATAAGGTCAAAATGGGTACATGATTTAGACATAAAAGGTGTGATATCATAAGTAAATCATAGTTTACCTGTCAGATCTATAAAGAAGGGAAGAATTTATAACCAAAGAAGATATAAAAACATTAGGGACAATTTTGATTATATTAAAAAGCTTTTACACAGACAAAACCAATACAACTAAGATTAAAAGGAAAGAAGAAAGCTGGGGGAAACAATTTATAGCAAGTGTCTTTCATAAAGGCCTCACTTCTCAAATATATAGTTTATATATTTTAAAAAGTTTACAAGTTTATAGGAATGTAAGTCATTCCCTAATTGACAAGTGGTCAAGGGATATGAATGGGCAGTTTTCAGATGAAGAAATCAAAGCTATCTATGGTCATATGATAAAACGGTCTAAATCACTATTGATTATAGGAATGCAAATTAAAACAATTTTGAAGTGCCATCTAACACATCAGATTGGCTAATATGACAGAAAAAGAAAATGATAAATGTTGTAGGGGATGTGGGAAAATTGGACACTAATGTACTAATTGGTGAAGTTGTGAACTGATCTGACCATTTTGGAAAGCAATTTGGAGCTATGCCCAAAGGTCTATAAAACTGCATACCTTTGATCCAGCAATACTACTACTAGGTCTATAACCCAAAGAGATTTTAAAAGAGGGGGAGCTGGGGGTAATGACCTATTTTACAAAAATATTTATAGTAGTCCTTTTTGTAGTGGCAAAGAATTGTAAATTGAGAGGATTGCCCATCAGTTGGGGAATGACTAAACAAGTTGTGGTATATAATTGCAATGGAATACTATTGTGCTATAAGAAAGGACAAACAGGCTGATTTCAAAAAAAACCTGGAAAGACTTACATGAACTGATACAGAGAGAAGTGAACAGAACCAGGAGAACATTGTACATAGTAACAGTAATATTATAAGATGATTAGCTGTGAATGGCTTAGATATTCTGATCAGTACAATAATCCAAGATAATTCCAACAGATTCATGATGAAAAATGTTATCCATATCCAAAGAAAGAACTAATGGAGTCTGAATGTAGATTGAAAAATACTGTTTTTTGCTTTCTTTATTTTATTCGTTGTTTGGTTTTGGTCTGTCTTCTTTAATAACACGACTAATATGGAAATATGTTTTGCATGATTGTATTTATATAACCTATATCAAATTGCTTATTGTTTCAGGGAGGGGGGAGGGAAGGGAGGGAGAGAATCTGCAACTCTAAAATTTTTTAAAATGAATGTTAAAATTGTCTTTACATGGAATTGGGGAAAAATAAAATATTTAAAGAGAAAAAAAGTTATGCATATCAAGAATTCTGAGAAACTTGGCAAGATTCCTAGCAACTGAGACAGAACAATTTCATCAGAGGCAGAACCATGTCCAGGTTTACTACAATACCATGAAGGAGAAGAGCACCAAGAGACTTTAGGCTTATGGTCAGTGCGGTGAGTACTCGAGAAGACTGGGCCAAGTGCTCCTCCCTCCTCTTGGCAGAAAGGTGGTAGAATAGAAAAGCCAAATGAGGAATACATGTCCAGATATGGCCAATGGATTTGTTTTATTTGACTATGCTTATTAAAAGGGAGGGTTTTGTCGTAGGCAAGGGAAGCCAGTTGGAAAAGGTAATGAAATTTTTTAAAAAGAAGAGAAAAGAAAAAGAAAAGACATCTATAAAAGTGACTTGGCGGGGATGTGCTTGAGCCAGCTTGTGCTCTAGAGCTATCAATTGTTAAATTTTCAGTGTAAGCATTTGCCCTTTAGCAACAGTCAGATTAGGGTCTGAGTTATTTGTCTTGTTGATTATCTAGACTTGAGAAAGTGATGGAGAAAATGTTAGAGATGCAGCCTACAAGAGCTGTCTGTTAAAAATTTATCAGCAAACAGCAAACACCCACTGGTGGCTCAAGACTCCCCAAGGCACTCTGGGCTCAAGTGGATCTGATCCCAGAAGCTAGAGTCCCTGAAAGGTTAGTTTCTCTCCTTGGCTCTTGGCCCAACCTCATTTTATTCTGGGGAGATCTCCAGAATAAGACTTAAGTTTGGTTCATGTCTAAGTTTTCCACAATGTAGGTAGCAGGAATTCTTACACAGGCATTCAATAGATGGGTCAGTCTTTTTTTTTTTTTTTTTTTTTAGCCACCACAGAAAATGAGCAGAATTCACAGGAGCCTATGGACAAATACAGAAATATAAACCGTCAGGCCAGAAGGTAGACACTCTGGGGTTGTTTATTTCCCATTCCCCTTGAATTTGTACTGCCCAAGCAATACCAGGATGAGTTAGCAAGGTCAAGATGTCCCATGGTATAGTTTTAGTCCTTCAACTGAAGGATCAGCTCCTATAGGCCTTTTATTTTCTTCTTTATCCAAGAAGCACTTTATTGTGGAAATTCTCCTTAGAGGATGCTCCCACCCAAATCATTGATCCCAGGCACTCTCAAATTTGAGATCACCCACGAATTAACTCCAAAGCTGGTGCTGCCTAGTATCTTTTCAGACTAAAAAGTTAGGATCATGTTACCCAGGGAATTTTAAAATCCCTCCTTGTCAAGAAATTGGAATTCAGGAACAGAATTTTTGCACTCCCCTCCTCAGGTATTATGAAAAAAAAAGGCTGCATCTGCCATGTGTTCCTTCTGCTATCAAATGTCATTACTTCTTGTGGGGGAATAGACAAGGAAAAACCTCTCCTATTCCATTCACCTTTCTCACCACCCTGGCTGCATTCCTGAAGAATATGCAAGGGAAAAATAATGAGGGAGTTCTAAATGGCTAGAAAGGGAGTGGGATTGAAGCAAGCCAAAATATTTGATCTTGAGGGTCAGCTCACATGCAGATGCCTTGGAGAAGCGGTTTTTGGCATAGATTTGTGTTAAACAAACCTAGACACTTTGAAACCTGCTTTCATTTGCATCATCTTTGTCTATGCCTTTAAAGTGTTAACTCACTTCCAAAGACCTGTTGGATTTCCAAAGACTTTTGGTGCCTAGAATTCTCAAAGCTTCAGATACTTAAAAAAGACAGGCCTTTCCTGTTTAGGTCCCAAAGTATAGCAGATTCAAGACAATGATTTACAAAGACCTAGATGTTTGGAGGTCTACTCTGATTTGCATTCTCTTTGTTAATGTCAGTTGACTTCCCAAGGACCTGATGGGCTGCCCTAGACTCTTGGAGCCTAGAAATCAGAAAGTTTGATTGTATCTGAGATTACTTCCAGGATGTAGTAGATCTTTGAAATAATAAAACTATGATAATATCCCAGGATGTGAAAAACTAGGTCTATTGATGAGAATATTTGAATCTTTGTCCTTTGGATCTTTAAAAACCTTGTTCCAAGCATCAATAAACAGAGTTCATGATTCTTCCTTGAACTACTCACGTTGTCTGGCTGCTCTCGGTCTCGTGCGCGCGCGCACACACACACACACACACACACATACATCTCCACTCACACCTGAGGCTGGTACTCAGGTGGTGCCCTACATGGGATGCAGGCCCTCCCAACTTGCTTTTATAACCCACAGGTCAAAGGGACAAGATGGCAGTGTGTACCATTGAGTCTCTGTCACTGGGAACCAATCCAAGGCTTCCTGTGTGTTCCTTTAGCATGGGGGCAGTTTACATATTCTCCATGAGAGCTGCCTTTCAGATATATAGAGAGATTTAGGAGTCATCTATATAGAGACAATCATTAAACTTGATGTATTTACCATGGCATAAGAGAATTTCTGGGTTAACTTTTATATAAAGTGAATTTTTGGGAGGACATAATTGACATTTTGTATATATGAACTACACATGAACTGTAGGACTGACAGCAGTGGCTGGTTCTCTGGAATGTCTTTCTTTGTTCTGTCATTGGTACAAAAAGACTAAACTGCTAAAAAGAGAGGATTTCATCTTCTGGGACATTCACCTCCATTATTTTGCCTTTCAAGAAACTCCTTTTGATTTAATGAAACTGGCCCTACACATCCCTTACCTGTCTCCTCTAGCTAAGGATATACATACATTCTTAATATGAGTGAGTACTTTGTATAATGAGCAACCATCCTTTTTGTTTGTCTTTTATTTCATGTAAGTGTATAAGTGCAACAGACTGAAAGGTGAAAACCTATTCCCAAAACCTATAGGTAGGATGTGTCACACACACACACACACACACACACAGACTCTGAATATAATAAACTCTGTTCTCTGATTTGTTCTGGCTTAATTGGTATTAACTAGTTGAACCTATGTCTAAATTCATGCAAGAACCAGGAAAAAGGATAGAATGGACTGATAAAAGGTCAAGGTCTGAGCTAGACAAGAGAATAGGGCCTAAGAGAGAATCCCGTGGTATATTCCCATACGGCAGGGCAGAGCATGAATGATGAGCCAGAAAAGGAGACTGAATCAGAAAAGCAGGAAGAGAATCAGAAGAGTGAAGTGTAATGAAAATCCCAGAAGGAAAATATCCAGGAGGATGAGGTTGTCACATCGAATGCCAAAGAGAGGTCAAAATCGAGTGATGACAAAGAAAAAAAAATTATTAGATTTTGAAATCAAGAAAGCATGACTCCATTTCCAAATCCGCAGCTGGTTCAAAGGACAGGAACAGTTTTCAAAAGGAGAATTGCAAAATATAACTGTCCATAGGAAAACATGATCCAGATCACTAGTGGTAAGAGAAGTGCAAATGAATAATTCTGAAATTCCCCCTTCTACCCTGCAAGTTGATACAAGGATTTTTAAAAAAGTGAGAACAAATAGTCAAAGTCAGAGGAGTATGGGAGAAAGCACACTAATACATCGTTGGGAGGTGATGAATTGGTTTAACTTATATGTATTACTGTGAAATTATATAAGGAATGACTAGCTGTCTATACCCTTTGACTCGGTGATTCTACTATGGATCACATACACTTAAGAAGTCAAAGACAAAAATGGTGGTCTAATATATACCAAAATACTCCTTCTAACATGCTTTCTGGTAGCAAAGAACTGAAAATAAAAAGGGTGCCCATCGATTAGGGAATGACTTTTAAAAACTCTGGCCTATTAATGCAATAGAATATTTCAGTGCAGCAAGAAATGAGGAATACAAGGAATTTAGAGGAATTCAAGAAGGTTTATATGAAAAGATGCAGGGTAAAATAAGCAGAAATAAGAATAATATACATACCTACAACAATGTCCATTCATGAATTCATTTGTTCATTTATCCAATAAGCATTTATTACAATGCCCTGCACAGTTCAGTAGCTAAAGTGCTCAAGAGTTAGAGGACCTGAGTTCATATCCCACCTCTGACTCTTACTATTTATGTGACCTTGGAAAAGTCACTTAAAATTCCTGGACCTCCATTTCCTTCTCTATAAAATGAGGGGGATTGGATAAGATGGCATTTAGGGTCTCTGGCTGCTTTAGTCAGTGATGTCTACTATGCACCATGTACTGGGCTGGATGCTGGATATACAGGCATGAAACAAAACAATCCCTGTCCTCAAGGTATTACGTTCTATTGAGAAAACAGCATATTACTAGAAAATACCATGTAAATTATATGCAAAATAATTTCTGGGGGAGAAGGCACCAGCAACTGGACGAATCAGGAGGAGCTTCTGAAATGAGAAGACCACTAAAAGGTAGTAAAACTCTGGGGAATGGCAAAAAGGATGAAGGCTTCAGAACAGATACTGAAAAATGTCTCTTCTCAGGGGAAAGTAGAGGGGGATAATAATGACAGAATATTGTTTTTGCTTAATAGCTTGTCTATCAAAAGGAAGGGGTCAATCTGGATAGGGGAGGGTTAAAAGAACTGATGTCTAGACAAAAGGTGGTAATGAAATGTGTGACTGTAGATGTCTGTCTGTCCACATAGACGTATGTATATGGGGGGGTGTGTGTATGTATGTATGTATGTATATCTGGGCTCCTTTTCTAACTTGCAATCAGAGTCCACCCTCGGCTTGGGTCTTTAGAGAGTGGCTGCTCCTTTTCAGGTTCTTGGGTACCTCATGGGTCTGAACTCCTCAAACCGTAGCTCACAAACCTCCCCTTTCCATCAACAGTCAGACAATAGAAGAAAGGAAGATAATAATCCCAAATAATGATAATATAAACAAATGAAATAATATAATAAGAATAACAAAATAAACAGATAATAGTACCCATTGTGTTTCAGGCACTTTACACAAATATGATCTCATCTGATCCTCACAATAACTGTGGGAGGAAGATGCTATTCCATTTGATAGCTGAGAAAACTGAGGCAAACAGAGGTTAAATTTCTTGTCCAGGGTCACCCAACTAGGAAATTTCTGAGGCTGGATTTGAACTTCAGTCTTCCTGATTCCAAGCCCAGTGCTCTAGCCACTTAGGTCATGGCATAGAATTTACTATGATGACTTAGCAAGAACAACTATTAAGTAGCTACTTAGCATCTGTCTTCAGAAATCTGGGGTGTACTCTCACAGATAAACATATCACCCGTGGGAAAAGTGGGCACAGGGTAATGATGCACATATGTAGGGAGCACATGCAGCCAATGCAACTCATGGCTCTAGAACTAGTGAGCCACTGTCCTTTGTCTACCCGTAGGGCTATTAGGACACTTGATGAAACATCTTCTGCTGGGGAGCTCATACAGTTGGGCTCCTCTGGTCTGTTCCCCTCAACTCTCCATTGTCAAGGTTAGCTCTGCAAGGTTAGAGTCCATAACCAAATCTCTTCTTTGATTTCTTCAAACTGAGTGCTGCTTTTCTTTGTCTGTCTCTCTGTCTGCTCATGTAGGATGGAATACCTAAGTATCCTAGAGCTCCACTAAAAAAGCCACCATGGCTGATGAGGTAGGGAGGGGAGAAAATTCACTCTCCACATGCCCTCTGGTATAGGCACAATGGTCTGCCTCCACAGAGCTGCTCCTGGCCTGAAACGCCTCCAAGTTTTACCTATTCAAAGGTCCTCAGGGGTGGAACTCAGGTCTATACCAGTCAATGGTGCCGCTTCAACTTCAGAGAAAAGTGTTCTCAGTATGAAAAGGAGTAACAGGGCGTTTAACTTCTTCTTCTTCTTTTTTTTATATTTATTTATTTTTAGTTTTCAACATTCATTTCCACAAGATTTTTGAGTTAAAAAATTTTTTCCCCATCTTTCCCCTACCCCCACCCCAAAATAGCTATCCTACTGAATACCCCTTTCCCCAGTCTGTTCTCTCTTATAGGATGTTTAACTTCTTACTGACATATTAAAACCTCATCATCTGGGATTAAATTTTGGTGGGGCAAATCAGTTGGTCAGAGGCCAACTGCCCACTCTTACATATATATGTACATATACATATATCTGGGGGGGAGAGAGAGAATATATTATATATTGTATGTATTAATTATATAATTATATAATATAATTATTATAAATATATAATTATATAATATATAGAGTTGTATACGCATATTTATATGTGATATAGTGGGTAGAGAGCTGACCTTGAAGCCAGTAACTTCTGGGTCCGAGTCTTATCTCTGTGATCCTGACCAAGCCACTTAACTAAGAAAGATAGGGCACTCTCTTTCAATCTCTCCTTCTCTTGCTCTCTGAATATATATGTATATGAAAATATAGATAAAAAATATATATATCCTTTATCCATATGCATTATGGGGCAGCTAGGTAACGAAGTGGATAGAGCAGTAGGCTTGGAGTTACAAGACCTGAGTTCAAATCTGGTACTTACTAGCTATGTTACCCTGAGCAAGTCACTTAACCCTGTTTGCCTCAGTTTCCTCATCTGTGAAATGAATTGGAGAAGGAAATGGCAAACAGCTCTCAGAATTTCTGCCAAGAAAACCCCAACTGGGGTCATGAAGAACTGGACACAATTGAAACAACTGAATATCGACATATGCATGTATATAATATATATGTATATACACATACATGTCTATATCTTCACATATTTAAATATATGTAATTTATATATGCATATATTTATATATATGCATCTCTCTCTCCATCTCTCTCTTTCTGTCTCTCTTTCTCTCTCTCTCTTTCTGTCAGAATGGAGCTTTAGGTGATAAAAGGGTCAGGTGAATGATTTTTAAGATCTGGATATGTTTGTAGGCAGCAGAGAAGAAGCCAGTGGATAAAGAAAGATTGAAGCTTACGTAGCAAGAGACGATGCAAGAAAGGACAAGTTCCTGGAGGAAGTAGGAGAGGTGAGACCAAGGGCACAAGTAGAGAGGTCTGTTTTGACAAGGAGAAAGTATTGCTCTTTATAAATTGGAACAAAGAAAGAGAGAATGTTGAGGGGATATGAGGAATAGAATTGGAAAGGAGGGTCCTCATTGTGGCTTCTATTTTCTTTCTATTAAGAAGGTATATTATTGGGCAGCTAGGTGGCACAGTGGATAGAACATCAGCCCTGTAGTCAGGAGGACCTGAATTCAAATCTGCCCTCAGATGCTTACTAGCTTTGTGATCCTGCGCAGGTTGCTTAACCTTAACATGTGTTTTTAGCAGCATTTAAAATATTTATTGTTATACTTTGTTTTTATAATTAAATTCAAACTACAAACATAATTTTTATAATTAATTTATATTATTGTTTTTATAATTAAATTCAAATTACAAACACATCCCTCCTCTACCCAGAGAGAGATTTAAAAAAAAATGTTAAGTAAAGCCTTCCTCTGGAAGGAGAGAAAGGGAGAAATGAGATAGATAGCTTAAAAAGAAAAATCAATGGATCACAAATCTAGAGTTGACATCAGAAGTCATCTAGTACAGCGCCCTCATTCTACAGATGAGGAAACTGAGGCCAAGAATGTTAAGTGACTTGTCTAAGGTTCCACCAGACTTCAATGACTGGAGGAGAGAGAGAGGCTGATGACTTTGCTTGGCTCTGCCTCACTTAAATCCAACTCCCTGTGAAGTCAAGATATCACTCTCCTGATCTCATTGGTCCTCTTTGAGAATGAACAAACAACAACATTATTAGAGGTATAAGTGTCAGATATGAGATTTGAAACTAAATCTTCTGCCGCTAAAGTCAATGCTCTTAAATAAAACAGAAGCCATACATGAGGACCCTCCCTCCATTCTAATTCTACTAGGTTAGAGTAGCTGTAAGTATTGTGATAGAATCAATCCTTGACAATGAAAAGAACTACTCTTTACCAGCCAGGATCCAGCTAAGCTTACATAGATTAACGTAATTTTATAGTGGACATATAACATAATTTATAGTGCACTAGTCTGCATAATTGTATGAATTCTTCCAGCGGCATTCAGCAGTATGTGAGTATGAGTGAGAAAAGATAGATGGTGGGGAAATCCCAGAGCTTGTGTTTAGAAAGTTATGAGTGGCAGAGGGATGTAGAAACAAGGGATTTCAGGGTAGAGAATAGTATAAAGTTGACCTAGTTAACTATAAGGTCATTATTAGAAACAGAGGAAAAGTTCTGCCAGAATCCTAATAGACTGGGAAAGCAGGGAGGGGTGGTATGACTGAAGGAAGTATGGATTTAGGAGGAATAAGACAGAAGGAAGAGACAGAATGATGAGGGGATGGTCTGAGCAGAATTTCAGAGTTTTGGATGATGACTAGTCATGGGTGATGGTGAGATCATGGGTTTGGACATTCCTCTATGTGACAAGTGGAGGGGAGGTAATAGATGATGAGAATTGAGAAGCAGATAGATTGGGAGGCCAGGGTGTTTCAGGGAATTTCAAAACAAATATTAGCAATAGAAAGGGAGAACAAAATAGATAGATGACCATGAGAGAGCAGGGAATTTCAAATAGGTAGCCTTTGATGCTGAACAACAGAGATTCAGAAAAGTAAGAAGAGAGAGTTTGTTTGCTAAAGGACAGTAGATGATCAACCTCCTTTTTAGGAGGCAACAGCAGCTCTGCCCCCACGGTTCAGCTTAGATGTTGATTTGATAGCTACTCTAACCTGTGGCTTCAAGAGGCTGTAGCATGAGCAACAACCACACCCCAGTAAAACTGTCTTGGCGGACAGACTAAACCAGGTTGAAGGTAACCAACAGGCCTCAAACCCATTGGTGAGTCAGGGGGGTGTCTACCTCAAGCATGTGAAGACTTCTCCTGGCAGAATTGGAGGATGAGAGCAAGTTGTTCCAATGGCCATGAAGGTGGCTGAAGCTGGTGGTGTGGAGCGCTTAGGGCCTCAAAGAAGCCAAGGTCACCCACTGCATCCCAGGCCATCTCCAGCCATCTTCCCACTGGACCATGATGACTCTGGAAGAGACAATGAGGCTGATGACTTTATGCAACTCTGCCTCACTTAAATCCAGTTCACAGGCAAATCAAGGCACTCCTTGATGTCATTAGTACTCTTCAAAAAAAAAATGAAAAAAGAATAGCAACAAGAAGTGGAAAAAGATGTTGGGGATGGAAGCTGAGCCCCTGAATCTGTGATGACAAGAGGCCTGGTATTTGTCTTGGTTACTTTTCTCATCCTTCCCAACGACAGATCTATGTCAGCCTTCTGCTCAGATGTTGACTTGATGTTCTGTCCTTGGGATGTCTCTAAATCTCTCTGGGGTAATCAGACATCTGTAAAATGGTAGAGCTGGATTAGACGACCTCTATCATCTTTTTCAGCATTAGCTCCTATGACTGATAGCTATGTTCATTCATTTACTCATTCATTCAACAATTATGTATTGAATGCTTAGTGGAGTATGCAGAGTACTGGTCTGGGAGTTAGAAAACCTGAAGGGGAAAATAAAATCAACACCCAAGGTGGACTGGAGGTAGAATTACTGTTACTGAGAATGGGATGACAATTTGCTGTCCTTTGGCTGGGAAATTCTTTTTCCTCATCTGAATCCCTGTGGTTCAGAGTCAAAGACCAACTAGACAAAAAAACAAAAAAACAAAAAAAGAAAGAAAAAATCCATTCTCTAGTACAACTTGTCCCCCATATAGCTCTTCCCCCTTCTATTATTCCATTGTTTTTCCTGGATTTCTTTTCTACTGTTAATAAGAACCCCTCTTCTTCTGTAATTCTTTCCATCTTTTCTCTGGGGCTCAGCTTTCTCTTCTTTAAAAAGAGGGGGGTTGGTTTAGAATAGGGGTTCCTAACCTTTTAGGTGCTATGGACCCCTCACACAGCCGCGTGAAACCTATGGACCCCTTTACAGAATGTTTTAAATGTACAAAATAAAATATGTAGGATTAAAAAGGAAACCAATCATTGAAATTAAGATGTAATCCCCCCCCCCTTTCCCTGCTCCAAGTTCACAGATCCCTGAGATCTATCCATCAATCCCAGGTTGAGAAGTTCTGTATTGGAGGGTTTCTTCTATCTTTGACATTCTGTGATTCTAATATTTATAAGGGGATGTGAACAGGACATATCCCATATCTTTATGCAGCTTATGGTCTAGTAGTAGAATCTTTACTAAAACATTCACAACAGGCAGAATCATAACTAGGAAATCTGGGCCCTGGAGCAAATTCTGTTGTGCTTGGAAGAAGGGATGTGTGTGGCTAAGAGATAAATATCTAGAAACAGCTGTCATGAGAGCTGAGGAGGTAAAGTAACTGGGAGGCAGAGTGGTAGATGGTGAGACAAGGACTGAATTTATTTCAGGGTGGGCCATGGAGGGCAGCGAGGTGGTCTGATGGATAGACTACTGGGCCTGGAATCAGGAAGACCTGAGTTCAAGGCTGGCCTCAGATTTACTCTAGCTGTGTGACCCTGGCTAAGTCATTTAACTCTGTTTGTTTCAGTTTCCTCATCTGTAAAACGAACTGAGAAGGAAATGGCAAATCACTCCAGTATCTTTGCCAAAAAAACACCCCAAAACCCCAAATGGGGGCATGGTTGAAAAAGATTAAACAACAGCAGAGCTGGGGAGATGGGCAGGAGAGTGGCCTGGAGGGTCAGAGATGATAAAACTAAGGATCTGAAAAGGATGGAGTGAACTTTTTTTTTTGGAGGGGGGGAGTGGGCAATTGGGGTTAAGTGACTTGCCCAAGGTCACACAGCTAGTGTGTCAAGTGTCGGAGGTTGGATTTGAACTCGGGTCCTCCTGACTGCAGGTCCAGCACTCTGTCCCATCTAGTTTGTCTTGAAGGACTATCAGAGATGATAGTCGGGAATGGTAACCTGGGTGCCAAACAAGGGATCAGGCTGATTAATCGGACAGCGTTCTGAGACAGGTAAGGAACAGGGAGGCAGAGGGAAGGGAACCCTGGCTTCCCTGTGCTAGTTTCTGTTCTGGCAACAGGATTCCTTTAAATATTGAGCCCCCTCTTCACATTTATTTTTCTTAAAAAAAATCCTAAAAGCATAATTATTGTTTAAAACGCCACAAGCCTTTAAAAGAAAGCGATAAAAATTGTCAAAAAAAAAAATTTGTGTTCGATAGTTTTATTCAGTCATTCTGTGAATACCAGTCAGCACAGTCACAGAATGATTCAGAAGATTTAGATCGTGGTGAACCAGATTATTCATCTCGTCTTTTTACATTTGTTTTCTTCATCTTGTGTATTACACCCAGGAAAGGGCTCTGGGAGTCACTTCCTTGAAGAAACTGATTAGCTCAGTGTGTGGTTAGGGCTGTGAACTCCAAATATTCACGTATCAAAAGAACGTTCATGTTAATAGCAAAAGACATTCCTGTTAGCTGCTGTATCCTCTTCTGATGGCTTTCTGTGTTTTTAAAATCTTTTTGTTGCTGTTCATTTATTATCCAGTCTCCTCTATGGTTAGCTATAGTTGTATCAGTCTACCATTATCGTCATGGTTCTGTCTTCACGGCAGCTAATCATATTTTCCACCATTTAAAAAATTCATACTTGCAATTTTTAAAGAGCTAAAATATTCTATTATTTTTTTTATATTACACAATTTGTTCAACCATTCCCTAATGGTTGGATAGGAATTTTTTTTTTGCTATTACAAACAAAGCTGTTCTGAATATTTTTGTACAGATGGGTTTTTAGTTATTTTATTTAACATCCTTAGGGAACAGTTCTAGTAGGGAAGATATCTCGGTCAAAGGTCTATGAACAATTTTATAACACTGTACATTGGCATGCTGCTTTACAAAAGATTGCACCAACTCAAAATTCCACAAATGTAAGCAAATCTTCCTCCACAACACTCTCCCTAAGACTTAATTTTAACATTTTGTACTATCGGTTTAATGGATGTAAAGGCAGTACCTCAAAACTGTTAAAACTGCATTTATCTGATTAGAGTTTGGGCATTTTTCAAACGGTTACTGACAATCTGCTCAAGTATACACTTTTTGGGGGGGTCTTTTTGGATGGGGGAAGGCAGGACAATTGGGGTTAAGCAACTTGCCCAAGGCCACACAGCTAGTGTTAAGTATTTGTGGTCTCATTTGAACTCACGTCCTCCTGACTCCAGGGCTGGTACTCTATTTACTGTGCCACCTAGATGCCCCTCAAGGATACACTTTTAATGACAGAAAGTTTCAATTCTCATGTGATTTATTTTGTGATACCAAGCCACATGTATTACTTTGGGAAGGCTGGAATGGATGGGTGGGCAGCATTACATTGTGGTCATAATTTTCAAGTACAGGTGGACAGTTTTAAAACTTTTCCCAGGATATGCATATCCCTTTCACTCTGCTATCAAGGCCAATAATATCTTGGGCAATTCAATCTACCGTCACATTTGTTAAATGTTTACTGTAGGCAGAATATTGCTTTGGATAATCACCAAGAAATACTGGAAGCAAAAGAAAATGTCATCTTGCCCTAAGCTAAGACGGCAGCCCTTCCTGGAACATTACCCACATCTCTGGTCATACTGCACCAGAGAGAACTAGAAGAATTTCATCGAAGATGACAAAGGGATCCAGAGGCATCCATATGAAAGCAGATTTTTAGTTTGAGAATCCCACATTGGAAAGACAAAAACTACAGGGATGGCACTGAAATCTTTATAATCGCAAATAGTATGGACAAGATGAACCCAGAGCTTCTTATGAAGCAAATTCCAAAATTCTAGAAGGGGGCATGCTATGAACTGAAGGTAAATTTAGGATTAATGTTTTTTTTTTTAAATAAAAAAACAACAAAACCTCATGAAACTCATATTGAGAGGCAATACCTAAATAGATCCGTGATCTCTTCAGTGTGGGTATTTGCAATGCCTGCCCATTCTATAGACTCTTGTACATCTTCCCAAAAGTTTGATAAACAGATCCACCCAATGTGCTGGCAGTCCTCCTTATATTCTCTTCATATTCAAGTACATCAGTAGAGCACATGGACTATCCATAGACAATTTCCCCCCTCATACATTTCTTTGATGATTCCTTTTGTTTATAATGTGTTACACCTTGCTCACACTTGCCTTCCCATTGTCACCTAGGTGATATACAAGGGTGGTAGCTGCACCACTGTACAATGCTTGCATTTTTAAAAATGGACTTTTGTTTTGGGGAGAAGTTTGGAGTTATTAAAGAAGCTTTACAATTTTCCAAGGAACAGAATCAAGAAATGATGCAAATTGAAAACAATACAAAACACAATTAGATCCAAACACAATGAAGAAAATGGTATTTTGGGGCTGTTTCTAACTTTTGCAGGTAAAGTCAAGGGTGACAATGTTATATAAAGAGCAAAGTACACTTGGTTCTGGAATCAAAGGGTGTGGGTTCAAATGATGCCTGATGCTTGCTGCTAACATGACCTCGGTCAAGTCAGTTAATCAGTTAACCTGATCCTTGTATAGAAACAAGAGGTGGCTGTCAAAATTCTCTCTACTTCTAAATCTATTAATATTTGCTTATTACAGGAGATTTAATGAGGGAATTTTGATTGTAAGCTCCTTGAAAGCAAGGCCTCTCATGGCCCATGCCTTCTACGGCTTAGTTCAGAAGAGGTGTGTAAAAAAGGTAGAAATTGCAAACTAGGTCTTAGCAGTTAGCTCTATTATTAATTTAGAAATATTTAAGGGCTTACTAGGTGCTAGGCACTGTGCTAGAGTGCAGTGATACAATGAATGAAACAAGCCCTGCTCACAAAGAACTGACATTCTAATGGGGAAGACAAGGCCATATACTACATATATACACCAAGTTGTTCAAGTGGGAGGCCCCTGGCAGTTGAGTGAATCAAGAACTTCATGTATTGGGTGGTACTTGTCTTGGAAGAAAGGGAGGGTGCATCATGTGTGTTAACTGCAGGTCATTTTGGCCACATCATCAATGAAGAGAGGAGAGTCAGGGATGATTGGCAGAGGTAGTATTTAAAATACCTGAATTGGGGGGAAGAGCCAAGATGGTGGTGTATAAGCAACAAGGTTTTGCAGCTCCCACATAGCCACCTCAAATACCCATAAAATATGACTCTAAACAAATTTTAGGGCCCCCAAACTCACAAAAATACAGAAAACACATCTCTCGCTGAAGGCAGCTTGGCAGGTGGGGCTCATCACAGCAGGCCGGGAGCTGAAACCAGCCCAGCCTGAAACTGCGGCCTGGCCCCAGAGTGGTCAGGAGCCACAGCTGGAGTCTTCAGGAAAGTGGATCAGCGGCAGCTGTAGCAGTTTCTGGAACTCCACTAAAGTTGGGGGAGGGGGAAGTGGTCCGGCAGAACTACCCCTAGGGCAAGGAAGCACAGAAGCCACATCCCTGTCTCCAGCTCCTGGCTTGCAGACTGCAGGGGGACCAACCGATCATTCAGAGGCCAAGTGCTTGTGTTGAGCGGCCTGGATCCAGATCGTGGTCTTGGGTGGTGGTCCTGGGGTGCATTTTCAGTGAGCCAAAGCTGGTGGAGACTGCAGCAGCCCCCTAATAACTCCAGCAGCTGTGAAAACCCTAGCAATTTGGGACAGAGTTTCCCCCCTGGAAGCAGAGTTCCACAGAGCTAAAAAGACAAATAATTTACTGGCAACATGAGCAGGAAAAGAACAGCAACCAAATTCTAGAATCCTTTTTTGGGGACAAAAAGGATCAAAGCATGGAACGAGAAGAAGAAAAGTCAGAACTCCCACACCAGAAGCTTCTAAGAACATGAAGATTACCTACAAGCCATAGATCAGCTTAAAAAGGACTTTGAAAACCAAGTAAGAAGTAGAGGAAAAATTGGGAAGAGAAATGAGAATGATGCAAGAAAATCATGAAGAGAGTCAACAACCTGACTGAAGAAAATAACACCTTAAAAAACATATTAACTCAAATGGCAAAAGAGGCCCAAAAAGCCAATGAGGAGAAGAATGCATTAAAAAGTCAAATTTGCCAGATGGAAAAAGAATCTCAAAAGCTCACTGAAGAGAATAATTCCTTCAGAATTAAGAGCGGAGCAAATGGAAGCAAATGACTTTATGAGAAATCAAGATACTATTAAACAGATACAAACAAATGAAAAAATAGAAGGCAGTGTGAAGTATCTCCTTGAAAAAATCACTGACCTGGAAAACAGATCCTGGAGAGACAACTTAAAAATTATTGGACTACCTGAAAGCCAAGATAAAAAAAAACAACATAAAATACTTGAATTGACTCATAGCCAAAGCCAGCCAAAGAGTTTACCCAGTAATTGGGGAGAGAATACTTTCATCCATGAAGTTAACTTTACCATAAGACAGGATCTAAGTATGTATCAATTGAATGGGACAGACATTAAGGGCTATTAAGAGTCTGGATGAGGAAAAAATCATGGAGGACTAAGATGGTCAAGGAAGGCTTCAAAGGTCAGATGAAATAGTCCTTGATGGTTTCACAGGATTCAACTGGGCTGAAGATGGAAGTAGGGAGTCCAGGTAGAAGGAACACAGTAAGCAGAGGCAAGCATGGGAAAGATGGGCTTTGGGAATATTGTCAGTTGGGCTGGACTACAAGTTTCTTGTATAAAGCTCTTCTCTGTGTTGGAATCCTGGGTATGTCTGACTCAGTGGGTGCAGTTCTTTAACTCTAAGGAGTTCCTGAGATGACCAGAATATAGCCACGTTTTACTTTGCTCTCCAAGTTAGTTCAACCCTTGGGATTCCAAAGGAGCCACCTTAGAAATACTGGTCCACTGCTGCTGACAGACTCCAATGATTGTACACTAATTTCAGAAAATTTCATCCTTCTAAGCTCCATCTCCCCTTTCTTACCTTCCTCCCAACCAGAACCTCCCACTTCCCTCTTCTATTCACCATTCCACTTTCTTTCCCCTCAAGAGACTCTGGGTTCCCAGATCTCCTATAGGGGCATAAATTCCTGGATAAGTGCATGGTAATCAACTGACATGGAGTTTTGGAGAACTTTTTATTGTTTAAAAGTCATAATTGAAGCTTCAAAAAACATACAACCCAACGTGTCCCACCCCCATACCCCTCTCCCCAGAGGAGAACATGGGGTTGCCCCCTCCTATCCTGCTGGCCAGGACCCTGCCCTGGGGAGCCTGCCTGCCCTCCACCTGCCGAGCCATCGGCTGGAGAGAGGACCCGTGGTCGGGTGGGGGTCAGTCCCCATCCTCCACCCCTGCACATGCAGTCTGTGAGACACTGTGGGGGAGGAGGTTCTCCGGAAAAGAGGGGCCCCAGAGGGGGAAGATGCAGAGCCCGTCCCCATTCATCCCTCCTCCTCCCCAGCCACCCTGTTCAAGGGAAGCTGTCATCATCATCTTCGGCCATCTCCTTAGCAAACTCCAGATCCTGCTGCTCTCGCTCACGCCGCTCCTGGAGAAAAGGGGTCAAAGGATCAAGGTCTTGGGCTGTGTGGAATCATTCCTTTCTCTCCCAACACAATAGCTAATAACAAAAATGCACCCAGATGGCAGCAGCTCAAATTTCCCCCAACATCTGTGACTCTCTTGTCCCTGCTACAAGGCAAGGTTTTTCACAATCAAAGATGTAAGAGCTTACCTCTGCAGACTCGAGGTCCTTGTTGTAAGATTTGGGAGGGAACCTCATGGCCTAAAGGGAAAGATGGTCAGAGGTTAAGACTCCTGAGACTGAACCAAGTTTATAAACTTAAGTGTTTTTAACTTTGTCACTGAAGAGAAGCAGCAAGATTGACGTCCTAATGTAGTGTGAAGTACATTGAATTGGATGTCTGGACACCTGAATTCTAATTCTGGCTGTTATACTCATTAATAAATGTAAATTCTGGAAGGCAGCCAGTCTCACATTTGTATTTTTACCTCCAGTGCCTTTAACATAGCTTACTAAATTCTTATTGCGTTGTAACCATTGTGCTACTTCAAACAAGTCATTTAGGCTCTATGGGTCTTAGTTTACTTATCTGGAAAATGAAAAAGTTGGATTAGATGACCTTTGAGGGTTCTTTTGGCTCTAATGCCCTAGTTTTTGTAGGTGAGCTGGGACTAGGGAACATTAACCAACTTTACACTGAAAACACACAACAAACAGATACTTCATAAAGACCAATGGCTTACTGGCATCAGTTCCCACTGCCAGGATGCTCACCTTGACAGACATATTGTGGATGTCTAGGCAGAAGGAGATGCGCTGGTGGAAAGCCAACTGAGGCTCTCGGGTAGAATAAATGTCAATCATCTCCTTGGACTGGACATATCCCTTTTCGTGGTTGATGCTAGCCTCTATGACACCATCTCGAATGGCCTATATGTCCCACAGTGAGGAGAACAAAAAAGTCAGAAAGATTCTTCAAGTCCCCATATCCTTCTGTTTTCATGTTCCCACAATATTCTCTCAACTTGCTTCTGCCTCTGAAGGTTAAGTAAAAGAATCCATTTGACTATACTGGAACAGCTACTGTGGTTTCTTCCCAGGAAAAACTGACCATGCTAAAAGACTATTTTCTCCTTTCTTCCCTGTCCCTCAGCACCCCTACGTCCCCTAACCTTTAGGAAGATAATGAATTGGGCCAGTTTGCTCTCTGACTCATTCCTACCTTGGCAACAATGAACTCTGCATCCTCTGGGCTATCCAGCTGCAGCTTCTGGGCAATGTCAGCCAGGGAAATTCGGGAGTAGGAGAGGCTGATCATGCGCACACCTTAGAGAGGAAGGAGGGGGCAGAATGAATAAAGGCCTCTCTCAAACACAAACCTTTTGAAGAATCTCAGCCATGGAGAACTTCTTTCACTACACCCCCAGACCTTGATCCATACCTGTTTTAATTACGTTGTGTCGCAGTCGTATGATTAAGGTGTAGGTCCCATCTGCCTGAAACTTTTCTCCAAACTGATCCAGGACCAGGTTGAACTTGGCTAAGTTTCCTGTCCTGACAGCTGAGAGAAGACAAGAAAAGCTGGAATGAGGGAGGAGGGAGGTAGGTCAAAAGCAGGACTCTCAGAGGTGTGAGGCAGCCCAGTTCTACCTTGGGTCAGAAGAAAGTAGGGCATGAGGGAGCGCTTAAGGGAGGGCTGACGGAACTGCAGTCGGTCTGGGATCTCCCCTAGCAGTAACTCCACGACAATGAGCAGCTTGTGCACCTGGGGAAGGAAAGGCGAAATGAAAAGCTAGAATCTTCAAATCAGAAACACTAGAAAGAAGCTTAGTCCTGTGGTGGAAAAAGGTGCCAGGAGGCTAGCAGAACCCTGTTTTGGAGGCAAGTTTTAATTTTAGGGACACTGTACAAACCTATCTCCCAACTTAATTTCAGTTGGTCACAGGGAAGGTTTCTATCTCATGCTGATTTCAGAATAAAGTTCTAAGAATAACACATCTGTTCCCATTTCCTAGGTACATGCTTGCTTGGCACCCCAGTCTTGTTCAGAGAAGGTAAAATAGCTGCCCCCAAGACTACTTGTCAGTAAAATGGGAGAGGCATTCATGGCAGTGGAAAGGACATAAAAACGCAGGAGGTTCAGGCTCTGTTATATGGAGTTGGTTTAAAGACCTGCTAGCTAGGCATAGGTCAGGTGAGCTGGTAGTTTAGGGCTGTCAGAGAAATGGGAAGGAAAAAGAAGGGAGAAGGTGGTAGACTGGACCCTGGGGGGGGGGGGGCAGATAAAAGGTGGCTTAGCTGGAAGGTGTTAGCTAGGAAATGGGGGCAAACAAAGGCAACTTCAGTGGACTAAAGGCTATAAATGAGGTGCCCTGGGTGGTAGTGTGGAATGGGACTAGAGGCTGAAGGATAGGAGAAGTTCTGGGGCATCTGTAGAGGGGAGAGAGGAGGATGGCATAGGCAGGGAGTGGGGGAGTAGGGGAGTGTCATAAAGGAAAAACGAGCAGAACTGGCAGAAAAGTTCACTGTTACCTGCCTCTTCCTTAAATGAATTTAAGTGTATTTAAACAATTTTTTCCCTGATTAACATTTTATATTGCCCATTTGCAGTTTTAAAATGAATTATCAAACATTTTTGTTCTACTAAAAAAAGCCTCAATGAGGCTGGTTTTAAGCTGCTTTTTACTTGTCTGTGAACCTTAAATGAAAGTTTCCACTTCTTACTTCCAGTGCTGGGTCACAGACTGGAAAACAGAAAGTCACCACAAATCTCTCCTCTACTAGGGAAAAGACACCCAGCTACCCCTTCGTGTATGTAGAGGTACATATATTACATGTGATTTTGGACTTTTTCAATGTACTGATTTTTTCCCTCTCTAAAAAGTACTTATATGGGATGGCTCCCTGGGAGAGACACACACAGGAGATGCTATGGAGATGTAAGAAATAGAAGACATCAATAAAAAACTTATTAAAAATAACAAATCTCCCTTCCTTTGTTATCTGAAGAATCTGGATGGGAAGCTAGGAGGGCTGGCTGCATGACTCATCAGATGCCTGGCCTCATTTCAAGTCACAGATCTTGGCCACCCCACTCCCCTCCAACTATGCACAACTGTTTTCCTTGTGCTCCACCCCATGGTCTATTACCCCAATGTTTACTGGATGTTAAAATCTAAAGGTCTTAGTTGCTTTTGGCTTGTAAAGAGATTTTAATGTTTCTGTCTTCAATAATAAGCTGTCTTGTGCCTTTGTATCTACTCTTCCTCTTTCTTCTTTCTGAAATGTTCTCTCCAATTTCTCTCTCAGCCTGTCAAAATTTTAGCCATCCTTCCAGGCCTATGTTCCTCCATAAAACCTTCTCTGGAGGGCACCTCTGACCATACAACTCATGCTGCACTAGCTTACATGATCTTATTTGATCCTCCCAACAAGCTAGAAGTAGTACAAACCTCATTTTACTGATTAAGAAGTTAAGTAAAATTCAGGAACTTGTTCAAAGATACAAGAGCTGGCAGAGCTGAGTCTTCTAACTCCAAGTTTAGAGTTATCTGAGGGCAGGAATCATGCCTTATACTTCTTTCATATCCCTAAAATGCCGAGGATGTACTAAGTACCAAATATCAATTGCTAAAAGGCTTACAAGGGCAAATTTACTCCCTATCTGGTCAGGTTAACATCAAAGAGAAATAATCCTGGCCACAGAGTGCACCTCCAGATTAGGCCAATCATGTCACAAGAGCACCCTCGTGGTCAGCCCTGGTCTAGGAGAGGGCCTATGACTGGATTAGAGCAACTGGAACAAATGACTCTGAGCCCACTTCTCAATGATTATGAATCAGGAACAGCATCCTAAAATTCCTTTTAAACAGTAAATTTCTAGAATAAGAAGTAATACCTTGTATAGGTTTCTTAATATAGTATTATTAGTGTTATACACAAAGAGATGTCTGTTAAAACTTCAATGAAGACGTGGTGGAACAATGAGGACTAGAGGGAAGAGTGTGCAAGTGAGTGAGCGAGAAATTGACGGCTGCTCCTTACTGTCTGTTTGAAGCCAACAGCTGTGTGTTGGGGGGCCTTACGCAAAGCATTGGTCATTGTTCTTCGGGCCTCCGAATATTCCAGCTGGATGGCTTTGATTCGCCCTTTGTGTATAAGGAAAAAAGGAGGGAGAGCATGAACTACTCAAAAAGTACCACCCTAACCCCTCCTCTGATCTGGAGCCCCTAATTGAACTGTCACCTCCCCCCACCCCACAGTAAGGAGCTCCACTGGGGAATGCCCATTCTCCTGGCAAAGAGGAATGTGGGATATCCTATAGCTCCTTCTGGAGAGTAGGTAAGGGTCCCCTTGCTCACCTGTGTAGTAGAGGTACCTTGCCCACTCATTGTTATTGGCTTGCTCAGGGAACACAGACTTGGACACTAATTTCTCAGCCTGGTCATACAGGCTATAATGCAGGTAGTTTCTCAACAGGAGGTTAAGTAGAGTGGCCTGGCCATCTGCATCATGCCTAAGGGTGGCCGTCCGTAACCTGGCATGCAGGAAACTGCAAGGAGAGAGTCTGTGAGTGCTGACTAGACCAATCCCTCTAACTACTCATTACTTTTGCCCCCTTAGCACAGTTACACATAATTTGCACCTCCTCACACATCTCTTAAGTATCACCAAGCACCTTCCAAATAAAACTGAAAAGTACAGCTCATGTTTCCTTTGGTATCTGACAGCCTTCCCCCATCAACACGGGGTTCTATCCAGAAATAACAGTCTGTGATTTCAATGATCTCAGTGGACCAAAAGGAAGGCAGCATGGCATAGTCTAGAGAGTGGTGGGCATGGAATTGGGCAGATCTGGGTTCAAATTCCAATTCCTGCCTTTCCTAGGCTCCTAAGTCATTGCTGGTGATCTGCCTCTGTAGAGAGTTTCTAAAGTTGTACAGACCACACGTTAATGGGTCAGCCCTTGCCTGCTCACAGTCTGGCCAGAGTTCCCCTTACCTTCGTACCACATCCAGTTTGTCTAAGAACTCATAGACACGGGCGTGGTAATAATAACACTTTGCGGCCACCAGGTCCAGGGCTCGGCGGTTCTGTGTACTGATTTTCTGCATGAGGTCATCAGAAACTCTTTGTGCCTAGAAAGGGAGTAAAAAGAAATGTCAATGTGAGTGTATGTAGTGAAATCTGGTTTATATCACACAGATGACTGCACTAAGCATCTACAGCTTCTCCAGTCCAAGAACCTGGATGCTATTCTCATGTTCCTTGTGCTCTAGAAGAGTGATGGCAGGACTGTTCACTTGTGGCTGAAAGAACCTAGTGGTATTCTGAACAGGATGACCTTCAGTAACCAACTCTACCTCCTTCAATAAGTAGGGGATGACTGATGACTGTCCAATGATATTACCATCTATTCAGGATGGCAATGAGGGATCCTCCCTTGATGTTAAATTAAGGGAATAACAACACTTGAAAAATCAGTAAACTGTAAACAGTTCTCCAAGGGTCAGAAACTGGACCCAATTTTTCCAATTATTCTACATATATCTTATATAGTTTGTTCCCAAATCTCTTATGCCAGTATAGTTCATATAGCAATGCTTGTTGGGCCATGTTCACCACCACCATGATTCCTTGCTTAATACCTCTTTGTAGCGTTTGCTGTTCATCAGGTAGATGACCATGAGAAGCTGGAGATATGCTTCCACTTCAGGTAAGAGAGGGGCTGAGGCAGCTTTTCCTGTCCTGGGACGGAACTGTAAATCTGCTTCTGTATCCATGGGCTAGAAGAGATTAGTGTCACTTAGGAAGTTCCCCAATTAAAAGTGCTTATAATGTACTCAACACTACTGGTTTAGACATATAAGACATTTTTCTAAGTCTCAAAAACTTACAATTTAGCAGGAGAAACAAAAATGCCATGCATAAATGGATGAGGGTAATTAACTGTTAAATTACGTGAGACAGACATGAAATATACAATATCTGGACCTTCTGAAGTCATAAGGCAGCATCAGTTGTTGCAAGGGGAAAAATGAAAATGCTAAATTGCCTTTTTTGGGGGGAGGTAGGGTGGGGAGAATAGGTTTCCCTATCTCATCCAGGCTGGAAACACAATGTACCCTATCCCACTACTTATCAGTACAGGAAATTTGACCTGCTTGTCTCTGACTTGGGCCTCTTTGTTCCTCCTTAGACAAACTCATTTTAAGGGGTTTCACCATATTTATTGGTGCTGATCTCAGCGTGGACACTTGTCTTGGTCAACTGCAACTCAGAAATGCTAAACTCAAGTGATCTACCAGCCTTGGCTTCCTCAAAATCACAGATACAGGTGTGTACCATCATGCCCAGTTTACATGATACCCACAGATCTAAGTCCCTATGCTGCTTCAAGGTTATAAATATGTATTGTTCAAAAATTTCCATTTGACATATTTAGAGATGTTAAGATTCATTGAAATTTGAGGAAACTGTGTTTTACACTTCTATTTCAGTTATTCTGGGAAAAAAAAGTTCTGTTCTTCCATTATTACATCACTGGATTTCCTAGACTTTCATATCTAGTGCTGACTATGAATAAATATCAAAGGCTTTTAGAAGTAGGAGATCACCAAGTACTTGGGATGGAAAACTATGAACTGGGCTAGACCTTGAAGGATAGGTTAAGATGTGGGTAGGGAAAAGGAAGAAGGGAGAGCTTTGGATGGGTGAGAAGTCTAAAATACAAATAGAGGTAAGAAGTAAGAATGGGTATGGCAAGTTCACGGGACAGTAAGATAACACTAATCATACAAGAAGTACACACTGGAGAACAGAAGGAATTTCCTGCCTTTTCTGGCCAGGGAAAGGAGACTGTAAGGTTGAAAGAAGGTTGGCTTCCTTGGCTAACTGAAGGTGTTACTGAAACATTAACTGTCCAAGCAAAACTTTCTTGATCATTTCTTCATACTGTATATTCAAGATGAGAGATGCCTTAGGGGGCAGTTAAAATCAAATACAAAAGGATATGCAGGGAAGAAAGTCTGCCTAATATACATTCCTTATGCCCGAACCACTCACCTCTTCCAAGAAGGCAAGTAAGAAATCACGAGTGGCATTACAGGAGGTGAAAAAGCCAAGAACAGCCTTGTAGAGAACATAGGGGTTGAGCCGGCGTGAAGTGGAAGGTAGCATCCGAAGGGCCCTCAGTACAAAGCGGGGTTCCTTGCCTGACACAGCCTTCTCCAGCTGCTTCACATGTTCCTTGATGTCTGTGGAGGATGAGGAGGGTTAAAGATATCCCTTTCTTCCCCCACTCTAACTCCCAGCTTGCCCTTATGCCCCCAAGCCTTACACCAAAGCACTAAGCTACATAAGGGGCTTTCTTTTACAGCAGGGGTTAGCAACCTTGTCAGCCTTGAATATGACTACTGGGGTGGTAGAGAGTTTGTGAATGTTTTGTTTGCAGTTCTAAAACACAGCCAGAAAACAAGGAAAAACTGGAGATGGGGCAACAAAGGGAGTAAAGAAAGTAAGGGGGCAGACGAATGAAAAACGAGATTCATTTGACAGAGAGTAATAATACCAACAATAATCACTCAGTGGTACTTTTGCTCTAGAGATTGTCTTTACTATCTTAAACAGAATTTCAAAGAGCATAAACATATACATATGACAAGCAGTCCGGACTCTGACAGAAACTAGATGTGTGACCAGGGGCAAGTCACTTAATCTATCTTATCAGGTTCCCAAACAAATCTTTGGGACTCTAAGTTATAGAGAAGTTGGTTTGTATTTGTTAAATTAAGTTCCCCACATCTATGAAATCACAGGTCCAATTTTAAAAACAGCCTATCATGACAAAGAAATTTCTGACTGCAATGGTGACAAGAGCTCAAAACTGCCACCACCATAAGTGATGTAAGCAGAGATGCACCAATCCCAATGCCTCTGGGAGACTTGAGGGGTGCACTAACAGTGGGAAAGGAGACCATTGGTTCTCAAACTTCTTAGTCTCTTATTTTCTTAAAAATGATTGAGGATCCCTCTCTTCTGTTTACCTGCATTATAATCTACTGATATTCACCATATTAGAAATGTGAAAATCTTGGTATTTTTCTGAAAACAGTTTTGATTGGTAGGGTAGGAAGAGATTCCCAGCCTCCCTTTCTGGCCAGGAAAAGGAAACTTTAAAAGGCAGTTCACATTGGTTCAATAGAAAGCTAGCCCCAATACCTGTGGGATACATGTGAAATGATATCCCTAAAGGGGAGTATATCTAAGGAACTATGAAGGTTGGAGTATATTAAGGTATTTACACAAAACAGCTCTCTCCTACAATAAGGACAAGGCAACTGGGGGCAGATAATTCAAGAACTAGGTCTTGCGAGGAAAAAGCACAGGGTAGCAAGGAAGGAGGTGGGGGTACGACCTTCCCCTCCAACCAAGGGGAAGACCCAAGTAGGTGTATGGCTCCTCCTATGTTCCAGTAGAGACTGGAAGATCTGATACCAGGATGGGCTTGGAGCAAAAGAAACAAGGAAGTGGGAAAGTGGAGCACAGCCCTAGTTATGCCAGCCTACCCAAAGCCATTCGGGGCAGGGTGGCGTCCGGCCATGCATGCATGCAGGGGTCCCCACCAGATGTTATGTCCACATCTGGCAGGCCTCAGGACGAGGAGAGCAGAACGACCCCCAGAGATGCCGGCATAGGTGGGGGTGGGTGGCTGGAGATAATCCCGGGGTGGGGTTGGAGAAAGCGCACGGGGACCCCCGCGGGCTGGGGGGGCCCTATCCCGGTTCAGCCCCCACCCCTCCACAGCAGGCGCGGCCCGGACCCAGACCCTCACCCTCCAAGGTGACTGTGTCCAGCTCCCGCTGGGACCGCTCTGCCAAGGCCACTTTGCCCTCGCCTTCCCCGGCTGCTCCGCCGGTCGCCGCCGCAGCCACCTCCTCTTTCATCTCCACATCCAGGGGGGCCGCCGGGGGAGGGGGCGGCGGAGGAGGCGGCGGCGGCTCTTGCTCTCCCCCGCCGGGCGGCTGCTTCGCCTTGTCGGCGCCGCGGCGCCGCGCCGAACCCTCTTGCTTCATGGCGCCCGGAGTCCCGGGGCGCGGCCTAGTCTGGGGGGCCGGAGCCGGGGCCTCTCGTGAGCGCTCGCGCCGGGGACCGGGGACGCCGGACGGGGCCTGTGTGCGCGCGCGGGCTCGCGTCCTGGCGCACGATGACGGAGCAGCTGCAAACCCTTCCCCGGCGTTGGGGCTTCTGGGACATGCCCAGGCCCTGGGGGCCGATAGCCGAGTAGGAACAGGGGGAAGAAATCAAGCACCGATTTTCAAGCCTAAAGCTGACATAACGAGAGAGGGGTGGAGGGTCAGGAAGGAGCCAATCTACGACTTTCCGCCCTGCCCCGCCCAGTCGCCCACTCCGGGTTCGTTTGTTTTTATTTTCCTTTCGAGTATATTCTCTTATGTTTGTCCACTAGGGGTCACCTTAGGCTCAGACTGAGACTGCTCCGTTCCCTCACCTCCGCTCTTCTCTCTTGTCAAATTAGGCATGGCCAATCTTGGAGCTCATCTCCAAGACATCATGAGTTGCTAGGCAGGTTTCACACGCGAGGTCCGGGAGCCTCGAGGCGTGCTTCCGGGTCCGTCTGTCAACTGCCGCAGTCCCGCGGCACTGCGCGAGCGTGGGGAAAATCCCGGTGGAGAGGAGTGGAAGACGCGGAGCAAGCGAGAGGAGAAGGCGAGAAGAAGGAGGAGGAGGAGGAGAAAGAAACACAATCCAGGGCGACGAAGCGGGGTGGGAAGAATTCAGTGGGGATGGGGTCGGAAGGGGGGAGGGGAGGTCCCCATGTTACTAAGAGGCGGCAGGTTGGGGACACCCCAGGGTGGCAGGGAGCCACGTAGAGGGCCAGAGGGTGGGGGTCTTCCCAGGACCTCACGAACCAAGGCTGGAAGGGTACTTGGAGGTGCTCCCGGAGGGTCGACCTCCTCTTTTTACCTGGGGAGAAACTGAGGCTCGGAGGGATTTGCTGTAGGGCACACACATGGAGTCCGCGCTAAGGCCTGGATTTAACTCCAGGTTCTCTTGGCATCCAGTTCCAGTGCTTTTCTCAGGCTGTCTGGAGGACAGATTCATGTTAATTGGATTTAAAGGTAACTGGCACGGACATTACAGAAAGTTTAGTTCCAGGATATTTAACATGGAGTCACCAGATAGATTTCAGAGGAGAATTTATGGACTGGGATGGAAAAATTATACATCTTTCTTTTAAATGTGTTATATCTTGTGTAATCAATATATTAATCATATAAAATATCCCATTGACATAACATGTATACTACACTATATTGATCATATTATAATACATGGATTATAATGTTGTTATATATTAATTATAATATATGCTATAGTAGAATATATCGATTATAATATATAAACAGTTATAATTAGGACTTGAAATTGAGCATTTCCTTTAATTATGAGTATAGGTAACAAACCTGAGGAATTCATAGGCCTCACCAGATTCCTAAAAGAGTTCATATCACAAGAAGGTTAAGAATCCCTGGTCTATTCCAACTCTTATTTTACAGCGGGGGAAAAAACAAGACTGAGGAAGTGAAGTAACTTTGTTGGTTCACTCCAAATCCAGTGTTTTTTTATTGTACCTCTTCTATATGTTCCCCTTCACCCCATCACTAAGAATCCCTCATGGGAAAGAAGTCCCCAGAATCTGTTTTTTCAGAGACCCAGCAGAGGGATGTGATGATTTATAGTATTTTTGTGTTTGTGTGTGTGTATGTGTATATATTCTCTGGCCTAGTGCTCCACAACAATGGGGCTCATGTGAAGCAGATCCAGTCCTGGGAGTCTTACTCTCTCTGTCTCATACTTTGTTGTCATACTCCTGGGGAAATCCCAAAAACAAAGCTTAGGTATGTATCTATGTCTCCTCAAATCTATGTATCCGGGTTCCTGACTCTTTCATAGGCACTCAAGCTACTAAAAGCACATTGAGTCCAAATGACTAGGCGTTTCATCCCACAGAAAGTGGTTGAGATGAAAAACACTCACAGAAGCCCAGGGAAGAACCCAGAAACTTTTTAAAAAATTATTTTATTTATTTTCTTGTTTTCATCATTCATTTCCACCAGATTTTGAGTTACAAATTTTCTCCCTGTCTTTCCCTTACCCACAACCCCAAAACATCGATCCCAATGTAAAGCCCCTCCCCAGATCTGCTCTCTTTTATGCCCTCCTCCAACGCCCCTCTAACTTTCTGGTAGGGCAGGGTGGGTCTCCCTACCCTGGTGCCTATATGTCTTAATTCCCAGTTGCATGTAGTTAATAATAATTATATATATACATGTATACATATATACATACTTTTTTTTTACATTTGATTGTAGAACTTTAAATTCTAGATTCTTTCAGTTCCTCGTCATCCACCCCCACTGGAAGGACAAGCAATTCAATACAGGCTATACATGTGTAATTACGCAGGACATCTCCACAGTGGACATATTGTGAGAGGCTGATTAAGGGAAGAACCCAGAAACTTAAAGCATTCAAATAACCAATTAGACTCCATGTGATATTGACCTCACTTCCTGGTCACCTGAATATAATTGAGGAGCTCCAGGCATTCCCATTGATGTTGGGTGGTGGAAGCAAGATGGGCAACTCAAGCAAAGGGAGTTTTGCTCAGCAGAATCAGCCTCAGTTTCCTCAGTGCCTGCACTTGTTGCTAATCCACTCCCTATGGCTACGGAAATCTTTTCCTAATTTTTTGGTGAGTAAGAATCTCATTTTATTCCAGTATCCCACGTAAACTACCAGGGGACTGGTGTGAGTTGGGGTTCAGCCCCTAACACTCTGCCTGTGAGATAAGCACACTTTGGGGACTACTTAACAAGCAGGAAACCTGTCCTGTCTCAGCATCTCATGGTATCTGGGCAAGCTGTGAAGGTCCAGATCTCCTGGGCCATCCATGTGTTAGTCTTTTAGCTTCAGGGGTTTCTTCTCTTGTATTTTAATAAGCATTTATTGAGCTCCTGCAAGGTACCAGGTACTGTGCTTCACATTTGATACTCACAACAATTCTGTGAGGTGGGGACTGTTTTTTATCCCCCATTTACAGTTGAGGAAACTGAGGCAGGAAGGGATTAAGTGATCTGCCCAGAGTCACACAGTTTATAAGTGTCTGAGGCAGGATTTGAATTCAAGCCTTCCTGACTGTAGGCCCAGTGATATATCTGCTGCTCCACCTAGCTTTAATGATCCTCCTCCTCCTCCTCCAAAAGGTTTGCTTTTTGAAAAAAAAAAAACCCAAAAAAGTCCACTTAGGAGACCAGTGCATGAATTTTTTTTTTTTTGCAGGGGGGAAGGCAGGGCAGTTGGGGTTAAGTGACTTGCCCAATGTCACATGGCTAGTAAGTGTTCATTTGAACTCGGGTCCTCCTGGCTCCAGGGCCGGTGCTCTACTCACTGAGCCACTTAGCAGCCCCCAAGTACATGAATACTTAAAGTTCAAATCATCCACAAGTCAACACACAAAAGCTAGGAAAGTAACAAATATTTGGGGAAGTAATACATAGAAAAGACCAAAATATACAGAGTAAACAGAAAATGATGGGTAATAGTTGGAGAGAATCAGCCAAGGCCTCTTGAAGGAGGTAACCTTTGATTTGAGCTTGGAAGCTAAGGATTCCAAGAAGGAGAAGAGAGGAGGGAGTGCATTCCGGGCCTGAGGGATAGTTTGGATGTAGGCACAAAAATGGAAGATTTTTGTGCAGGAGGAATGACAAGTAGGCTAATTTGACTGGATTGTAGAATGTGTTTAATATGCCATGAAAGGTAGACAGGAACCAGATTGTGAAAGGCTTTAAATGGTTAACAAAGGAGTTATTTTATCCTAGAGACAATGGTTACTAGAGCTTTATTTATTTTTTATTTATTTTTTGCTACTGGAGCTTTACAAGCAGGGTGATTTACAGGACATGATCAGACCTGTACTCTAGGAACATTAATTTGGTAGCTGTGTGTGGGATGAGTAGAGAAGAGAGAGGTAAGAGGCAGAGGCCAATGGGGAGGCTGTTGTAGTCCAGGCAAGAAATAGGGGCACTATTTCTCCTAGTAGATTGTAAAATGCTCAGTGACTATTTGATGAATGAATGAAACATTTGGGGAACAAGTATGCTCAGTTCAGTAGGAGGTGGTGGGGGGAAGAATAGGAGAATAGACAGGATTTTTGCACCATTAAAAGTTTTTGGAAAGTTACTTAATAATCTAGTCCAACCCTTGTATTTTAAAGATACAGAACTTGTGTTGAGAGTGGTTGAGTTGTTACTGGTAGTTCAGACAATGTATGTCAAAGGATACTGTTGTCAAAAGGCACTAGGCATTTTGTGTAGGTGGGCAAGAGTTATGAAGAAAGAAAATAAACAAACTTTGTTATTATAATTTATGAGTCCTCCGCCCTTCTGGATTGTTAGGCTCTTAGCTCATTTCTTTATAATGATTACATCAAAAGGAAAGAACAACCAATCCATGAGATAACTACACACTCTGTCCATGAGCAATGTAGCAAAGTTTTGGAAGACACCCAAGAGTGGAGGAGGATGACTTGATACAGAGCATTTGGAAGCTGGTCATGAATTCTTAGGGAGTGAGGGAGCCAGGATTGGAAGAGGGGAGAAAAGGATGGAGAGTTGATTCCTTTGGCCCATGACCCTTAAAGAACTATCTAATAAGACTTACTCAATTTTGTTTTTTAAATTGTTGGGTTTTATTTTGACGCAGTCATTTCCAAGAAACTACCTCTTCCCTCCCAACAGTGATGCCTTCCCTCACTGAAAGGTAAACAAACTGTATTTTCTGCAATATACCATTAAACCATTCCAATAAAACATTCCTAGACCTTCTTAATCTTAGTGTCTTCTCTCTGACTACCTCCAGTTTATACAGTACATATCTTCTTTGAACATAGTTATTTGCATATTCTCTCTCGTTAGACTGACCACCTTGACTGATTTTTACCTGTCTGTATTCTCAGTGCTTAGCACAGTGTCTAGCTGCGTAGTAAATGCTTAATAAAGTATTGTCTATTGGCATATTAGTTGTGACTTCAATGTTTTTGTTTTTGAATTTAGTTAAAACCCCAGTTAAGGCAGGGGTGTTGTGAACTCAAGATTTTTTTATTAGTTTTTAATGCATATTACATCAACCAATTGTCTTTCTAATCTACAACCACTTCTAATTAGGCAAGGCTGAATGATAATGAAGACACAACCCTTAATGATACATAGTGACTGGAATTTTCTGGATTAATTTTATATCGAGGTTATTTCCTTTATCCAGTTTAGGCTCTTCACCTCTCTGAGTCATTTTGGCAGGTTGTACTGCTGTTACTTCTGAAAATAATGTTCAGCCTCTTGGTCTTTCATTTTCAACATCTTCTGTCCTTACTGTAGTCTTGTAATCCTCAAAGGGCTCCTGATCGGATTCTGTTTGGATATGTTTCCCATTTTTTGACCTGATATTTCATACTCTCCCAATTTCTGCTGATTTCTGTCCTTGTTTTTTGAGCAGTAGTTCTCAAAATGTCCATGGAATATTGATTTTTCATCCAAGTAGTTTGTAAATACTCTTGTAGCATTATTAATGTTTATAATGGTATCTGGTCCTGACACATTTTTCTCTTCTACATTCCTTTTCTGTTTGAATAAATTGTATCCACTACAAGTTATATGTGGTGATGATTTGGGATAATAACTAGTGGAGACAGTACAGAAAAAAGAAGGGAAGATCTTCAGAGAGCAATTCTAACAATTAGGAAGAGAAATAGGATGCTGGGTTCTAGGTTTTTAAAAATTTGTTTTTCTTGGGGTTTGGGGGGGTGTATACCTAAGGACACAAAGATCTCTTGAGTCTTGTCTTCACTTCATCTGCCAAACTGGTGGATTGGCCTGGGGAATGTGGAATGGCAAGAAATTGGAGAGAAAAAAGAAATCTAGTCTCATCTTCACTTTGCTCCCCAAGCAAAAGAAGCAAGTCAAGATTGCACTAGATAGGGAAGTGAGTTGCTATACAAGTCCTTGTATTTGAGTGTAACTCACCATTGATATATCTTTGGGTTTCAAATTCAAAAATATTTTTCTCTTTTTAATAAAATTTTTTTTTTGAAATCTTGAGAGCCTCATGAGGAAATGGGCCCAGTATATTAGAAGGTATTATATAGATAGTTTTTTAGGTGTCTTGGGTAGGGACTGTGAGGCAAGAGAATGAGAAAATCATAAATAGTATCCATAGGCCCTTCGTGTGAATGAATCTTTTACAAAAGGCCTACAAAATATATAGCCATTCTGACTATGTTACATTTCCTTTTCTGGCATGAATTAAGTATTCACACATAATTAAAAACAAAGCAAGAGAGATAATTCTTGCTATTCTAATGAGATTTTTTTGGGGGGGAGGGCAAATGAAAATGAATGGGGTATGTAATATTTTTTCCTTGTCTGAGTGATCTTTAGGTTTTTTTTTTTTTAAAGGAACCACTTCTTTTAAAGGGTTTAAATTTCAACTGACAGTGTCAGGGAGAGCAGAGATTAGGCATCTAAAATACTCCATTTGAGTGAGATTTTCATCTTCAGTAACACTCATTTGGTGGTTCTGAATGTTACAGCAGTAAGAATAGAGAGAGGAGCTTGAGGAAAGGTAGTCTAAGAGAGGCAGAAAGCAGGGGACAGAAGAGTTTAGGAGTGCTTGGTTAGCAACTGTAGGAAGGAGAGGGTGGCATACAAGGCACAGAGTTGGGGGAGTGTGTCAGGATCCCAGTTATACTTGAGACCTGATCTCTGCATTTCTAGGCCACTCAGCCCCACCAGAGCCTCAGTGAAGGTCAATTCCTCATCCCCAAGGGAGGATAGTAGCTCAGGCTTCAGAGGAAATAAACCTTCCTCAGTGCATCGAAAGTTCTGCTCCATAACACTCTCCACCTAGAAGAAAAATAAGGTAAACAAGAGGAATTGAGAACCTCTTCTTTGTTTTCCTCCAAAGACACACACATTTGTGAAGGACTCCTTCCCCTTCTACCCCCTTTCTCAGAATTAGGCAATGAAACCCAGAGAATGTTCCAACTTCATGCTGCTTAACTCTTCCTGTGACAGGTATGTTGTTGCCACCATGTTCCTGGGTTGAGGGAGGGACACAGAGAGAGGGAGGAGGAAGCAGATAGGGCAGTGGCAGGAGACAAGATTGCTGAACTTGGGAGTCAGAACACTTAGATTTCAGGCCTGGCTCTGTCATGTATTGGCTATGTTTCATCTGTCAAATGAAGGCTTTGGACTAGCAGATCTCTGAGGTCTCAGCTTTTGGAGTAGGGCAGTTACCTCCACACCCCCGTTTGTCATTGAAAAATCGTATTTTCTGTTGTCATTCAGTGAAGTCTGGTCTGTGACCACCTTCCCAAACTCTTCCTGGCTGGGCCCATTTCCTCTTACCAGCGTCAGCTGCAGAGGCAAGATCTTCATCTCCATGGACTTTACTAGTAGTTTATGTTGGGCTTCAGTCAGTTCTAGAAATAGGAAGCATTGTTATGTGGATTGGATAGAGGGAGCCGTTGGGAGAGGCTTTTTCCAGGACTAATGACCCTCCACCATAGTCTTGGCTCTTTCACCTCCCTTTCTGGGGTGCTCTCACATTTACCTGTCAGGGCTCCAAGGAAATACAGAATGCCTTCTACAACATCATGGGAGAGTTCAATGTCTTTGGGGCTGGCCTCCAGGGACACAGGATGCTTCTTGTTCAGAGCTTCTTCAAACTGTGGGTAAAAGAGAAAACCATCTCATCTAACTGTCCCTCCTACCACAGAGCCTTTCATTCTGAAAAAGAAAGGTTCCAAACCAGTGTGCTTCCATTCCTGTTCTAATGATGTGCCCCTCACACCCACTGCCAACCTTCTTGCACTCATGGTAAATTTTACCCAGAGGGCAATGGGGCACATACTTTGGAGAAGGCCCTCTATTGTTTGCTCTCTTTTGGGAGTAAGGAGGGAGCAGCAATGGCCTATCAGGGCTCCTAGCCAGCTTTGAAAAGGGTATCCGTTTTTTCCTTCTGTATCAGGTCAATTATGAGTGCTCTCCTACCTTTCTCCCTAGGACTTGCCTCCCTCTGCCTACTCTCATCATAGAACCTAACCACCCCTGAAAACTTCTCCCATTACCCTGGGTCTCAGTGTCTCACCGAGAGTTCCAAGTCTTGGAGGTCTTGTTTCTTCCCCAGAAGGCTTCTGAGGGACTTGAGCAGTGATGCCTGCCCTTCCTTGCTCAATTTGTCCACCTGTTGGGTCTCACTTTGTACTTCTTTCTTAAGTGACCCAAAATCTTCTGGAACTTCAGCTGTGTATGCAGAAAAAAAAAATAGAAGACAATTCCTTACCTTATGTCCTCCCAACCCCTTTCACCTGGTACTCTGCCCATAATAGTTTGTTTTTCCTTAGAATTCCTCCATTTAGATCTCCACACTCTGGTCTTTATCTTGGATTGGGGCTTCCCTCTTCTCTTGTTCTGAGACCTATAAAATAATCCACTGGGCCTGATTTGTTTTGATTTTCCTTGACTTAGTATTGGGAATGGTGAGAGCCCAATCTTTATCTGAAGCTGAGATGGTAGAACTGTTTTTCCCCTGGCTACTAAAGAGAATAACTTCTCAGGGAGACTCCTCCAGAGAGTGATGGGCTACGTGACAAGTAGGGGACAGACTGAACCATGCTTGGAGGCCCTGCAGTCCGACAACCCGAGAATATTTCTAGTTGGCATGATAAAGGACCTTTGACCCTAAAGATGGTTTAGACCCCTGGGACCTGAGATTTAGCAGCTCTTCCCTCTCCTTATGCTTATAGGGGAAACTCACAAATATCCTTACAAATATCAGATGTCTGGATAACTGAAATGAGAAAGGAAAACAAATGGATAAGAGCATCAGCCTGAAGCATCTTACCAATGTAAAGCTCACGTCTATATAGTATATCATGGTTTACAAAAATACTTTACATATGCAATCTCATTTGACCCTTACTATTATTATTTCAATTTTACAGATGAGGAAACAGGTTCATCAAGTTTATTACATGATCCCTTGCTCAGGGCCACTCAACTAACTGCAGGACATGGCCATAACACTGAGAGTAAGGAAATGTGTCCTGACTTCCTAAGAGGGTCCTGTTTTTTTAAGAACCACTGTCCCACCATTCCTAACTTCTCTGGAAGATACGAAGGGAACAGTCAGGTGGGTGGCAAACTTGATGGGGTAGGGGAAAGGAGAGGGCTAAGTCTTTGGTCAGTGTGGCAAAGTTTCAGGCCTTGACCAGAAGGATACTGGATAGTTAATTTGTAAATAAATAGTCACTGCCGCTGGAATCTTGAGCACATGGGCCTGAGAGAGCAGAATTGTTGAGGATTTTCTCTAAATATTTCCCACTTCTGTTAATAATTTGGAAATCATGGTTGTTTTGTTTTTTTTAAAGCTTTCAGTTTGGGGGTGCCACGTCTCCTGAGCTCCTAGCATTTCCACAGGAAAATGAATAAGAAAAACTTGATATTTTGAAAGAGTAAAGTATAATAATCTGAAAGGAGACATACTTACAGGAGAACATTTTCTCTTCAGGCTTTTCTGGATAAATAAAATAAAAATACATCAACATAATCCATTCCTACTTTTTTTCCCCTCGGGAACATTTTATAATGTGATATTTTATTAGTGGTCATTATGAAAACATATTGTTGGCACCTAGTCTCACAATTTGGGAGCAAATATCTCTACTTCTGTGAATGTTTGAGCTCTGCCTTTCTGTTTGTCTCTCTGTTTTGACTGCTTTTGGACTAAGAGAACAAAGAAAGCATTCTATCTTTATCCCCCTCCCTCCTTCCAAAAAAGCTGGGACCTAGAGGATAGTAGGAGAAAACTGTGAGGATATGGGGGTTAATAGAAGAAACTCATAGAATCATAGAGCCAGTTGGGTCTGTGGATAGATTTCAGGAGGGTTCTGTGACATAGATGAGGGAAAAATTACACCTTTATTTCAGTATAATTGATTTCCTTTGAAATCCTAAGTGTTTTATTTTATGCATTTAAAAACATTCTTGAGATAAGGTTTTTACCAGTGCCAAAGGTACCCATGACCCAGAAAAAGTTAAGATCTCCTGATTTAGAGCTCAGAGGTAACTGATGGGTCATCTATCCCAACTCTTTCATTTTGCAGATAACAAGGCTGAGGCCCAGAATGATTATAGGCCTTGCACCAAAGGCATTGGGGAATAAAGGGAGGGGTTGCTGTGGGCTAGGGCCTTAGAGGCCAGAGTGATGGGGAGACTTTAGGATTTCTACTTGGGAGCAGTTCTACTCACCTTCAGTAGGGAAAGTTTTCAGGTTTTCTTTGGACATATGGGGAATGTCTGGAGGGGTGGGAAGAGAGAGAAAAGAAATAGTGCTCTTAGCTGCTGCCGGGCACTTTCCACCTTTTCCTATCCAAAGGCTTTTAGAGATCTTTGGAATCAAGCAGGTTTCCTTCCAGATCATCCCCAACTCGTCTTATGTAAAGTTTCAAAAACCAAACAACACCAATATGAAAAGGGCAGTACCTTGTTTCAGGACTGAACTCAGGCATTCTATTTCCCCTCTCCCTAACTCACAACCTGCATTACTTGAAACATGATAATTTCCCCTCTCTTCCCAACTCTTTCCAATAGCCCCCAGAAGAAAGGATCAGGGATACTAATTGATTGGGAAGAGGGCCCAACAGACTCCTGGTATGGGAAGGATCCTGATTCCCTGGGCCTCTACTCACCCCAGTCATCTTTTCCTCTGATTACCAGTTGCCTCACTCGGAAAGCTAGGACACAGCCCTTGGGGATGGTAATAGCCTCCTTGTGGTCTAGAGACCCCTAGGATTAGAAAACACAGATCAGAAAACCAGCAGATGCTCTCAGTCTGAATTTGCTCCCTCCTCTTTCCTCTCCAATTGCTTTTCACAAATGCCCCAATTCCATGGCATCCACTTCAAAGCCCATCCATCAGTTTTAACTATTCATCTAACTACCTTCATCTCCTTTGCTGACTCAGGCTAACTACCTCACAGCTGGGCAAACCTGTTCTTAGGCTGATCCTGACTTGTAGCCTTCACAGGCCCTTCTTTCCTTCCTCTCAGCTTTAGCATCACAGGCATCCACTCCTCAGTCTCCATCCATCCTTCAGGAAGCCTCTTTCCTTTCCTCCTGGCTTCAAGACTCAGCAACAGTGGTCCAGGAGCCAGCCACAGAAAATCAAAGCTTACCTGTCTATCTCCCCCTGGACATGTATGCTATGCCTCTCAGATAGGATACATACAGGTGGACTGTGGAAGGTAGGAGCTTAATCATTGCTCTCTAAATTGTCTCGAAGGTCAAAACCTTGAACCACCCCTATTACTGCTTGTGTGGTACAAGCAGCGTGCTAGGGTTTGTGCTCACTAATCACTGCTCTGGAGTTTTGCCCTTCTACTTAGGTTTCCATTTCCCAAGAACAGGCTATCCTGAAGCTCCTAACCCGTCATTTGTGTAGATGCCTTCTACAAGTCAGTGTGATTTGGGACAATTCTCTTCGTCTCACTTGGCCTTAGCTTCTTCATCTGTAAAGTCTTTGTTGAGAAAAGAGCAAGAGCACAAGTTGTTGGTCTCTTTAAAGTTCACCTAGGCTCTTCCTGGGGCTGCTAAGTGGCTCCATAGATAGAGCCTTGGGATTGGAATCAGGAAGACATCTTCCTGAGTTCAAATACAGCCTCAGACTCTTACTAGCTGTGTGACCCTGGCCAAGTCACTTTACCCTGTTTGCCTCAGCTTTTTCCTCTATAAAATGAGCTGGAGAAGGAAATGGAAAACTACTCCAGTTGCTTTGCCAAGGAAACCACAATACAACTGGAACAACTAAACAGCTCAGTGAATGTGCCTTTGCAACACAGCCTTCCTCTCCCTACCCCTGTACCTCCTAGGAGAGTGGGCTGCACAGGCCCCCACCACAGGCTTCTGGTTGCACGTGCCCTTTATCTAGAGGTTGAGATTTATCTCTTGAAAGTGGCCAAGGTACTATAGGAAGTAATCTAGCGTGTGTGTGTGTGTGTGTGTGTGTGTGTGTGTGTGTGTGTGTGTGTACACTCCCTTGAATACCCTATTACAGGTGTTCTCTAGGCTTTTGCTGGGCCAAGGACTGACTTTCACTTTTGTTTCTTCTTAGGATCTAGCACAAGACTCTACCCATAGGATCAGGAAAGGGGCTTTAGCATAACTGACTGGATTGGAGACAGGATGCAAGACAATCAGAAAAAGAGACTGGGGACAGAGTGTTAGGGAAAGGGTATTAGACAGATGTGGGGTGCTGACTGGAGATGGAAGAACTGGCAGGGCTGGTCTCTTCCTTCCCTAAGTTTCTGGGTGTATTGCTGGATAGGAGTGGGGAAACCAAACCTGCAGGCCCAAAGGGGCAAAGAAGGGGAGGGAGAAGCATCCCGAAGCTTTCCCAGCATTTTCCAGGGTGATCTCTTTCACAGTTTCCACAACTTCCATCACCACATACAGGTTCTCCCCTCGTTCCTTTATCTCCTTTAGGAATGAGTGCTCTGGCACAAGCTTCCTGGGGTGGAAAAGACACAAAGAGAAGGGTCAAGGCTTTACTTTATGCTAACTGATACCCCCTTCTGTCACATTCTCAATCTCTAGCACCTGAGAACCAGTTTGTACCTAAGACTTCTTTCTAGCTTGTTGTGGCCTAGATTTCTGAGCTGCCCACTGCTCATATCTTCTCCCTGCCGTTACTCCTCATCTCTCAACTACTACTTAATGCCACTTAAGAACTGATGTTACATCCTCTGTGCAAACGTCCCAGAAACTCAAAGAGGGTGGCAGGGCATTAGAACAGAACTGTGTTGCAACCAAAGTTGGGAACTGGCCTTCTTAGGTCATCTACCTTTGTGAGTGGCCCAGAAACAGTCTGTATGAGTAAAGGGGTCACTAGCAAGTGGCTTCCAAAGTCATCTTTAAAGGCCACAAAAGCCACAAGAATTCAAAAATACTTTGAAGTAGTTGTGGTAAGATAAAATTCTGACTGTACCCAAAGCTAAATACAAAAAGTTCCTATTAGGAGCAATACTTTCAAGATGATCTGGTCACATTATATATAAAACAAGGGCCACAAGCCAGAAGGAGTTGCTCCCTAGAGCCACCCCTTTGAAGGTTACAAGTCAGGGTAGTAGGCTGAGGGTCCCTTTCTTCATCCCAAGACCAAGAGAAGTTTGGTAATGTTCCAGCCCTTCCTATAGATTCTCCTCTCCTCTATTCACTTCAAGAAGGAATCTCCCCTACTCTCACCTCTCCTTCTGTAAGTCATCCAGGGCTTTAGGGGAAACACTGAGAGACTGAACCTCCAGTGTACTGCTGTGGGAGAGCCCTGCAGTCCCTTTGACTTTCACTGTTTTGGGGACATCTACTTCACCCTCCAGGCGGGCATCCAACATATTCTTGAAAGAGAAGTTTCCTGTGTCTGATGGATCTGAGGAGATAAAAAAGGATGGGATGGGATGTTGGACCAAAGGCATTCCCCAACTTAGAATGCTATCGGGGCAGCTGGTCAGCCCATCCTCCTTCCTCTACATAGGATGACATTGAACCAATCTCAGCCACAGGGATAGAGGCAGTGCCTTATTAGCTGGATGACCAGGTCGATGTCTATCTCTGCCTTGTGCCCACCCATGCCACAAACTGACCTGAAGGTGAGGTCCCTGGCTGAAGAAGGTCTAGGAGGGTATAGTCAGTGCGGATGTAACGGGCACCCCAGAACAATGTGCTCTTCCTCTTCCTTAGGACCAGGCAGAAGGGGTGGAAGCGCTTGAAGTCAATGAGGCTGTCCAGGGGGGTCAGGTCCCCTCGGGGATTGAGCTGTCTGGCCAGGGCCCGGGTGACATTTTCAAACATGGTCATTGTTCCTGGAGGGAGAGCAAAGAATCAGGTGGTTATGAGAGAGAGAGAGAGAGAGACAGAGAGACAGAGAGAGAGACAGAGACAGAGAGGGAGGGTAGCTAGGTCATGGAGGAGATAGGAGGTGGGTTACCCAGGAGGGGGTCTTTTGTAAAACTATAGAATCTTGGAGCTCGAAGAAACCTTAGAGAGGAAACTGGACCAGCTGACATCTAATGTTTCCTCCACCTTAAAAATGTGAGTTCTAAGTAATATATAATTTAGTGTCTTTATTTTTACAGAAAAAGATACTGAAGCTGAAAAAAGTTCACTGATTTGCTCAAGGTCAAATAGCTAGTTAGTGTCAGATAGGAACTAGGGGTACTCTCAGGGTTGTGAGAGAGCAGAGATATCTATTTTAGGCATCCTGGTATAGTATCAAATGTACTACTATATTTGAAAGTCAGAAGACCTAGGGTCAAATCCTGACTCTGCCACTTACTAGCTGTTACTTTAGTCACTTAAGTTCTTTGACCCTCAATTTCCTTATCTGTAAAATAGGGCTAATAATACTTGTAGCAGGGCAGCTAGGTATAGGTGGATAGAGGCAGTGGATAGAGCGCTGGTCCTGGAGTTAGGAGAACTCATCTTCTTGAGTTCCCATTTGACCTCAGACACTTACTGTGTCTGTGTGACCCTGCACAAGTCACATAACAACCCTGTTTGCCTCAGTTCCCTTGTCTGTAAAAGGCGCTGGAGAAGGAAATGACAAACCAGTCTAGTGTCTTTGTCAAGAAAGCCCCAAATGGGATCACAGAGAGTCAGACATTATTGAAAAATGACTGAACAACAAAATACTTGTAAGACTTCACAGGGTCATTGTGAGCATCAAATAAAGTAGTGTCTTGGAAACCCTGACGTGCCGTATAAATCTCGTCTGCTGCTACTGGTAGCCTTGTCTTCTGTGCTGTTCTGGTTCAAATCCAGGAGTCCTAGCTGGGATGGCAAATGCAGCTAAATCATCTTGTGTGGGAAGGAGAGACTCAAGCACCATCACACTTGTTCTTTGAATAGCTGGCGATAGCAGGGATGAGGCACCTGCAAGGACCATTCTGACTCAGTCGAACGAACCGCATTGTTTATGACATGTTGATGTTGTTCAGTCATTTCAGTTGTGTCTGACTCTGTGGTTTTCTTGGCAAAGATACTAGAGGGGTTTGCCATTTCCTTCTCCAGTGACAGAGGTTAGTTAAGTGCCTTGTCCAAGGTCACATGCAACTAGGAAGTTTCGGAGGCTGGATTTGACCTCAATCTTCCTGACTCCAAGCCCATCATTCTGTCCACTGCACCACCTAGTTGCCTCATTTATGCCATAGTTTCTGGCAGATTCTCAGCAGGCTAGAATAAATATCTTCAGAGCTGACCGAGGACACCCTCGTAATGCTAGGCCACTGGATGGTTTGTCCAGGGGCTGCCTCTTCTCCTCTAGGAAGGACCAAATAGGGTAGACTCTCCTGCCCAGGTCAATCCAGTGTGTATTTACTAAGTGCCTACTATGTGCTACAAAGATGAAAATTAAAACAGTTCCTGCCTTCAAGGAGCTTAAGTCTCTTTGTCTTCTAGGGGAGTTTCTTTCTCTAAAGCAGTTTGATTTATTCTCCTTTACTGCCCATCCCTTGCCCTCCAGGTCTCCCTTACATCCCACCCCTCTCCTCTTTCCCATTTCCAAAATCTTTACCGCAGAATGATGGTGGTGGTGGTGGTGGTGGTTGGGTGCTGTCAGTTGGAGGTAGAAGTCATGTGCTGGGTGGGTCAGATGTTAATCCAATTTGGTCTTCACAAGGATTCTTGGGTTAAGAGAATCCCTGTGCTCAGTGGTGTTCGTGGTGGCTCGGCCTGATTTATGCCACTGTGGAGGGAAGGATGGAGGCCACAGAGATCCCATCCCACTGGCCGCACTTCCTGGAGAACTGCATCAACCTGTTTTCCCCGTGCCCTGCCCCAGGCCCCGATTTGCTATGGGACTGAGGGGTTGGGTGGGGAGCTTCTAGGCAGGTGCCAGCGTGGGCGATACGGGAGTCAGACTAGGATGGGAAGGAGCACCTGGATCAATGGCAGAGACTGAAGGGAATAGGGTTGCTCAGGGTGTATGTGTGGGATGTCATTCTGTACATTCTTCTGTGATGTTGGAAGAGAGCATCAAAGTTGTCTAGGAGAATCGTGGCTTTAGGATCAAATCTTGTCTAGTATGATAAGGAAACAAGAAAACTCTTTTTTCTGGAGATGCTGAGCTACTGAAGAATAGGGTATATCTGTCATTTTGTCCCTTAATCTGGCTGATGTATTTCCATAGACAGAATATTCCCCTCTTCAGTTTTTAAAAATTAAATTAATTTTTTTCAGAAGACAGAAATGGATTTTTCTCTCCTGACACACTTCCACCTTTAAAAAAAGAAAAAAAAACTCCAATGCCCTTGTAACGAAAATCTATAGTCAAGCCAAACAAATTCCTCCATTGCTCATGTCCAAAAATAGATCTCTCAGTCTGCATCCTGAGACCATCATCCCTCTGTCAGGAGGTGAATAGCAGGCTTCATTATTGGCCCCTCTTCAGTTCTTTAGTTCCCTGGCATAAGATAGATACTGACATGTATATATGTATTCACACACATAATGTACATATACATATGTATATATACATGTGGAAGCCCAAGGAATTTCTCTGTATTTTAGTAGGAATACTATTGGAATATGGTTGGGCAGCTGGGTAGTACAGTAGATACAGTCCCCCAGCCTGGTCTAGAATCAGGAAGACTGAGTTTAAAAAACTTAAGAGTTTAAATCTGGTCTCAGATACTTACTAACTAGCTGTATGACTCCGGGCAAGTCACTTAACCCTGTTTGCCTCAGTTTTCTCATCTGTAAAATGAGCTGGAGAGGGAAATGGCAAATCACTCCAGTGTCTTTGCCAAGAAAACCCTAAATGGGGTCATGAAGAGTCAGACGTGACTGATACATGACTGAACAACAACATTGGACTTGGAAGGCAGGAGACCTAGATTCCAATCTAGATTTTGTCATTTACTAGCTGTGGGCAAATGACTTTTTTCTTTTTAAAAATTGTTTTTAAGATTTAAGTCTCCTCCTCTTGTCCAATCCGGATATACAGTGGCTGTTTATGGGCCCAGTTCTACTTCTGATCTGCTGGGGAGCTTTGATCTGCACTATTTCCAACCTGAGCTGGTTTGCTCCTTCTTAGGGAAAGGAAGAAATACTTATATGGTACCTTTTACTGCCAAACATTCCACTAAGTGCTTTTTACAAATATTATGTCATTTGATTCACAACACTCTTTGGAGGTAGGTACAATTATTTCCCCCATTTTACAGATGAAGGGAAAGTGAGGCAGACAAAGGCTAAGTGACTTGACCAAGGTCACACAGCTAGTAAGTATCTGAGACTGTATATGAACTCAGGTCTTCCTGACTCTAGACTCAGTGCTCTACCTGCTGTGCCACCAGCTGTCTCTCAGGCAACCTGGTGGCCTCTTGCTCCCAAGATCTCACCGTGTTAATGCCAAACTTAGTCTGGGACCCCATTTAGCTCAAGAGATTTGTCAGCCTCAGCCTTTCTCATAGTTAGGATTACAGGTATGAGTCACCCTGTCAGGCTCTAACCTTTTTTTTAAGTCACAATTTTCTCATATGTAAAATAATGTTTACACTATTTACCTTACATGATTGTTGTGAGCAAAATGCCATATAAACCTCGATGTACCATAGAAATCATCTCTCTCTGTGTATAGCTGTTTGGCTTTGCCTGTTTTTCTGTCCACAACCATTGATTTCCTGCAGGCTTTTTCTCTGTGTCCCTCAAGAAGTCAATTACTGTAAAAAAAAAGTTTTCTTTTGGGGAGTGTTGCTTCTATCTCCTTACCTCTTTAACCACCACATGAAGAGCAACTTTTTGTTATGACTGAAAATAAACTTGGATAAAAGAATCAAAGATACAGTAAGATGAGTCTTCCACCCCTATCTGTGATTATTTGCTTAGATTTTTAAAAAAGGTCAGTTTATTCTTCTGGACTGAGACATTTTTTGGACTCTGGAAATCCTCCCTTGACCCTAATCAACTAACTCCAGAGAGGAAGCTTCTATCCCAGGATTGGGGAACCTGTGGCTTCCAGGCCACATGTGGCCTTCTAGGTCCTCAAGTGCAGCCCTTTGACTGACTCTAAACTCCACAGAACAAATCCCTTTAATAAAAGGATTTGTTCTGTAAAACTAACTCAGTCAAAAGGGCGCACCTGAGGACCTAGAAGGCCACATGTGACCTCAAGGCTACAGGTTCCCTGCCCCTGTTCTATTCCTTCCCTTTGAAATAGTCTGAACTTCTTCATTCTCAACGTTCATTATCTGGTGAATTTTCCATGGGTCCAGAACACAGCTATTTTCTATAATTCCTACTGTGTCACTCTGTCTGGCCCCTCTGCAAGCCTATCCTCCCTTCCCCACCATTATGCTAGCCTCACAAATGACCCATGGCACTTAGCATCAGGGTAGAGGGCTTTAGGGACAAAGGTAGACTGAGACAGGTACCTGAGTTGTGTGCAAAAGTATATGGGCATAAGTGAGGGTTCACAGATAAGGTTTAGGTGAGGCTTCATTAATTTCTCACTTTGGAAATAAACATTATTCTGCATATAATAGATTATTAATAAACGTTTGTTGAATTTGAATTGGAGCTTTCCTGGTTATTCACCTTTGTCTTACTCTCTTTCTCAGATCACATACCCTTCTCTATTGCCAGTCTTCTCTTCTTCCCAGAATCCTTTGCCCATCTCTCCCCATGGCATCTCCGGCCCCTGCTGGACCCCTCTAGCAACTCTCTCAAGTCTCCCTATGAGGATCATTCACATAATTTCCCTGAGGACTCTGGGGCTCCTTCCATCTTCCTTTTTTTTTTTTTTTTTTTTTAACATTTCCAAGAATGGAATTCAAAGTTAGACCTCCTAAGAAAACTTTTCTGCCCTGTTATAGTGATTGAATTCAGGAGGCTGGATGAGGGTGACCCTTCCCACCATGAAGGTCTCAGACTCACTAGGTTTAGAAGCTTAGGACTAGTGCTCTTTAGGGGTACAGAGACAGACATCTGGGAAGCCTGTGGAAGGACTGGTCAATTTTTTAGTCTCAATCTCTTGGGATGAACATCTGGCCTCTGTTGCTCCCTCTGGTGGCAATTCAGGGTTCAATCATTGCTCTGAATGACGGGTCCGTCCAACCTTAGGTGGGGCTTTGGGGTGAATGGGGGGTGGGATATGGTAGAAAAACCAATAGTAAAAAGAGAAAGTCTGGGGAGCCTCTAGTAACTACTCCTCATTCTCTTCTGTACCAGAGAAGCATAAGGAAGACACTGGGACAAAAAAAAATCACACAATTACTCATTTTTTCCTTCTATTTTTGGCAAACTTCTCCTTTTTAATTGTTATTTCCACTCCCTCATAAGAAGTAAAGATAGAAAGGAAGAAAATAAGAGGAAAAGCAAAGGGCTTAGGGAAGGCTGGCAGAGAAAAATGAGCATCCGGTAGGTGGCAGCAGTGGAACCCTGAAAAATCATACTTGTACACTTGTTTATTATTCTGGGGAAAGAGGGAGACAAAGGAGAATTCTCATTTGCTGGGGAGCACCATGTATCCTTCCTGTGAGGTGGAAGAAACATTTGGGGAAAACAGCAATTGCAGAGAGACCAGCTCTCACTAAAATCCAGTGAGATGGTTATGATTGGGGCTGGGCTTGTTTGTGCCTAGTGCATTGCCTGCTGTCTCCCCTGTTAGATTGTAAGCTCTTTGAGACCAGGGACTGGTTTTTGCATTTTTTTTGTATCCCTAGAGCTTAGCACAGTGCCTGGAACAGAGTAGGTGCTTAACAAATGTTTGTTGACTGGCAGGATCATGGAAAGGGGCTAAGATTGCTATGGGATTTGTATGAATTTGGTGCTTTTAAAAGGAAATTTGGAATTTTAAGGTAAAGAAGAAGCCTCTGCATCCCCTTCTCCCTCCAGGTCTCTGATCCTGAGCTGTCCCTCAAGCTTCCCTCTAGAATTTGTTTCTTGAACAGTTGTTATCTATCCCTAAACTCCCACCTTAGCCCCTAGAAGAATTTTGAGGTTCTCCCCCCCATCCCAAAACTCATTTTGGGACCCAAGCTGCTCCCAAACCTCTGTCTTAGCAAATGGTGTTCAGCCTGTAGAGACTGAGAGTGGAGATCAAATTCAGCAGCCAATCTCATGGTCTCAGCCTTCATGGCTGCCATCTCTGGGCTCTCAGCCCCCTCCATTAGCAGACTTGAATGGCTGAAGAAGCCTTTGTCATCATCTAGACCAAACACTGAGGAGTTTAGCTTATCCCTTGTAGGCAAAAGTTCTAGGCCATCTCTACCCTGGAACATCCCAGCTTTGCCAAGCCCTTTACTGAGCAAGTTAGTGTGAGAGCGCACATTCTCTTCCATTTCATGGCTGATTGATGAAAAACTCTTTGACTCTTTGGAGGCCCCAAGTTTCATACTCTCCTGGGAAGCCAGATCCCCTAAGCCCTTACCTAGCAAAGTAGATCCCAGGTGGAGCCTTCCCAAGTCTAGGAGAAGCTCTGGCTTGGGGGATGGGGGACGGATTTGCTCTTCCTTCCAGTTGCTCCCCAAGCCCCGCTCCATCTTCCCTATCCCCCCCAGGTTAGCCCCTGAGTGGGCCAGAGTGGTATGAACCTGGGTGAAGGGGCTGCCAAACCAAGAATTTCTAGATAGGACTTGAAAAACAGAGAGGGCAGCATATAGGGCACAGAGGGGAGGTAGGGCATCAGGCTCCCAGGCATAGAGGGGACCATCACCCTGTAGGTCAAGGCCACAGAGACCTATCAGGGCCTGGGTCACAGTCAGTTCCTCTCCTTGGAAGCTCTAGAGGAGTTCACAATGAAGACGGAATGGTCCTGCTTCAGCTCGAGTGAAATTCTGGTCCAGGATGGTCTTCACCTGGTGGTTAGAGGGTAGGAGTAGAATGTGTCCCCCCTGTGTCCAACCTCTGATTTTGTTGCTTGTCTGTAATAAATCTGAACCCCAGGCCAGCCCTATTCTTGTTCTCCTCTACCCTTCCAGACCTCTGGTCCTGCTTTCGCTCCTGCTAGGCTCCCTAGAGATAATATGGTAGAGTAGAATGGGTGCCAAATGATCCGTCAGTCACTAATGAGATACTGGACCTTGGCCAAAGCAGGCTGCCTCTCTGGGCAGTTGTAAAATGGACCTTTTGATGTCCTACACCTCTTTCAGCTCTAAAACTCCATTCTGTTCTCTAGTCCTCGGATCCTGTCCTCACTACCCCTGTCTCTCCCTGCTCATCCCCGCCTCCTTACCAGCTCCAGCTGTTGGGAGAGGATTCTCTTCTCCACAGACATGGCCAGCAGTTGTTGTTGCTCTTCACTCAGCTCTGGTGACAGACAGAGGGACAGAAAGAAAGAAGGGAAGAAGGATCAGAGAAGGCGGTGGAGGGCAGAGCCTGAGAAAACCACCGAGTCAGTTCTAGGTAAATGGATATGGAAAGTGGTCCGGGGAAAGTGGGGCAGGCCTGGGGCTGTGCTAACCATTAACATGGAGGGGAGAGAAGGCCACCCACGCTCTGCTTCCTCTGAAGGGGGTTCAGGGCAGGTAGGCTGAGGGGTCTCCTTTCTTTGGGGACAATGAAGATGGAAGATGGGCTGTTTGCCCTTTTGCAGAGTGGGAAGAAGGTGTTACAAACACTGTTCAAATATAGACATCATGGAAATGGGCTCTGTGGAGGTTATTCCAATGGAACTCATCTTTAGCTCCCAACTCTCCTTACCTTGGAGTGCCCCTAACAGGTAGAAAAAACTCCCAGCCAGGATAGGGTGGAGTTTGCCTGTGGTATCCTGCAGCTTGGCTAGGATGGTATCCCCAGGGCCCCCCAGGAATCCTTGGGTCACTGGCTCCTCAAGGTCCAGTGTTCGGTTCATCTGGGAAAGAGATAGCCAGCAGTTCAACAAACATTTATTAACTATGTGCCAGGCTCTGTGCTAAGTATGGGAAATATAGAGAAAGGCAGAAACAGGGTCCCTGCTCACAAGGAACTCAATTCTAATGGGGAAAACCAAGAGAAAATAATGAGGTTGGTCTAAAACATATAGAGAGTAATGAGTGAAGATCTCAGAGAGGTGCTAGGGCCGGGGTATGCTGGGACAGGCCTCCTGAAGAAGGTGGGGTTTCAGTCTTGATAGGAATACTCACTGGGCACTCCTGGGACAGGGCAGATAGAGGGGAAGGCTATTGCAGGGCAGGAACCATTTCTCCCCTTCTGAAAGAGGACTCTTCAAGGGAGGGGAGGCGTCTCCCCCATCACATGGGGAGCTCAGTCTCCTGTCTCTGGACCTGCCTCCTTTAGGGCCCGGCTACAAGCTTCAGAGATGCGGGGAAGCAGTCTGACATTCCTCCCCAGCCCATGCCCCACACTCCTGCATTTACCGCATCCTCCAGTTGTTGGAGAGCTTTGGCCTGGCCCAGAATCCCCAGGATGGCCTTCAACAGAACTGCACTTTGTTCCAGGGTCATGCTCTTCAAAATGGGTATCTCTGCTTCCACCTCAGCCGGAAGTGCCAGGAATCCCCTGAGCTCTTTGGAGGGCGGCTCAGGCCGTAACCCTGCTGTGGAAACATAATGGCTGGGACCAGAGATTCACTGCTAGCAGCCATTTCCATACACATCTGATCCCTCCCTTTTGCTTTGGAAACTGTCTCCATTTTCAGTCCCTTTGCCTGCTTGTAGGTTTCCTGCTGTCCCCAGTGTGGACCATCACCTCTCTGATCCCCCCCTCTCCTCTTCCCTTTCTCCTCCCCCTCTTTATCTCTTCCTTTCCTCCTCTTCCTTTCTCTTCCTCTCTCTCTCCCTCTTCTCCTCCCCCTCTTTCCTCTTCTTCCTTCCCTCTCCTTCCTCTTGGCTCTCTCTTTTTTCTTTTCTATTACTCTCCCTTCTTCTCTCTTTTTCTCTGTCCCCCTCCCCCAACTCTACCCCTCAAGGCTCCAGTTCTAAAGGAACTGTTTAGATAGCAGTGGTGTAGAGCCCCACTTCCTTCTCTTGGATTGGGGCTTTTGGAAGCTCTGGGAGAAGGCGACTTCAGTATTTCTTCCTTGGTTTTCTTAACTCCCTCATTGTTCAACCCTGGTTCACTAGATGGAGCCTGGTGGTGAAGGGAGGGAACAGTTCAGCTCCTTACGTTTTGTCTGGCCTGTGGGTCCTGCAATGAGGGCAAAAGCAAAGTCAGGGACACCCCAGGAGAGGCAGGCACAGATAGACAGTAGTGATTAATAATGGAGATGCTAATTTAACCTCTATACCTCTTCTCCTCTTCAGCAGAATGCTTGGGAACAAAGGGAAGCAGCAGAATGGCCTAAGAAGCTTTTGCAGAAGAATTCCAGTCCCCTCCTCACTATGCCCCCTCTCCCACCTCCCCATGTAGTCATGTGAAATTGATCTCATCATCTTTTTCCCACCCCATCACTGACTCATAGAGCCACAGCTTTTTCCCACTTTCAGGGCTTAGATAGCTAGCTTTGTAAACCCTTCCTGCCCAAGAATTTCTCTGCTTTTAGCCCAGTCAGATTATGGAAAAAAAGAGAGGGGAGAGGAACCCCTTGGCCATACCCACCTTCAGAGGAGGTGAAAGTTTTCAGCTTTTTGTCTTTGAGATGAGAGATGTCTGCAGTGGACAGAGAAGGGAAGACAGAGGTTGTCACTGATTCCTTGCTATGTCTAGGAACTCACCAAGAAGTCAGGGAGAACAGGAGTGCTTAGAGAAAGGATAAGGGAGCAGAGGACCTGTAATGGGGTAATTGGGAAGTCCAGTAGTATGGAAAGAAATATTTCAAGGGAGTCTGGAGCTATAGACTTTCTCTGGGAGATTGGGGAGGAAAGGGCTAGGAAGGAAATCCAAGAAGGAGAATGGTCTTCTGGACACTGATCCTTGAAGTACAGTGACCCAATAGGAAAAGAGGTGTGCTTCCCTCTTTCCCCATCCTCCCTTTATGGCAACCTACCCCAATTCTTCTCTCCAATGACAAGCTGCTTTAGCCAGAAGGCCAGGACAGAGCCCAGAGGGACATGCATGACAGTATTGAAGCTGAAGGAACCCTGGAGGAAGCCAGGAGATTCACATGGGAAAGGAGAGAAAGAAAGGGGTAGGAATCATAGTCATGATCATAACTTATATTTGTGAAATGCTCTATTGGTTACAAAACACATTGGCACACATGTACATTATTAGTTTTTTTTTTAAAGGAATTTTTTTTCAGTGAGCTTTTGAACCTCCTTTTCCATTCAACCAATTCTACTTTTTAGGGAGGTTTTTCTTCAGAGAATTTTTGTGCCACTTTTCCCATTTGGCTAATTCTGCTTTTTTAAGTTCTTCTCTTCAGTGAACTTTTCAGGGCATTCTTCTCTGTACCTCTTTTACTATTTGACCTAGTCTATTTGTTAAGGTGTTATTTTCTTCAGTATTTTTTTGTGCTTCCTTTACCAAGCCATTAACTCTTTTTTCATGATTTTCTTGCATTATTCTCATTTCTCTTCTTAATTTTTCCTCTACCTCTCTTATTTGATTTTCAAAATCCTTTTTGAACTCTTCCATGGCCTGAGACCAATTCATATTTTTCTTGGAGGCTTTGAATGTAGGAGTTTTTACTTTGTCTTCTTCTTAGAGAATGTTTTGATCTTCTTTGTCATCACAGTAACTTTCTATGGTCAGAATTTTTTCTTTTGTTTGCTCATTTTCCCAGATATTCCTTGACTTTTAACTCTTTGCTAAAGTGGGGCTCTGTTTCCAAGGTAGAGGGTGCACTGTCCTAAGCTTCAGGGGTTTTGTGTAGCTGTTTTCAGAGACTCTTCTAGGGACCTGGAAGTTTTCAGTTCTTCCAAGGCAGTATGATCTAAGGAGAGGTGTTTACTACACTTCTGACCTGAGCTTTTGTCTCTGAGTCACCATGAGCACTCTTTTCTGCCCTGGAACTGTAATGAGGGCCTCTGCTGCCTGGTTGCTGCAAGCTCTGCTACGCTAGTGCCCCTTCTCACCCAGGGACTGACACTCAAGACTGTGACCTGGATCTGAGTACAGGCAAAACAACAGAATCCTGCCTCAGTGTTAGTAAAGAGGCCCCATCTGACTAGTAGTTTGATCCCCTTACCATCTGTGGACTGAGAGCTCCAGAAGCATCTACTGCTACTGCTGATTCAGTGACTCCCAAGGCCTGGTCCTGGTTGGCTGGGGCTGAGTCTGTGCTGGTGTGGCCTGCTCTGGACGACACTCCCCTCTCGCCCAGGTATGACAGACCTTTTCTGTTGAACTTCTAAGTTGTCTTTGGCTTGAAAATTATTTCATCCTGTCCTTTTGTGGGTTTTGCCACTCTCAAATTTGTTTTATGGCATTCTTGGGGGGGTTGTTTTTTTTTTTTTTGCTTTTTGGAGGGGGAAGTCAGAGCAATTGGGGTTAAGTGACTTACCCAAGGTCACATGGCTAGTAAGTATTAAGTGTCTGAGGCTGGATTTGAACTCAGCTCCTCCTGACTCCAGGGCCTATGCTCTATTTACTGCATTGCCTAGCTGTCCCTTTAGGGCATTCTTTTTGTTTGTTTGTTTGTTTGTGAGAAACCAATGTTTATTTTCCATTAGGGCATTCTTTAAAGGTGTTTGGAAGGGTTTTGGGGAGAGCTCAGGTGAGTCCCTGCCTTTTCTCTGCCATCTTGGCCCATTGTTAGGTTATTATAGTGAAAAGAATGCTGGATTTAGAGTCAGAGGACCTGGATTCAAATCTTACTGCTGACTCATCTTAAGTCACACAGCTAAGATGTAGAAGAAATAGGAAAGAGGGACCCAGGTGGGGGGTGGACACAGGAGTGAGGGATAGACTGGAGAGAACTTCTTGTTGTTTAGTTGATTAGTTATATCTGACTCTCTGTGACCCTATTAGGAATTTTCTTGGCAAAGATACTGGAGTGGTTTGCCACTTTCCTCTCCAGCTCATCTTTTTTTTTTTTTTTGCTTTTTGGAGGGGGGAATGCAGGGCAATTGGGGTTAAGTGACTTACCCAAGGTCACATGGCTAGTTTTGTGTTAAGTGTCTGAGGCCAGATTTGAGCTCAGGTCTTCCTGACTCCAGGGCCAGTGCTGTATTCACTGCACCACCTAGCTGTCTCTCCAGCTCATTTTATAGATGAGGAAACTGAGGCCAATAGGGTTAAGTGATTTGCCCAGGGTCACATAGCTAGTAAGTGTCTGAATCAGGATTTGAACTCAGGTCTCATGTTGTATCTACTGTGCCACCTAGCTGAAAACTATAAAAATGGGGATGACCTATTTTTCAAGGTTAAAGTGAGGTCCAAATGAGACCATAGAATGAGAAATTCTGCAAAACATTGTAAGTGTGATACAGATAAGGTCCTTGGATTTTGACCTGGAAGGGATCTTAGAAAGATTGGAGGGAGAGGGAGCGGACCTGCAATTTCATTGTTATAGAAAATCCCCAGATGAGAAAACTCCTTCCATCAATGCAGGTCAGTAACTTCTCTGCCACTTATAGCCTTGAAGAGTAGCTTAGAGCACTGACTTAGTGGCTGCATAACTTGCCCAGAGTCACATAGCTAGAGTGTCAGAAGGAAAGACTCGAATTCTATTCTTCCTAGTTTCCAGGTCAACTCTTCATTCACTGCACCATGATGCCTAGGCTGATAGGTAAATAGAAGACTAGGCCTGGAGTCAGGAAGACCTAATCACAAGGGGCCGCTAGGTGGCGCCATGCTGCACTGAGAGCAGGACTTGGACAAAAGAAAAACATAAGTTCAAATGTAGCCTTAGACAATTCCTAGTTGTTGACTCCAGGTGAATTACTTAACCTCAGTTTCCCTCAGTTTCTTCAACTGTAAAACGGGAATGACAATAGAACCTCTTTCACAGCACCAAATGAGATAATATTTGTAAAGTGTCAGCACAATGCCTGGTTCGCAGTAGGTAATTAATAAGTATTCACTTCTCCTTCTCATTATAGAATCATAGATTTAAAGCTGGAAGGGACCGTTTTTTGCCGTGGTGGTTCAGTCATTTCAATTGTGTTCTGTTCTCTATGACCCCATTTGGGATTTTCTTGGCAAAGACACTGGAGGGGTACGCCATTTCTTCTCCAGCTCATTTTACAGATGAGGAAACTGAGGCAAACAGGGCGAAGTAACTTGCCAAGATCACTCAGTAAGTGTCTGAGGTCAGATTTGAACTCAGTCAGATTTGACTTCAGGCCTGGTGGTGCTCTATCAACTATACCACCAGCTGCCCCATTAATTCCAACAGCTGCATTTTACTGAGGCCATTTATTTATTTATTTATTTTTTTTGTAGGGGAGGTAGGGTTAAGTGACTTGCCCAGGGTCACATAGCTAGTAAGTGTCTGAGTCTGGATTTGAACCCAGGTCCTACTGACTTCAGGGCCAGTGTTCTGTCCACTGCACCACCTAGTGAGATTAAATGATTTGCCAATGATGAATCAATCAATAAACATTTATTAAATGCCTACTATGTACCAGGCACTATGCTAAGCTCTAGGGGTACAAAAAGAGGGAAAAAAATAGTCTCTCCCTTCAAGGTGCCCATAATCTATTGGAAGGGATAACATGCAAACAAATACGTACAAAGCCAGCTACATATGGGCTAATTAGGAAGTAATTAAAGGAGGCAAAGCCCTGGAATTAAGGATTAGGGAAGGCTTCCAGCGGAAGGTGGGTCACATAGCAGGTAAGCATCTAAGGCACAATTTGAACATTTGGGAGTCTTTCTGAATCCAGGTACGGTGCCCTATCATGTCCACTATGCTGGAGTAATATTAGGAAGTAATATCAGCAGCAATTAGTAAATTAGGAGTAATATTAGGAAGACTGTGAAGAAGAGGGTTATAGGACTGGGCAGGTTCAAGAGGAGAAGGCTAAGGACTTGCATTCTTCAAGGGAAAGGACCTGAGGTATGTAATATATCTTTGTTTCATGACAGCCTGGGCTTTCCCAGGGTGATGGGATGGGTGGGTGAGCACTAGGAGGAGCCAGAGGTGTCAGAATTCCAACCTTGAGTCCCATGGATGTGAGGAGAGGAATGGAAAGGCCAGCACCAGCCTTCCTCCCCTTCTCCAGCTTGGCATCCTTCAGCGTCTCCACTGCCTCTGTCACCATATATAGATTCTCCCCACGCTCCCGAAGCTTCTTCAGGAAGGATGGCTCTGGCTTCTTCAATTTCCTGGGAGAGGGAGAATCACGGTTTTCATTGGGCTTTGGGACTGTGTGGACACAGCTTTTCTTCCCAATGATCTCCTCAGCTGTCTAGCTGTCCTGCTCTGGGCTATCCCTTCCCTATTCCTCCTGGGCTCCAGACTAGAGTGGGACAGTCCAGACCATCACTGAGTGATTGCCATAAGAGCTGGGACCTGGCTTGACACACCTGATTTACCTGAAATTTGTCTATGTCTCTGAATTCATTATATGACTGCTAGGTGGTACAGTGAGGAGGGAGGGACTTGAGGTCAGGAAGACCTGAGTTTGAATCCTGCCTCAGACCCTTCCTAGCCAAGTTACTGAATCTCTATCACACTTAGTTTCCTCGACTGTAAATCAGGGGTAATCCTAGTACCTACATCCCAGAATATATGAGGATCAAACACGTTAACATGTGAAACACTTTACAATCTTCAAAGTGTTATATAAATGCTAGCTGTTAATTATTCATAGGTGCCTATCTGGGGGTCTCTCTGAGTGTCTGTATTTAGGTGTCTTTGTATATCCATGAATGCTTGTGACCATGTTTTTGAATTTTTGAAAACCCATGTATGTGGCTTTGTTTGTATCAGAGTATCACTATGTCTTTGCAAGCCTATGCTTGCAGAAAGAGGGCAGGGTTGGAACTCATTAGAGGGATTCCTATACTGGCTCTTCTCATCTACCCTTCAACCATTCCTTCCCAACCTGGGCTTTACCACTTCTTTAAGGATTCCATCTCATCCATGATGCTGAGCTTCTGAACCTCCAGGCAGTTTTTATGGGAGCCACCAGCAGAGACAGTGATATCCACGGGTATCCCGATGCCTGCAGTCTTCACTCCAGCCTCCATATTCCCTTCACTGTTTCCTTGAATTGTGATCTTTGTGTCTTTTCTTGGTGCTGCCAGATAGAGACACTAGAGCTCATCTTGTTACCCTGCTCCAAACCCACTTCCTCCAAAAAGTACCTGGATTTCCTCCTGGTAACAAATGCCCCTCTCCTTCTCCTCCAAAGGCAAAGAGGTCAGGATAGGACAAAGTTCTAGAGTGACTCCAACTTGAGGGTAGGGAATTTGAATAGCCTCTCTTCAGGGCACAGAAGGGATAACAAAAAAGCAGGATTCCTAAGGCCAATGCCTTAGGTATTAGCTACCATATTAGGAGTTGGACATGAGATCCAAATGAGAATGGTTCTTGATCCTCGAAACCATAGTGGGTCTACATTAGCCTTTCACTGAAGGATGGAAGCAGGCTAGACCAGTCAGAAGCACAATAATCCCAAAGGTCATGACCTAGAGTGGGGGTTCTTAACTTTTTTTGGTTGTGGACTCCTTGGGCCCTCTGGACCTGTCCTCAGTAGAATGTTTTTAAGGGCATAAATAAAATGTGTTGAGTTACAAAGGAAAACAATTATATTGATTAGTTATGAAAAATGTTTAAAAAATAAGGTCAGAGATCTTTGCTTAAGAACAATGGATCTAGAAGAAGAATCTCTGAACTAAAAGGAGAACATTGACAGGGAACATCTGGGAACTACCATTTTGTGATTTAGTCCCCTATGCAGCTACTGAGTGATATGAATTTGTATCTGTAATTTATCTAACTGTACAGTGAAATGAATATACACCAGCTAAGAAATGAATATATGTTGACTAACCAGAAACCTTAGAGAGCTCATGATCTTCTAAGTCTGCCCTTTCCCCATTTCCCTTTTTGGGTTGATGGCATCACCATTCTTGCCCGTACTTAGACTCAGAAGTCTTCTCTCTTTGGCATCATTCTTATCTGCTCAGTTGCCAAAGGCTCTATTACTACTTTCTGGCCCCCTCCAATTTTCCTTTTCTCCCTTTTTTCCTCTCCCTCCCTCTCAGCCTCCTCTTTTTCTTCATTCCTCTTCTTTTTCCTTTCTCCTGCCTTCCTTTTTTCTCTTCCCTCCCTTTCCCTTTGTTCTCCCTCCTACTTCCTTTCTCTCTCCTTCCCCCTTCTTCTGGCAGTTTCCTCTCTTTTCTCCCTTGTCCATGTTCCTTCTTTCATTTTCTCTCTCCTCTCTGAGGTTCTTTCAAGCATCCTTTTTTTCAGTTCAGTCATTTACCAGTCGTGTCTGACTCTTTGTGACCCCATTTGAGTTTTCTAGGCAAAGATACCGGAGCAGTTTGTCATTTCCCTCTCCAGCTCATTTTACAGATGAAGAAACTGAGGCCAATAGGGTTAAGTGATCTACCCAGGGTCACACAGCTAGGAAGGGTCTGAGGCTGCATTTGAAATTCACTGACTCCAGGCCCCAAGCTCTATCCACTGTACAACCCAACTGCCCTGCCTCAGGTTACCAGTCCTAGACTGCTATAACAGCTTCTTTAAGGAGATCTTTGCATCTAGTTTCTTCCCTCTCCAGTCCATCTTGAGCAGCTCTGATCATGTCATTTATCTAAAAAAAACTTTAACTCCTTATTGATTCTAGTAACATGTGTGTATACACACACACACACATATATTGCTATAGCATGGTGCAATGGAATGCACAGTGACCCTGAAGTCAGAGAATCTTGATTCATAAACACTGTGTGATCTTAGGCAAGTCACTTAAGCTCATGCGACCTCAGTTTCCTCATCTGTAGGTTGGGGAGTTGGATCAGATGACCATTGAAACATGACCATCTTTCCCATCTTAGACCCATGAACTTATAAGGTCTTTTAAGGTCCTTATTCAACATTACTCCATTTTCTCAATTCTTTTTCTAGCTGGTCCTTGATATTACCCTACCAACTCCTACTGCTTGGAACACATTTTATCCTTATCTCTATCTGTTGAAATGGCTTTTCCCCCTTCTGGTCTTAGTTCAGGTGCTACCTTTTCCATGAAGCCTTTAGGGATCATTCTCTCTCAGCTGAAAACAGTGTTTTCTTCAAATTTCTCTGAAGTACTTTGTCTGAACTTTTCATTTGCCTGAATCATGCTCAAGTATATGTGTTTACATGTATTCTGTCCCTGCCTCCCTCTCATCAGGGCTCTGGACATTTTATCTGGCTACCTCCCATGCCTGGAAAACTCTCTGTCCTCCATTCTCATTGCTGACCTCCCTGGTTTCCTTTAAGCTCCAAGTAAAATCCTACCTTGCACAGGGAGCCTTCCCTAAACCCTCTTAATTCCAGTGTTCCCTTTCTTAATTATTTCCTATTTATTCTATATTTAGCTTACTTTGTATGTATTTGTTTGCATGTTGACTCCTTCATTAGACTGTAAGCTTCTTTAGGGCAAGGACTGTCCTCTTTTTGTATCCCCAGCACTTAGCATAATGCCTGGAATATAGTAGGTAAATACATGTTTATTGATTGATTAAATGTAAGATTCTTGAGGACAAAGCCTTTTTTTAAAAAAGTCTTTACCTTCCTACCCTTACAGATAGGAGATGTTTAATAAATATTTGTTTACCTGTGAAGAGGTCTTTCTGGAGAGCTGTGTTTTCTGGATAGATAATGGTTTATTCCATTAAGAATAGAAACTTGTATTTTATTTAAACCTTTTACGATTGTTGTTGTTCAGTTGTTTTCAGTCATGTCTGACACTTAGTGACTGCATTTGGTATTTTCTTGGCAGAGATACTGGAGTATTTTGCCATTGCCTTCTCCAACTCATTTTACAGATGAGGAAACTGAGGCAAAGAGGGTTAAGTGACTTGCCCAGGGTCACACAGCTAGTAAGTGTCTGAGCCCAGATTTGAACTCAGGAAGATGAGTCTTCCTGACTCCAGACCCGGCACTCTATGCACTGCCTCACCTTTAAAATTATCCACCCCACACTTTGCACCTTATTAAAAACAGCATGCTGAATAGAATTTGACCAACATAGTACTATATTTTGAGTGATGTCTTAGGTGTATAGGTATATAGACCTGTACTAAATGGTCCCAGATAGCTTTCTGATTTTTTTATGTCTCCTTTGTATGAATTTTTTTTTTCTTTTCTAACTTAGACTGTCAGCCATCTGTTCCTTGCTGTTACCGGGGTTCAAGTGCCAACTCTTACCTACCATGAATATGTAATTGTAGGCAAGTCACTCAACCTCTTAGACCCTGAGGCAATTCTCTAAGATGATAAGTGGAAGAGAGATGCCAACTGACACTGGTAGAGGAATCACCTGGGAATTCCCTATACCAGTCAAGTCAGTTCAAGTCCTAATCCCTAACCCTGTCCAAGTGAAACTGCCAAAAATGGACTGTCCTAATTTACTGTGGGATAGAGTTTAAAATAAGAAAAAAAAATAGGCTTTGAATAAAGACCAGAGTGGAATGCACATGGACCTGATGACCTCCATCTTGGCTGCTCAGAAGTCTTCCCTTTGTTTTCTTGCTAGCCCATGACTGTGTTTGGGCTAGTTGAGGTCAATGGAGGTAGTCTGAATAAGAGATAGGTTTCTTTGTCCAAGACTGAGTGATCAGAGACATGTCACCCAGTCCCTCATTAGAATAAGCCCACCTCTTATTATAATACTCATTCTTCTTAGCAATTGTTAACCAATGGAAGTTGATTGCCACCCTCAAGAACACCCACTCTTCCAAGGCCATATAAGTGTTGAATGGGCTCCATTTGAGAGTGCCACTGACACCTATCATTAATTATTTGCTAGCATGATTAATAAAATGATTAATTACGCAGAAATTATGTCTCTTGAATTTTTTATACATCACAGTCTCTTACACTATAGGAAAATTTAGTCGTACACTCAAGTCAGCTATAGGAACTAGATTACAATGATAGAAAACAAAAGCCTCTGATGGAGTATGAGGGTAGGAAGGGGCCTTCTAACTACTCAGGACTGTAGATTTAGGACTGCATGGAACCTTAGTGATTCTACTTTAACTCCCTCACTTTACAGCTGAAATAACTGAGGTCATAGGTATAGTGACTTCCCTAAGGTCACACAGTTCATATGTGACAGAGGAAGTCTTTGAACACAGGACCTCTGAGTCTAGAGCTGCAGCTTTTCCAACTGGACCACACTGCCTGTGGGAAGAGATCAATGCAGAGGGTTGAGGAGGGGGGAGACAACCTAGATGAGGAGAGGGTCTTGTTTCATGGGGAATAAACCCAGCTGTTCCATGCTAGGGCCTCAGTAGCAAGTGTCCTTGAAGACAGACTCACTGGAACACTGCTGGTACATGTTTGGGGAGACTGATGATAGTATTCTTTAGGTTGCTGAGAGTGGGTGGAGATAGAAAGGAGGAGCCAGGTGAAGGGGTGCCCTTCAGGTGTTGTGCCTTATATCTTCCCTTTGGGGATGAGCATCAGGAAACCGGTGGTGTTTGTGTCCCCCTTCTTCAGCACCCCTGTGGCTACCTCATCATACTGCTCCCTGCTGTTTGGGGGTGGGAGAGAGGCATGGCTGTGATGACAAGGCATAGGTCAGAATATATTATATCTCTAAGCACATTCTCTTGACCGCTCTCCAGCCCTAAAGGCAGCTATGTGGCACAATGGATAGAAGGCTAGTTAGGAATTAGAGTTAGTTCAAATCCTGTCTCTAACATTGCTGAGCTGTGTGATCCTGGGCAAATCACTTAACCTTCCCCTACCTCAGTTTCCTTATGTGTAAAATGGGTGAAATAATAGCATTTACTTCCCAGAATTGTTGTGAGGATCAGATAACATTTGTAAAGTCTTAGCACAGTGCCTGGAACAAATGCTTGTTTTCTTCCTTCCTTCCTTCCTTCTTTGCTTCCTTCCTTCCTTCTTTCCTTCCTTTATTCCTTTCTTCCTTCCTTCCTTCCTTCCTTCCTTCCTTCCTGCCTCCTTCTCTCCTTTCTTCTCTTCCTCTCTCCTTTTTCCCTCCCTCTTTCCCTCCTTCCCTTCCTTCTCTTCTCTCCCTCCCTTCCTTTCTTTCTTCCATAAGGATATAGATATGCCGGTGGTCCCCAAGACCCAGGCAGTCAGAGGTCAGGGACCTCAGCGCCAACAGAAAGTTTCTATGTGACAGAAAGATACCATTGCCCCTGGCACACCGTTTAACTGTGGGTGGTGGCAGTCAGTGAGGGAACCCATGATCTCCAGAGTGAGAACTCCCTAGGCTGCCCCTCCAATTGCATCCCATTTTACTCCAGTCTTTTGTGTCTTTTCTCTTCAGCTACTTGTCACTAATACACTTAGTGTGCACTCAGTTCATATTCTCTTCTAGATATGATAATATTCCAAGTCAGTGCCTTGGATCTATTCCTTCCTTATTCCTTCTTTCTCTGTAGGCCCTTTTTAGTGTCTGTGATCTGAGAGCTTCCCCTTCCCCCCCAGACCTGTGTGTCGCTGGGTGAGTGCCTCTGATGAAGCCTCCACCCCGTTTGCCCCGCCCAGGCTCCATCCCCTCCCCTTCTCATCCCTTCACCTGTCTCCATATCTGGACTGTGGCCATGTTAGAAACGTCTAACCCCATGCTGTAACTGACAAGGCATCAGCGACCAATCCCTGGTGTCTTGCAGACTGTGACTTCAGAAATAGGCAACCAATCAGATATGCTGAATGAGACCCTCCCCCCCTAAAAAAACCCCTTGGCCTTCCTTCCCTGGGTTACTGAGTTGCCCTGATGGGTGAAGGATGGAACCCATATGTCCCCATACTGAAAGCAGCAGTGAGGAGAGCTTGGCCTGACTTGGGTGTGCCAAGTCTGGAGGGCATCTTCTTGAAGAACCATCAGCCCCCTGCTTCCTCCTGCCATGGTCTCATGAGCAAAGAAGTGGTGGCCAGATGAGGTCCATCCCTCTAGTTATTGAGACCCAGTTGCATCCTTTGCCCTTGACTCTTTTTTCCTTCCTCATGACCTTGGGTCGGGTATGATGACTTTCCTTGTGTGAGTTAAAATGCCTGGGAATGGACTTATGATTTCATTGGCATAGGGAATTTTCTTTTTGAGGAAACGCCTTGAACCAGTGTAGGTCAGCACCTTCTCTGTAACTCAGAGCAACATGCTGCAGAGAGAAGATCCTCTCCAGCCTGAAGTCTCACCCTGAACCTATTCAGGCACTTCCAGTCTCCCAGAGGTGAGCTGGGAAATGGAGCATGGAGAGATCATGCCTTGCCCTGGGTCACACAGCCAGTTTGTGTTAGAGGAATGTTTTAAATCCAGGCCTTCCTGACTCTAAGGCCAGCTCTCTATCCACTAAGCTGTATCTTTGTGACTTAAAATATGCCTGCAATCAAAGCCTATTTTTTTTTAGCATCACTGGCCAGTCTGCCTCTTTTAGAGATGTGTGTCTGTCCTAAAGTAGCTGCAGTGAGCTGGTATAGTGCCTTCCCTGCCCTGTGTCAGGACATTGCCCCAAAAGTTGGCACTGAGGGCCAAGAGAAAACGGGCAATTGAATAAACCAGTTATTGTTTTTTTCTCCTCTCATCCCTGTACACGAATGCAACAACTTGAGGACAGTATATGTAGCTGGCATGTCTCCAGGGTCCTCTGCACAAATGCTGTGGTGCAGATCATGAAAGAGGTATATGTGTGTGCGTGCATACGTGTGTGTGTATGTGTATGTGTATACATGTGGAGGGGGAGGACTATTATGGATGACTCTACCTGGCAGCTTAGTTCCGGGCTCTAGCACATCTCTGAGAGACAGGTCTGTCTTGACATATTGGGCTCCCCAGAAGAGTGTACCCTTCCTCTTCCTCCGTACCAGGCAGAAGGGCCGGAAGCGTGAAACATCAATGATGCTGCCCAGGGCAATCAGGTCCCCCATTGGATCTAGTTGCCGTACCAAGGACTGGGTGGTGTCTCGAAACACAGGAGCCATGCTTCTTAAGACCTGGCAGAGAGTGTTGGAAGGTGGAATGAAGTAAGAACAGGTTATCTCTGCCTTTATCTAACCACCCCCACTCTCCTCAGCCTTGACCTGGATTCTTTCCCCTTTCCCTTATGGGAGACTCTCCCTAAAACTAGATAGGCACACCTGGATAGCAGCGCACTTGGCCCTTCCCTTTCACTCCTGGACACTATCCAGGACCTCAGCCCACTGTTGGCCCCATCTTCCCAAATTCTCCCACATCTTCTGGCCCTATCCTCACCATCCCTTGGGTGACATAGAGCAGACAGCTTTGTTTGGCTTCTCTGACTTAGCTGAAGCAATTGTTTCTGACTCCCACTCCCAAGTCCCTGCATCCCACAAGTCTTGACCTAGGGACCTGAGGCTGAACTGAAATGACCCTTTTCTCAAAGCAAAGAGAACAGATGTCTCTCCCCAAAATTCCATCTCTTTTACTGGACTTTTCATTCATTTGCTCCTCTCTCCATCCCCTGTATCCCTCATGAACTTATAGAGAAGAGAGAAACTTGGGAGAAGACAGGCCAACATGAAGGAGGAGAACGTTGTGCCCCACCACAAAGGTCTACACCAGAGACTGATCCTCTCAGACCCAAGGAACCCTTAGGGTGTCCCACCCTCACTTGCTGGATCCCTTGATTTTTTTCCCAGCTCACCTTTGGGAGATTGGAAGTGCCTGAATAGGTTCAGGGTGAGACTTCAGGCTGGAGAGGATCTTCTCTCTGCAGATTCTAGGCTCACTGCTAAGAGACTGGTTTTGGATGTCTCTCAGGTATGATGGGCACATCAAATGGGGCTCCTGGTATCCATATTAATGGAGAGTCAGGCGTGCCCCACCTGTCCCCACCCTTATGTCCTCATATAGCCCACTTCCCAGAAGTCTGAACAACTTGTTCCAGCTTGCCCCTAGGGAGTGGGGAGGGAAGAGCACTGGAAAGAGTAATGGTGAATCTGACAGTGTTCACATGGGGAAAGGGGCGGCATCTGGTCCTAAGAGTGCCCATGAAGAGATCATGTCCTTTCCCCCTGAGAAGCCTATTAGGGACAAAATGGCTGGTCATAGGTACTGCCAATTTGTGAGCCAAGAGAATGCCAGACTGAGTGGTTGACTTTGTTTATGTGGGGAATGGGTCATTAGACTTCTGCCATTTCCTAGGGAAAGGAGAAGGGGAAGGAGAAGGGGAGACAGAAGGTTTCAATCCCTTCTTGGACAGATCAGTCTAGAACAAATTAGGAGAGATTGAGTGATGAATAGAGGCCATTCACCCAAAAGATTAGGTATGATTTTTTTTTGGAAGGTGGGAGGGTGGAGGGTTCTAGTGGCAAAAGAAGTGTGGAAGGAAGCATCAGAAAAGAGACAGGGCAAGGGAAGAAAGGGATCAGGTGTGGGTGAGAGTGGATAGAAATTAAATGATGGGGAGGAGCCAGATTTTCATCTCTCATGAACTCCCACTCTTTGACTCTGGCCATGGGCCTGTCTCCCACATAGGGTGGGGACACTGAGAAGATGGCCCTTATCTGCAGTTTCCATTGGCACCCACAAGTCACCCAGAGACAGCCCTATCTCCCCCAAGGACAGTTTGAGGGTGGTCCTTTGTGGGTGCAGGGGGAAAGGAAATGGCATTTTGAGATGCCCCCAAGGAACTGTAAGGGTCATTTCAGCTCATTGGCAGTCAACTTTTCAACTCTTCCTGGAACTTCTGCCAAACTCTAAGCAGATTGAAGTTTGGGGACCAACTCCCCCCCTTCTTCTGCAATTTCCCAGGGGAGGCTAATGCTTTCTCTCTTCTTTTAAGGACTGGGGAGACTGGATGGTCCAAGTTTCTGAGAGGATGAGGTGAGGGGGCAGATAGAAGAAACATGGTGCCAATTGCCAATCTCCTCCTACTGACCAATATCTAGGCCTACCCTCTCATTTCCCATCCCCCAAGATTCCCCAGTCTGTCATCACTAATTCATAGCTCAGTTCATGTTTCTTATGTCTCTGCTCAAATAGACTCTGGTATCAGGAGGTAGACAGTGGGAAGGAAGGAGGAGATAGGAATCAAGTCCATCATGGAGGTAGAGTAAGGTTACCAGGGGAACTGTAAGCCGAGACTACTTGCTTGATCTACCTCAGCAAGAAACTACTAGAAAAGTATTTGAGAAGCTACAAATTGTACCTCTGTTGAATGTTTTCTAATATACTAGTTATGATGTTAAGGGAGGCTTATCAGACCATATACCCTCATCTTCTCCTACCTCCATCCCCCTGTCCCAGCCTGATGTATGATGAGATCTCTTGTTTAACAAGGATGTAGCATTAGTGGGGAAGGGAGCAGTCCTGTGTATAAGAGCTAAGACAGAGAGTTGGTGATTCTGCATGGGGGACAGGGCTGGAACTAGGGTTGGCTGAGGGAAGGACAAAAGATGAACTAAGGAAGGGAAAACCTTGGGCTAGGAGATTGAGGTGGGGACTAAGGTTTAGCTGACTGTTGGTAGAAAAGAGATGAGGCATAGAAGGCAGAGGGTCAGTATTTAGAGGAGGCAGAGTGGGCCACAAGGGGACAGAGAAGAGGTTTAGGTGATAGAAGTGGGAGAGACAGAATTTGATGGAGCAACAGCGGTAGGAATACAAGGGATCTAAGGTGGAAAGGATGGGAGAAGATGGTTGGAACAGTGGTGTCAAAAAGCATTCCAAGCATCAGATGACAGTGCTGAGCACAGATGAATCTTCAGAGCGGGCTGGCATGGCAGGGGGCAGCTTTGGTGGACGACGGGCCTCTTCCTGATTCCTCCGCACATAGTGAACAAGATAGGCCACGACTAGTGCCAGCCAGCCTCCCATGGTGACAAGCAGGGCGGCATCTGTGCCTCGTCGGGCCCCACCTCTCCCAGGCCCACACATTTCTATTTCCTCTATCAGTGACAGAAACTCCCGTCCCACCAGCTCTGGCCGGGCACTTGGTCCACAGACAATGTCTGCTCCAGTACCTGGAGCCAACCTCACCCATCTCAGCACCTCCTGAAGGGCACAGTCACAGTGCCATGGATTGGCAGACAGGTTCACTTGGATCTGTAATTCCCTAAAGGCCTCAGCAGGCACAGATGTCAGTTGGTTGGCAGAGAGATCCAGGTATCTCAGGGTGTTCCCCAGACCCTGGAAGGCAGCATCCGAGAGGCGGACGAGGACATTGTGGGACAGGTCTAGCTCAGCCAGGGCAGGAAGATGCTGGAAGGCACCAGCAGGCACAGATGCCAGCCGATTGGCATCTAGGTAGAGTTTACGGGTGTCATTTGGGATGCCTAGAGGCACAGCAACCAGGCCAGCCTGGCTGCAGCGGAATGTACGCTCACCAGCTTCTTCTGCCACATAGCAGCCCCGGGGAGGTGCCCGGGCACTGGGCATGGTGCCCCCCATGTCCATGACCAGCAACAGGAGGAGGGGAAGATGAGTGGTTGGCAGGATCATGACCACAGAGCAGCATAGTTCTCAGGCTAGGCAGGACCTGAAAAAGATAATCCCCCCCACCCCAACAACAACAAAAAAGAATAAAAAATACCACTGATCCTGTTCAGGGAGTATCTAGTCCTTGCTTTGGGATCTATCTTGGTCTAGGTGGGGGGTTGGTCTCTCTAAATTCTGTCCATAGCATCCCTAGTGGGTCCAAGGACCCCTCTGTGGGATCCTTATCTGAGGTCTCATTGTTGGGTTATTGGGAATCTGGAGGAGTCCTAAATCTCTGCCTTTTTCTATATCTCCATTTCCTCATTTAGGACATTGTTTTCTGTCTCCACCCCTTACTTTGGAGGCTGACAGGCCAGATCTCTGTGGTGCTGGGAATTCAGCTGACACTAAAGGGAAGGAAATATGAGGGATAAGGAAAAAAATGAAAAGATAGTAAGATCCAGAGCAGTCAAAGAGACTTGGGCCTTCTCCCTTCTGGCGCCTGCTGGGGCCCCATCCTTTATCCTCTTTCAGGTTCTCTTCTCTCACCCCCCCCTCCCCGTCCCCACTAACCTTAGCTACTATAACCCGCCTCCTCCTCCCTCAGAACCTACCTCACTCTTTTCTTTTCCCCTTTCCTTCTCTGTCTTTCCTCTCAAGACTTCTCACCCCAGCCAGCACAAGAACTTGCTTCTCTGCAGCTTTTACTTCTCTTGGAAAGAGTCGTCTCCCTTCAGTTCGTCCTGGGAAACCCCAGCTTTATCTTCCAGGAACCAAGCTGAAAGCGATTAGAATAGGGAGGGTGCTGGGTCAGTATTGGGTTTCCCCCCATGTGACTCTAAAACCAGAGCCCCAGGTGTTGGTTACCTGAGCAGAGACAGAGCACTTCAGGATGGAGTTAGGGTGTCCAGATCCCTGACTGCATCTTTGAACTAGAGAAGTGTTGGGCCACCTCTGTCTATATTTCTGCCAAGGATAATTCTCTGTGGTCCCATGGGGTTTGGGGCTCTTACAGCTCAAGAAAGGCCACATACTAATTTTCGTAGGATCATAGCTCTAGTACTAGAAAGGGGCCTCAGAGGTCAAGTTCAGCCTCACTGAGGGAGCTAAGTCGTCCTAGGGAGGTTAGGACTTACCCAGTTGTCAGGTGTGATTTGAGCCCAGGTCCTTTGACACCACCATCGATGTTCTTTCCACTATACTAAGCTGCCTGCCTCGTTTTGTTTTGACAGGGCTTTCTAATATGGGAACCTACGTCATCTTTTCTCAAGGCTCTTATTTCTGATGTGGCCCCCTCACCCTGCTGCCCTCCATAGTGACACTCCTCTATAGTAAATCAAAACATAATAGCACCCCCTGATTTCCTGACACTCCCCTGACACTGGCCCCACCCCACCCCAGCTCCTAACTTCAGTGCCTCAGGCGCCTATCTGTATTCAGGAATGAGGATGGGGTGAGCTTCCCACACTGCCTCCATGGGGAGGAATTCTCTATCTTGCCCATTCCAGCCCACAGATGTGGGGAGACTCAGGCCCCTGCTGAGTACTGCCCTGCCTTCATTTGCCCCCCTCTTCTCTCACCTTTTGGCTCTGCTGGCTTCCACCCCAGCTGTCTCATGTCTCACTCCCACCCACATGCCATAGACTTCTTGCCATCAATACTAAACAGCACTGCCCTGTGCTCCCCCCCCCCCACTCCAGTTCCAACCAGCCATGGGTGGTGAGGAAAATTCCTGCTCTTAGAGAGTGTGGATCTTCTTTTAGCCCTCACTTCTGTCCAAGAAACTAAAAGATAAGGAAGACAAAGGTCTATACTAAAAACACCAACAAAAGTGGTTGTGAGTGTGGCTCAAGAGGGTACTCATTAGACAAGACCTTCTCATTGAGGAGACACTTGATCCCACCCAGGAAGCATTGGACCATAGGCTTGTAGATTTAGAGCTGAAAGGAACCTTAGAAGCTGCTGAGTCCAATCTCTTCATTATGAAGAAACTGAGGTGCAGATATATAAAGTGACTTGACCAAGGTCACATACTTGGTAAGTGTTTGAGGTAGAATCTGAACCCAAGTCTTTCTAACTCTAAGTCCCTATATACTATACTGAACTACTTCATTAACTATGGATAGTCTGTACATTGAGTTCTGACTCTTTGTAAAGTTGTGATGTAATAATTCCTCTATCAAAGAAAAAGAAAAAATTATGCCCAAAGGGCTATAAAACTGTACAATACCCTTTGACCGAGGAATACCACTTCTAGGTCTGTATCCCAACGAGATTATAAAAATGGGAAAAGGACCCACACGTACAAAAATATTTATAGCAGCTCTTTTTGTGGTGGCCAAGAACTGGAAATTGAGGGGATGCCCATCAACTGGGGAATGGCTGAACAAGTTGTGGTTTATGAATGCAGTGGAATACTATTGTGCTCTAAGAAATGATGAGCAGGTGAATTTCAGAAAAACCTGGACTTACATGAACTGATGCTGAGTGAAGTGAGCAGAACCGAAAGAACACTGTACATAGTAATAGCAACACTGTGCAACGACTGGCTGTGATAGACTTGGCTCTTCTCAGCAATGCAAGGATCTAAGACAACTCCAAAAGATTCATGACAGAAAATGCTGTCCACATCCAGAGAAAGAACTATGGAGTCTGAATGCAGATCAAAGCAGACTATTTGCTCTTTCTCTCCATCTCTCTCCCTCTCTGTCTTGTTTCTTCTTTCTCACAATTTCTTCCATTGGTTCTCATTCTTCTTTACAACATGACTAATGTGAAAATTAAAAAAAATTCCTCCATCTAAGAAGTATATTGTTGGTAAAAGTTTGATTGCTCTGTCCTCCATTATTAGGCTTGCCCTGATTCTGAAGTCTCTTCCTGAAAACCTTCTCCTCCATGAATCCTGTCCCACAGATAGCACCTTTTTGCCCTGTGCCTTTTGCTTCTCTAATCTCCATTACTTTCGCTTCTTTCTGTAAGACCTTGAACAAATTATTCCCCTCTTTGGACCTCAGTTTCTTCCTTTGTAAAATGAGAAGACTGGATCAGATGATATCTTAAGGTCCCTCCTAGCTTTAACATTCTGTGATTCTGAATCCTTCTTGGTTGGACCAGTTCACTAGAATCTATGGAGAGAATGAGAGGAGAGGCAATCTCCCAGGAAAAAAGAGCAGTAGTCCAGTGTGTGTGTAGTCTAGTGTGTGTGTGTGTGTGTGTGTGTGTGTGTGTGTGTGTGGTGTTAGCACTTTTGTATTTCTAATTTTTTTTTGTTTTGTTTAAGTTGTTCTCCTGGTTTTGCTTTTTTTGTTTGTTCGTTTACTGTGCATTGGTTCATGTAAGTCTCAGGATTGTCTGAAATAGTTTCTTTTACTTTTTTAAAAATTCTATTTTATTTTCAGCTCCAAAGTTCCTCCCTTCCCCTTTCCTCACCAACTGAGAAGTCAAGAAAAACAATACTTATTACAGATATACATAGTCAATATTTAATGATTTCTTAGAGCTCAGTAATATTCCATTGCAATCATATACCACAATTTGTTCAGCTACTCTCCAATAGTTGGGCACTCACTTAGTTTCCAGTTCTTTGCCATTACAAAAATTACTGCTTTAAATAAAGGGTATTGGATTTATTTCTGGATTATATCACCTGGGCAAATGGACTTTAGGCAGTAAGATATGGCATAAGGGAATATTAGTTTATGAAGCCAATTAGCAATGTGCCTTCTTATACCTCAGGATAATTTGTGAATTCTCCCTTTCTGAATAAACCTTTCTTTTACTTATCAGCTACAGGTTGAGAAGAGAAGATGAAGAAGCTGAGAAGATGACTGACTGCAGGCTAAAGCTAAAAACACATGAAATGTGGGGGTTCAGGTTCAGGGACTAGAGCAGGGGTAGGGAACTTCCAAGTTTGTATTTAGTCAAAGAACTGTACTTGAGGATCTAGAGGGCCACATGTGGCTCTGAGGCTGCAGGTTCCCTACTCCTGTTCTAGATTTCTCTCCTCTCCTTCCCTCTTCTCCACTCCCCTCTCCTGCCCTTTCTTCTCCTTCTCTCTCTTACCCTCCCTTCCTCTTTCCTTCCCTCTCCCTCCATTCTCCTCCTCTTTTCTTTTCTCCCCTCTTCTTCCCTTTCCTTCCCTTCTCCTCTCTCTTCTCCCTTCATCTTTCCTCTTCTCTTCTCTTCCCTTCCCATTCTCCATCCTCACCTCTCACCTGGATAATTTTAACAGCCTCCTAATTGGTTTCTGATCCAAACTGTGGTTTACACAAAATGGTGCTCCTGAAGCATGAGTCTTGCCATGCCATTCCCTTACTCCAGAAGCTTTAGAAGCTCCTTATTGCATCTAGGATAAAATGCAAAGTCCTTATCATTTGAAGCCTTTCACAGTCTGGCTCCACTCAGTTCTCCAGATGATCTCAAATGTCTCCCCCTCCCACATTGTCCAACTTGACACTTCATGGCACTTCATCTTTGTGTCTTAGTAAAGGTTCTCTGGTGCCTTTGATACTCTCCTCCTTCACTCCCCATCTCTTGGAACCTGTAGTCTTCTTCAAGGCTCAGCTCACCTGTCAGAGGTCTTTCCTGTATTTTATATATATTTTGTCTTACTTATCTGTGTACACGTTGTTTCTTTCTAGTAGAATGCAGTAAGCTCCTTGAGGGCAGAAACTTCTTTGTTTCCATTTCTGTATCCCCAGCACCTAGTATGGTGTGTTGACCCTTTAATCCCTTACCTTTTTATTCTATTGACATCCATCCCTTTCCAAATCCCAGCACTGGATGGTTCCCACCGTCTACCTCTCTAATTAAAGAAGTTACACAACTATGTTTAATGAGTTCACCACAAATTTGTGTTATCTAATCTCAACCAAATTTTCATTGTTTTTTTTGTGTGTGAGTTTTTAAAATTAAAATTTAATTTTTCCCCCCAAGTCCTCATTGTTGCCTGCCAGTCCTTTTATACTTCCCTGACTATCACACTCCCCCCCCACCACCTACACTACACCTTCTTCAGAGGAAGGCTCAGCAGAGGCCCTAGACTCATACTACAAAAATAATTGAGGCCATCTGTTTCAAGCTTCCTCATCTCCCCTCAAATTCCCTGCAGATCAAATACCACCCCTTATTCTGTCCTCCTCTGCTCCACTCTCAGAGGAAGAGGTGGACCTCTTTGCCAAGGTCAGTCCTTGCATTTGTGTCCTTGACTCATCTCCTGCCTCAGTTTCCTCCTGATCCTTCCTTGTGATAACTCCCCCCCCCCTGTTTTCCAAAGTATTTGCTACATCTCTTCTGCCCGCAAACATGTCCAGGTGTGCCCCGTCCTTCACTCAACCCCACCATCTTCACAAACTTCATCTCTCCTCCCTTTCAGAGCCAAACTCCTAGAAAAAGTCTATAGTCATTGCCCTCCCTTCCTCTCTTCCCACTCATTTCTCAATCCCTTTCGGTCTTGCTTCTAATCCCATCCCTTGATTGAAACTACTCTCTCCAAGATCACCAACAATTCTATTAATTGCTAAACCCAGTGTTTTTCTGCCAGTCCTCATTTCTCCATGACTTCTCTGCAACATTTGGCCACCACCTCCACCTGTATACATTATGCTCCCTGAGTTTCATGAAACTGCTCATTTCCTAGTTCTCTCTATCTGACTGTTCCTTCTCAGTCTTCTTTCCTGGCTCCATATCCTACTTCTTAAATCTGAGTATTCCCAAGATTTTGTCCCAGGTCTTATTATCTTTTCTTTCTATACTCCCTTTTGATAATTTGATCCGCTCCCATGGGTTTATCATCTTTATGAAAATAATTTTGGAAAGTACCTATCCAGTCTTCATGTCTCTCTTCAGCTTCAAGTTCCTGTGCGACAGCTCTCTTTTGATACCCCATAGGCCTCTTAAACATCATATGTCCTATACAGAACTCAGTATTTTTCCTCCTATGCCACCCCCTTCTTCTAACTTCTCTACTTCCCTCAAGGGCATTCCTATTCTTCTAGTCACCCAGGGGTGAAACCTTAAAGTTATCTTTGACTCCCTCTTTCTCTTCATATTCAGTTAATGACTAAATCCTGTAGTTTAACTCTACAATACCTTTTGAAATCCATCTCCTCTCCATTTACATGGCCACCACTCAAGTCCTCATCACTGTTTACCTACACAATTGCAAGTCTCCTAATTGGCTTTTCTCACAATACTCCATCACACAGTTTTTAAATTGGCATTTATAAAACACAATCCTAACCACTGTTACTCCTCTGTTCCAGATTTTCAAATCTAAGGTAAACAGTTCTCAAAAAAGTAATAAAAACTTGGGTGGCTATTTGAAAATATATTCCAAATTACTAATAGTAAGAGAAATGTAAATTAAAACAACTCTGAGATTTCTCCTCATGCCTTGAAAATTGGCAATGACCAAGAAATGAGACTAAGTCAGTGTTGGAGGGTGGGAAGTTGAGTGCACTAATATCTAATTGATAGAACTATGAAGTTTTCTAATAGTCTTGGACATCAATCTGAAATTCTGTAAGAAAAATGACTAAACTGTTCATATTTACCAAGCAGTCCACACCTGAATAGATAAGGGAGGTCAAAGGCAGTGTAATAGTAGTCAATTTAGCAGATATTTAGCCCTTAATAACTTAGGGCTAAGTATGGAAGGTGTGAGCTCTGTCTCCTGTTGAGAGGGTGTGAAGTCCCCTGTTGCTGCCATGGCAGGAGGGGGTTGGCTGAGACAGAAGGCCAGTGTGTGTATATGAGAAGAATTCCAGAGACAGAGAATCAGAATTGGAAATCTTCCTCCTGGCGGCTCCTGTTGGAGGAAGCAGGATTGTCCCAGCATCTGGAAGCTGGGCTGCTGGACTGAAGAACTAAGTTGGAATTTTCTTGAGAGAGAGAGAGAGAGAGAGAGAGAGAGAGAGAGAGAGAGAGAGAGAGAGAGAGAGAGAGTTTCTCTCCCAATATCTGGAAGCTGACTGAGAACTGAGTTGGAGTTTTCCTGAGACCAGAATCTGGTGAAGGCCACCTGGAAGGCTGAGAGGGCTTGCCTGGAAGGCTTCCTGGAAGGCCAAGATTTCTCCTGGGTCCTAGGGCAAGCTGAACTGCTGGAGGACTGAAGAAGCATAACCGGGAGAAGCCTTTGTTGGTTTGTGGCTTAGCTGATCTTTGAGTTTTCAGCAACAGAAGTGGTGAAGGGTTTGAGATGTGCTGGACCCTGTGAACTTTGGTGTGTGCCAGGGACTGCCTGAAGGACTGGACAAGGACCTGGGAGCTATCTGCCCCTGAATCCAGGTGACTGTTTGGTGAATTCAGGTAGAAGCTGGGACCATGGAAGGGGTTCTAGGGAATCTGAGAGACCACCATGAGTCAAGATGAAGAAAAGGCCTCTCCTTGGATATTGAATAAGTTTGCTAGTCACCGAGGGGTGAAGGGTTTGTATAATTTTCTAATGATTGCATCTTTTGATTAATGATACTTAGTGACTGATTGCTAAATGAGTGATTGATTAAGTTAAGATTGCCCCATGAGTGGAAGATTGATTATTGTATTGTGAATTGATTGAATGATTAAGTGAGGAGGGTTACTCCTGTAGGGAAACCAGATGATTATTCTTTTGTTCCTTGTTCTAAATATTGTGACCACTATAGTGAAAACTGTGTGACCATTCTAATGTTAAGCTGTTATGAACACTATATTGTGATTTTCTGTGATAAGATATAATTTCGTGAATATTATATTATGATTTGTTGTGAATGTTTGCCTTGATTTGTAATGGAATAAATGGAGTGTTCACTATACTGTGTAATCCGAACCTTAAAAGTTGTCCACAGTAGCTTTCTTTTGGGAATCTGCTTGTGCTTGGTGTCACAGGCAGAAACAGAGTTCCAAAATGTGCCAATCAATTATCAGCAGTACTTTACTGACAAAGTAGAGACCCAGAAACAAAGTGGGTGTCTGACATTTGGAGGATGGTCGAAAAAAAACCAAACCATGGCATATGAATATAATGTCATACTATTGTGCAGTAAGAGATGGTGAAAATAAGGAATTCAAGTGAAACATGGGAAGATCTGAATGACTTCATTCAGAGTGAAATTAGAAAAATAAAAAAAGACCTATGGAAATAATGACTTCAACATAAATAAAAATGTCACTCAAAGGAAACTGGACTGTAAGGAACTGAAAAATCAAAGATGGGTTCTGGAAAACATAACAAAACTCTGTCTCTCTCTGTTTCTGTCTGTCTCTCTGTCTTTCTCTCTCTGTCTCTCTCTCTCTCTTCCCCCTCCCCCATTGGATAGAAGGCTGAATGCTGTACATGTTATCAGATGCGATTACTCGGTTCCCTCTTTTTCTTGATTGTTTTTCATTGTTACAAGGGGAGAATTCAATTTGGAGGTGTGCAGAAAGGATATTCCACACACATTGCTCCCCCCAACAAGATTTTATTTAAAAGCAAAAGACATCAATTACATGAATTTTGTTTGAAAGAAGCTTCAGTTGCTCCCTATTATCTCCAGAAAAAAAATACATCAACTCTTGTAATAGGCATTTAGAGCCTTTCCCAGTCTGGCTCCAGCCTATCCTTCCAGACTTATCTCACATTACTCTTCCCTCATATGCTCCACATTCCAGACAAACAAGCCTACCCATGTTTTGTGCACATGAAAATCCTTCTCTTGCCTCTGGCAGTACCTTACACAAGCTGTTGCTCCCCCAGACCTCTGTAGATCTCTCTCTCTCTCCTCCCTCTTCCCTAGGTTCTTTCCAGGTTTAACTTAAGTACCGCATTGAAGAGGACTTTCTTGAATCCCCCAATTGTTAATCCCCCCCAGTTACTTTGCATTTATTCTGTATATACTGGGTATCATTTTTCTGTGTACAGCTGTTTCTTCTTGAAAGCAGAGACTGCTTTGTTTTTATCTTTGTACCCACAGTGCTTTGACTCCTCGCCAAATAATAAATGCTTTCTGAATTGAATTGAACACCCAGAGGAAAGCAACCAGAATAATGAAGAGCCTCAAGATCATGCCATATAAGGAAAATGCCCAGGTCTCCACCATTCTTGAAAAACAAACACTTGCTTGACCTTACCTGCCATCCCTTCAAACTACCATCCCAGATCTCTTCTTCCTCCCTCGTCCCTTATATCTACTGAGTTGCCAAGTCATGTTTATTCTGCCTCTACCACATCTCTCACAAACAGCCTTTTCTCATTTTTCTAAAAAAAATTGGTTCAGAACCTAAGCATTAAAAAAGGGAATTTCCATACACCCAGAGGAAAAAAGGCATTCTAAAAGAAATACGCAAAGCCAAAAAGAGAACGAAGCTGTGAATCTCCATTTCATATATCTATATATCTTGCTTTACTATATATGTATATAAATATATATATATATTCCATAAATGACTATCAAAACTTTGTGCTTGTCTGTGCTTCCTTCTTAACTTCTCTATTCTTCTATGTATCTAGAAATAATGTCACAATGACCCTCATTATTTGGCAGTACTGTTGATACAACTACCCTTTTCCCCCAATTAAAAACTGAAAGAGGAAAAAAAGCGCACTTGAAACAAGTAAACATAGACAAACAAGAAATCCACACAGTGAATGGATGTCTCTTTTTGCACTTTGCATATACCACCTTCTCTTGAGAGCACTGATGTGGCAATCACCCTCAGGCCTTTGTCTTTTCTTTGAACTACTGTAATAACAATCCCTCCCCAATCTTTCAGTCAGTGAATATTTATTAAGCACCTTTGTGTGCCAAGCACTTTGCTGAGTGCTCAGGATAGGCAAAAAGACAGAAAGGCAAAAGACAGTCCTGCTTCCAAGGAACTCACAGTTAATGGGGAAGACAACATGCAAACGGCTATGCACAAACAACAAATAGATAGGATAAATTGGAGATAATTTACAGAGGGAAGGTACTAGCATTGAGGGGCACCAGAAGAGGTCTTATAAAAGGTGGGATTTTAGCAATAACTTGACAGAATCCAAGAAAGCCAAGAGGTATAGGGGAGGAGGGAGAGAATTCCAATCACCAAGGATAGCCAATGAAAATGCCCTGAGAGGAGAAATGGAATTTCTTGTCCCAGGGATAGCAAGGAGGCCAGCGTCACTACATCACAGAGTACATAGGTGTAGCTCCCAAGAAGACTGGAAAAATGGTGGTGGGGGAGGTTATGGAAAGTCTGCCAGACAATCATATCTATCCTTCATACAGTTGCCAAATTGATATTCCCAAAGCACACATCTGACCAGTACAATCTGGCTCTTCCTTATACTCCAAGATTTACTTCACCTTCCTTTGTCTCACATATTGTACACCCTACTCGATGTTCCTACTATATGGCGCTCCACTTTCCATCTCTGTGACTTTGCATGGGATATTCCTAATGCTAGGAACATGTATCCGCCTCAGTTCTCCTTCTTAGAATTCTGAGCATCCTTTGAAGACTTTCTCAGTTCCCTCTCTCCCTACTGATTGTAAGTGCTTCTCTTTTCTCCCTCTCCTTCTTCCCCCTATTATTATGTATTAACTTTTTACATGCTTTGGATTTCCTTAGAGGTGTACCTCTGTCTTCAGTACTCAGGACAGAGGCAGGGCAGGCTTTATTTTTTTCCTTGCCCTACCCCACCCTCCTTGTTGACTGAGTCACCACTCTTTCTTTCCAAAAGATATGGCCTTTGGGGAAGGATTTCAGGTTGGCCCCTGAGCTGCTGCCTCAGCTTTAGGTAAAGCCTCAGCAGCTGGTCTGAGATGGGGAACAAGAGTAGAGGAAAGGATAAAGGGTTAAAGGTGGCAGAAGAAGTTTGGTAGTTAGCCCAGAATCTTACTAATCCGGCCTTCCCCAAATCAGCTGGCTATACTGCTACAGATTCAGGTCCCAGGGCAGAGTGTTTTGGTGCTCCCTGCTATCTTGGAAAAGGGCAAATAGTATAGTCCTTCCTTCCAGTCCCTCCCCAAGACGCCTTCTGATCTACTTGCTCCTCCGAAGAAATTCTTCTTTCTTAAGAGCACCAGTAATACATTTTTAAAAATACTTAAAAGAAAACAAAAAGAAATTCAGAAGGGGGCACAAAACCCAAAGGGCAATTTTGTTATTACCTTGTTAAATTTAGTATACATTTTTTAAAAACCTGTATGTAAAAAGTTTCATAGACTCTCTTTTCTATTCCCTGTTTTATATTGAAATATCTGCATCTGCTGATGATTAGTAAATTCATAATTTTTAAAAGTCATCTCTTTTTTATATGACTTGCTTTGCCTATCAGTAGAATAGGCAAAAGTAAGATAGGATGGGGGTTGGGAGGCGCACCAAGAATACTCCTTCAAAGAAATTCATTGACTGATAATCAAAACTTTTTCAGAAAAGACAAAAAGACTTCTAAACCTGCCTGTTCCCCAAATATCAGTCCTTGGTCCTCTGTTTTCTTTTTCTCTGTTCTCACTGTTGACTGGACAGGCTCCTACAATTTCCATTTTCATCCTTATGTGCAACACCCCTATCCCTCTCCACCCATGCCCTTCTAGCTAAGTCTCAAAGTAGGGATTTAGAGTAGTAGATTTAGATTTAGAGCTAGAAGAAATCAGCTACTTCATTTCACCGATGTGAAAATGGAGAGAGGTCAAGACAGACAACTAGCATTCTTTAAGATTCTATCATTGGTGCATGACTTTTTGTTCACAGATAATTCTGCACTCAATGCAGTCCCTGAGGCTGAAATGCAATGGAATATGAATTGATTCTCTTCTGCTTGTGCTAATTTTGGCTTGACCCCAAGAAAACTGAGGCGATCCACCAGAGAGCACCACATTCATATGTGGAACCATCAGTAACAGCAAATGGAGAAAATTTGAATGCTGTGGATAAGTTCACTTTCTGGCAGAAGCTTTCTGGGGATGTATACATAGAAGATGAGGTTGCTGCACACATTGCCAGAGCTAGCTCAGTGTTTGAAAGGCTCTAAAAGAAAGCGTGGGAAAGAAGAGGTATTAGAACAGTGGTTCTCAACCTTCCTAATGCTGTGGTCCTTTAATATTCAGTATGTGGGTATATCTGCATGTGGGAGGACCCTCCTGGAGATGGCTAGAGGAGCGGTGTCTCAGTTCCTAAGACCATAGGAAATGTGTGTTTTCTGATGGTCTTAGGCAACCCCTGTGACCCCTGTGAAAGGGTTGTTTAACCCCCAAAGGGGTGGACCCACAGATTGAGAACTGCTGTATTAGAATGTCTACCAAACTGAAGGCCTACAGAGCCATTGTGCCGACTTCATTGCTGTATGCCTATAAAGCCTGGACAGTATATTAGTACCCTACCAGGAAATGGAATCTCTTCAATTCAAATTGTCTTAAGAATAAATACTCTGAAGTTGACCTGGCAGGATGAGGTACTGAATACTGAAGTCCTTTCTCAAGCTGAACTGCCAAGCACTTAAACCCTACTGCAGAGAGCATAACTCTGATGGGCTGGCCATGTTGTTCAAAGGTCAAACGCACATTTGCCTAAAATACTATTTTATGAAGAACTCACATAAGGCAAGTTCTCACATGGAAGTCAGAAGAAGCGATACAAGGACTCTCTAAAAGTCTCTCTGAATAACTGTGGAATAGATCGTGGAACATGGAAGACACCGGCATAAGACCATCCAGCGTAGTGTGCCTATATCAAAGAAAACGCTGTTAACGATGAGCAAAACGGAATTGCCGTAGCTCAAAAGAAATGAGCAAATTTAGAGACACCTCCCCTCCAAATGTTCATATGGGCTGTTTATGTCCAACCTGTGGTAGAGCCTTCTGAGACCCCAAGGCCACATTGGTCTGATCAGTCGTAGTTGAATACTCTGTACATTGACTCTGACGTAGTAATGTCATTTTGTTCCTTTTTGAGTATGAAGGATAACAGCTATTGTGTGTCGGGCATTGCGCTAAGCCCAGACGTGCCCAAGGGCACAGACGAGTGAGCCAAAAAAAAGAAAAAAAAGCTGGATTTGAATTGACCGCCTCTGGCGCCGGGTCCAGCGTCCATTTTCCCGTGTCACATCTGTAACCAGTCGTCGCGTCGTATTTAACGTGTCCCATAGGGAGCTCATTGTAAGTCCCTCCAAACCAGCTCTCCCTTAGGGTTCCTTTATTTTACGTCAACACTCTTTCCATTTCAACTTTTCAGTTCTAAACCTTAGGTTCATTCAGTTAGTTCCTGAGTTTTGTATTTATACCCTCATTCCCTCAGTCTTAAGACTGTCACAATAACTTCCCAATTGTTCGTTCTCTTCCTAGGTTCTCCATCCTATGTACCGTGGCCGGAATCACGTTCCTGAAACAATGAGAGTCAGTGGGCTAGAGAAGAAAGACTCCCTGGATTCGGAATCAGAGGACCTGGGATCGAATTCTGCTTCTACCACTTTTTGCCCGTGTGATCTTAGACAAGTCACTTAAACCTCTCTCAGCTTCAGTTTCCTCATCTTTGAGCGGCACTGCAGGGGACATTGTGATTAGTGCTTGGCCCTATTCAACTCTGAGGACCTTAGACATGTAGACCAATCAAATGCTCAACTGTACTCTTAAAAAAGCTAGGTGGCTCAGTGAATAGAGTGCTGGGCCTGGAGTCAGGAAGATTTGAGTTCAAATTTAGCTAGATAGTTACTAGCTGTGTGACCCTGGCCAAGTCACTTAACTTCTGTTTGCTTCAGGTTCCTCACCTATAAAATGGGGATAATAATACCACCTATCTCCCAGGGTTGTTGTGAGATCAAATGATATGATATTTATAAAGTGCTTAGCACAACGCTTGGCATATAGTAGGTCACTTCCCCCTTCCTACTCTGGAGTAACAACCACATTTCCCTGTGCCAGTGTCTGCTGTTCAAAGAGGCTGACTCCCTCTCATGCTTTGCTTGTTCCCCTTTGTGAGAGGGCCACTATTCTTAAGAGTGGGTCCAGGTCTAGCATAGGAATACCACTTGTAACAGGGTTGATCAAGGAAATCCCTGATGTGTTAGTCTGGAATCCTTGCCACAGAACTAGATATATGCTCTCATCCTTTGCTGAGGAGTACACAAAGCAACTCCTGATTGACCCTCCAATGACTGGTTGGTTGTATCAAAGATGCTTGGTAACTGAGCTTTGGAGGGTATGGATTCTAGGAGAGGGACCTCTTGGTAGTCTATAAGGAAGGACAGGGATTGTACCTGTCATTTCATTACAATAGAGAAGTCCTAGATAAGGAAACTTCCTCTCCCAATGCAGGTTGATACTATTTTTGGCAGGGGGTGGTGGTGGTGGTAGGGAACTTAGAGTCTTAGATCAGGAGTTCTTAAGTTTTTAGATGTAATGGACCCCTTTGGCAGTATGAGGAAACTTATGGATTCCTCAGAATAATTTTCTTTTTGTAATCCCTGCCCCAAAGCCCACTGATGTGAGTCTGTCCATATTGGTGGAGGTGAATGCCCTGACCTGCATGAGGAACAGGGCAGAATTGGTGAGAGGTGATATAACTCCAGCTTTCTCCAGTCCCTCTGGGGGATTCTTCAAATGAAAGTCTTTTTGAGAGTTGAATTGGCTTCTAGCTTGGAGAGTTCTAGAAGATGGAAGAGGCCAACTCCATTTCACGTTGCTGAAGGAAAAGACTCTGGGAAATCATGAGAGGAGCAGGTAGTCTCCATCCTGTCCCTATTCCCAGACTGCTACTTTAGAGACTTCAGAGAGTTTCCCCTTGAGTAAGATCTGGGATCCTCTCAGTTGGTTGAGTAGAACTATCTCCCAGTGGGAGAGCTCCGTCATTCTGTATTGTCAGGTGTCTATTGTCTTATGAATACCTTCTCTGATTTCTGTTTTGCTATGATTTGGATAAATGGGCTTCTTTGCTATTCTCTATGTATGTTCATTGCAGAACTGGTTTTAGGTGGGAAAGAGGTCAAGCCTTGGATATACAGCTTGGGATGCCCCAAATAACAAAGCAGGCAGAAATTAGATGGAATCCAATTATATCTTCTCTAAGAACAATGTTTAAGGGAGCAGATTTTTTTCTATCCTGGTACCTCCTCTCTCTGAGGAGGTGAGGGTGGTGGCCTCTAGCCCCAAACTACTACTTCCCCTTCTGACAGGAATGAAAGTTTCCTTTGGAGAATTTTGGGGAGAAGAGGCTAGAGATGTCCATTCTGCCTCCCTTAGAGCCAATGAAGGCTGTCCAGTGTCCTCTCTATACTCAGCACTATATATACTATATATACTATATATACTCTCTATACCTTATCTTCATGCGGAGCTCCATATTGCTACATTCTAAAAATTTATAATTGAAATTTGAAACTTGAGGAATTGTGGAACTGAATCTTGTAAAGCAAAAGCAAATAAACAAATCAATTTCATTTAAAAAATAAAAATTTATAATTGGAGAAAATGCTTAATTTCAGTTGGCAATTAGTGTAAATAAAGATGCGATTTAATTCCATCCATGTTCAAGGATACCTCATAACATATATATGGCCTACAGGTTCTTGAACCCTAGGTTAAGAACCCTGAGTTTAGAGATTTCCTTAAAGCGTCAAGACCTTTGGTGGCTTGCCCAGGGTCACACAGTCAATATGCATCAATATGTATCAGACTACAGCAGGCCTTGACCTCGGTGCATCCTAGTTTGGGGGCCAGTCTCTATTTCTCCTCTTTTCCATACTGCTTCACTGTAGGAAGAGTTATGAGGTTCAGCTGAGATAAAATATGTGAAATGCTTTGAAAACCTTAGAGAATTTATAGAAATGCTGGTTATTTGTGTTTTAGAGATTTCCCTGGAGTTTCTCAGGGGTAGGGGCACAACCAGAGAGAGAAAACTGACCTTGCTCTTTGAAGTCACATCCCCCAGGATGAACACAGGTCCAAGTGAGCAGCCCAGAGCTAGTCTCATTTGAGGCTCCCATGAGGCTGTGGGGTATATGCTATTTATGTCAATGGCCCAGGACCGTCTTATAAGCTCTTCCAGCTATTCTTTTTAGTGCAGCTAGGTGGTACAGTATGGATAGAGTGCCAGGCCTGGAGGCAGGAAGACCTGAGTTCAAATTTGGCCTCAGACACCTATTGCCTATGTGACCTTGGGCAAGTCACTTAACCCTGTTTGCCTCTGTTTCCTCATCTGTAAAATGAGCTAGAGAAGAAAATGGCAAATCATTCCAGTATCTCTTCCAAGACAACCTCAAATGAGGTCACAAAGAGTTGGACAGGACTGAACAACAATTCTGTTCCGTTGCCTCATTGTTTCCTTTAAAGAACTTAAAAAAGACGTATTTGTATAAAAGTTTTACTTAAAATAGTAGAAATGAATCACACAACTATATGTGCTCCTCAGCAGTGCTTGTCCCCAAAACTTTAGATAAGTGGGGCACAGGTGTTTATCTCCAAAGTGTTATGTTGGGGGGGGGGGGAAGGGGAGTACCCACAGGTGCTACATGTGAAGTGAGGGATTTGGATTTGGATTAGGTGATCTCTCTCTCTCTCTCTTTTTTTTTTTTTTTGCTTTTTGGAGGGGGGGAAGGCAGGGCAATTGGGGTTAAGTGACTTGCCCAAGGTCACAAAGCTAGTGTTAAGTGTCTGCAGCCACATTTGAACTCAGGTCCTCCTGACTCCAGGCCCAGAGCTGTATTCACTGTGCCTCCTAGTTGCCCCCAAGGATTAGGTGATCTGTAAGTCCTGTCCAGATCTTAATACAGAATCCTTTGATCACTTTACTCATTTGTCAGTTCATCCATTCATTCAAGAAATATTTATTAAATGCCTTCTATGGACAATTCCCCTGATTCTCTTCACAATCTTTAATAATACCTTTTAGCCTAGAGACTAACATCCAGACTTCCCACTTTTGTATTCAACATTCTCAATATTCTGCCCATAATCTACCTTTCCAATCTTATCTCCTATTTCTCCTTTATACAAATTCTGTTCTAGCCAAACTGGTCTGTCCTGGCCTGACAACATCTGGAGCATCATGTTCAAGTTTAAGGAGGACGTTAATAAACTGGACCACATCCAGAAGATGGAGAAGGGCCTGGAGATCATCTCACATGAGGACTAATGAAAAGTACTAGCAATATTTAGTCTGAAGAAAGAGAAGATGAAAGGGAAACAAGATGACTATATGTAAGTGTTTGGGTTGAAAAATACCCTTTATCCTTAATTTAGTAAGAAAAGTAAACACAGAGATGCCTTAGGGTAAGAACAGGAGTTTATTCTCTTCCCAGGGAGAAGAGGGCTGTCTATCCCATGTCAGAACATGAGGCAGAGGGCATGTTTCAAAAGTTAGAATCATAATATATAATCTCAATTTGGTCAGGTCCCCTTTCCCGACTGTTTCCTCTCTCATTGGTGGAGAGGCTCACCTCACCAAATTCTTCCCTACTGGGACAGCAAGAGAAGAGAGGTGGGGAGGGTCTCACCAAGGCAGGAAAACAGACAAAGGAAGGTAAAAGTGATTGACAGCAGCCAGGGGAGGGGAGGGAGAGGAAAGGTTAACAATCCCAGACTGAGAAGTTTTCACTCATTCCACACATAAGTATTTCATGTAGAGGAAGGATTAGGCTGTTTGTAACAGAGGGAAGTAACAGGAGCCAGGGGATAGAAGTTACAAAGATAGGCTTGAGGTCAGGAAAATAAAATCTCTTAACAATTGGAGTCCTCCTGAAATATAGTAGGCTGCCCCAGGAAGTGGGGTGTTCTCTCTCTTGGTGGAGGTCTTTAAGCAAATACTGGATAACCACTTGATGTGTATTTATCAGTGTCCTCTTAATGGGGATTCCTTTCAGGTATGGGTTCGATTAAAATGGTTGCTGAGGTCTTTGACCATTCTAGATTCCTGATTTCTTGCTGTCCCTTGAACACACCTTGCGTCTTCTCTCTTGTATATCTCTTTCTTCATAATATTTTCCTTCCCCTTCCTTGTTTCACCTTCTCCCCATATCCAGAAAGTAGGCATCAGTGATGGCTTAGAGCCCATCCATGGGGAGCCTTCCAGTACTTTGTATTCCTTACAATAGCTGACCTGTGAGACCCTCCCACACCCTGGCCCAGGTGGCTTCTCAGCAGTGTCTGCATCACAGTATTGCCTGGCAGTTCCTCATTCCTCTGAGACCGCTTGTGTTTATATGATTCCAGGTTCCTCCAGGCTCCTGGCTCCCAGGAGTCTCTGGGAACACTGCCCTGGCCCTATTCCCTTTGCTACCCCAAAATAGCCCACTACAGGGACAAGTTTCAGAGATTAGGGAGGTGGAAGGGAGGGAAAAAAGGAGGGAGGAATAGCCTGCCCAACATATCTGCCAATTTAGGGCCTCTTTCATTCTCTGTGCTTCCTCCTACATCCCCATAAACCCCCCACTCCCACTATACCGTTCTTCTGGCAAACTTATTCAATGCCTCTCTGTCCGTTCATCTGTCTTTCCTTCCTTTTGTTTGTCCAGCCTACATGCCTGGAACTCCCCCAACAGAAACGACAAAAAGTATCTCCCTGCTGGTATTACAATTGCTTCTGAAACGACCCTTTTAAATAGGGTGGATGAAAGTGTCCCTACACAGACTGGAAGACAGGGTAAGGCTTTCCCTAATTCTTTCTTTATTCTCTCTGAATAAAGGGACTTCCTTCCCCCAAGGTTTTCTAGTCTTTCTGTGGGGAAATATTTTGACTGCTTATGTATTTATTATTATTCTGTTAATAAATAGTGTTTATTATTCTGTTCTCTGTGTCTTTTGTTTTCTTTGGCTACCAGGCCCCAGAAGGCAGAGAACCTGTCTCCCTTCCTCAGTCTTGGTGTTCTTCGGGAGAAGGCCTATGAAATGCACTTTGTTTGGGACCTAGCCCAGGTCATGGCCATACAGGTGCTTGATAAGAGTGTGGTGTTGATGAGGAGGAGGAAGGAGAAGGTAAATATGATGACTAAGTAGCTACTGAGTAGGGATTGGATTTGTGATTTTTTTTTAAACTAGGAAAGAGGAAACTCCCTCTACCAATGCAAGTCAACACATTCTCTGCAGCTTATAATATCAGAGTGAAGGTTCTCAGCAAATTTTTGTGTCATGAACCCTTCAGGTAGACTGGTAAAGCCTATGGAGCCCTTCTCAGAGCAATGTGTTTTGGTTTTGGTTTGTTTTTTTTTTTTTTTGCTTTTTGGAGGGGGGAAGTCGGGGCATTTGGGGGTAAGTGACCTGGCCAAGGTCACACAGCTAGTAAATATGTCAAGTCTCTGAGGCCAGATTTGAACTCAAGTCCTCCTGACTCCAGGGCTGGTGCTCTATTCACTGTACCAGCTAGCCACCCCAGAATAATGTTTTTAAATGTTTTAAAAAAACCACATAGGATCACAAAGAAAATCAATTATATTGAAATGTAATTATAAAAATGTATTTAAAAAAAACTTACTGGACTCCAGATTAAGAACCCTTGTTCTTAAAAAAAACCCTGTTGAAAAGAAATCATAAGGAATTTATCTCTACTTTGTCCTTGTCCCTTTACAGAAGTGTGTGCTACTAACAACCCTCCCCCCAATCTGCCCTCCCCTCCATCATCCCCCCTCTCATCCTCTCCCTCCCTACTCTCCTGTAGGCCAAGATACCTTATTTAGAGTGTATGTCATTCCTTCCCTAAGCCAAATTCAATGAGAGTAAGGTTGACCCATTCCTTTTTGCCTTCCTGTTGTTCCCCTCCATTGTAACAGTTATCCTTTGCCTCTTCTATGAGATGATTAACCCCATTCTGTTTCTCCCTGTCTCCTCTCATTCTATTCCTCTCTCAATTCTCAATTTCACCTTTTAAAATATCATCCCTTCCTATTCAATTGATCCTGTGCCCTCTGTCTATGTATACCTGTACACATATATACACATACTCACATATGTATTCATATGCATATATACCCTCCTATATAGACATATGTGTATGTATACATATATATTTATATTCCCTTCATCTATCCTCATACTAAGAAAAGTTCTTCCATGTCGGCATGTAAATAGTTCAAAGTCAGTGTTTTTTTCAATGAGACATTTCACATTGCCTTCTATTTTTTCATTTGTTTGGTTCTGTTTAATAGTATCCTGATTTCTTATAAAGTCATTTGCTTCTATTTGCTCCACTTTAATTCTGAAGAAATTATTCTCTTCAGTGAGCTTTTGAGATTCTTTTTCCATCTGGCAAATTTGACTGTTTAAGGCATTCTTCTCTTCATTGACTTTTTGGGCCTCTTCTGCCATTTGATTTAATCTATTTTTTAAGGCGTTATTTTCTTCAGTCAGGTTGTTGATTCTCTTTTCATGATTTTCTTGCATCATTCTCATTTCTCTTCCCAATTTTCTCTCCACTCCTCTTATTTGGTTTTCAAAATCCTTCTATAGCCTGTAACCAGTTTATATTTTTCTTGGAAGTTTTTGGTGCAGGAGTTCTGACTGTGTTGTCTTCTTCCTGTTCCATGCTTTGTTCCTTTTTGTCCCCAAAAAAGGAATCTAAATTTGGATTGCTGTGCTTGCTTTGCTTCCTTTGCCTGCTCATGTTGCCAGTCAATTACTTGACTTTTGGGCTCTGTAAAACTCTGCTTTCAGAGGGGGAGAGCTTTGTCTCAAATTGGGTTTTCGCAGGTGCTGGAGCTATTAGGAGGCTGCTGACTCTGCAGCCCCCACCAGCTTTGGCTCACTGGTCACACACCTCAAGACCACCACTGGGATCCCACTCCAGGCAGGTCAAGGCAAGAGCACTTAGTCTCTGAATGATCACTTGGCTCCCCTGCAATCTGCAGGCTAGGAGCTCTGAAGCAGCCATGTAGAGGTGGCTGTAGGGCTGCCACTTCAGACCACTTCTTGCTCTCCCAAATTTAGCTGAGTTCCATTGACCTTTCCCTTTGTCCTTGGCTCTTATGGGTTGATAATTCTGGAAACCACCACAGCTGCCCATGATCTGCTCTCCTAAAAGCTCCAGCCGTGGCTTGTCCTGGCTGCCCTGGATCTATAGCTGAGGGTTCATGTGGTGCTAGGGTGGGCTCCCAGCATGCTGCAATGAACCCTTCCTGCCTGCATGCTGGGCTGCCTTCAGCGGGAGCTTTGTTTTTCTGTAATGTTGTGGGTTCTAGAGCTCTAAATTTTGTTTAGAGTCATATTTTGTAGGTATTTGAGGTTGTTATGGGTGGGGAGCCCACGGAGCTCTCCTGCTTCTACCCTGCCATCTTGACTCCGCCCCATATGTTAACTTTTTTTAAGTGAAACTTTTCAATTTTCTCCTTTAACATAAATGTATTACAATTTTTCCTTGAAGTGATATGTTTAAATCATTGAGTTTTTCAAATATATCAGAAAAATAACAGTTTTGAAAGCCATAAGTCATTATGAAAGAAAATTAACAAAATCCAATTTCTGCTCAATCAAAAATATAACAACTTCACCTTTCAGTTCCAATAATTCAGTAATGTTAAACATCACCCTCCTGAGAATCATCTTACTTCTGCATGTAGTAATAAGCTTTTGTAATTGGAGTCCATGTCTTTTCAAAGGTTTGAAAACAAATGACTGTTAAGGGCATGGCTTTTAATGAAGTTAATGATTTTGATAGTATCTTGAAGCATAACATCTAACTGGTGATATTTTTTTTGGCTACAAGTGCCTCCTGATCATGAAGTGAGTAAAAGTGATATGTTCATTGCCACCAGCTTTGACTTCTGCTACAAATCCAACATTCTTGCCCATCATTGTGTCAGCACCAGCTGTACAGATTCCAAGGCAATTTTTTCACTATATACCTTCATTTGCAAAAAATTCATCAACTTTAAGATATATATCTTCCCCTTTTGTGTGCCCTTCCAAAGGGTGACAAAACAATAATTCCTCATGTATGCTTCATTCACAAACATATCCTACATAAAGCAACAGCTATGCCATTTTAGAAATATCAGTTGTTTCGCCTAATTGAATTGCAAACTTTGGGCTGCCCTTAAGCCTGGTAATAAACTGCTGGAATTGGTCATCACTAATATCAGAAATTCTTCTGGAAACAGTATCATTCAATAAAGGAATTTTATGAATTTCATCCCCATACTTTTCCCCATGAGCTAATTTCTGACATTTTAATAGCAGCATATAACATGAGATCTCCTATCTTACAGGGTTTTTTAGTTTTTGCAATTAAATAAGCATAAGATGCAAGCAAATACTTTTAATTGACAGTAACCTATTTCTCAAAACACTGTTTTTCTTTATCTAAAGATTTTAATTTTAATATCATTCCAGATATTCCTTTGGTCTATTTCAGTATGCTTCATGCTTGGTAATAAGATTTCATTTTAGTATGTCTGGTTTCAAGCTCTTCACAGCCAAAACTTCATTACAAATTAAGCAAAGAGGTTTTCCCACACTATCACCACTATTAGGAGTAAATCCATTTTGCAAAAATGATTTGATATATTTCTTTTTCTTGTCAACTTAGATATACTACAGTCTGGTAGCAAAGACCCTGCTGCACTGTTATCAGTATTTTTACTTCTTTTGTCTAAATTTAGCCACTTATCCATAACTGAAAAATATTTTTGTCCTAAAATATAAATATTTCTAATAACTTCTTAAATACTTGCTTTAGTGTATGAAATTACATTTGTGCTTAATTTAAAAAATTGATATTCACGCTTCCATACACATATAGTGGTGATTGTGGAGAAATATTATTAAAGCATTTGTCTTTACTTGCTGCAATTAAACACTTGTTTCCGTAAAAGAAGGAAGTAACAGTAATTTTTAAAGTTAAACATTCTAACACAATATAATCCAAAGACAAACTAATTTGATACTTAAATGCTGAGGAATGATGGGAGGAAAATATTAAAAATCTTTATTTTACATAATTAAACAATTATGTTTCTGTAAGAGCAGAAAACTTTGTACATACAGCAAAAAACACTGTAATTCATAGCATATAAAAGTCTCCAATCTGAGCCAGGTGTTTCTGGCAGTTCTTGTTTGTTGCATGGTGTGAAAGCATGCACAGTGCAAAATACACATGTTGTGTGTTCAGAACCAAGGCTGCAGTGAAGTTGCTTGATGCAACACCAGTAAGCTCTGCCAGAACGTGTTTGATTTTGAATTAATTTTTGGTCCTTAGGCATTCTGAAACATTTTACTGTTGCAAAATTTTTTGCTACCCCCACATTCAATTACACAACCCCATACGGGGTGGTGACCCACAGTTTAAGAAGCACTGGAAACCCTTTATCTTGCACATGAGGAAACAGAAAGTGACTTGCCTGAGGTCACATAGGCATTAAATAACAAAGATGACTCTCGGACCCAGGGTCCCAGACTCCAAATACAGTACTCTTTCCTGTGTTCCACTTTACTCTCCCTGGCTAGTCTATTAGTTTTGTGATCATGGACAGTCAGTTTACCTGTCTAGTTCTCAGTTTCATCTGTCAAAATGGAGAGAATATTTTCTGAGGATCTGTTGAAGTAATGCAAGTAAAATGCATTGGAAAAAAAAAAGCATTTTAGTGAAAACGCCAGATTTTCTTGTGATTTAGATTCTACATCGAGAGAAAGAGCCATCTGGACTGCAGCATAAGCGAACCTGTTTGTCAGGATGCAGGTCCCCAGCTGGAGAGGTGGCTGCGGGAATTATTTTGGGGTCAAAGTGTGACTTCCTGGAGAGGCTGGGTAGTTGGACTGAGAACTACAACTCCTAGGAGGCCGCGGGTCCGGCGCCTAGCAGTGACGTCACGGGCGGCGCGGGCAGGTGACTAAACTCTGCCAGCGGGGTTGCTGCTGTTGCTCTTACCACTGTCGCTGCTGGTAGTTACTACTGTTCAAAGAAGGCACGGCCCCCGGCCACCTCCATCCCGCCGCCCAAGGCTCTTCGACCATCTTGCCCGGACTGGTGAGGTGAGGCAGGGTAGGGCCTGGAGGGGGCTGGAAGGGCAGGGGAGCAGTTGGTTGAGAGGGAGCTAGGGTGCCTGGGGTCCCGGCTGGGGATAGCAAGACCTCAGCTAGAGGATGGGGCAGGATGTGTGTACGCATGTTCGAGGTGGGGGGGGTGTCAGACAA
>CM053593.1:153838481-153860848 GCA_028646575.1 Pseudocheirus occidentalis
GCATGTGTAAGGAACTTAGCTGGGTGGGTATTAGGGGAGGGGGCGTGTGATTGTGTGTGAAGCGGTGTTGGAGGTTCAGGATATGGACACGTGTATGGAAGGGGGGAGGTTATTGTCAAGGCTTTTTAGGCATATAGTATGAAGGGCTGGGGTGAGGAGCCAAGAGAAGAGGGCTTAAGAGGCCTGCTTATGAGGGGTCATTGGGTTGGGTCCTGCGTGAAAAAGGGGATTATGATCTTGTGTATTGGAGAGAATGGAAGAGAAAGTTCATGGGGATGGTTTGCTTCTGTATATGTACGATTGGAGAGAGGATTTGTATATAGAGGTACTGGAAAGAAGGGGTCAGCTGAGTGGGGCACTATGCCTGTGTATATAGGTGGGGTATCTGTGTGTATAGGGGTGCCCCGGGGCGGGGAGAGAAGGCTCAACTGAATGGTGAGATGTCCATGTGCACGAGAAACCCTGGGTAGAGGGGAGGGGAATCTGGACAGTGGGACTGAGTGGAGATAGGATACTATGCAAAAAAGTGGAGGGAGTGGGCTCTTTGGGGGATAAAGGTTTGGCCACTTTGGGGTCAGGGTGAATGGAACAGTCAGTGTACACTGAATGAGGGACTGGGGTTTGGAAGTGGAGTCAGGAGTTGAGTGGTGGGTCTGAGTTATAGAGCTGTATCTTGCTGTGAGATGGTGGTGGGGAGGTCTTAGCTCAGAAATCCTCAATTTTAGTTGAAAACTCCTCCTCCTTCTCTCTTTTTTCTCTGCCCCAACTCCTCCCCCTACGTCTAGCTGTGTACTGAAGCAGCTGTTTGCTAGTCTGAGAGGAACAGCCTCTGAGGTGAGTCGAAAAGGGGACTTGAGAGCTGGGGAAAGGGTTGTGAGGAGGGAGGTAGTTACTTGGGGGGACGACTCACATTTCCTCTCTTGGGTGGCAAAGAAAGGATCTGAATTACCCTCTCTCCCCCTCCCCCCCCAAAAAAGAGTAGACAGGTTGTTTTAAAGGCTGCTTCTTTCTTAGTTGCTCTTGGGGTATGTGGAAGGGTTGTGTGTAGGAGGAAGGGGTTGAGGGGTTGGGGCATTCTTATGTGGCTGCCAAACTACAGTCATCTCACTCTGGTATCAGGTTGGATGTCCAGCAAGGAAAGGGTTTATGTTCTGGGAAGGGTTGTCTGGCAAGGGATCGGTTAACAAAACCGCTCCAGGCTGTAGTCTGGCACAGATCAGGTTATGAAACCAAAATGAAGGAGCCACAGGCACTAGAACTTCTCAACTGCTGTTGCTGGTGGGGGCTCTCTGCAGCTACACCATAGGATTCTTTTCACCCTAAGCCTTAGAGAACCTCCTTCCTGGCAGTTTCTAGGAGTAGTTAGACTCAAGGAAATATTATTAGATTACCATTTCATTTATGGGAATTGTTGGGCTTTTTAACAGCAGGTGTGCATATAAGACTCTCTGACTGTCTTGTCTGTTCATCTTTTTTTCTCTCCCCTGGGACTCCTGGTAGTTTCTATCCTACCATATCTGTTACCTACATAGTGCAATAGAGAATTCCATTGAGCTACCCAACCTGAATTAAACTGGGACCTGGATAACAGCTGGAATGGCAGTCATTGCTACTGTTCTCTCCTCTTTCTCTCCCTGCTCTTAATCAGTCAACAGGTCCTTTCTGTGTGCCAGGGACTATGTACGCTAAGCCCTGGAGATACAGGGGGAAAAGCAAAGACTCATTGTTCTGAAACAGTTTACATTTTAATGGGGAAGACAAGATGTCCCTATTCAGGTACATATGCAATACATACAAAGTAGATGAAAGATCCCATGGAAGTTGCTAGCAGCTGGGGGGACTGGGAAAGGCTTCCTGCGGAGATGGTGTTTAGACTGAGTCTGAAGGAAGCTCTGCATACTGAGAGGTGGAAAGGAGGAGGAAGAGCATACCAGACATGGGGGAACAGCCAGTACAAAGGTACAGAGATGGGAGATGGTGTCTTCTGTGTGAGGTGCAGCAGTATGGCTGAATTGTAGAGTATATGGAGACAGTAAATGTGAAAGAAGAGTGGGAAGAAGAGAGGAACCAGGTTGTGAAGAGCTTTGTGACAAGCAGAGGAGTTTGCATTTGATCTTGAGGGAATAGGAGTCACTAATGTAAGGGGGTGGGGGTGGGGAAAGGGAAGATAGTCTTGTTCTTTAGTAAAATCACTATGACAGCTCTGTGTGGAGGATCAATGAGTTGGAGTCTCCATCTGGAGACAGAATATTAGGATGCTGTTTGTAGTAGTCAAGGTGGGAGGTGATGAGGGAGCTAAGGTGGCAACTGTGTGAATAGAGAGAATGAGATGTTTTTTGAGATGTTATGGAGAAATGACAAAATTCAGCAATGTCTCCCAAGATGTGGGATGAGTGAGAGTGAGTTGAGGATGACACTGAAGTTGTGAATTGGCCTTCCTGAAAGGATGGTGGTGCCCTAGGCAGAACAGGATAGTTCAGAAGAGAGCTAGGCTTGAGGGGGGAAAGATGATTTGTATTTTAGACGTGGTAAGTTAATATTCAGAACCAGGACTCAGAAGAGTGACTAAGACTGGCTATAAGTATCTGGCAGTCATCTGCATAGAAGTGGTAATTGAACTCATGGGAGATGATGTGATCACCAAGTCAGAGTATAGAGGAAGAAGAGAAGAGAGCTCAAGATTGAGCCTTGAGGTATACCCAGTTGGTGGGTGTGACATGGATAAAGAGCTAGCAGAGGAGACTGAGAAGTGGTTAAGTAGCCTAGAGATAAAAAAATATATATCCAGAGGAGGTGGTGATCAACAGTGTCAAATGCTGCAAGAGAAATTAAGAAGGATTAGGATTGAGAAGAGCTCATCATATTTGGCTAATAGAGATCTTTGGCAGCTTTGAAGAGAGACGTTTCAGTTGAATGATGAGGTCAGAAGCCAGATGGCTTATGATTTGTTTAGAAGAGAGTGAGAGGAGAGCCAGTGCGGACACTGAATGTAGATGGCTTTTTCAAGGAGTTTAACTGAGAAGGAAAAGAGAGTCTTAAGCCTATAGCTGGCAGAATGGTTGGATCAAATGAGGGTCAAAACTTGGATGTGTTTTGTAGGCAATAGGGAGAGATGGAAGATTAGAGAGAACAAGGAGAGGTAGAAAGGGGGATGGGATCAGGGGTTCATGTAGAAAGCTTGGCTTTGGGAGGGAGAAGAGCCAGCTCTTTAGACACTGAAGTAAAGGAAGATAATGGTAGTCTTTTATGGATCCTGAGGGCCTTGTGGTCAAGAATGATTCTTGATCCCATCTTGAAGTATCCTAGGGGTTGTTGGTGTTCTATCATTCTCTAGGTGTGTGTGTGTAATCTCCTGGTCTTTGCATTTTCTCATTGCTGTTAGAGCTTGGTGGCTCCTTCCTTCACCATTGCTGGAGGAGTATTCATTTTATTTTCCATGATATGTGGGATCCTGGGATCACAAAACCCTAATGACTAGGCAGTGAGTAGATGGATCACAACCAGAATTCTAAAGGTAATAGGAGTTACCTGGATATTGGAGTCCTTAATAGGACTCCCTGGATATTGGTTCTTGTGAATCAAATTGCCTCAGAAGTGCCTTGTCTGGGGAATAACACACACATTCACCTTTATTCCACCCTTCCTCTCCCATGCCTGGGCCAGTAAACAACTGAGCTACTTCCAGTTTTCTAGCTTCTTGTATTCTTGTTTGGCTTAATTACCAGGTTTAATAGGCTGTAGTGATTAGTCCCCCTGGAAGCTTAACTTATCCAGGTTTCACTCTGGGACCAAACTTCCTTGGACTTTGTATTCCCGTGTGGATATGTTTGCTATGGAGAATGAAGGTTTCTCTTGAGATCTTAAGGCCCTAAGCCTGGGAAAGTGACGTGTTGGGAGGTTTTCCCTAAATGTCTTAGGAAATTTAGAGGCTAGGACCCAAGATATCTGACTCCTGATAGTGTAGGAGCTCTGGGCAAAGGTAATCTGCCTCTTAGAGCTGATCAGCTCTGTTGGATGAGGAAATGGGCAAGTTCACACTTAGACTGTGTGGTTGGGGTAATATTTGTTGGAGATACCTTACTTGTTCCCCTATGTCCTCAAGAGATATGAGACCATTGCTTTAGGGAAAAGCCTTGTGGTCTATGTAAGCACCCCAAAGGTCTCAAATGGTCTTTACTGTCAGCCCCTCCCTTCCTTAGCAGTCAGTAAAAGCTCCTCTAGCTAGGGGGAGATTACTATCTGCTACCTCTTCCACCAGGATACTAAGGTCCTCAGGGAAACAAGAACAGCCATGCAGGGGGCAAGAGAGCCCCCCTCGAGACTTTAACAGACAGAAAACAAATGACAGGCTATTTAAGGTGAACCAGAGACTGTGGAGAGAGGGTCAAGGCAAATGAAGAAGTCCCTGTCTCTCCCCCTGCCCTTCCCCAGTCGTTGAGAACTGGCAAAGGGTAGAACCTGAAGAGAAGTACTTTCCTGGATTGAACAAGACTGAGGGGAAGGCTGAGGCCCACAAACCAGGAATTAGGAGGAGCTCAGAGAGGGGCATAGGCTGGGAAAGTTGCTTAGTTTATATATATAATCCTCCACTAAAAAAAAAAGAGGATCTTCCTCTTGCCCTTGCTTCCTTAGCCCCTCTGGAAAGTAGCCCCTTCTTAGCCCCTTCTGTTTGCATTGACTTGATTTTTTCCAACTCCTGTGCCAGTCAGAATGGCCTGGGAAGCAGGAGAACTTGTTGGGCTCCCACAGTGAATGTGGAAATGACAAATGGTGTGAAAAGGTGTCACCTCCTCTTTCCCATTGAAGAGGCAAACCAGAATAAAGAGCAGCAGAGGAGGAAGTATTGAAGAAGGATGGCTTTGTGTTCCTGATGGCCCCAGGTACAAGAAGAAGGTTGTTGGATACTTGCCAGAAAGCTCCCCTTCTTTTCTGCTCCAGATTAGGAAGATTGGAAGTGGCAGTGTTGGAGGGCTGTCTGTCTTTAAGGCTTGGCCTCAGAGTTGGCAGCATCCAGAGAATTTCTTTAAAGGGAAGATGGCACATCTAGATAGGCTGGCCATCCTATCTGGGTCTCCCAGCTTGTGGAGTCGAGAGTCAGGAGCAGGTCTCATTGAGAATTGTCTTTGCCTTACTGATCTCTTAACTGTGCATGAATACCTTTTGTGGTGAGAGTAGCATGCATTTATCCGTTTGGGGAATGACTTGTGGAAAAGTTACCAGCAAGAGACACTTCTGCTGCTCGCCCCTCCAGGTCTGATCCTCCCACTCTTCCTTCTGATCCTGTATCCCATGGGGTGGGAGTTGGGACAGAAGGAAGAGAAGAAAGAAGGCACAGGTCATCCCTGAGATACAGGGGCAGCCTTGAAGTTGGGGTTCCTATTGTGCTGCCATAAAAATGGTTAAAGTGGAGATTAGGACAAGAGGGAGGGTTCTTAGAGTGTCCTTGGCCCTCTCGCAAGGGTAATTTCTTTTCCTTCTGAAGTTTTATGAAGAACAGATTATTTCCATTCTGATGGGGGTGGGTGGACTATAGGGAATTGGGTCTTCCCTTGTAGGTTCCTGCTGCATTCTATTCCTGATTCCTCTTCTGCCTGTGGGGAGAGATCAGAGGACTTGGGAATGACATTTCCAGCTGCGTCCAGCTCCTAACTTCCCAAAGGACTTGTCCCAGTGGGGGACGGGTTGAGTGGGTCGTTGTTTATCTCTACCTTGCAGTATGAAATAGCAAGCTGAGTCCATATTGATTTCTCTTCTCTTCCCTCCTCAGGCTTAGAAGGTGAATAGAAGGGAGCCTCTAGGCAGGGGAAGGGAAGAACCTTTTCTACTACCTTTTTTGGGGGAGAATATGGATCTATGGGGAGTGAAAAACAGGGTTATCCAGCCTCCTACCTCTCCTCAAGACAACTTGAATCTTGTGCTAGGAGAGCACAGAGCAAATGTTTGAGCCTCTGTCTCCCTCCAAACCCCTGTGTACTGGTTTCAGAGTGGCGGCCTCAGGGGCAGCAAGATGAATGTGGGCACGGCGCACAGTGAGGTCAACCCCAATACAAGGGTGATGAACAGTCGGGGCATCTGGCTGTCGTACGTGTTGGCCATCGGGCTCCTCCACGTTGTGCTGCTCAGTATTCCTTTTGTCAGCGTACCAGTCGTCTGGACCCTCACCAACCTCATCCACAACATGGTGAGGATCCTTCCTATATCCTGGTTCTTAGCTCTTGATTATATTGGTTGTATTCCTGGCATGACTCCAGTATAATGACTGTTCCAGATGTATCTGGCTATGCTATCCAGCTGGCTGTCATGGGGACAGCCCCAGGTGTTTTCTTACCTGCTGCTAAAGAAATGACTGGGCTCTGACTTGGTTCTCATGGTAGTTGTGGTCATCTCCTCAGCTCTTTATCTTTAAGTGTCCTCTCATTTACAGCTGTGCACAGATCCCTAAGAGAAATTTGTGATAAAAACAAATGTATAGGGATGGTAACAGAACAAGAAAGCCACTGAAATCTGACCTAAGCACTAGGAAAATGGCCAATCCAGGAAGCCCTTACTCTTGGCCCTATGTTGGTCCCTTTCCTTCCACTATTTTTAATCAGTCATTTGCTTGGGCTAGAATCTGTGTCTGTTCTCCCTTTTTGATTCCCTTCTCTGTCCATTCCTCACCAACCTAAACCATTGAACCAGATTTAATGTGGTATCATCTGCTGGGGAGCTTGGACCTCTAACCATTTTGAAAGAGATTAGGGACAGGAACCCATCTCTCTTTGATTCCTGTAAGAGGATGCTCCCTAACCAGCATCAGGGAGGCCAGGGTCAGGCCATCTGCATTGGGCCTTCTCCTCTTAATACACTTGGACTTGAGCTGTGACTGCTCTCCCCTACCCTCTTACCCAGACATGGAGTCATCCACTAGGGTTCAGCTTACTCTCTGTTGCCAGTCTCTCAGTTATGTAGTCTTTGCCCCTTGGCCTATAGCCTTCTGCCTAGCACTGGCAGAAGGACTGAACTCTTATCCTCATGGCCTTCTTCCCAGATTGTCTTTAGCTTGCGGGTGGTGGAAGAGTGTGTGTGTGTGTGTGTGTGTGTGTGTGTGTGTGTGTGTGTGTGTGATTAACTTCTTTATATAGAATCTTCAAGAGGCTCTGATACAAGTCCCCTTCCTCCAGGGTATGTACATCTTTCTACATACGGTAAAGGGAACACCCTTTGAGACGCCTGACCAGGGTAAGGCTCGGCTGCTTACTCACTGGGAACAGATGGACTATGGTGTACAGTTCACGGCTTCCCGCAAGTTCCTGACCATCACACCAATTGTGCTGTGAGTGTCCAGGGTGTGGGATTGTTGCTTAATGTTATCTTAGACATAGCCAGGGTAGCTCTTCTGAATAGAATGATGCAATATTGGCTCTTTAGGACCTGACATGACATGATTCCTTTTTCCTCCTGCTGTTTTGGCTCTGTAATAGGCCTTGAGAGAAAGAGGTAGGGAGCCCTTTTTGAAAGATTGAGGGGACTGGAACCGAGACTTTACTGTCCATTAGACTCTTCCCCCTGGAGTAGAGCTCTTTATTTTCTGTGTCTTGACCATTAACCTCTCATGAGATCGACTCATGGGCCAAGAGGAGGTAAGAGGATGATGTATAGAAGGGACAGTGAACCTTGAGGGCCCCCAGTAACCACCAGAGATTTTGGGGCCTTACCCTCCATCCTCACTAACAATTCGGAAATCCAGTCACCTTTTGTTCACCTTTCATCTCAGGGAGTGAAGGATGTCAGGGCCTTATACCTCTCATTCTTTTTCCCAATCAGGTATTTCCTAACCAGCTTCTATACCAAGTACGACCAGCTCCACTTCATCCTCAACACAGTGTCTCTGATGAGTGTGCTGATACCCAAGCTGCCTCAGCTCCACGGTGTTCGGATTTTTGGGATTAATAAATACTGAGGGCCCAGCCCCCTCCTTGCCCTACTCTAGGGGAATCTGAGGAGAGGAAGATGAAGGGGGCCTCCATGCAGATGCCCAGAGACTGGTGTTGAGCCTGTGGGCCTAGTTAAAGCTCTCCCTTCTCCTTGCTTTCCCCACACCCCTCCCCCCAGTAGTCAAAATGGAGTAGCCTTTAGTGGAGTTAGAGAGGGGGGTTCTTCCCATTCCCCCCTTATCTCTCAGTGGCTTTGTCCCCTTTTGGATTTTTCCCATTTGAATAGAGAATAAATGTGGGAGGGGTTGTGTGGTACTTCAGTGGGCCCAGCTACTTGGGCTGAGGAGGGACAGAGGATGTTGGGAAGTCCCATGCATTCACTGTAACTCTGGCCAATGCACTTTAACCCCCCTGGGCAGGGGGCAGAGGAAATGGTACAGCCTCTAGATAATATTTCACTTTAATTCTCTTGGTTGACACTCAGAGTGTGTGTGTATGTGTGTAAGAGAGAGTGAGAGAGTGTGTGTGTGTGAGTGTGAGTGTGTGAGAGAAACTCGTGTGAGTCTATGCATGTGATTCTACCTTTCAGGGCAGAGCAACGTCTCTCTCTCCAAGTCAAGTCCATTAGATACACAAAAGATAAGGAAAAGGTGTTTAAGCACTTGGGAGCGGGGAAGGTACTGTGTGAGTGGGCAAGGAATCAGGGGTAGCTTAGTCCCCAAAGTGGGAGGAGCCCAAGGCTCTGGCTTAGCCTAGGGTGGGACTGGGGGTGCTATGTGTGGGGGGGTATGCGTGTATGTGTGTGTGTGTATGTGTGTGTGTGGGTGGGTGTGGAGGGCAGCTAGAAGAAGTCGGGATGGTGAGTAGCTGGAGAGGAGCAGAAAGGAGAGCTGCAAATGGAGGCTCCTTTTCTTGGTTCTTGGTTCTTGAGCCAGTTTTGAGGGGAGGAGAGAACTCATCTGCTGAATGTGGGGTTTGGAGGTAAAGGGACAAAGTTGAGCCCATCCCCTTGGTTAGTATCTCATTGTTGGGCTATAGTGTTGAGGCAGAGGAATATGTGATCCATCAAAGGACTGATGTCACCAGCTGATGAGGGGCCATGGAGGGTAGTAGCACAGAGACCACACTGCACTGGTTTCCTTTGAGTTACAGCTGCTGCCTTTGGAGATTTAAGTGGGACAAGGACAGGGGCGGATAGCATAGTCTCTGGTTGGGTAATAGAAGAGTGCCTTCCCCTCTGTCAGTCTACCTTCCTCATTTCCCTTCTAGTGCTGCTTGGCTGGAGACTGAGTCCGTTTTGGGCATATAGCATAGGTTGCAAGGATAGGTTGGTACATTGTTAATGTTGGTTGAATAGCCCCTTATTTTTCCTGCTCTTGACGGCGTTTGTCATTTGGAGCTGGCACTCTTCAGGTAGGCTTGACCTACAGCCCCAGAGCTTCTTTTCCTGGTAGCTAGACCACTGAGAGGAAGAAGGAAGTAGGGCCCAGGAGGAAATAGAGGATTTTTACTTTGGAGAAAAGGGAGAGAGAGAGCACATGGATGTTGCTGTACATGTATACATTTGTGTACAAGATATTCTGTGTTCTGAGACACCTTCTGGTCCTTCCCTGAAGTGTGAGGGAAGAGGGGTGATTACTATGCCTTGTTCTCTGCCTCTTGTTCCCTGTTCCTTACAACTCCCATCCCATGTATTATAGGGAACTTTCAACTCAAAACCTTTCTAAGACAGTGTGAATAGGATTTTTACTCCCTCTTTGTACAGTATTCTGAAAGAAGCAAATAAAAGGCAGTGTGTTTCTGTCCTCCACTTGCTTGGTCTCTATATCCTGGTGGGGGGTGTCCAGGGTGGGTAATGAGGGGGCATGGGCCAAGTCTTCTCTAATTTTTGTAACTTCCATGCCACCTGGCACACTGCTCAGCACAGACTTTCTGTGACTGGGGGTTGAGAAGTTTACTTCTTCATCTGCCTACTTCCTAGGCATTGCCACCACCAGCCACTGTGGTGCCACCCAACAAGGCAAACCTGGGAACTCACTGTGGGCAGGACTGGGCTTTGGAGTCCCAGAATTCTCAGTTAATCACCAGGTACCTGGCACCACTCCACTAGAAAACTTACTCAGGGGATGGCCTTTTGGTGGAGGAGAAGACAGAGTTGGATGATCTGAAGTATGGAGACCATGCCCTTCTCCACAGTCCAGATTCCAATTTCCACCCCACTGTGACAACTCAGCAAGCAGTGTATAGCTGAGAACAAAAGAAGTGTAACTTGTTACTTCTAGAGGTTGGTGTGGGGAGTCAATGGGAATGAGTGAGCAGCAGTTGAATTTGATCTGCCCTTTGTCTCGTTGGCTCTTGGCCCAGTGGATTTTCTGGCCCCATTGCAAGGTCATTGTCCTCTCAGCTCTTGTTTACCTTGTGTCTACACCACAAAGGCCTGGAGGAGGGCCAGTGGGACTGTAAGGAGGACTAGTCCATAACCAGGGCTATTTGACTAGGTCTCTGAAAGGTCCATGCTGCTAGAGCTCTCCACACTTCAGCAGTAATGTCTGGCCCCTGCCTGTGTGACTTAACTTTCATTTGTTCATGGCAGTGTTATCCTACACCCAAACCTCATTTCTAGGGTCCTCTGTCCCTCTCCCTTTTCCTGCTTTCTTTCTTTCCCAGGGGTCTTGTCTTCCCTTACCCTCTTAATCTCTTTTCCTAGCCCATCTAGCACCCTTGTAATTGTGGTATTGTCTCTTTTCCTTTTACCTTGGTCTCCTGCTGACCTGTATGATTCATCTAACACAACATCAAATTTCACTGCTTAAAACTACCCCATCTTACCCCCTGTTTCACTCCCACCCTATTCCAGATGACCCAGAACTTCTACCTAGCTTCCTGAGATTGAGAAAAAGGGACTGGTAACGCTCTTCACATTCCTGCTCCCCTGAGTTGTGTGTATGGGTGAGGGTTTGAATAATTTTCCGAATTTGATATATGTCAAAAAACACGAACGTTTCCATATACAAAGAACAGAAAAATGATTATATTTAGGATCAAACCTATTATGGCTTGCATTTAAAAAAATGAGTGTGTATATGTGTGGATTTGTATATGTTTGGATAAAGTTCATCATTTTAGTTTCAGAACTGTCATCCTTTTCTCTTGAACCCCCTGTTTTCTTTTGTGCATTTACAAAATACTTCAGGGGCAGCTAGGTGGCACAGTGAATAGAACAGCCCTGGAGTCAGGAGGACGAGAGTTCAGATCTGGCCTCAGACACTTGACACACTTACTAGCCGTGTGACTTTGGGCAAGTTGCTTACCCAAAGTGCCCTCTAAAAAGCAATAATAATAATAATAATAATAATAATACTTCAATGAGCTTCCTTTCTTCCTTATTTTTGGTATCACTATTAATAGTCCCACTCTTTTCCCCTCTTCCTTTAAAAACAAAAAATAGCCCTTATATAACAAATAATCATAGTCAAGCAAAACAGGTTCATGTATTGGTTGTGTCTGGAAATTTATGTCTCAGTCTACTCCAGTCTCCTGCCTCTGTGGTAGTGTGCTGCCAGTTACTGATCAGTCCTCTGGAGTCATGGCTGGTAATTGTTTTGACCAGAATTCTTGTTTTTCAGATCTGCTTTTCTTAACTGTCATAGTTACGGTAGAAATTGTTTTACTGGTCCTGCTCTCTTCACTCGGCATTAGAGCATAGAAATCGCCCCAGGTTTCTCTGAATCCATCCCTTTATAATTCCTTAGCATTTAGTAATCCATAACATTAACTGTCATTCATCCATTTCCCAATTAGTGGACACCCATTTTGCACCAAATTCTACAAGTGGATCATTTGTGTTTTATAGCAACAAAGGTTGCCATAAATATTTTTGGACATCTATATCCTTTATCTCCTATTTTTTGGTCTCTTTAGTGTATAAACCTCAGTGTCCACTTGAGTTTAAATGCTGAGATGGGGCCTAGGTCCCTGCCCAGGTTGCTTCTGCCCATATCCAACTGCTATTTAAATTTAAAAAAAAAAAATAATAAACTGAATAAAAAGCTACATACACAAAAAGGAACAAAGTTATTATGAAGCCATGAACTTATTGTCTTGTACATTTTAACAAAGGAACAAATTAACAGCCATTAAACACCATATTTACTTTTGTCTCAATCCTGTCCACCTGAAGCTCCTTTACCTAAGGCTTAGTTTTATCTATTTTTTCTTCTGGTTTGGTGTCACTAGTCCTTTTCATCTGTTTTGTTCTTCACATTTATCATTTTATGGTAAAATAATCCATTATGTATACATAGTATTACTGATTCAGCCATTTTCCAATGGATGGACACACTGATTCCATTTCTCCCCCACCATCAGAAATAAAACACCAACATTTCCAAATGTATTGCAAGTAACAAAATGAATCCGTTTTTATGTGGGTTCTTTTTTTTTAATCTTCATGCTATATTTAGTATAAGCCAACATTGGAAGTTAGTCCCAAAGATCAGCCCCACCCAGCAATTGGAAGAGGGACCTCATTTGACCAGCTTGTAACCTAGGGAAGTTTCATTTTTCTTTCTGGGCGTCTTGGAGACTGGGGCTGGCCAGGGTCTGTGCTAGACCTTTCAGAGTGAACACATTTCTGGAGCATCACAACTGCTGATCAGCAGCTCAATGGTAAATTCTTGAGTGACAGTGGGATGCAGGGAGGGAACATCAGTGACTTGAGGAATTGACCATCTGGCCCCCTTAGTAGGGACTGTTAAAATGATTCCCGGTGTCCTTGGGGTCATGGAATTAGGGAGACATCCTAGCAGTTCCCAGAAATTTGACTGTAGCAAATACACATTGGAAGGGAGATGTTGGAAGTGACTTCTGGGATAGCTCATGAGATCGGAGATTAGAATGCAAGGAGGAAAGGCCATCTGTGCATGGTTCCAATGACCAAGAGAAGGAGGTGACTACTAACAATGGTAAACATTTTTGCAGCACTTTACCTGTTTTATAGATAAGGAAGCCGAGACCCAGAAAAGTAAGTGATTTGCCCATAGTCACAACTAAGTATCCGAGGTAAGTTTCAAGCCCAGGTCTCTTCTGACACCAAAGTCCAACCTTCTCCCCTATGCGTCTCTCACTGAGCAATAGGCCCTGGGAGGCTGTTGTAGGTGTTGGAAGGTGGCCCAGAAGAAACAGGATTCAGGGAATTAGCAGAGTCCTGAGCCATGGAGGAGAGCAGAAGAATCAAGGGTTGACTATCTGAATGGAGGGAAGGAGGCCAAGAAAGGCAGGGAATGCCAAATGCCCTAAGGGGAACAAGTCAATATCCTGGAGAACTGGAAGGACAGGGACGCCTGGGAGCAGCAGCCTCTTCCTGAGGATCTCTTTATTGCTGGCTGAGAGGATGTCTTCTGGAACTCAGGGGCCTCGGTTTGTAAATCTTGACTCCATTCCCAGCGCCTTGCTTTTCTTTCTTTGCCACCCTTTCACTTTTAGTTTCCTTTAAGGAACTACCTTTATTGTCATCTCTGCAGTATAGGGTTTCCAAAGGTTGGTCAAGCATTCCACGGAAGCCTGTAGGCCGCCCTGAGAAGGGGAGGGGAATAAGCATTCATATGGGGCCTACTGCCTGCCCCATATCAAAGCCCTACTATGATAAATGCTTTATGGTATTACCTCATTTGATCCTCACAACACCTCTATGAAGTAGGTACTGCTATGATTCTCATTTTACAGTTGAGGAAACAGGCAAATAGGTAAAGTAATTTACTCAGGGTCACACAGCTAGGAAGTGTCTGAGGCTGGATTTGAACTCGGGCTTTTCTGAGCCCAGACCCCTTCCCCTACCCCCAGCTGCCTAGGGGCATTTTTCTCTTGCAGTGCAGTTTCCCTGAAGCTAGTCTTCTCAGATACCCTTGCTGTTCCCCAACAGTTGCCTCACAGACAATGTCTTCCATATTTGAGGTGGTCACTAGAAATGTGGTCAAGCCACTGAACCAGAAAGGAGACCTAATTCTCCTCAACAGCCTTAATGATGTGGACAAATTTTACTGTTGTTCTCTCACGCACAAAAGAAAGCGCTCTCTCTCTCTTTAAACCTGGGTACTGGAAGACAGGGCTTACTGTGGATGACCTTCTGGAGGTCTCTGAGGAGCTGGATTGTGCCTCCACAGGTCAGTATGATGTGGGTGACAGGACAGGGATGGGATGCTGGGACCAGTCATCTGTGCTGACAGCCGTATGCTGGGCAATGGCCTAAGATAAAAGTGAGGTGGTTCCTCTTTCCTGGGGATGTCACTTTCTGCTGGGGAATGTGACATATAAATGTAAATATATGCTACATAGTGGGGGAGTATTTGAGTGAATACTTTGGGAGAAGGGGAATTAGTAAGAGGACCAGGAAAGACCTGGAAAAGGTAGGATTTGAGATGTCTTAAAGGAAACCAGGGATTCCAAGAGGCAAAGGTGAAGAGAGGGTGCATTCCAGCTGTGGGAAACAGCCAGTGGAAAGGCATGGAGATGGGACCTGTCAGAGACAGAGAGAGGAGAGTGGTCATGGACCAAGAATTATTATAGCAAGGCATATTTTGATATGAGAAAGATCAATGTATGAAAATCCAAGCTTATCCCCAAATCTGACTTGAAAATTAAAAAACATTATAATAGCCAACATTTCTGTGGCATCTTTGTGCTAGACACTGTGCTAATAAGTCCTTCACAATTACCTCATTTTATCCTCACAACATCCCTGGGAAGTAGGTGTTATTAAAAAAAAAGGTGCTTTTAGAAAAAGATGTGAGTACCACCTGAACCTAAGAGTTCATGTGGCCACATAGCCTATACTTGGAGATGTTCACTGAGGACAGAGTCATGACCTCCACTGATGGCCTGTTCTACAGGAGGACAGCTCCAGTTGTTTGGAAGCTTTTCCTTGTATTGAGCCCAAATCTGTCTCTGCAACATGTACCCAGTTTGTGGTTCTGCTGTTTTGGGGTCCAAGCAGGACAAGGCTACTTCCTCTTTCATAAGACTAAGCTTCAAATGCCCCAAAACTATGTTTTCCCTTCCAGCCAAGTCTTCTCTAGGCTAAACTTTCCCCAACTTTCTTCAAATGAACCTCACATGGCATAAAATTTCTAGTCCTTTCCCCTTGCTGATCACATTTCCCAGGGTACAACCCAGTTTATCAATATCTTTTCTAAAATGGGATGACCTGGACTGAATACAGTACAGTTTGACTAGTATAGGGCACAGCTAAGCTACCTTCTCTCATGCTTTGGACCCTGTGCCTTTTTTAATGCAGGCTAATATCGCATCTGTTTTTAAGGGACTGCTTTGTCACGTTGATTCCTACTCAGCTGAGCCAATAGTCCACTAAAATCCCCAGATAATTTTCATGTAAGCTTGTCTAGCCAGACCTATAATAATGGAACTGATTTTTTGTATCTAAATGTAAAACATTACTTAAATGTAAATATTACTTTGTATTTAATTTCATTTTCTTAGATTCAGATCAGTGTTCTGGTTTGCTGAGATCAAAACAGTTGAGGAAAGAATTGGATGCAGATACCAGTGTGAGAATTATTGGATTCTTCATTTAACAAAAAGAATTCATGTTAAAATAGCTCTTATAATATATTTTTAAAGTATTTTGTTACATATTTACCTCCTAACTAGTTTGCTTGCCTTAGGTTGTGGTCTTCTCAAAGCCATCCTTCACACATTTGACAGGGCTTTCTAAGGCACAGGTCTGATTATGTTACTCCCCTGTTTGAAACCCTTTGTTGGTTTCCTGTAGTCAGCAGGAAAAATCCTCATGTCCAGCTTTGAAGACTCTCCATAGTCTGGCTCAAACTAACCTCTCTCCCTCCTTCCCTATCCCTCCCTCCCTTCCTCCCTTCCTCCTTCTCTCCCTCCTTCGTTATCCCTCTTTCCCTCTCTGCCTTCCTTCCTCCCTCCCTCCCTCTTTCTCTCCCTCTCTCACTCCCTTCCTCTTTCTTTTTCTTTTTCTTTCTTTTTTCTTCTTTCTTTCTCTTTCTTTCTTTCTTTCTTTCTTTCTTTCTTTCTTTCTTTCTTTCTTTCTTTCTTTCTTTCTTTCTTCCTTCCTTCCTTCCTTCCTTCCTTCCTTCCTTCCTTCTTTCTTTCCTTTCTTTCCTCCTTTCTTCCTTTCTTTTATTTTCCCAGTTAGAACTTGGCCTGTTGAGTTTTCTTTTTATTTTTTTCCATTTATTTATTTATCTATAACACTTATTTTTCTTTTTAAATTTTGACTCCCAAATTCTTTCCCTCTCATCTCTTCCTCCAACCAAGCATTATGGCAAACAATTTGATATCAGTTATACATGGGAAGTCATGTAAAACATATTTCCATATTAGCCATATTTTTTTTAAAAAGCAGGAAAAAAACAAATTAAGAAATTTATACTTCACTTTGCATTCAGAGTTCATCAGTTCTTTCTCTGGAAAGAGACAGCAGTTTTTCATTATGAGTCCTTTGAAATTGTCTTGGGTTATTGTATTGAGAATAGCTAGGTCTTTCATAGTTGATTATCATTACAACGTTGCTTTTACTGTGCACAATTATTTTCCAGTTCTTCTCACTTCACTTTGCATCAGTTCGTATAGGTCTTGCCATGTTTTTCTCAAACCACCTCCTCATTTCTTATAACACAATAGTATCCTATTACAATTGTATGCCACAACTTGTTCAGCCATTCCCCAACTGATGAATATCCCCTCAGTTTAAAACTTTTTGCTGCCACGAAAAGAGCTGCTACAAATATTTTTATACCTAGAGGTGTCTTTCCTTTTTCTTTGATCTCTTTGGGATCAAAGTAGTGGTATTGCTGGATCAAAGGGTATGCACAGTCAAACCAACCTCTCCAGCTCACTTAACATCACCCACCTTCACACACTCTATCTTTTAGCCAAGCTGGACTGCTAGTTGTTTCATCAAATTTAAAAAGTATTTTTTTCTCTCCATGACTGGAATTCACTCCTTCCTCATCTCTGCCATTCAAATCCTTACCTTACTTCTATGCTCAGCTCAGGGACCACTTGGTTCGTTCTAGCCCATGGACTGACTCTATGATTCTTTAGGGACCCACGTAATTCCATTCTCCCCAGGTATTCTCCAGGATACCTGGAGGGAATAAGAAGTTAACCTGGCAAGTGAGCATTTTTGGCAAAGTAGGACTGTAGAAGAAAAAAGCTGTTTCAGTTGGTTTTTTCTGGGAAAAGGATATGGCTATCTCTTGGTTCATTGGAAGCCTAACATCTCTGCTTTCTCTTTCCTTTTTTCTCCAGAGGTAAAAGAGAAAAAGAATTATAAGATTGAGGACAATGTGAAAATGAAGATGAATTTTTCATTCTATATACTCCAAGTCACATCTGTAAATGGGGCAGCTAAGTTCTCTACAGAGCATGACTTCAAGTTCAAGCCCTTTGAGATCTCTCAGGAAGGAAAGGAGTCTTTGTCCCATCGGTGGGGCTGTGTCTTTGGGAAGGGAAAAGGGAGAGACTGTTTTGGCTGGGACCGTGGTCAAGAGTCTCTGCAAATTATATCATGACTGCCCATCCCTCTTCTCCCCATAAAATCTTTGCCCTGCTTCCCCCAAAGGGCAAGCAAGTGCTACGAAGTGCACACCTCAAGGACACAACAGATTTCACTGGGAATAACCACTAGCCACATCTCAGGGGAGCCCTGACAGCTTGGGAGTATGAAACTTCCAGCTGGTAGGACAGCTGCAGGGTCTGCAAAACCATCCCAAGTGTTCAAACTGGAATTGTAAGAGACTTTTGCTTCTTGGGAAAGGAATAGGGACCCTATTCCTATGTGCTGGCTCTCTCAGAGTGGGCCAGGCTGGGTCTAGATCCATCCCCAAATCTGGAGTTGCTCCAGAAATGGCTTAGTTGGCCCCAGTGTTCTAGAAAAGGTGAAGGAAAGTCCTCAGATTGCCTTACTCAGGTAAAGGAAAGTCCTCAGATTGCCTTACTCCTCCCACTAGACATCTGTCACCCTGGGCTCCTCTGCCTTCAGGATTAGCTTGGACCCAAAGAAGACTCCCAAAGGGGCCCTTGGCAATCGCTTATGCCTCTTCTCAAAAGCTAAATTAATTCCTAGGGTAAGTGGTTTCCTGGGTGATTTAAGTGACACTAGTGAGTCAGGGATTGTTCTGGAGGTAGAGCTCTATCAACTCACAGTATGCCTGGTTATCTCATTCTCTAGGAAGCTGAAGAAAAAGCAGCCTTCCCTTTTGGAGGCATTAAAGAAAACAGTAGAAAATATATATGGTGATAGAAACTGTGGAGCTGTCCGAGGAACAAAAAGTACAGAGAAAATATTTAATGAGCACTTTGTTCCAATTCCCGATGGGGAAAATAGAGGTTAGAAGCCTGGGGGAGGCAGGGGTGGTGATATGGGGGAGGATGACAAATGACTCTGGTCTTTGGCGTCCAGGGACCTGGACAATTGGGGTTAAGTGACCTGGCCAAGGTCACATGGCTAGTAAGTGTGTCAAGTGTCTGAGGTCAGATTTGAATTCAGGTTCTCCTGACTCCAGGGCTGGTGCTCCATTCACTGCACCACCTAGTTGCCCCGGGTTCTTAATCTTTATCATATCCTAGATCAGTCTGGTGGAGCTTATGGACTTCTCAGAATAATATTTTAAGATGCATTAAATAATATGAATAGGATTGCAAAGGAAACCAATTATACATCACAATTCAATGATCAAAATATTTTTAAAAAATCAAAAAAGTTCATGGACTCCAAGTTAAGAACCTGTGGTAGTTGTGTCCTAGTTAGGGATCTCAACTTGGAGTCAGGAAGACCCAGATTTGGTATGTGTCTCTAGGCAAGTTGCTTAACCTCTCTGGGCCTCTATGTCCTTATCTATAAAATGATAGGTTTGGGCTTACCCTCTAGTGTCCCTTCAGACTCTGAATCTGTGATCCAAAGATAAGTCAAGCAATCACAGAGCTGAAGAGAGGAATCCCCTGGCTGAGGCCCCAAGAAGAAAGCTATGCAAGGGTCTTAGGAAAGGGACAGGCAGAGAGGCTGGCTAGTGCAAGCTGTTCTTTTAGGAAGGCAGACTGAGGAGCCCTTCCAGCCCCTGGACAACTTCAGTGATCTACGGGAGAAGGTGAAGGACTTGAATTGGAAGCTTTGAGATCTGACCGAAAGGGAGCAGAAGGCTGTGCTGGACTTGCTTATGAGGCATCTGCAGGATGGGGCACTGGGGTAAGTGGAGGAAAAGGTGAGAAGCCCACCTCCACACTTACACACCCCAGCTTGACTAGAGAGGAGGGGTGAGCAGTAGGGCATACAGATGATCAGCAGGTTGAATTTCAAAGAGCTGTTTTGTGAGGTGATTGAGAAGATCATGGAGCCATACCTTTGTTTCCTCTCCTCATTCTCTTGACCACTAGGTAAATATATCTTTCTCACAGAAGAGCTAAGTGACCCTGAAGACCCTCTCCTGAGCATCCTGTTGAATGATTGTGGGAACTCCATGCCGCAGAGAGGCGATGCAGATGCCATACTGTACTTCCAGGTGAGAAGAGGGTCGGGATGGGATCTTGGGGGCAGTGGCTGGGTAGGTAGTCAGGCTGACATTTATTTGGGGACAGTTAAATGAGCAGGTTCCTCCCACTGCATCTTTGAATAAGCTGCCATTTCACAGAGGAGAAGGGCACCACTTGTATTTCCCTCTTCTGGCTGGCTTCCCAGCCCAGCCTAGGCACTTTGGTGGTACATTTGGTAGAGTGCTGGACCTGGAATTAGGAAGACCTGAGTTTGAATCCTTCCTCAGATACTTACTAATTGGGTGATCCTGGACAAGTCAGTTAACTTCTCTCAGCCTTAAAAAGCCTTTACTTTGTAGGATTGTTGAGAGGATCAAATTGTAAACCCTAAATTTCTATATATTGTTGTTGTTTCAGTCACTTCCAACTCTTGGTGACCCAGTTTGGGGTTCTCTTGGCAAAGATATGCTAGTGGTTTGTCATTTCCTTCTCCAATTCATTGTACAGATGAGGAGCTGAGGCAAACAGGGTCAGGTGACTTGCTCAGGGTCTCACAGCTACGAAGTGTCTGAGGCCAAGTTTGAACTCATGAAGATGGGTCTAGATTCCAAGCCCTGTGCTCTATCCACTGGGCCACATAGCAGACACCTAAAGTGCTATGTAAATGCTATCTATTGTTATTATGTTCCCAGCTAGATGGCTCCCCATCCAACATTTCTGGGTGCTCCTTAAGAGTTTCGTTTTGATGTCTTCCAGCTTGTAACCTAATCTGGGAAGCAAGACCCACACTCTTTTCTTCTTTGTCCACTTCTGCTCTCTGTCCACAAAACTAGAAGAGTTGCAACAGAAGCTGCTGGCCATGGCTGTGGAGAAAGGGCTTTTGTCTGAGGCGATGAAGTTGGTGAGAAAGTCTGGGCCTCCTTGGGAAAGAGCTCTGAGGCTGGGAGATAGGGAGGAGGCATGTGGAGAAAGAGCTGCTGCTGCTGCTGCTTTTTCAAATGAAAAAGGGGGACCGCAGCTTGGTCAGAGGGAGAGACAACTTAGGCCCCAGCCCCTGCTGGCTGCATCTGTCACGAGTGGGTAGGGAGATGTAGGCAGGATTCTTTTATGGGTGCAGCCTCAGGAGTGGAGGAAGCTGAGAAGATGCAGAAAAAGGGGAAAGGGGAAGATAGAGGTTGGTGTCTTTAAATCCAGGGGGCATCGTAGAATCTTCAAGCTGGAAATGACCTAGAGTTGGTCATCTTAGTCCAACTATTTCCTACTTATAGCATAAATCCCTTTCTTCCAGGTGGAGGACAGCCTGATGCAGACTTCCAAGAGCAGACCCGCGTCCTTCTCTCTGAAGGCCAACTCAGTCGCATACATACCCTTGTGAGAATGTGTGAGCTGCAGCACAAGCCAGACCTTAGTGTTGCCTGGAAAGCAGAGACACGCAGAGAACACAGAGGACACTCTGTGCCCTCCACATGGCCCTCTTGGTCCTGCTGCTCTTAGGTCAAGGTCCCAGTTCTGTCCTCTGATTTTGTTTCCCAGGGCTGGGTAATTTAAATCTCAGATCACCAGATTGTCAATCAAAATAACTTCACATGATTTTATTCCAAGGAAGAAAGAAAATGACCAGAGACTACAGTATTCTGTCTTTTGTGCAGTAGACTATGAGCTCCCTGAGGGTAAGGATTGTTTAAATTTTGCCTCTGTAATAAATCAGTTTCACAGAATGTCAGAGTTGAAAGGGACTCTAGAGGCCACCTAATACAACCTCTACCTTGAAGATATTAAATTGATTGTGTACCTTTTTTTTTTCTTTTTGGAGGGGAGAAGGCAGGGCAGTTGGGGTTAAGTGACTTGCCCAAGGTCACACGGCTAGCACATGGTAAGTGTCTGAGGCCGGATTTGAACTCGGGTCTTTCTGACTCCAGGGCTGGTGCTCTATTCACTGCACCACCTACCTGCTCTGATTGTGTATCTTTTTTAATTCATCCTATTTACAGTGAATCGATTTTGCCCTATAACTACCTAAGTCATGGTTCTTTGTCTCTGAACTTAGTTCAGAAATACAGTGGCCTATAGTGAGTTAAGTTTAGAAATCCAGAAACCGGGGGGCGGAGCCAAGATGGCAGCGTAGAAGCAGCAAGGTACTGCAGCTCCCACACCGCCACCCTAATCACTCAGAAAATTATGAGCCCAGATAAAGTCTAGGACTCTCAGACTCACAAAAATACAGAGAACACATCTCTCCCTGAAGGCAGCTCGGCAGCAGGGGCTCATGGCAGCCAGGAACGGAGGCTGAAACAGCCTGAAGCTGAGACCACGGCCAGGCCTGGGTGGTGGGAAGTAGCCTGGCCGAGCTGAACCGAGCGGGCACCGGATCTAGTCTGCAGGAGAGATCTACAGCCTCCAGCACCTCTACATCTGCCAAGGCATGAGGAACGGAACAGGAGAGAGGCAGCTCACACCAGAGCAGAACAGAGACCTGGCCATAGTCCCCAGGGTGGCCTGGAGGAGTGAGCCTCCCAAGTCTCTACTTCAAAGAAAATCTAAAGCATCTGCCTAAGGGAATCTTCAAATCCTCAGAGATCGTTAGTGAAAATGAAACTTTGAAATTTAATTTGGGGTTGGTAAAGCAGTTCAGCCAATCTTCCCCCGGGGCAAGGAAGCGTTGGGGGAAGGGAACTGCTGGAACCAGCAGCGGCCCCCACCAGGCTGCTTCAGAGCCCCTGGCCTGCGGACTCCGCAGTGGGGCTGAATCAATTGATCAGGGCCAAGTGCTCTTGCGTTGAGTGGCCTGGATCCGGATTGTGGTCTTGGGTAGTGGTCCTGGGGTGCACTTTCAGCAAGCCAAAGCTGGGGGGGTCTTGCAACACCCCCCTAATAGCTCCAGCAGCTGGGAAAACCCCAGCGATTTGGAACAGAGCTTCCTGCCTTGGGAGCAGAATT
>CM053593.1:153861348-153883588 GCA_028646575.1 Pseudocheirus occidentalis
GGGAGGGTTGCAGGAAGCACACACCTCAGTAAAGGGACAGGGACAAGGTAGAGAACAAAACAACGGGGGGTGCAGGATAGGAAGGAGGGACATACAATCAGCCTCTCACAATATGCCCACCATGGAGATGTCCTGTGTGATTACACATGTACAGCCTGTATTGAATTGCTGCTCCTTCCAGTGGGAGTGGATGACAAAGGAGGAATTGCAAGAATCTAGAATTTAAAGCTATACAATCAAATGCAACTGGGAAATAAGACATACAGGGACGGGGGTAGGGAGATCCTCCCTGCCCTACTAGAAAGTTAGAGGGGTGTTGGAGGAGGACATAAAAGGGAACAGATTGTGGGAGGGGCTTTCCGGTGGGATCACTGTTTCGGGCTTGGGGGTAGAGGAAAGAAGGGGAGAAAATTTGTAACTGAAAACTGGAAATGAATGATGTAATCAAGAAAATAAAATTTTTAAAATTAAAAAAATTAAAAAATTCACTATATATTTTTTTCTTTTTTTTTCTTTGCATTTCTCTTACTAATGCCCTCTCCGACCCACAATTTTCTCCTTGGGAAAAGAAAGTAAAAAGTGGTCCTTTGTAACTAAGTATAGTCAACCAAAACTAATGCACATATTGGCTGAAAAGGTCTGTCTCATTCTGTACTTCTGTCGAGAGGTGGGAAGCATGATTCATTATTTATCTTCAAAAATCATGGTTGGTCATTGAATCTGTCAGTTCTGAAGTCTCCCAGAGTTGTTTGCCTTTACCGTGTTATAATCATTGTATAAACTGTTCCAGTTCAGCTCACTTTACTCTGTGTAAGATCACATAAATCTTCTAAGGTTTTTATGAATCCGTTCCTCTTGTACTTTCTTATGGAACAATAATATTCCATTACATTCATATACTGTAATTTGTATTACCATCCCCCACTTGATGGATGCCAACTTTGTTAGCAGCTTTTTGCTACTGCAAAAAGTGTTGCTATAAATATTTTCATATATGTATGTTCTTTTCCTCTTCCTTTGATCTCCTTGGTGAATAAACCTAGTAGTGGCATTGCAGGGTCAAAGATTGTGCTTAGTTGGTTCCAAACTCTTTCCTAGAATGGCTGGACCAATTCACAGCTCCACCAATGACAATTTATATGTGCTTCTCCTTTACAACTCCTCCAACAGCTGTCATTAAAAAAAAATTATCAGCTCTGCCAATAGGATGGATTTGAAGTAGAAGTGCTGAATTTTAATTTGCATTTCTCTCATCATTAGTAACTGGACATAGCTGTTGATAGCTTACCTTTTTTCTTTTGAGAATTGCTTGTTTATGTCTTTTGGCCATTTATCTGCTAGGTGATAGCTTTTTTATCTTATACATTTTTTTTATCAATTTCATATACATCATAGATCTCAGACCTTTATCAGAGATGTTGGCTTTAAAGATTTTTTTTCTCAGTTAACTGTCTCATTTGTAAGTTTAACAGCATTTTGTTTGTTTATGTTCTTCAAATTGTCCATTTCATCTCCTGTGATCATCTCTTATTCTATCCCTTGCTTGGTTATAGATTCTTTCCTTTTTCATAGCGATGAAAGTTCTCTCCCTCTGTGTTTGCCTAATTTGTGTATGATATGTCCCTTTATATCTAAGTCACATTTAACTTTGGAGCTTCTTGTGATATGTTGTGTGAGAAGCTGGTCCAACTCCAATTTCTGCCAGATTGCTTTCTAGTGTCTCTAGCAATATTTGTTGAGTAGTGACTCCTTATCTCAGTAGTTGGGCCCTTGGATTTATTAAACCCTACACTACTATGTTAGCTTCTGGATCTTGTGCATCTATCTACTCTGTACCACAGATAGACTTAAAACAATTTTTAAGCAGTACCAAATGGGTCTGATGATTACTATTTCATAATGTAGTTTTGAGATATCTTACTCCTAGCACCTCTTCCTCCCTGTTTTTAAAGTTTTTTCTTTTGGGAGTCTTTAAAAAAAAATTTTTTTTCTTTTGGGATTCTTGACCTTTCTCCCCACCTCCATATGAATTTTGTTGTAGTTTTTTCTCTCTATATAAAGTAATTCTTTGTTACTTTGATATGCCACTGAATCTTCAAATTAATTTAATATTGTCATTTTTATTATATTAACACAGCTCAATTATGAACAATATCTCCTGTATTTCAGTAAAGATTTGCATTCATATAATTGCTATGTGTCTTGGTAGTTAAGTTCCCAAGTATTTTACACATTCCGTAGTTCTTTTAAATGAAATTTCTTTTTTGTCTTTTTTTACTGGGGTCCATTGATAAAATACAGAAAGACTGATGATTTTTGTGGGTCTGTTTTGTATTCAATAGCTTTACTGAAGTTTTTTTCAATTCATAGTTGTTTAATTAATTTGTCTCAATTAATTTTCAGTTGAATCTCTGGGGTTCCTTAAGTAAGCCATCACTTCATCTTGCAAAAAGTGATAATTTTGTTTCCTCTTTGCCTAAGCTCATTTTCTTTCTTTTTCTTATCTTAGTACTATAGTTAGTATAGCTAAAACTATATCAAATGATAATGGTGACAATGGACATCCTTGCTTTACTTTTGATCTTACTGGAAAGGTCTTTGGCATTTATTTATTACAGATAATATTGACTCTTGGTTGTAAGATATATGCTATATCATATGAAGGAAAATTCTGTTTGTTTCTATGATTTTAGTGTATTTCTTAGAACAAATGAGTGATGTATTTTGTTAAAAGATTTTCTGCATCTATTTTGTATCTACTCATATAATCATGTAATTAAAATGTTTGTTATCCATACATCTCATTGTATTTATGGTTTTCCTAATATTGAAGCAACCTTGCATTCCTGATATAACTCTAACTTAAGAGTGTTTAAATATGTTGCTCTCGCTATTTTGATAATATTTTATTCAATATTTTTGTACTGATATTCATTAGGGATATTTATTGGTCTATAGTTCTATTTCTTAAATTATTTGGTCTTTATATTAAGCTTGACTTCTTTCTTCAGATTCCCTTAGCAATCATGATTGATGTTGTGGACAATAAAGTATGCGCTTAATATTCCTACTTTTCTGCATTTGTTTTTGAACTGATGCAAAGTGAAGTTAGTAAAACCAGGAGAACATTGTACCTTTTTTGAGCAGTTCTCACTATTTTAAAATGATCAACTGTGAATGACTTAGCTATTCTTAGCAATACAATGATCCAAGACAACTCTGAAGGACTTGTGGTGGAAAATGCTATCCATCCCCAGACAAAGAACTGATGAAATCTGAATACAGATTGAAGTATACTTTTAAAACTTTATTTTTCTTGGGCTTTTATTTTGGTCTGTTTTCTTTTACAACATGACTGATATGGAAACATATTTTACATGGTTACACATGTAGAGCCTATATAAAAGTGCTTACCTTCTCAATGTGGGTGGGGAGGAAGGGAGAGAATTTGGAACTCAGTTTTCAAAATGAATGTTGAACATTGTTTTTACATGTAATTGGTGAAAAATAAAATAGCATTTTAAAAAAGCAGCTTTATATAACAGACTTGTGATTCCATGTGGAATTCTCTCTCTCTTTTTTTGTCATATGGAAATATTAATATTTATTAGTGAACTTGATAAAGTTCAGAATTACAAAATATATATTTTTTGAAGGAAAAAGGTGGTGAAAAAAGAAAATATGATCAGTACTGGTAAACTATAATGGAAATGTTCTGCTTCTACTCCCACGCCCTTCTTTTTACCTTGCCCATCCCCCAGCACTTGTTTTTATGCTATTTTTCTTTCCTTTTAATCCCTCTTTCCAATTCATTCTCCAAAGCTGATTTGTTTCATTTCTGTTTCCTTCTCAACTTTATTCTTCATCTTTATTTCCTTTCTCCCTATTGATTTTGATGTATTCTATACCAAACTTTATGTGTGCTCTTTTGTTCATACTAAGAGTGAAGTTCATGAGATGCCTGCTCATCCTACCCTTTCTTCCATGTTTATATGCTCTTCAGATTCACTTTGGTTATAAGAAATAGTAAGTTCCTCTTACTTCTTCATTTCTTTCTTAGCTTATTTCTTTTCCCCTTCCCTTTTTACCCTTTTTTTAAACCCTCAAGATAGAACAAACACTGCCCCTTCACCTGGCCTCCAGGCTGTATTTGTTTACTCTTAACTTCCTCTATGACTCTTGAAAATAGTGAGGTTCTGAAGGGACAAGTTGTTTATCATTTAGTACTTTCCAATTAATTATTCAAATGTATTTACCTTTCTAGCTTTCTCTTGATGCCTGTATTTTCAATTCAGAATTTTTATTCATTTCTTTTTGTTGTTGTTGTTGCTTTTTGGAGGGGGGAAGGTAGGGCAATTGGGGTTAAGTGACTTGCCCAAGGTTACGCGGCTAGTTTTTGTGTTAGGTGTCTGAGGTCCCATTTGAACTCATGTCCTCCTGACTCCAGGGCCAGTTCTCTATTCACTGCACCACCTAGCTGCCCCTATTTCTATTTTTTTTTAAATCAGGAATTCTTGAAAGATTTTTATTCTGTTAAAGATCTGTTTGTTCCCCTGAAGAATTAGGCTCAGTCTTGGCAGGTAAGTTATTTTTGGTAGTTAACCTTTTATCTTTTGCTTTTTGGGATACAATATTCTAAGATTTTCTTTCCTATATAGTAATTGCAGCACAAACTTGGGTGATTCTGACTATATAGCTCCTTGGTACCTGAACTTTTTCTTTCTGGATGCTCGTGTTATTTTTTTCTTTGAACTGGAAGTTCTGGATTTTGGCAATGATATACATAGACGTTTTAAATTTGGAGTTACTTTCAGGTAACTTATGGATTCTTTCTATTTTCACTTTGTCTTTTGGTTCCAATATGTCTAGGCAGTTTTCTTTCATGATGTCTTGAAAGATTTTTTTTTTAGATTTGTTCATGATTTTCATGCATTCTGATTCTGAAATTATTTCTCCTTGACTTGTGTTCTAGATCAGTTATTTTTAATAGCAATTTCTTCTATTTTTTCAATCTTTTGAGTTTATTCTGATATTTCTTGTTATCTCCCAAAGTTTCTAAGTTTTTTGTTTCATTTTATTTTTCAGAAAGTTTTAGACTTTGTTCCAGAGCCCTGCAGACTATGCTCCCTCTAATGCTACTGAATGGAGATTTTAGCCCCCTTTTGATCCTGACCCTGGTTTTTAGAGTTCTAGCTCCTCCACTGCCTTTGCTTTATCTGTTTTCAACATGCTTGGGGTCTTTGGACCACCCTGGAGTTTCCTCAGTTAGAGTGCTATGGGCTTCTATCACCCCTGGTGTGTCCCCAGCTGGAGTGTTGTTGAATTCTACCCTGCTCCACTCCCCCCACAATCTTCCCCCTTCTCCCACCCAGCCAGGACCTCCCAAGATGGTAAAGCATGCAGCTGGTCAGAATTTGACTTCTGTGGCTACTGAAGAGTGTAAGGCAATTAATTTCCTTGGGAGCAATTGCCCATATCAAAGCATATTTTATCTTCCAGTTTGCTGTTACAGAACCTGGGCCTGGCCTGGATATAAATCTGAATTTTAGATATTTTTGGGGTGTTTCTACCTTTGCATGTTGTGAAAGAAATGGGTGTGTTTCCTCTAATAAATGGCCCCAAATGAACAACAATGGGAGGAAAAAGTGTACTAGTGGGTTTCAGATCTGTTTCCCTGAGCTCAGACTGGTTTTCCTTGGTGGGATTCTTTTCTCAGTGCTCCAGGGCTTCTGGGTACCTCTTTTTGAGCAGTTCTCAAGCTGATTAATGAATGTATTTTTGCTTCTATTTGGACTTTTTGATCATTGTTTGGTTTGATGTTCATTTTAGAGCTTTGCTGGTGTATTTGTGGGAAAGCTGGGCTTCTTGCTCTTAACTGGAATGCTACAATTAACTTTTTAAAAATGACTACATGCATTATTAAGATATGATAAAATGTAAAAACCTATAAATATAATTGAGGTATACTAAAACTGTAAAAAAATTGGTTTTCCCAACAGACTTCTCTCCTCTCAGTAAGCAAACTTGGATTCAAGATGGAAGAGAATTAGGGAAGGGATTGTGGGCTTGGAATTTACTGTGGCAGAATTAGCAAGTAGTCAAAGAAAACAGAAGGGAGATGCCAAGGTTTGGGAATAGCTGATTATCACTTGGCTCCAGTCCTTCTGGGGGATCTACAGAAACTGAAATTCCCATTTAGTGTCATTCTGTGTTAGTCTCAGGTTGCCAGTCTGTCTCACATCTTAGATGCTTTGGCTCTGTCTCATCTTTGGTTCTCTGTTATGACCACCATTGCTTTCTAGGATCTACCCAGCTTATTCTTCACAGAACACAATTCAGTCTGTAGCTGGCCCAGGATCCATGGCAGGAAGCACAATTGGGAAGCATCTCTAGATTGGTGCCCCACTGAGAACTCACAGACTCACAAAGCTTTCCACTCCCAAGTTCATGGAAGGAATGGAGTCAAAAGGTGGACTGGAAATTTCTTCAAGGAGAAAGAGAAGAGGAAATCTGAGGATACTTCTCCCATGAGCTCACTGATCTGTCTTCTCCAGTTGGTCTCCCAGACACATTAGGGGCACTTGTTACACCAAGGAGACCTCAAGTGGCTCTGCAGGGAATGGAGTTGCTTGTCCTTCCTTTTCTAAGAGGACCAGTCACATCACTGGGTGGTATCTTGACTCGCCCATGAATTGGATTTAAGTGAGGCAGAGTTGCACAAAGTAAAGTCATCAACCTCACTCCCTCTTCCAGTCATTGGACTTTAGTGGCAAGACAAAAGTCAGGATGGCTGGTGATGGAATGGGGTGCAATGAAAGACCTTGGAGTCTTTATAAGCTCTCAGTGCTTCGCGGCATCTGCAGCCTTTATGACTGTTGGAATAAATTGTCCTCATCTGCGCATGCCACCAGAGAAAGTCTTCACATGCTTGGGGTAGACATCCTTATAACTGTCTGATAGGTTTGAGGCCTGTCAGTTACACTCATACCGGTTTAGACCATCTGCTGTGATGATTTACCAGCTAGGGTGTGGCCACTAGGCATGCTACAGTCACAGGGGAGAGCTGGAATGGGATAGAATAAGGAAAAGCTGGATAGGATTAACTAGAAGGATACCTAAAAGTAGCCCATCCTTCTCAGATGAGTCCTGGAGGCCAGATCCAAGAAACTGCTCAACTGGAGTTCTTCCCTCTTCTTGGGGATAATGCTGACTTATCAGAGATATGACCTCTGGGAGACAGGTTATACAACCCCGTAATCAGGGGTGTGGTGACAAAGTTGTTGTTGATCTATTCTAATGATCAATAAATCAAGTTGCCTAATGATGGTGCAGAAGATGAAGATTTCAGTGAATGTGATGGTAAAAGGTCCAGTCTGGGGCCTTCTCCACAGTAAACTCTGTACTTTGATCAAAGACAACAGTATACACAGACCCATAAGGAAAACAGATGGCACAGTGGACAGTGTAGCAACCCCATATCCTGAATAATTACATACTATAATAAGGGCAAACCTCTTGCCCTGAGATGGAGGACCAAAACAATCAATTCCCAAATCAAAAATAAATTGAAGATCATGTGGGATCATTTCATACTGATCATTCAAAGGTGGATCCTTTGATTAATGAGCATTAATGAGCATCACCCCTACCTCTACAACATAGCATCATGGCCCTCAAGCCCAATTTCTGCTATTATTGTAAAGCCAATAACCTGATTAAGTTCAGCAGAAGGCTGAATGTGCCCTACAAAAACTAAATAGCAGGAGGCATCGATAACATTCTTCCAGTAACCCCAAAGTTGAGAGCCTTTAATTATCCAATTCTGGCCCCACTAAGCCCTAGACCTCTCAACCAGACCAGTGACTACCACCTAGGAGTAAGTACAAGTAAAAATCTTGTCTGTTCTAGCCCAAACACTCTACCACACATAAGTCATACAGCTTGCAGCCTGGTCCTTTGGGAGGACTTGCAAGGACTCCTATCTCTCAAGGATGTCCTCCGTTAATGGACTAATAAGAGTTGAGTTCCAGTTGCACATTTCTTTCCCATAATGGGCACAGCCAATAGCAAACCAGGGAAAACAACATTTCTCAAGGCCAGCCTTCCCTCTGCTGATTATCTCCAAATTATTCCACCTTGTTTGTATGTAGTTGTTTGCTTTTTGTCTCCCTCATTAGACTGAGTACCTTGAAAGCAGAGGCTGTCTTTTGTCTTTCTTTTTATCCCCAGTATTTAACACAGCACTTGACACTTAGTAAGTCCTTAATAAATGCTTGTTGACTGTCTGACTGACCAAGCATTGGGGCAGGGACTGGAGGTCTCAGTATAGAGTAAATTCCCAAAATACTCATGAAGTGCACTAATGCTCAAAGGCTCCAAATGAGCAAGTTTTTGAATGTACCACTTCCATTTAACAAGAGAAACCACTTGTGCTTTACCCATCTTGTTAGACCATCTTGTATCTCCCTGATGAGCAACCCTGAAGGAAGAGTGATGGCATGGACCTGCATCATCCATTTAGTAACAACTAGAGTCAAATAATAATAAGCAATTATTTTTTAGAAGTGGTATGGTGAATGAATGAGATGGTTTAGGCAACTTCAAGGGTTTCCATCCAGTCTTACCTACAATAACCAGCATAGATAATTCCACAAATGCCCATACAGGTGCTGTCTTTCAAGAACTCCTTATATCTGTGCCTATAATACACTAGTGATTAGTGACCAACACAAAGACCCAAACAGGTCTTCCACTCACCTCTACCTGGTCAAGAGCATGCTATCCCTTCCGAGTCTTCATCTCAAGACCCCAGTGGAAATTAGGCTACTCCTGTGGATCTACTGAAGGTCCCTTATTATGGTAGTAGCTAGCTGCCAATAACTAGCAGACACTTATAAATTTAGTTCCTCTATTTCCACCAAGCTTTATAAACCATAGTGACTGGAATCCATGGGCTGTGTTTTTGTTAGAAACATGAGCCTTTGGGGCAGGGAGTGTGTGTGTGTGGGGGTGGGGTGGGAAGGCCTCAGCCCTTATCCTAAGTTGGGAGTGGGAAAATCTTCTCAACAGTCTCCCAAATCTGGATATAGAATTAGGTGGCTCAGAATGGGGTGGGGTGGGGTGGGGTGAGGGAGAACCAGCCATTGTGGGTCCTTTTTGGAATGTCTTTAATTTGGGTTGAGTCAGGCAGAAAGATCCTGACTACTCCATCCTGGATATCCCAGTACAGTTTTACTAACTCTCTCATACCCTCAATCATCTCGTCAACCCCATGTTTCAAAAACCAAATTGAAAGTCTGAAATGGAAACAGTATCATTATCTTCCAGTTAACCTACTATGGATGTGGGCACAAAACCTCCTCCCATCATTCTCCAAAGGGCTCATTTGAAGGGACAGTTCTATTTGCTTGGCTTGCTGAGACTTCCCTAATCTCCTGGCTCATAGATTTGTCTGGCAGGGAAGTCTCAAGTCTGATGTCACTGAATTTGAAGCAGGCTGGTCATAAGAATTGGAAGGTCATAGAAGGGTCATAATTCTTGACCACCAATGAATTTTGCTAAAATCTCTTAAGCACCAACTTCCCGTTGGCTGGCACTTTCATACTTCAGAAGGTGAAACAAGCCAAATTAAAAATTAAAGCCCTAGTACCGTGGGCCTGCAAAATTCTGAGGATGACCTCCCTGCTCTCTTAAAGGGAAACTAGCCCCAAACAGATGCCACTCGTACCTCACTTATCTTCTGAAATTCATGGGAAGAGGGGACCCCTTATAGATTCTGTAGCAAGACCTAAGTCCAAAGAGGGTTAGCTGGTCTTTAAAGGAAGAGAAAAGAAACTACTAAAAATCTTCAGCCTCTTTCTTGTTTCTTGCATCTATTTGGGTTTAAAGGGTGGCAGAATCATATGTTGGACATAGAAGGGGTCCTACAATATCACTGAATCCAACCTCATCTCATTACAAAGGAGGAAACTGAGATCCAAAATGCTGCAGGGACTTGCCTAAGGACTACTAGTCCCCAGATTCTTAAAGCATTGCCGTTCTGTCAGCTAAGGGTTTTTAAGTGGGATGGATCCATCTCAGCTCCTCTGAGACTGAACCAGAATCCACTGGCCTGCATTCTGGTCTTCGGAGAGACGCAGCGACCATCACTTTACCTCTCCTTCATTGTGTGGCCTGTAGATACGAGGAATCAGAGGATCTTGGAGCTAGAAGGGCCCTGAGAGGTCACTGATCCCAACCTCCTCATTTCACTGATGAGGAATCTGAGACCCAAGGAGGCAGAATCATAATAATTTGAGCAGCACAAAAAATTCGGAGGCAAGCAGCATGAATAATGCCCACAAACAAACTTTTAAATTCAAATGTAGTTGAGGAGGTAGGGAGAGACCCAAGGACACTGCAAGTTTGCTTCTGGGCAAGCTATGAGGTAGGCAAGCAGGCAATGGTGAGGCTTGGAAGAAGCTGTTAGATTACTATTTTAATTATTCTTACTAACCAGTGATAAACACAATTATTTCTAAGCTTACTGAAAGAATGTAAGTATTTCTACTACCCTACAAATTTTGGCATAAAAGGGCCAAAGCTCCAATTGTCCCACCTTAGTTATGTCACTTTAAATCAGAGGTTCTCAACTTGGGGCCCATAAATTTGCTTTAAAAGATATTTTGACAAAGTTTTGACATACTCGGTTTTCTTTGTAATCCCATGTATTTTATTTTATGCATTTAAAAACATTCTTCTGAGAAGGAGTCCACAGGCTTCACCAGACTGCCCAATGAATCCAGTACATACGAAAAGATTAAGAACCTTGCTTTAGACAAAGGACATGTTATGTTTGTATATTTGGCCATTTAGTAATTTAGTGGTAGAGACAGGATTAGAATTCATGTTTTTTTATCCTAAGATCACTCTTCTTTTTACTGCATCATGTTGCCTCTCTAATAATTATGACATCACCATCATCATTATCTCATTAATATTGGATGGACCTGAGTATCTGCTATCATTGGTATCAGGGGACCCAGCTGTATGTCCTCTACTCTGTGAAATCTCCTATATCCTACAGTTGCTGACTAAGGTTGTCAGATGTATATATTTACATTTAAAAATTTTATTTATACTATTTACTGTCTAATTTTTAACATTTCCTAATTTAGATTTTAAGTGATATTTTATAATACATAATTGTATATAAATATATAAAATATAATTTATTAAAACATATTTACAATTTTTTGATCTACAATTTTCCATACAAATGTTAAAAACTAAAATTATGAAATAAAATAAAGCCACCACTTCAGAACATGTATCTTTCTTTAATCCACCTAAACAAGGACCACAAGACTTCTTCCTTTGGGCATGGACCACCTGAGGTACCCATGCCAAAGGAATGGGGAGGAAAGAGCTATGAAGAATGCCTGAGAAATAGCCACAGAAAGAAACACAGTACCATGCCATAGTGGTTGGAGTTGACTGGCAAAGAAGCTCGTGGGAATCACTTGCTGGGGATACTACTTGGTTTTATGAGAGGACTGCTGTTCCCTTAATGACCTCACATCCCACACTGTACAGTTGTGATGAGATGAGGCTATTCATACAGTTCTATGACATGCCAGGAACTGTACTAAGCACTTCAAAAACACTTTTTCATTTGATCCTCATAACAACCCTGGGAAGCAGGTGCTATTATTGCCCTCAGTTTAAAGATGAGGAAATGGAGCACAGAGGTTAAGTGACTTACCCAAGGTCACAAAGCTAGTAAGTGTCTGAGGTCACATTTGAACTCAGGTCTCCATGACTCCAGACCCAGAACCCTTATCTATTGCTCCGCCTGGGAACCCCAGTCATTTCTTGATATACTCCATCACGTATGGAATGCCCCCCACCTATCCCATGTATCAAAGAGAAAGGGAAAAACTGATTGATAAAATGACTATCTAATAGGGCATATAACGCTCCACCCCTGTAGTTTTTCAACTTCCTGTCAAGAGAAGGGATGTGTTTTTCATCATTTGATCTCCAGGACCAAGATTGTTTATTGCAATGAATCTGATCTGTTTACTTGTTGCTTTTCCAGGACACTTTCATTTACATTATTTTGGCCACGATGTGGATTGTTCTCCAGGTTCTGCTTTCTTTTCTCTGCATCATTTCATACAGCTCTTCACACACTTCCCTGATTTCCTCATACTTTGTGGCAATGATGTTGTTTCATTTATACACAATTTGGTCAGCCTTTCTCCAATCAAGGTGTACCCACCCCCTTTCCCATTTTTTTTTGCTACCACAAAAAACAAGTATCTTTTTTTATTCCCATGCTTTTTACCAAACCTGAGAATAGTTACTCCTGAATTCTGATTCAAGTCAGAACTTAGCATTGGGGTTGTGTTATGATGCAAAATCAAAGATTATTCAGCAACATCATCTGTTTGTCTAAAACCTGCCTCAAGTTAGATCCCTTTTTCTGTAAATATCATCTTCGACCCTGACCTTCTGAGCTATACTTTGGCAGCAGATGTCTGCAGCCTCAGGGGCCTTCAGTTCGAATTTCATTGCTGTGCAATAGATTTTTGAAATGATGGCTTCTTGCCAGCTACAGTATTCCAACTCAGGAGTACAAAGATTCTTTCTTTGTTTTCCTGAACTTTTAATTCTGGGTAATGGGTGACTGATGAAATAATAGACTTGATGCAGTGAAAAAAACCAGATTGGCCACTGAAGTCTGTATAAACTTGGTGGGGAAATGTTTCAATAGTGGCTTCTTCCTTCTTAATTTTTTTCTGGAGGATTAGACTTTGTTCCAGGATTATAGTGTTTTTGTTATATTAGTCAATCAGCAAGTATTTCTTAATGCTTACTCTGTGCCAGCATGGTGCTAAATATTGGGGATACAAAGAAAACCAAAAAATAAAGAGAAGAATCCCTGCTCTCAAAGAGTTCACAGTCTAAGGGGAGACAATATGTAAACAATTATGTATAAATAATATTTACATATAGATATATATGTATATATACACACATACATACATACATATATACATACACAGGATAATTTGGAATCAACAGAAGGAGGGTGATAGCATTAAGGAGGACCAAGAAAGATTTCTTATAGAAGGTGAGATTACAGCAGAGACTTGAAGGAAGCCAGGGGGGGTTAAGAGATGGCAACTGAGGAGGGAGAGCATTCCAGGCATCCGGGACAGTCAGGGAAAATGCTTGGAGTTGGGAGATAACGTCTTGTATAAGGAACTCTAATAGAACATGTGGAGGGGAGTAAGGTGTAAGGAGACTTAGGAAAGAGTTAGTTTATGAAAAGCTTTTAAAAATCAAAGAAGATTTTGTATTTAATCTAGAGGTAACAGGGGTCCACATGAATTTATGGAAGAGATGGGGGGATGGCACAAACAACAAAATAAAAAAAAATGTATCCACAGGATTCCAAGTTGGAAGGGATTGTAGAATTCTGACCTCTGTACTTCAGAGAAGAAAATCCAAGTCCAAGGTCTCTTAAGTATACTGCCTCCCCCACCTAGAGGTTTGGGGCACTCTTCTCTAATAGGCCCACATCCCAGAGCTGTTAGGATGACAGCTTCTCTGTCCACCCATTGCTTGGACCAGACCCAGCCGTGGCCTCTGGATACTCTGACTCCACAACCTCTCCTAGCTTAGGCATGGACTTAACCCTTTTTCCCCTTTAGTTCACCAAAGCCAGGTGAGAGATTTTTTAAAAGAGCTTTAATAATAAATAAGAAAAAGATTGTAAAACCAATGAGTACATCATTGCTGAGAGAGCATAGAATTCTTATCCTCAGATATTCCTGTTCTAACCATGGATGCTTGGCTTAGTCTCCTGGGTCTAAAGAGCTCCATTCTTCTTTAACTAGCTGGTCTCTAGGCCTCACTTTGCCTCATGGTCACCTATAATGCTTCCTCAGGAAAGAATCTTTTCCTAAATGGCCTTGCCGGGCTTCCATCCCTGTTATTTTTCTGCTTCAGAGCTGGCTCTAGTGTCTCCTACCAAATTCAGGCTGGCTCTGGGTTACCTCTGGCTTTTAGCCCATTTTGTTTTGTTTTGTTTTTTTAAATTGTTTTTATTCTGAACTTAAAAAATACTAAATAAAACGAGCATTTCTATATGTAAAGTAGAACAAAAAAAGAGGATTGTACATGAAGCTGGGAGTTCTCTATTATGTGGTCTGTTTTTCTTTTTACACATATATAATAAGTTCAATATGTAAATTTCAAAGCTGCCCCAGTTATCTCTCTTTTCTTGTGGTCTTCCTTCTGTTCTCTTCTTTGCATTTAAAAACACTTCAATGTCCCTCTTTTCTTTCTTTTTTTAAATGGCAACCCTATCACTTTTTTCTATTTCCTAATACACCCCACCACTGGAAAAAAAAAAAGAAAGAAAACTAACCTCTAGTAACAAAAGTGAATGGCTAAGCAAAAACAAATTCTCACACTGGCTGTGTCTAAAATTATATTCTGAAATTATTCCCAATGTTAGCCAAAACAACAGATTTCTCCTTACCTCCTTCTCTACTTTTGTCTCCAATATACTTTTGTTACTTTATAAACCAAGCAACTAGAATCAACAGAATTGTGACTAACTAGTAATAGAACGCAAGCACAGCAATCATGGAATTCTGAAATTATATTCTTCACCTCGAGTCCAATCACCTTTCCCTCGGGAGGGGAAAATATGCTTTATCCTCCTTTGGAGTCAAGGTTGCTCATTTCATTGTACAAAATTCTTCAGTCTTTCAAAGTTTTTTTTTTTACAGTGTTGTTATTGCCCAAATTGTTCAATGGATTCTGTTTGCTTTATTTTATATCTGTTCATATAAATCTTCCCACGTTTCTCTGAGACCGTCCCTTTCGTCATTTCTTATGGGGCAGTAATGTCCCATTCATATATCACATGTTGTACAAGCTATTTTTCTATTGATAGACAGATTCTTTGTTCCCAGGTTTGTTGCTGTTGTTGTTCTTCTTCTTCTTCTTCTTTTTTTTTGCTTACTATGTTTCCCTTCAGTTATATGTTTGTATTTCAAAGTCACTACGCAGCTTGGGTCTTTTCATCAGGAATGCTTGAAAGCATATTTTATTCTCTTGCCGGATTATACTCATTTTTGCAAGGCAAATTATTCTTGGTTGTAAGGCTTTCTCTTTTGCCTTCTGGAATAACATTCAAAAGATTCCTCTGGTTTATAGTGGTCATATGTGATTCTGGCTCTGTGTCCCTGGTACTTGAAGTCCTTCTGGATGCACTTTGACCTAAAACTTGAATTTTGGCTATGGATGATCTTGGAGGTAATAGGGAGTCACTGGAGTTGGCTGAATGGGTGTGGAGGGTGGGGGTTAGTGGGTGCCCTGGTAACGCACACATTAGGAATAAAAAATATGGTTTTCACTAACAATACAGGAAGGGTCACTTAAATTTCAAAATATGAGTCCAAAACCCAAGAGTAGTGCACCTTGCCCATGCAGTCATGACACCCGGGATCCAAAACATGATCATGTGAATACAACTCACACAGAGAAACCATTGTAGGATGTTCCAGACATTTTAGGATCTTTGAGGGAAAGAAGTCAAGCATGAAGTGAAATAACATCAAATAGGGCAAGGAACATTTTCAAATGCCATCACTAGTTGAATTCATCCACAATTCTGCTTTTCTTCCTATATTTTCTTTCCTTTTTGACAAAGACTAGCTGGGCAGCAAGGTGGCATAGTGGACTGAGCGCATGCTCGGAAGTCAGGAAGACCCATCTTTCAGAGTTCAAATCTGGCTCCAGGTCCTTACTAGCTGTGTGACCCTGGGCAAATCGGTCCTATTGGTCTCAGTTAGCTCGACTGTAAAATGAACTGGAGAAGGAAATAGCAAATCACTCTTTTATCTCTGCCCAAAACATCCAAAATAGGGTCACAGAGAGTCAGATAGAATTAAATAACAATAAGAAGTTAGTTTCACAATCTTACAGAAACAGGTAATTGCCCTTTTTTGCTAAAGTTATTTTGTTTAAGGAAGGCCTCATAAGATTTTGGGAGCAATGACTGTTAGGAGCCACTATAATGGACTTCTTTGGGTGGCTTGTGGATTGTTTTCCTTCTTTTTTCTTCCTTTTTTTAATGGTTTGAAAGTGGACCTACTAGCAAACAGAAGAGACAGCTGAAATTCATATTCATCCAACACGCATTTATGAAATACCTACCACATGTAAAATGCTATGCCAGGATCCCCGGGAGTTATCATGATACCATGCAGTTCCTCCCCCCTACTCCTAAAATGCTTTGAAGAAATAGAAAATTCTGATGAAAAATTTCTTAGTTCATTTTCCATAAATTTAATGTGAATCAAAAAAAAAGAAACATACTAAAACATTGTAAAGGTTCTTTTTTACTTATTAATGCACCTCACTTTTTAAATTCAGTATACAGATATCCAGTCAGCTGATTTACGCTGCCTCTAGGGTCATTTTATCAATGATAATAAGTCATGGAGAGGCAACTTTAAAGCCCCTACTCTGCACTCTGTTGCAATACTCAGACTACACATAGTTTCCAGCAGATGAAATTTGATAATTTCTTCTTCTGGACATTCTGGAAGAATAACTAAAGGCTACAGATTTATTATATGTGTCAAGCATTAAATGGCATTTAAGCAAGAAATCGAGGCTGATTTGAAGATGATTTTATCGTTTACATAGAGTAGAAAGCCACATTAGCTAAGAGTAAACCCTTTAGGATTAACATAGAACAATAATATATATTAAGAAGGCTCCTTAAGGTTGTTGGAGTTGTCTCAGGCTGAGACAAGAACATCCATGGTCTTTCTTTCTCAGATAGTGACAGCCCCGAAGGTAGGTTATGTTTTTACAGAGTACCTTAAGGACCTGGGGACATATTATAAAGGGGTGGATGGAGGGAGTTCCCAGATCAATTTAATGACCTTAAAGGGAGGTGAGCTGTAGAATGGAAATGTGGGAATCTCTTCCAGTGACACAAGTCTCAGTCCTTCAATAACATAGCAGTTTTGTGAGTTGCTAAGGATGAAAAAACTTTTTTTTTTAAATAGCTGAAAAATTTATCACCAAAAGATCAATTTCTCTGACCTTAGCTAGGCTGGGCCCTGGTTAACAGCCCATTATCTAGCCTTTCCGTTATTCACTCCTTTCCAACCTGGACTGCAAGGACCCAGAGCCACTGACATCAAGCATTGGAAAACATTTCTGGTGGAAATGTAGACAAAGTAAATAGATTTAAAATATGTTTGACTTGTGGTGGCTAGGTGGTGCAGTGGATAGAGCACCAGCCCTGGAATCAGGAGGACCTGAGTTCAAATCTGCCCTCAGACATTTACTGGTTGTATGACCCACGTGTGACCAACCCTCATTGCCTTCAGATATATACATTAAAAAAAAAGCATTTGGTAAGTACTGACTGTCTGTATAACTAACTGCCTCTGGGTAATTACTGCAGATTTCCTTTTTCTTCAGCAAATGAAATGTTTTCACTTACACTCACTGCTGTTCAGTCATTTTTGAGTCCTGTTCAACTCTTCATGACCCATTTAGGGTTTTCTTGGTGAAGACACTGGAGTGGTTTGTCATTTCCTTCTCCTGCTCATTTTACAGATGAGGAAACCGAGGCCAATAGGGTTAAGTGACTTATCTAGCATCACACATCTAGTAATTGTCTGAGACCAGATTTGAACTTAGAAAGGTGAATCTTCCAGACTCAGGCCCAGTACTCTATCCGCTGCATTACTTATTCACTAAGCCCTCAAAATTTGCTTCCAGTTTTGTGCTCTGGATCAAGTAAAGCCATAAGATCTTCCCCCTGCTTTGAAGAGCACTTGTGACATAGCACTGGGGACCCAAAGCACAAGGGCAACACACAGATGTAGAAATTATTAAAAGCAAACAAACAGGGGTGGCTAGGTGGCATAGTGAGTAGAGCACTGGCCCTGGAGTCAGGAGGACTTGAGTTCAAATCCAGCTTCAGACACTTGACACACTTACTAGCCATGTGACCTTGGGCAAGTCACTTAACCCCAATTGCCCTCCAAAAAGCAAAAAAAAAAAAAAAACCCAAACAAATGGGGAATAACATGTTCAGTAGTTTGTTATTAATAATCCAGTTGTTTCAGAAAATACTATTGGAGAAGCAAAATTAAAAGAAAAATCCATTCAGCTCTAACTCCTCTCTGAGGAGTGGAAACTGTGGGGCCTGGGACTTCTGAGAACCCCTGTGCTTGTGAGATTTGCCCAGCCCCTTGAGGGAGCAAGGCCAGTTGAGGCTGGCTGGCTGAACTGCTCTCTGACACAGCTCCAGCCTCCTCCGACATCACAAGGGTGATTTCTTTGCCTCTTCAGGACCTTATTTCACAAACCTGCAATTATGCCAACTGAGACAGAGGTAAAAAGTTACTTCACGCTCTTCCTCTGGGTTTACTGTTCCATAAAACAAAAGCCCAACATCTGTTTGTTTTTTAAAATGCCAATGACCTTTAACAATTTGATTGGCTTACTTTTGTAGGGGATAAGGGAAGGGGGGTATTGCATTGATATTTCACTGATAAATATTCCCCAAAAGTTATGGTTTGATGAGAAAAATGTACTCCCGGCCAATACTCTCAATCATCAACATGTACTTCTAAGTTTCTACTGTAGGTATGTATTATAGCACGGTGCTATGTGCCATTAGGAATACAAAAGGAGTACCCACTCGTCCTCAGGGCACTATCACATGGTTCAACATCAGAAATTGTTCTGTTTTTATCACTGGAAATGACATCAGAGAAGAAGCACTAACATCTACTTTGTCCCTGCACTCTAAGAACGAAGAGACCTTTCCATCTGAATCACAGCTGAAACTTTCCTGTTTTCTCCTGCATTAGAATGTCAGTTCCTTACAAACAGCTACTATCTCACTTTTCTGGTATCTTAGGGGGTGCAGTGGACAGAACATCAGGCTGGGAGTCAGGGAGACTCATCTTCCTGAGTTCAAATCCAGACTGAAACACTTACTAGCTGTGTGATCCTGGGCAAGTCACTTAACTCTGCTTCAGTTTCCTGAGCTGTAAAATGAACTGGAGAAGAAAATAGCAAACTATTCCAGTATCTTTGCCAAGGAACCCTAAATGGGGTTGTTTGGGTTAAAAAATACCCTATTCCTTGATTTAGTAAGAAAAGTAAACACAGAGATGCCTTAGGATAAGAACAGGAATTTATTCTCTTCTCCGGGGAGAAGAGGGCTATCTATCCCATGTTGGAACATGAAGCAGAGAGTGTGTTTCAAAGGGCAGAACCAGAATTTATAACACAACTTAGTCAGGCCCCCTTTCCCGACTGTTTCCTCTCTCATTGGTGGAGAGGCTCACCTCACCAAATTCTTCCTAACTAGGACAGCAAGAGAAGAGAGGTGGGGAGGGTCCCACCAAGGCGGGAAAACAGACAAAGGAAGGTAAAAGTGATTGACAGCAGCCAGAGGAAGGAAGGGAGAGGGAAGATTAACAATCCCGGACTGAGAAGTTTTCACTCATTCCACACAGGGTCACTAAGAGTTGGACACAACTGAAAAATAACAACACAATCTTACTTTTCTACATGTATTTCCAGCACAGTAGTAAAGGCTTAATCACTGTTTTATGTATTCATTCATTCCTCAAGGACCGACAGTCTTAGGATTCAAGACATACAGAAATAAAACAGAATCTTAGAATTGGAAGAACTTTAGAATCACTTAGTGCAACTCTTTCATTTTTATAAGAGGAACCTGAAGCTCAGAAATAAAAATAAATTTTAAAATTTGTAAGATTAAACATCATAGTGGTGGAGACTATGAGAAAAGGTTGTTAGATGAGGGAGAGATTGATGGTGGCTGTAGTGGTCAAGGAAGGTTTAGGAAAAGAATGGAACTTGATCTGGGACTCAGGATGGATGGATAGATGGATAGACAGACAGGCAGAGAAATCATTCAGAGAAGGAGGAGCAGCATGAGAAGAGGTATGGGAGACTGTGAAGAGGCTTCTCTGGTTGGAGGGAATGGTTCAAGTGTTTGAAACGTAGGAACTTCTAGCTGGATGTGACATTGGACATCAACTCAGCCCACTGTAGAAGTAGTAGGAAATAATCAGGTTAGAAAGGAAACACAGGACCAGGTGGTGGAGGACCTTTAACGCCCAAGGGTTTTGATGTGATTATTTGATGTATTTATTCAACAGATGGCAGGAAATCACCAAAAGTTTTTGAGCAAGGAAACTCACTTCCCTGTCTCTTTTCTCTTTCTCTAGTCTCCCTCCCTTTTCTCCTTTGCCCTGTTTCTCTTTGTTCCCTGCCTGACTTTTCTTCTCCCTGCCCAAATGCTTCTGTTTGTCCCTTGTTTCTTTCCTTTTAACATTCATAATTGGTATAACACTAAAGTACAGTGCATTTTTGTAATGCGTATTCAAATTTACCCCTCAACTTTATAAGCAGTTTTTATTTTTGGAAGGGAAGTATTTCTTATTTATCATTTTTTTAAAAAAAAGCTAAATTAAGATGAATTTTTTTTTCTGTGTGGGGCTCTTAATCTAAAGGAAGGGGTGGTTCTTTGGGTGAAAAATATCCTGCACTCTTTATGTAAAGAGGAATGGGGAGAGGGACTGGACCTGTGATTTTAGTAGAGTGGTGGATATTCCTACCGAGAGGAAACTTTCTACCAAGATAGGTCGGTACCCTCTTTGCAATGAACAGTCTTCGAGAGTTACACCTATTGAACTGGATAATTAAGTGACTTTTCCAGGGTCTCAAAGCCGAACATGTCATAGGTGAGACATGAACTCAGGTCTTCGTGTTATTAAAGCTGGTTTTCTATCTATTACACCACTCTGATATAAAGATGCCAATAATTATAATAAAGTGATAAATATCTGTGTTCAAACAGAAGAGATATGTGTTTTAAAAACGCTTCCTAAGCTCAGTCAACACAATCAGACTGCTTGGTAGAAACTTTTTCAAATGTAATTAGAGTTCAGTGAAAATCTAATTCAGTAAATGTTTATTAAGAACCTTCTATGTGCAGAGGCACTGAGCTGGGTGTCAGAGGAGATCTAAAGTTTATATAAGGTGAGCATCTCTGCCTTAAAGTGGACATAGCATATCGAGGAACTATAAAACACAGACCAATGACTAGAACACTAACATACTTAAAAGACATTTGGCTGGACCAAATCCATAAATCCTGAGGAGTCAACCATCAGTACAAACATTATATTCATAGTTCTTGAATCTGTAGAAGTATTTTTAGAATTCTTTGGTTTCTTTCTATTGCCACCTATCACATGAATGGACCAAAGATCTCATTCACATAAACATCTAAGAATTCTTAATTTCTCAGTGTATTTTATACAGTAGATAAGCATCAGACAGAGGTTCTGCGTTTATAAGCTTTAGAATTTAAATTTTAAAGGAGAATGCCATTTACTTGAACAAACATGATCTGGGGTCTAGGTTTGATTAAAAAGTAATTGGTGTATATGATAGCTAGTAATTAGCAGAGATGTTTATATACAGATAATATCAACATATACTGACCAGATTAACTCCTTCTGTTATACAGAGAATACTCCTATAAATATGTACATTTATTTTCATTAAAAAGGCCATAAACATCAATAGCAAAAAAAAACTACTCACAAAATAGGTATTAATTTAGCAATTAGATACAAAGTCTCTTAAAATTAAAAATTTTAATTTTAATTCAGCTTTTGCATGATACGGTACAAGCACACAACTAAAAACTGTAGTGTTTCATTCTGGGAAGAATGACACAAGCTTTCTATTTGCAAAAAAGAACAATTTTGAAAAATCTCCCCCTTCAAGCTTTGACAAGATCTTTTATTTTCACCTACAGCTAAAGGACAAAACCATGAAACATGAGATTTATACTTTAGATTCAAGCAGGTTTGGTCTGTGACCTACTTAACAAAGATTATTTTACAGGATAATATTATGGTAAATCTGGGTGAAAAGTGAGCCAGTTGTTATCACTGTCATATGAATTCGAAGGCGCTGTATATCTTCCATATGTAACTTTGAAAAGATAATGTAACAGGGAGAGACAAAATGGGGTTAATCATCCCATAAAAAAGAGGCAAGGGATAACGGTTACAACTTTACTTTCATTTACTCTCATTGAATTTGGCTTAGGGAAGGAAAGACATAAACTCTAAATTGAGTATCTTGCCACATA
>CM053593.1:153884088-153900854 GCA_028646575.1 Pseudocheirus occidentalis
TTCTGAATAAAGACCTTGGTTCTGCCTTCCATGTGGAGAGTTTGCTATATTTTGTGATCCAAAACTACACCAACATATTCATAACCATCATGGGTGTTGTGAATATCTCATTATTGATACAAATGACTATAAGAATGCATATAAGAAAACAATACTAAATTGTAGTCGGAACTTAGAAAGAACCAGTTTTTGACCCAGAGAATATACTTGCCTATTAGTAGAGAGGCTGGGGCCATGGCAGAGGACTGTGACATAGGCTGTCATAAGAAGACATTTTGTTGGTCAGTTTTGTGTAACTTTTTGTTACAAAGAGGGGCTCTTCTGGGGGATGTTATATTCTTTTCACCTGGCTTAAGTAATTACTTGCCTAGCACAAATAGACAAGTTACTTCTGTAAATTGGCAACTGGTAAATTGGTAAGAAAAGTAAATCTATTAAGAAGACTATTCAACAACACTGAGCTTTCCTCCTTTTTTCCTTAGCTATTTTCTGTATTTGTAGGGCTATTCCGAAATAGAGATGAGGTAGTGAAGAAACAAAGCTATATACTCATATATGCTCTTGCCATTATTTCCTTGAAAGAGGGCTATGGAAATGAACGATGATATTTGGGAGTGGGAAGGTGATTTCTGAATTAGCTGAAGAGTTATCAGCTCAATCTTGTGAAATATGATGGTTATTTTCTGCCTGTAGATCTAAAAAGGATCTGAGTATGGTAATCAGAGGAATCCCTGATTTTCTGGAATTCCTTCCATGGCACACTTCCCATAGAGCATGTGCTCTGGCTCCTTTCTGAGGGACATGTGCTCTGGTACCTTGTTGAAAGACATATGCCTTGCTGAGATGATACAGAAACTCCTGATTGATTAAATAAATGAAATCTTTATTAAACACTATGTGCAAAGTACTCTGCTCAGTGCTGGGGATACACCTAGGAAAGTTAGTTCTTGATCTCAAGTAGCTCACATTCTAAGACAGAAGACAACACACATGAAAGGTTTCAGCTACAAGTCAGATGGAAAAGTTTCATGTTCCTTAAGTCACAGTGACAAAGCAGATGGTAATGCCTTTTCTTTAAGGTTGTTTCCAATGATAAAATCATCTCAGATTCCGATGCTGAGCCATTTGACAGTGCCAAAGACTTTGGTGACAAGAACCTTCCTTTCTGACTGGTCCTCAATGCCCGAGTTTGAACTGAAAATGATGGTTACTGTGGGGTACAGGACAGGGTAACAGATTCTTGTCTGGGAACCTCCTCCCTTGCTAGTTAGTCTTATAAGAGTGAGGCTTCCCTCTTTAGCCTTCTTTTGGGCCCTTTTATTGATATGTACTTTCCTTCTCTTGGCCTTCTAGGTTGAGAAACTGATTTATCTCTTTCCCCCATAAATGCAATGGTGGCTCAAGAGCATGGCAAGCAATGGATGTTCGCCTGCGTAAGCTCCTGAATTCTTCAAGACTTTCTTATGCTTTAATGCTTTCTTCCCTTTGCCTAGGTCAGCGACAACGAAAACTGAAAAATGTACTTTTCCATCCTTGGCAATATTCCAGCTCCAGAGTTCTAAAGTCAGGAGATTTTGAGGTTGATATCCTAACATTTAGCAATTTTTGGAGACAGATTTTCTATTCTTATCACACCAACTTACTCTGTTCACTCAGTCAATAAAGAAGGGAAAGTTTCGGTAATAAAATTTTTGGTAAAAAGTTAAGATTTTGACTGGGTAAACACACCTAAATGTTGTATAGATTTGTGTTGTTCTGTTGTTTCAATCTTTTCTGACTCTTCTTAACCTCATTTGGGGTGTTCTTCACAAAGATACTGGAGTGGGTTGTCTTTTCCTTCTCTAGCTCATTTTGCAGATGAGGAAACTGAGGCAAACCAGGTTAAGTGATTTGCCCAGGGTTACACAGCTAGTAAGTGTCTAAGGACAGACTTGAACTCAGGAAGATGAGTCTTCCTGACTCTAAGCCTGGCACTATATCCATTGTGCCACCCAGCTGCCCATTCTGTAGATTAGTTATGCTCTACATTATAATTCTAGTTTAATGGACTCTACTGAATGTTGACATCATACAACTAACTGAGCTTCAAATCACATGTACTGACTGAAATGTTTTTATATACTTACCCAATACCATAAATGTATATATGCTAGATAACTTTTGTTCTTTTTGTGTTTCTTCGCTGATGATTTTGTAAGTAAGAGTACAGGCATAAGATCCAGACGTAGATTCTTGAAAATTTGTAATTATTAGCTTTCCTGTTGAAGTTAGGTTTATATGATTTCCCTCTAAATAAAGAGACCAAATTTGAGAGTTATTAAGCATATACTTGATTCAAAACCTAAGGATACATGTAAATACAGTACTGAAAATACGTTTTACTAAATAAAATTTAGTACAACCTTGATTTTGCTGTATTACAGAAATTTTGCTATATTTACAGAAAAAAACAGGCATGGTAACTAGGGACATTTTTGTACTTTAACAGTTTTTACATTTTATATTTCCTTGATATTGAATCTTTTCCTGCAAAAAAGCTAATTCTACTAGACTGCTTAATTTATCGATGCCAATAATTCAGATTGGGGGGTAGGTGGTAGTGTAGTGAATATAATGCCAGGCTTGGAATCAGGAAGAGTTATCTTCATGAGTTCAAATCTTCCCTCAGAATACTAGCTGTGTGATCCTTGGAAAGTTATTTAATCCTGCTAGCCTCAGTTTCCTTATCTGTAAAATGAGTTGGAAAAGGAAACAGCAAACCACTTTAGTGTGTTTACCAAGAAAACCCCAAATGGGGTCACTAAGAGCTGCACATGACTGAAAGCAACTGAACCACTATGGCCACAACAGCAATTAATTTATACAGAAATTATACTTTTCTGGAGTACCATAAATCTCTGAGAAATCTGCCTCTTCTAGCCTCTCTCTTGCTGCTAACGATATCACAAATTCTCCTAGCTACTCATGCTCAAAACTCTTCTTTCTTCCTCATGCCCATAGCCAATCTTCTGTCCTTCCAAATTCTGTCTTTTTGATCTCTACTATTTCTGTGAATTTCATCTCCAAAGGCTTAGACTTTCATTACCTTTCACTTGAACTATTATAAGCTTCCTAACTTGTCTCCCTGTCCCCAGTCTCTATTCTTTCCAATCAGTAGTTCTCTTATTTCTCTTTCTTATCACTCCCTTGCTAAAAAACAAAACAAAACAACCTTTAATTCTTATCTGCTGCTTACTGATTGATATACCTATTTCTTCACCTGGGACTCAGGACCATAACCCAACCTTTACAGATAACATTCACCATTTCTATTTTAAAATTACATAAGAAAAGTAATTTAACTTTTTTCTATCTTTTTTTTTACCCAATGTCCCCACTATTGGGCATATGTCCAAAGGGGGTAAAAGACAGGAAGAAAGGTCCCATATATACAAAAATATTCATTCTAGTACTTTCTTGTAGCCCAAAACAAAAGAAAAACTGGAAACAAAGTGGGATCTTGATTGGGGAACAACTGAACAAACTGTGGTATACGATATAATGGAATTTTATTACCCTGTGAGACATAAATATGAATAATTTGTGGAAATATGGTAAGACTTTGTATCAACTGATTCAAAGAAAGCAGAACTTGGAGAGCAACATATAAAATGACCATGATAATTTAAACAAAAACAAAAGCAATATCAGAATAAATGTTCTCTTGGTCTCAAGGAATAGTTGATGAAGTATCTCCTTCCTCTCAGAAATGGGTGACTATGGGTATGGAATACCTCAGTTAGATGGCATAGTGTTTAGGGTGCTGGACCTGGAGTTAGAAAGACCCATGTTCAAATCTGGCTTCAGACACTTACTAGTTCTGTGGCCTGGGGAAATCACTTAACCTTTGTTTACCTCAGTTTCCTCAGCTATGAAATGGGGAGAATAATAGCACCTACCTCTTACAATTGTGAAGATAAGGTGAGATGGTGTTGGTGAAGTGCTCTGCATATTTTAAAGGGCTAAATAAATGCTAGCTATCATTACTGTTATTAGATAAATGTTACAGCAGTCAGTTTTGATTAACACTCTTTGTTACAGGGAGGGTTCTGGGCTTTGGCAACTTTAGTGAAAAAACAAATAAACAAATAAAAGGCATCAAACTCACCACAACCAAAAGGCAAATTCAATGTTGTTGATCTTATCCTGTTCTTTCCTGTCCTTGGGCCTTTGCAAACATTCTTCTTCATACCTGAAATTGTCTCTTTGCCTCTTCTCTATTGAAATACCTTCCTGGGAGGACCAGCTCCTCCATGAAACCTCCTCTGATTCACCCTTCCTGACATTATCTCTGTCTTTTCACATCTCTTTAGGATTAAACCTCTCCTGTGTCATGTCATATTATAGTATGTTATTATTGTTGTTTTATAATTTGTTATTTATCTTATTTCCTTCCATTAGATTATAATATCCTTAAAGGTAGGTGCTGTGTCATTTCATTTTTGTAATAACTACTGCCTAGTGCTCTATTCACTGTGTCACCTAGTTCTGCCCATGTCACCCTGGACAAGTTCCTTAATCCTACTAAATTTCACTTTCTTCACTGATAAGGTAAGGGATTATAAGAGCATATTATGTAGGGCTAGAAGTGACCTTAGATGCTATCGAATACAAATCCCGAATTTTTACAAATGGAGAAACTGAGGAACAGAGAGGCTAAGTGACTTGCCCAGGGTCACACAGTTAATAAATTTGTGAGGCTGAATTCAAACCCAAAAATTCAAACCCAAACTTCCTGACTCTTAGGTTAGGTATCTTTATACACGATCCTGTCCTGCCTCTTACTAGTTAACAAATATTAAAAAAAAAACTAGATAAAAAATATAAAGGTTAACAAGAATGGCTTCACATATTTACTGTTTTCTACAAGTGATCTATCCCATAATGGTTTACACAATGACAGTTACAGGAAACTGGTCTGATAGGTCAAATATTCTGATAACAGTTAATAATCACTATTTGTTACAAAAAATCAGGTCAAACATATAGCGAGCAGGAAATGAACAGATTCTGAAGTAACAGTGAACTCTGAAATAAAGTGAAAAACATTCTTTTTTATCAACTGTAAGAATGGAACACTGTTTTCATAAGGTGTTTTATGGAGGATGGCCGGATTGCTCCAGGGTTGTAGAGGGAATAGAATTTTTAAATACATAACCAAATAATCAAGGGATGTATATTTTTGCAAAAAGACAACCCCAAAACAGCCAAGTTAAGATGTGATATGGGAAGCCATGAATAAAGTAAACGTAGACCATTCAAAACTCCCCTGTAGTCAATACTTTGTTTTCTTCCCTCATCAAAACTTTGACCAAAGCTTTTAACACCTGCACACCAGGAGCATTTTGAGGATGTTTCAGGTTTTGTAAGATTTAGACTTTGAGGGTAAAGAGTTACTTAAATACCTAATACTACAAGCATCACCTAATCCCTTATAGTTTGCAGAGGTAGGTTACCAGTGTTCCTCCTACCCAAAGGTTTATAGAAAGCAGCCACCAACCAAAACATAAGATAACTTCCCAAGGAAGTGGAATTATGATTTTAGATTTGGAAGGGACCTAAGTGGTCACTTGGTCTATCTTCTTCATTCATAGATGAGTAATCTGACTTTGCCCCCACCCACAGTAGTAAGGCCAGGCAGAGTAAGTGAAACTGAGGTTAAAATCCCATTACCCATGTATTGCTCTATCCAGTGCACTCAAAAACACTAACATTAAAAATGAAGGTAGGTTGTTTTTACTTTGTCTCTATTTCCCTCCTGCCTGCTACAGTGACTTGGATGTAGCAGGCACTTAATAAATGGGCCAGCTTAGATTAGATGTACTCAAGTAATTTACCTTTTAAACGCTTCCCATTTGGTCCCATCCACAAAGATGTGGGGTCTACTATTTCTGTTTGAGAAAGCTCCATATCCATGCAGACAAGAAATGGACTATTTTGGTGCATTTTTACATAGATTTTCACTAATGTAGAAGAAAGGTAAACAGCACTTAGTATTATAGTAAAATGACATAAAACTACCTAGCACTTCTCTATCTTTAAATTAATATAGTAAATTCCTGGTGCTTTGGTATTAATCAAAAGTTTCCAAAGAAAAGTAAACTTTTAATGCCTAAGCCAATTGAGATGGGTCTCCTTGAATCCAGCTTCTCCCCTTTATAATCCATCCCCCTGGCATCTGTTAACTTGTTATTCCTAAAGAACAGGTCAGACCCTATTTTCCCCCTGCTCAGTGAACATTAAGTAGGTTGCTATCAGCTATAGGATAAAATAAAAACTCCTCTATCTGGCATTTAAAACCTTAAGTGTAACTCCATCCTATCTTTCCAAATAAATTACACACTCCTTTGCCTTTCTAGAATTCAATCAAATAAGCCCACTTACTGTCCCCCTTTTAGAAAACATTCTATCTCCAAACTCTGGGACTTTTCTGCAAATGCTACACCACCCCAGACCCATCCCCACCAGACTATACTTCCTCTTTCACCTCTTGTAACCCCCACATCCCCCAAAACTCAGCTCTAGTGCTATTGGAAGCCTGATTCTCTCTCCCCCTGGGTGACACCTCACCCTGATTACTCTCAATTAATTTTGTATATATTTTGCATTTACTAAGCAGTGGATATTCTTTTTCCATCTCCCCCAAGTTCCTTAAGAACAGGAATAATAGTCGTATGTCCCCAGACATTATAGTGTCTGGCATATTCCTTCTGCCTCCCATAAAGATACTCTTTTGCTGCTGTTGACATTGCTCACATTAAAGTATTCTTCCCTTCTTTTCTGAGACACTGGATTTTGAACTTAAAATTTTTTTTAATCAGAAAAGACATGTAACGCAACTTCCTTCCTATAGATTCAGAGCCCACTTCAGAGTCTGAAAGTATCACAGACTGGATGGGTCAGTGGAGTTGGGAAGGCTTAGTAAGGCAGTTAGCTAATTGTGAAGCTTGAGCAAGATTTTCATGGTTAGACCCAATGACAATTTTGTATTCAAGTATAAGTCACCTCCATATTGTTTGTTGCAGTAGTTCTCAACCTTCCTAATGCCCGATCCTTACGGATAAGACCATTGGAAATATGGGTTTTCCCATGGTTTTAGGGAACCCCTGTGACCCCTGTGAAAGGGTCATTCGACCCCCAAAGCCAAGGGGTCTGAGGACTGCACTTTAGAGTAATAAATAGGAATGTAGGAAGGTCTGGGACATTAGCCACTACCTGCTATGAACTACTTTGTTTCAAATTGAGCAAGTGGACCACACTACCATGATGTGACACTTTGGATTATCATAGTTAGGCAAGTTACTGTCAAGTTCACTGAGTCTTAGTTTCCCCTCTGTCAAAAAGTAAGGACAATTTCTCCCCATTTCAAGGCAACATTGTAAGAAAGATTATTAAAATAGAGAGCTGGATTTTGTGGGATTTAGCAACCTGTAGTGGGAAAGGTCTCACATGTTACCTGGGTGTCCGATAGTGCCATAAATGTAGTTTTTGATTTCTGGGACTGAAAGCTGCTCCCCGACTCCTGAGAAAAGAAGCCAACAAGTTCTATTTAGTGAGATTTGGGGTCCAGGGGAGGTGAGGAAGCCAACAAACAGAAGGAGAGGGATACAGTAATATTTTAATCCCCGTTAGTGTATGAGTAAGGGATATAGTATCAGGAGAATCTAATCCCAGGTCTGCCATTAATTAGCTGTGTGACCTTGGCCGAATCACTTCCCCACTCTTGTGCCTATCAGTCTCAGTCAAATGGGGGTGGTTTGGGGGAGGAGGCTTAGTTTTTTAAGAAAATCCCATCGAGGAACAATGAACAAAATAAACTCATGGGTGGATGAGGTCTGGGATCTCAGGCGGGTGTAAGAGGTGTGGTCTCCTCCTTTGAGGGATGGAATGTCGTCCTGGCCTACCTCCTGCAAAGTACAGGAACACCACAAGGAGCAGGGCCCAGCCTTGCTTCATGGCATAGAGAAGGGAAGGTGGGGGCGGGAGGGAAGCGTCGGGAGGACTTGCTGGCCTCCTCACCTTGGTTCAGTTCACCCTCCCCCAGCCGCCTCCCGCCAACTAAGTGTTCCCTGGAAACCGCTCCCGACCCTCCGCCCGCGTTCGGGTCGACTGGCCTAGAGCAAGCTGCAGCATCTCGCGCGGGGCTGGTGCTTGGGGCTGGGCCGCGCGCTAGGAGCTGTATCTCGTGCTCGAGGCTGGATCGCAAGCTGGATATGGGTCATGATCTGCATCGCGCAGGACGCGTAGGACGTTTGGCCGCGCTCTAGGGCCCCGCGTCGAGCTTAGGTAGTACTATCTTACGCTAGGGGCTGAACTGCGCGCTGGACCCAAGGCGCGCGTTAGAGGCTGCATGTCCTACGAGGGGCTGCATCGTGCGCTGGGAGCTGAGTCGGGAACTGGGACTGGCGTCTCACAGGAAGGACAGGACTATGCACTGGACGTCGGTCACCGCGAACGAAAGGCGGCCTCTCTCGCCCCCAGGGGAAAGTCCGTTAAATTGCAGGCAATAGGAAAGGAGAATGCGGAGGGAAGAAGAGAGGGTTGAGGGAAAGGAGCACAGGCTCTTCTAGCGGCGGGGAGGAAGGAGGAGGGAGATGGTCGAGTTTGGGGAGTGAATGATGACACAACCCTCCTCTCCCCCAACCCCGCCTGGCTGTCTATGGTCGCCAACGTGTGAGGAGAATTTTCTCCTAGAATAGCTCGAAGAGCCAGCTTCGTGTGGGAACGCCATCTCCATTTCTTCTCACGAAATCTTGTCTGGAAGCAAGCACTCATCATTCTTCCACCCCCTCCCCAAGCTGAAGTCCGTCCAGACGTGCCGCCGGGAGAGTGCAAAGCGAGGCCTGGAAAAGGGGGGAGGTGTGAAGGAGGCTCCCCGCCTTCCTCCTCCCCGACTGGAAGGCGCTGTCATCAGTTGCCATGGCAACCAAAGCTTGGCTACTCTTCTCCCCCTCTTTCCCCTTCCCCCTTCCCTGTGACTGGACTAACCAAACAGTGCGAATTCCCCCATAGGAAACTATTAGAGAGCACGTAAACAGCCCCAAACACCAAGACTAAGCCTCAGAGGCTCCTTCAGCCCCCCGGGGTATATGGTGGAGTGGGGATGGGGATAGGGATGGAGATGGAGATGGAGATGGGGAAGGGGGGCGGGGAGTAACGAGAGAGTGGCCTCTTTCGTTTTTGTAGTCTTATCCTTCACGGTAGAGGGACAACCCCCGTCTGTTTCTGATTTTTGGCATGTTTGTGGGTGGGAGAGAGCCCAAGGTTCAGACAGGGTGCAGAATGATTATTTGGGGTGAGATTGAGGGTTTTCAGTTTTAGTTCCTTTGAGCCGAGTCAGTCCTAGGACTCTTTCAGATAGTCCAAGAGGAGCCTTTGTCAGTGATTTCAATTTTAGTCAGTGGTAATTTTGCCTATATGGCGTTAGTGTGAAAAGTGATTCGGTGAGTCAGACCCACCCTTTGTCGGTTACCCCATGTCTCAAGATTCGAGTCTCAGTCTCAACTGTCCCCTTGTTCTAGAGAAGATGGAAGCAAATTTAGCCTGAATTTATATTCTGTTGCTCAGAAACGTGTTATTCCAGTTTTACTCATTATTACCATAATACCCAGTCTTTCGGTATCTCCCAAGTGATTATAAACATTTTAATTACAAAAGTTTTGTTAGGTTTGTGTGAGAAAAAGAATCATAATCCTAGGAGATGAGCAAAGTAATAACTAGTCACTGAAACTGGATTTTTCCCACCCATCTTCCAATTTAATTATACAGTAGTACTCTTTAGGGAGTTTGAAATACTTAATATTTAACCCAGACTTTAAGAAATAGACTGAATTGTATGATTAAAATATATACATAAAGTACAGTTGCAAGAGAGATATAAAGGTATTTTTAAACAACCATTCATCCTCACACCATCCCTGTAAAGTTTTACAGTTCCTCTTCTACTTTTTGATGTGCTATTTTTGCCTTTAGAAACTAACAAATAACAAATTTCCCCTTTCTGCACTAAAATTAGAATGTTTTACACTATGCTGTGAAATTGGCATTATCCTTTGAAACTCCAGTCAAAACAAGGCATTAAGATGCTACTATTTTGTCATAACCTTTAAAAGAAAATGCAAGTTTATCCATTCATTCAACATTATTATTTAGCGTCTATTGAGTACAAGACATAATTAGGGGCAAGGGAAAATAAACACAAAACCAAAACATATATTCTTTAGGTGCAAATATGAATATGTTCTGACATGGCCTGCTAATGTAGTAACCTCATTAATATTAACAACTTTCAGCCCCAAATATAGGACACCTACACATGCAGGAAAACAAAGCACATGTCTAGTAAAAGCTTGCAATAGCTCATTTTAGAATCATTCATTTCTGTAATATTTTGGTAATTGATAGATGACAGGCCAAATTGTTTTTGACTTACTTCTTGTGTAATTGGTATTAACTCATCTGAATTTATATTGTTTTCCCCAAAAAGAATATAATCTCAACAGGGATTTTTTTTGGTCTTTATATATGTAGCAAAGTCTTTGGCACATAGTAGGCAGTTTTAATAAATGCTTGTGGAATGAACAAAGAAGTCCCAGAACAGCGAGAAAAGTGAGTTACTTAACTCCACAAATGAAAAAAAAGTTGCTTCTGACATGGGACCATGACAATGCCTTTGTTAGCCACTTAGAACCTTTCAGAAAATTCTAATAAGAATCACAGGCACATAGAATTTGGAGCTAGAAGGAAATCTAGAGATTACTTAATGCAGTCTTATTATTTTACTGACAATTTAAGTGACTTGCCCTAGTGGACATATAAAAGGGCTGGAATTCAGATCAGGTCCTTTGATTCCAAATCTATTACTCTTTCTCTCCCACTCCATATCTCCTCAGATGTATTTTTGTTTGTACAGCTCATGACACTAAACAAAAATGCTGACATAATACATAGGTGCAGGGTCATATAGTGCTTAAATGCAGGGCTTGAAATTAGGAAGATTTGGTTTCAAATTCTACCTCATATACTTGTTGTTTGACCCTGGCCAAGTGACTTAACTTCTATGGGCTTCAGTCACTTCGTTTATAGAATAGGGATAATAATAAAACTTAGAGGCTTATTGTGAGGATCAAGTAAGAATGTGTGTAAAGTTCTTTGGAAACCTTAATACACCGTATGTTGTTATTGAGATATGTCCAACCCTTTGTGACCTCAGTTGGAGTTTTCTTGGCAAAGATACTAGAGAAGTTTGCCATTTCTTTCTCCAGCTCATTTTACAGATGAGGAAATTGAGGCAAACAGATTAAATGACTTGCTTTAGGGTCACACAAATAGGAAGTGTCTGAGGGCAGATTTGAACTCATGAAGATGAGTTTTCTGGATTCCAGCCTTGGCACACTATCCACTGTGCCATCTACTTGCCCCCAAGGCACTATTGCAAGCTATTATTTTTAGATATTGTTTTTTCCTGAGATATTAATGGATCAACAAATCTACTGTCATTCTTTTTTAGAGCTCAAAATTAGTGATTAAGTAGGTGCAAATGTTTTGTTTTAGTTTATTTCATTAGAGAATGCTCTTATACTTTAAAATAGGCATTCTTAACCAGGGGTCCATGTACCCCTTGGTCCACTGATATATTTCAAGGAGTACATAATTTTGGAAAATACTACACCTTTATTTTATTATAACTGATTTCCTTTGTAATCCTATGTATTTTATTTTGTGCATTTAAAAATGTTCTGAAAAGGGTTTTATAGGTTTTTCCAGACTGCCAAAGGTGTCTATGATACCCACAAAAAGGTTAAGGACCCCTGATCTAAAATATCTTTTGGAAACAAAAAAATTTTATTTTGAACTTAATAAAAAATGGGTTTTTCCATATGCATATTAGGGAGAAGACTGTACATGAAACTATACATCTCTCACTTGCAGCTTGCTTTTCTAAAACATCTTGTCAAGAGTTGGCAGATATTTTTTAGAGACCTACTTTAATGAACATATAAAAATAATTTGTAATCAGTGTATAGAATGTATGCAAATGAATACTTTTAAAGTCTTTTAAAATAGTTTGTTCCCTTAAATAGGTTAAATGGGTTTTCTGAAATTTTGTTTACTCCATTAGTTTGGTTAATATATGTAGAATAGTTCCTTTCTTCCCTCCTCCCTATTAGCTAATTCTTTGTGCCTTTCTGGTTCTGAAATAAAAAAGAAAGTTAAGTTAAAAAAAAAAACCCAACCCTCACCCAAACCCAACATCTTGTTGTTGGAGGCTTGTCATTTTGGTAGCTTTGAGTATAAAATATTCAACAAATCCAGGGTTTGCTAGAATGAGGCCCAGGGACACTGGCAACACAAGCCCCTGGAGGAAGCGTCTTGATTGCCAGTCCTCTACAACTTTTTTAAAAACATCACTTTGCTTACCTATAGATCACCTGGAGAATTTGTACTTAGTTGCTTTTTTTTTAAATGCTGTTTTTAACATGTGAAGACTGCAGTGTTTAAGAGCACAAAGGAATAAAATATCTGAAATGGAAAGATTAAAAAATGACTTCTATTAGTATTTTGAACTAGGTGAGTTCTAATGACTCTCTAATCCTAGTCTGTTTTTAAGTGCAAGACATATTCAACCTAAATTTAACGAACAATCAGGAGGAATAAAGATAGTAAAGTAACTAGACCCTGTCTCTCCCTTCAAGTAGCTTCGAGATGGGAATGGGGAGAGGATAGGTGGAGATAATTATGCAAATAATTATAATACAAGTTGGAATATAAATTCTCGGAGGCGTCCAGAATGAGTGATGTATTAGAAATCTGTGGGAGACTTTATTGAAACACATCTAGCTAAATGCTTTGATTAAAAAGTTATAAGAAAACCAAATCAACACCAACAACCAACAAAAAACCCTGCTTAAACAGTACTATACATTCCCACAAGTTCTTTTAACATAAGAGTTTTTGCAACTATTTCAACTCAATCATTAATGCATAGTTTCCTTTACGAAGTAAAGTGACCTCCCTTTTTTCCACCACCCTTTCTCTTTCCAAAAAAGAGGCTCACGTTTTGGTTCACAAGTTTGACATTTAAGAGGGAAAACTAAAAGGAATATATGATTCGCAGCAACCCCTTTGTAATAAAAGTCCTTTTAAAAGGCCACCACCAGCCAGCGCCGCTCTAACCTCATACACAGAAGTCGTACCTAGTTCCTGTCACTTTAAAGCTCCGCTGACGCCACTCGAATGTATCCAGAGGGGAAGTCCCTGCTCAGGGAATCTCCCGCCAGCTGCAGCGCACGATCCCTGCGACTCTGGAGGAGCACGTGGAGCAGCAGCAGCAGTTCCAGGAGCAGTAGCAGCCCCAGCAGCAGCAGGATGGAAGGTGAGAAGAGAACCTCATTCTTTTGAGGAGTCTTTGAAAAACTACGTCAGTTATAAGGGAGTTCGTTCTCTCGGTTTTACTTCTGTTTATTTTGCAGAAAGTAAATATGTTCTATTTCAGAGGGAAAAGGTTTGAAGGTTTTCACCCCTTTGGGGCAAAGACATTTTGTCTTCTTTAAGTTGATTGTATACGGAGGTTGTCAGATATTAAATGGCAACCCAGCAGACATCAAAGAATCCCTAAATTGCGGAGTGCTCCATTGCTACAAAACTGGGAAGCAAAGCAGACATCCTTTTGAGTATCAAGTGCCCGTTGGGATTGGGTTACTTTTGAAGCACTAGCTGTGAAGTGAAGTAGCTACTTCTTTTTGTTTGAATAAGCAATTTTGTTAGGAAAAAAAGTATAGGCATTATATTTGTTGGCATGTGTAAGTATTGGAACCGGCTTCTCTTTCTCTTATCACAAAGATTGTCCAAAGCATCTGCCAATAAGTCAGGCTAATTTTATGGGGAAATTTTCATTTTATATTATGTTAGAAAACTACATGCTTTCTTTTCTGGTAAAATTTTTGCAGTGTGTGTTTCTTTGAAATTATGAAGATCTGAACTCTGATACTCATAAAATCCCACTCAAATGGGCATTTTCAGCTTTGAGAAAATGAGCAATCTTAAGTTTCATAAAATTTGTAAATGGCCTATCTAACTCAAGTTGAAACTGTTCATTTGAGGGGATGTGTTTTTGAAGAATCTAGATTTGTAAGGCAAAATATCCTCCATTTATAAGAAAGTAAGTTGAAACCTCAAGTTGCTGAAATGATGAATATCATGAATTTATTTTTCTTTTGCAGTTGAAGGATTTCTATTAATGCAAATGAAATTTTTTTGTTGGTGGTTAAGATTAAGAGTGTCAGATGTCAGACATATAGCATTAGAAGCAGCATTCAAGTTCAGCCATATGAAAGCTACTGAAATGTAACTAACTTGTATTGCTTGGTTCATAGCATAGTTGGGTGCCCTGTCTATCATCATAATCTTAGGTTCTTTCAGTTTGCTTTCTTTTCCTAATTTTTTAAAATACTCTTCTTGGCTGTCTTGATCCATGAAAACATTTCTGTCCAGCTAAACATATCTTCCCAGGTCAGCCGACACAATAATGATGGAAGGTGAGCCAAGACACTGATTTGTTGAATAGAAGATTCAAATATCTGGCCATTACAGCACTTGACATATCTTTCAGTGAAATAACCTGCTTATTTGCTAAAATATCAGTGTAGAGTTAAGTAATCAAGATGTTAAAGGGTTAAAATAACTATAAGAAAAATCTGAAGACATTTTCATGTATTTTTAAAATGTGAAAATTGCAGTTTTAGTGGTTAGAAACACAAAGGAATAAGGCTAGACTGTGAGAAAAAAAATTTTTAAGTCTATTTAAAATATTTTAAATTAGCTACTAGGTACTTTTCAAGTGGAAAGACTTTTGTCACTTAGAATTTGTTCCTATGGAGTTATCAGTCTGAAATTAGATTTTTCCCAGCCTTAACATGTTGCTTCTCATTCATCACATGTGAAAACCTGAAAAGTCCATGGGACTGAGGTGGTTGGCTTCCTACACTTTGATAACAGTGGATTTATTATGTATGAAGAGAAGAAACAGATTTGTCTGAATAATGGGATTGAATATACCTATCTCCTAAAAGGGATTTTTAGAGAATAAAGAAGGAAGAAGTAAAGAGGCAAAGTTGCTGTATGAAGAGCTATATGAAGAATTAAATTAATGATGTACCCATTTTAGTAAGTAGAAAAGTGAAATAGGAAATAAAGGACCTTGTGATTAGTTTTGAGTTTAGAAATGTCAAGGGTTAGGTACAATATTCATCGTACAAAAAACCCCATTTGTAACAAATGAATACCAAAAACTTAAACCAAAAACACCACAAGAAAAGAAGATGGGATATGTTTGACTTGGTCAAGTGCAAGCTTGTTGAGGGCAGGGCTCTATTGAGTAAGTGCCACCTAATTCATTGTGGGCACTCACCACTGATTGATGTGGCTCTCAGTTTTTGGTTTTTTTTAAATAGGTAAAATAATGTCCTTAGGTATGTTGACATTTTTGATCCTACTTCTAGGTATTGGGATTTGACCTCTTTCTCATGTGAGATACTTAAAAGAATGCCATCGAATTACATTTTTTCCTGTCCATTCTTTGGAGTGATGGCAAATTTAACATCTTTTACCTGTTATATAAACTTGTGGCTGAAGAGTGCAGATAACGTGCTTGAAATGTAGAAATATGTGTAGTTATTTATTTTCCTTCTGTACTGGGGGAATCAGACAAAAGAAGATTTTTGAAGGCAGCTAACTGAGAGGTTGAACAAATAGTACACTGGCCCCAAAGTCAGGAAGACCTAACTTTAAATCTTGCCTTAGATGCTTACTACCTGCATGACCCTGGACAAATCACTTAAATACTCTGTGTCTCATTTTCCTCATCAGCAAATTGGGTGGGGGTAGGGAGAGGTGTTAGACTCAATGGCCTTGAAAGGCTCTTCCAGTTCTAAATTTATGATCCTATAATAAGTGCGAATCTTGACACACTAATGCAGGGATATTAATGCATATTATAAATCAATCTTGAAAACCTTTATTTATCCTTGCTCAAAATTTGTGGCCCTGAATATTTTCCTCCAAAGGCCATTTTATATTTTACTGATTTGGAAGTGCCTTTTATAGTTATTTTTTACATAATCAATTTTTGGATACTTTTATTATCTCAATTATCTGACATTTCAATCTAAATAAAGTGTTCTACATAAGTAATGTTACTGTATTAACTGAAGTTAAGCCTTTTAATGCTAAACCTTGTTTTGGATTTCCATCTAAAACACTCTAGAAATCTCCTTTAGAGTACATTGAGCATAATTTAATCATTTCTTACTGACAAAGAATCATAAAGATATCAGTTCTGCTAGCTTGTGCTAGCATTTTGGGAACATAGTACAGCACTGACCCACTTAAGGTTTGTTGAGCCATAAGATGGTGTTTGCTCCTTCACTAAATGAACTCAATTTGTGCTTTATTAGTATTAGTTCTTCTCTGTCCTCCCTCTGCTGTTACTTGTCACATTTGGTTGATGCTGGTGTGTTCTCTGGTTTCTAATATACTCATTTATTTTTCACATCTACCTGGGTGAGGACCTAAGGGCCTTCTCTTTTTTTTTTTTAATTTTAATTTATTTTCTTGGTTACATCATTCATTTCCACAAGGTTTTGAGTTACAAATTTTCTCCCCTTTTTGTCCCTACCCCCATCCCAGAACATTGATCCCACTGTAAGACCCCTCCCACAATCTGTTCC
>CM053593.1:153901354-153920489 GCA_028646575.1 Pseudocheirus occidentalis
AGTAAATGAAAGTAAAGTTGTAACCATTATCCCTTGCCTCTTTTTTATGGGATGATTAACCCCATTTTGTCTCTCCCTGTCTCCTTTCATTCAAGTCCTCTCCCTCTTTAAAATTTCACCTAAGGGCTTTCTCTTAAGCAATGAGCATGGAGCCCAAAGATTTGAGTTCAAATTTGGCAGTAGACACTAATAGGCTGTGTGACTTTGGGCAAGTCACTTAATCTGTTTGCTTCAGTTTCCTTATCTGTCAAATGGGGTTATTGTGAGGATCAAATGAGATCATTATTGCGTAGTAAATGCTAGCTATTATTATTATTACAAAGTCCTTTCAGCATAATCTATAGCAGCTATCTTCAGAAACATTAAGAAGTCTTTTAATATCTAGAGTCTCCTCTGTTCTAAATCGTTGTGGTTGATAGAAGGTTAACCTTTGGTTATTTGGAATTTTGATATGTATATGTATATGTGTTATAAATATATGGAGAGAGAGGGGAGTGAGGGAGAGAAAGACAGAGAGGAGAGACAGAGAGAGGAGAGAGAGGAGAGAGAGAGAGAGAGAGAGAGAGAGAGAGAGAGAGAGAGAGAGAGAGAGAGAAAGAGAGAGATTATTGAGGGAGATTTCCTCTGAGGGAAGAAGTATGAGACCACATAGAGACTGAACGAAGGCTAAAACGAAGTAAGATCATGAATTGGGTCTAAGGAACTTTAAAACAAGCCACAGGGGTGGCTAGATGGCGCAGTGAAGAGAGTAGAATAGAGTATTCCCTGAAGTTAGGAGGACCTGAGTTCAAATCCAGCCTCAGACACTTAACACTTGCTAGCCGTGTGACCTTGGGCAAGTTTCTTAATCCCAATTGTCCTCCAAAAAGAAAAAAACCCAAGCCACAAATAGTTTCAGGGGAGTTCTAGGGGGACTTCAATTTATTTTATTTCTGAGGATGATGTTTTTCAGTAGATTTTTTTTATTGCTAGGCATTAGAGCCATCATTTCGTAGAATGTAATCATTCAAATGAATACTTAAATGATTTAGGAACATTAAATGGCATGGAAAAAGTGTCACCATTAACATTAAACATTTTGTTCCATTATTTGGCTAGAATATTATATGATGACAAAAGCACCCATTTTCTTTACATCTGTAAAGATTCAAGAAAACGTTACTCCTGAAAAGTATGGATCAAATATTGATCAGCTGTTGGCCTACCCATAAATATGGTTTGGATGGCTCCATACAAATGTCATATGCTTTTCCTTTTGAGTATTTGAATAAAACTTATTCTATTATAACCTTTCTATTGAAAATACAGTTGTGTACATCATCGCTTAGTTAGAAACAAGAGGTCATTGTCAGATCTTCAGTTAAGTACATACTCTTTTCATCTCATCTGTTAAATTGTTACCCAGTTTTTAATGATGATGATGATGATGATAGCTAGTATTTATATAGTACCTACTACAGGTACTCTGATAAGCATGTTACAAACATTGTCCCATTTGACCCTCACAAGAAGCTTGGGAGGTAGATGGTATTATTGTTTTCATTTCACAGATTAGGAAACTGAGTCTGGGAGAGGTTAAGTGACTTGCATCACAGCAGTGACCGAGGCTAATTTAAACTCACATCTTCCTAACTTCAGACCCAATGCTCTGTCCACTGATAACAAGTAGTTGTCCGTTTTTAAAGGGTTAGTAAACTGCTTTGTAGGTAGTTGAGGGTTCTGTGTTTTGTGAGTATTATAAAAAGATCTGTAAGTGTCCTTAGAATAATCAGAGAAAGATCAAATTATTTTTAAATGATCTTAATTTTCTTGTATTTTGATTATCTGAAAATTGGTAGTTTACATTTGACATGTAAGGGTAACTTTTTTGTTAGTATTTGATTTGCTAGTATACCTCATTTCCTAGGAATGTTGGCTAAGAGAGTTTACTATATTTTTTAAGAGCCTAAGTTGATGCCTTATTTCTCTAACTGAATAAAATTATTAAAGACTCCAAAGTAGTTAACTTTGTGTGGGGAATTAATGTTATAAAGTATTGTATACGAATCTCATCCCCATAGAAGATATGAGAAGTGATTAATTAATTTTTATGGAGCAATATAGCTTAGTTATTTTAATTAATTGAAAATTAGTACATCTTCTGACTCTTGATAACAATTGGGAATTGTTATAAAGCAACCAAATGAGTATTCACTAACGGTTACTTTTTAGGAGTGCTAACAACAGCTGTTTTGTGTAGGTTTTAAAGTTCAACTGAATATGTGTATGATCTTATTTGAAACTGAATAACTGTGAAGTAAATGCTATAGTTAGACTTTTCTTTATCATATTTCTGACAAGCTATGCAATATGGAAAAGCAAACTCATTTTATAAGGTCTCTACTGAAAAAAATTGAGCAAGAAAATCTGCGTTAATTTTGTTGATCTGTTAAAAACTTTACCAAAAGTTTTTATGAGGGAAGAGAACAAAATGTTGACTAAAAGGGAATTTTGCATGGTCTAGGTTTACTTTATTCATGGAGTCCCCTATCACATCCCAAATCAAATGTGCTTTTTACAAAAATGTACATCTCTTGTTTATTTGCTTGTGTGGTTTTTTTAAAAGTTCTTTTCTCTCTGTTTTCTCAGAGCAACACAGTCATCCCCCATAGAATACCTTATGAAGGGTGTTCCATTCTTACAATTGATAAAAAGGAATGTTTTTGCTTTATTTCAGAGTTCTCTTTTGCTGCAGAATCTGTTCATTTCCTGCTTGCTATGTGTTTGACCTGATTCTTGGTAACAAATAGTGATTATTAACTGTTATCAGGATATTTGACCTGTCAGAACAGTTTCCTGTAACCGTCATTGTGTGAACCACTATGGGATGGATCATTTGTAGAGAACAGTAAATATGTAAGTCAGTCCTATTAAGCTATATATTTTTCTCCAGTTTTTTAAAATTATATAGCTAGTGAGAGAAAACATGGGATAGTATATAAAGAAAACTAACCTCAGAGTCAGGAAAACGTGGGTTTGAATTGAACCTCATAAATTTACTGTATGACCCTGGGCACTTAACCTCTCTGTTCTCCCATTTCCTCATCTGTAAAAATTAGGGATTTGCACTTGATAACCTTTAAGGTCACTTCTGGCCCTAAATATGTGATCTTATGATTCCTTTACTTTAGCAGTGAAAAACTGAAATCTAGCATGATTAAGGGACTTGTCCAGGGTGACTAAGGCAGAATTAGATTGTACAGAGAATAGAATGCTGGTCCTGGAGTCAGAAAGACTCATCTCCTCAAGTATAAATCTGACCTCAGACATTTCCTAGCTGTGTGACCCTGGGCAGGCTGCCTAACCCTTTTTGCCTCAGTTTCCTCATCTGAAAAATGAGCTGGAGAAAAAGACAGCAAACCATTCTAGTATCTTTGCCAAGAAAAGCCCAAATGGGGTCAGAAAAGGTCAGACAGGATGGAAAAAAGATTGAACAACAATAAGGCTGACACGCATCTTTTCTAACTTTAAATTCATTGTTCTTCCTAGTATGTTTTCTTAGAGGTCATTGAGTTCAGGGAAGCTGATAGAGGTTATTTGTCTTGTCTAAAGTCACAGATGATTAGAGTGAAAGACAGGGTGGAGCTCCAGCATCCTAATGACCAGGCTAGGATTCTTATGCCTCATAGTGGTCTCAAATAGCATGTTGGTTAAATGAATCTTATATTCTATGATTCATTCCAGGAAACAACTCTCTTACCTTGAAGGTAGATTTATAGACTTATTTAGTAGAATAAAAGAAAAAGTAACCTCCAAATTATGTATATCCTCCTTCAAACAATTTGTAGGACTCGTACTATTAAGTAGCTGGAATTATAATATTGTAAGGCAATTTAACTTTTGAATAAAGATAGAGATTAAATTTAAGGAACTTTTAATATTTTCATTATACATGTTGATAGCACTGAAATTTCAGTTATGATTCCCACATCAAACTTTTAGCTTCAAACAAAAATCTACCCTGTTCCATAGCCACAGACCAAACTCCAAATTCCATCTGTTTGTCTCCCATTTGTATGCTATTGGTTAGAGAGTGATCAAAGGAGGCTATGTTTGGTTTTACAGTCTTACCTTTGTTTAAAGTTTGTTCATCACATCATTCGGGCAAAAATTGCTAGTTCATATTTATATACCCAAGTTACGGTTAGTAGACAACTGAACTTGGAGTCATGAAGACCTGAGTTCAGATCCTATCTCAGGCAATGACTAGCTATATGACCCTGGACAAGTCACTTAATTTCTCTCAGCCTCAGTGTCCTCATTTGGAAGGTAGGGACAAGCATGGCATATACCTTGTGAGGATCAAATAAGCACTTTGCAAACCTTAAAGTATTGTATATGTATGCAAGCTAAAACTATTGAAATGTGAACATAAATTGTCATTGAAGATTATAACTTTCTCTTAATTGAACAAATGAGTGCCTGTTACGTGTTAGGGATTGTAACAGACGCTGTGTAAAATATAAAGTTGTGAACAACTCTAAATTATAAACACCTGGAGGGCAGTTATAGTTGAGCGGGATATCCCTTCTCTCCTCAACCTTGCCCAACACCTGCTGTGAAGGGCATGTAGTAGAAAGTGTAGCAGATATGTATAACGGGTTATAAAATTGTGCATATCCTTCGATCCAGCAGTACCACTGCTAGTTCTGTATCCCAGAGACATCCAAAAAAGGGAAAAGGACCTATCTGCACAAAAACATTTATAGCAGCTCTTTTTGTGGTGGCTAAGAACTAGGAATCAAAGGAATTACCCACCGATTGGGGAATGGCTAAACAAGTTATAGTATGTGATTGTAATGAACAAGAAATGACAAGCAGGATTATTTCAGAGAAACCTGGAAAGACTTACCTGAACTGATGCATGATGAAATGAACAAAGCCAGGAGAATGTAGTGCACAGTAACAACAATATTGTTTGATGAAAAATTGTGAATGACTTAACTCTTCTCACCAATACAACGATCCAAGACAATCCCAAAGGACTAATGATGAAGCACACTAATCACCTGCAAAGAAAGACCTGAAATTGATTGAATACAAACTGATGCATGCTATTTTTCACTTTTTTTCATTTTTTCTTTTGTCTGAGTCTTATACAAAATGACTAGTATGGAAATATTTTACATAATTGCACCTATGTAACCTATATCTGATTGCTTACTGTCTCAAGGAGGGAGGGAGGGGTAGAATTTGGAACTTAAAACTTCAAATAAAAATGTAAAAACAAGGAAGAAAATGTAGTAGAAAGAGAGGACTGGACTTGGAAGTCAATAGAATTGGTCTCAAAGCCTGACAGCAATATTAATAGTTACTTACATGAATTGGTGATTTACAAAGGACCTCACCACAATCCCAAGAGGTTAGCAGTATAAGTATTATTATCATGGGCTCATAGCTGTAGCATTGAAGGGACCTCAGAGGCCAACCTCTTTGTCATACAGATGAGAAAATGTGAGCACTGAGAGGTTAAGGATTCGCCCACATTAGTATTACAGGTGGAGTTTGAACCCAGGTCCTGTGACTTCAGGACAATGCCCTTTTCCCTATACTACCGTATTTTACACTGGAAGAGCCCAAGGCCCTGAGGTATTAAGTGACTAACTCGTTGTTAAGTAGGCAGCTAGTAAATGTGTCTACAGTAGGATTTGAATCTACATTTTCTAACTCTGGGTCCAGCCCTCTATCTAGTCTATCATTCTAAGCAAACCTCTTAATATCTCAGAGTCCATTTTACCTCACTTGTAAAAACAAAAATGATAACACTTTGCAAACTTATCATGAGAAAAATAAATGCAAGCCACAACCATGTAAAAATTGCTCCAGATTTACTAATAAGAGAATTGAGAAGCAAAATAACTTGGAGGTTTTGATGAAAATGTCCAGAAAAAGAGACATAGTTGATTTTGTCGGGGTTGTGGGGAGACAGGCACATTAAAACAGTGTTGATGGAACTGTGAATTGGTCTAACAATTCTGGAAAGCAATTTCTAATTTTGCTAAGAAAGTGACTGAAGTATCCATACCATTTGATCCAGAGATTCTACTGCTAGTCATATACCTTGCAGAGGTTAAAAATAAAAGCTCCCATTTGCACCTAAACATCTCTAGCAGCATTTTTTTTATAGTGGCAAAGAAGTAGAAACAAAGTAGATGTCCATCAGTTGTAGGATGCACAGATAAATCACAGTACATGAATGTAATGTAATATTATTGTGCCTAAGAAACAATGAATATGAAGAATACAGAGAAGCAGGTAAGACATAGATAAATTGATACAAAGCGAAGTAAGCAGAACCTGGAAATTATGTAGACAATGTTAATTGAAAAATAAAAAGCCTGAAGGTGAAAGTTGTGTGATTGTAATGATCAAGCTTTGGCCCTAAAAGAAAAGGTGTGAAAATATGCTTCCTTCCACTCTTTGCAGAAGTAGGGAATTGTGGGTATGGAATATTTCCCATACAACCCAACTAGGTTGATGTATTGCTTAGTTATGCAGAACTGATTTTTTTCCCCTTCTTTGTTACGAGGAAAGGGTAACAATATATCTGTGAATGAAAATTATACGAAAACAAAATATATGAATAAAAATTAAAATTGCTTCAGAGTGTTTCAAACACTTTATAAATCTTTTTTTTTCTTTTTGGAGGGGGTAAGGTTGGGCAATGGGGGTTAAGTGACTTGCCCAACATCATATGGCTAGTAAAGTGTTAAGTGTCTGAGGCTGGATTTGAACTCAGGTCCTCCTGACTTCAGGGAGAGTGCTCTATTCATTGCACCACTTAGTCACCCCACGCTTTGTAAATCTTATTGTGTGTTATTATTCTAGATCCAGAATCATAGATGTCATAGCCTACCCATTCAAAAACTCAAATAATCATAATTCTTCTCCAACATTTCACACGGAGAGACAAATAATAAATAAGAAGGCTAATATGAAGAATTGTTTCAACTAGGTAATTTTCAGGGTGCATTGAGTCTGCTGAGTCATACTTTAGCACCTTTACAACAACAGTTTTTTTGTTGTTCTGTCATTTCAGTTGTGTCCAACTCTTTGGGGTTTTCTTTTTGGATCAGTTTGCCATTTCCTTCTCTAGTTTATTTTACTGATGAGGAAACTGAAGCAAACAGGGTTAAGTGACTTACCCAGGGTCACACAGCTTGTAAGTGTTTGAGGCCAAATTTGAACTCAGGTCTTCCTGACTCCAGGGTAGCACTCTATTTACTTTGCTACCTATGGTACTGACCAGCAATAACTGATGTCCGTAAGGATGACCCCATAGCATTCTTAGGCTCATCATTCTATTTAGGGACCTAGTCACGTATGCCTTGATTTAACATTGCCTACTCTGTCCCTTCTGAAGCATTTGGTATCCTACTCTTAGTACTTGGTAAGGTAGCATCATTGAGTTGTATGTAGGACTCCTAGTAAAGAGACTTGGGTTCAAATTCCAGCTCTCACAGCAATGTGACTCTGGTTAAGCCTTTTAACTTTTCGGGTTATTCTCTCATCAGAAAAATGGGTTACTAATATTTTCCCTGCCTACTTCATTCCTGGGAAGGAAGCACTTTGTAGACCTTAAAGCTTTAATGTAGGTTCTTGTTGTCTTTTGAAAATACTGCTGGGATTCTGCCTTACCCTGCTCAAAATCCTTCAAGGGCTCCTCGGTTCTTTGGTTCAGCAATCAATTAGTTATTCTATATCCAGAAGTGTAGAAGTATATCTACAGATAGACACCAAGATACCTTTAGAGCCTCATCTTTCTATACCTTCCTACATATGGTTTTTGTTTTTAAGTTTCAGATTCTGGGGCAGCTAGGTGGCACAGGGAATAGAGCATCGACCCTGGAGTCAGGAGGACCTGAGTTCAAATATGACACTTAAAACTTACTACCCATGTGACCTTGGGCAAGTCACTTAACCCCAATTGCTCTGCCTTCTCCCCCTCCAAAAAGAAAAAAAAAAGTTTCAGATTTTAATCCCTCTTCACCTTCTTAGGGTTATTTGCATTCCCTGGGCATTGTTCTTCCTCATACCTGTGCCATTTCCTCTACATGGAAGGTCCAGACCTTTCTTTCACATTTGTCAGTCAAAATCTTTAAAGTCCACCCTTTAAAGTCCAACCCAAATACTGCTTTATCTGCAATGTCTTTTCTGACCCTACCCTCCAAGCTGAAAATTACTCCTCCCCTCACCCCAGTCTATAGTACAACTCATAGTAGCATTTAGTACTTTTCATTAGTCCTTACAACATAATGCTTGCTGTAATTGAGATTTACATACACTTGATTTCCTTTACTGAATTGTGAGTCTCTTGAGGGTAGGGACCAGATTTTGTATTACTTTATAACTGTATAATATGGTACCCACTTCAGTTCCTACATTTAATATGCATTTAGTATGTTCATAGTAACCATCCAATAAGGTAACTTTGGAATCATCAAAAATAGACTGATCGTGTTCATTTTGTGTGTAAGTCCACTTTTTGTAAGGTTAGGGATAGGAATGGGACCTGTAATTTCATTACTATCGAGAATTTTTTTAAACTACTTTTACCAGTGCAGGTTAGGGCACCTTCTCTGCTTTAGTCTTAAAGAATTGTCTTTATTCTGAGATGTTAAATGACTCCTTCTGGGTCATAAACCCAGTATGTGTTAGAGGCAGGACTTTAAACCCAGGTCTTTGTGGCTTTGAGGATGCTATATTATATTAAAATTATTTTTAAATTATGAGTTTATAATTTTTTCTGTTAATAGAATGGTAGATCAATATACAAGTATCTTATTGTTCAGTCATACCTCAGAAGCAGAAATATATTCTAACAGAGGAGATGCTGTAATCACAGACCACTTGAAAAATCATCTGAGGCCTTTGGACCACATTTGATGGTCTGAAGAAACCCCATTCCTTTTCTGGAAAAATGACAACATCTGTGTCCTATAAGCTGTAGGTCCAACATGACTAATGTGGAAATATGTTTTGCATGACTGCACATGTATAACCTATATAAAATTGCTTGACTTATCAATGAGGGTGTAGGGAAGAGAACAATAGAATTTGAAACTTAAAAAAAGAAGGTAAAAATTATTTTTACATGAAATTGGAAAAAATGAAATAATTTTTAAAATAGTAGGTCCACATTTGTTTAGAAAATGTTAAGAGGGGTGGGTAGGTGGCTCAGTGAATAGAACACCAACCCTGGAGTCAGGAAGACCTGAGTTCAAATAAGACTTACGATACTTAACACTTACTAGCCGTGTGACCTTGGGCAAGTCACTTAACCCCAATTGCCCAGCCTTCTCTCCTCCAAAAAGCAAAAAAAAAAAAAAAGTTAAGAATTGAGACATGGCTTGAAATGTCAACTTGAATACAAGTTTTGGTTGGTAAGAATTAGAATATCATTGAGAATAATTTCTTTATTTATTTGGAATAAGTGAAGAGAACTTCAAGGTAATACCTGTTAAATTTGTAACTGATAAAAACATAACTTTTCCTTTCCCTCTGTCACAGTTCATTGTACAAGTCCTCATCAAATATGTGCTGAATTCCCTATAATTGCTTAAATTACTGCAGCATAGAAATGATAAAGTAACTTTGAATATGAAACCTGTTTTAAATGTGGGAAAATGGACTGTATGCACTAATCATAATATTGATATTCTATGAATTTCTAAATATTTGGAATTATGTTATAATCTTCATTTGAGTTTTAAAAAGATTGTTGCTAGAATTTTTTTTCAAAAGAAATTTTTGTTTACTTTCACTTAACAAAGAAAGAAAACTGGAGAATTTGTTGAAATAAAGTTATAAAAATGGATTTAAAATGTGTCACTGGAATCTTAGCATTTCCACCATGGAAATCATTTTAGCTCAAACATTTTGAAACAAAGCCATAGTGTGTGAAATGTTATTCTTTTCCTGCTTACTGCCTACCATTGTTCCTTGCACATAGCAGGTACTGAACAAGTATGTGTTGAATATCATTGAGACTCTAACTACTTTATCTAGGAATAAATATATAGAGATAATTGGTAAAGAGTGGACCTATCATTTCATTAATATAGTGGACTCCTGGATGAAAAATTCCTCTCTACCAATGCAGGTTGGCATTTTCCCTGCAACTTAAGTAACTGCCTAGAAAAATGAGAGACTAAGTAACTGGTCCAAGGTAATTGCCAATATGTGTCTTAGATAGGATTTGAATCCAGGCCTTCCTTGTTCTGAGACCAACTTTCTATTCACTAAGCTACACTGTCCCTCCAATGATATGTATACACACATATATTATATAACACTATGTTTCATATATACGTGTATGCATATATATGTTATATATCATATAGACAAGACATATAAGCGTTCTAATAGCTTAACACCGCACAAAGACTTTTGTTATACTGTATATGTGTATGTGCATGTGTATATGTATATACACACATGCCAATTATCTTAAAGCTGAAGAGCTTATATATGCAAACATGTGTATGTACATTACACACATGTATACCTACATATGTGTGTGAAGATAGTACCTTTATTTTCCTAAAAATTCAGGGTAGGGAAAGGTAGGATAGGGTAGACATTTGGGAAGTTGTCAAGTCACCCTAGAATTGGGCTTTTTCCCCATTGTTTCCCACAATCCATAGTTTCCTCTAGAGCAGGGGTTCTTGGCTTGGGGTCCACAGGCCTTCAAGAAGTCTGTAGATAGATTTCAAGGAGGTCTGTCAACTTTGATGGGAAAAAAATTATTTTCATGGTCTTTTGGTCCCTTTTTTAATCTTGTGTATTTTCTTTTATGCTTTAAAAAAATTTCTTCTAAAATGGGATCAGCTTTAGTAGATGAACAGAGAGCTCTAGCACACAAAACGGTTCAGAACTATTGCTCTAGAAGCAGCAGTTCTCAACCTGTGGGTTATGTTCAGTTTAAATACATCCTGCATACCAGATATTTACAATACAATTCATAACAGTAGTAAAATTACAGTTATGAAGTAACAACAAAAATAATTTTATGGTCGGGGGTCACTACAACATGAGACATTGTATTAAAGGGTCACGGCATTAGGAAGGTTGAGAACCACTGCTAGAGAGTACCTGCAGTGGAAAATACTAGAAAATGTTATTAAAAGAGGACCAGAATTGCTTGGGCTATGTAAGAGACAGTAAGGGTAAAGTGGAAAGAATTCTACATTTGGAGTCAGAGACCTGGGTTTGATTCCAGGCTCTGATATTTGCTATCTGTTTGACTTTAGGCCAGTCACATCATTCCTCCGGTGTTCTGTTTGTTTATAAAATGAGGAGATTGGACTGGATGACCTCTAACATGCCTTTCATCTCTAAATTTGTGATCCTGTAGTCTGATTAATGACCTTGAAGAAGTAGATCTGTTATATCTTGACTAATGTCTTCTGGACCCCAAATAAAGATTAGTTATATAATTTTGGGGGGAAATGTAATGACATTTAATGGTGCTTGCTGTTGTAATGATTATCCTAATGTTTAAAGAGAACTTTAAATACCATTTAAATTTCTAAAAAAAATTATGTTACAGTGGTAGGGAAAACATACATTGAAATAAATGCAAGAGAGCTTTTTATTTCCTAGTTGTGACAATAACATTGTGACCTTGGATAAATCACTTAATTCAGCGAACACTTACTATGTGCAGAGCAAGTTGCTAGTTGTTGAAGAAGATACAGAGTTTAAATAAATGGATTCTTGCCTTAGTGCAGCTTACAGTCTAGCAGAGAGATAGGATACAAACAGATAACTATAATGTACAATATCATATAAGGGTATTACAAAGTTGCAAAACAAACTTCTGTGAGATTACAAATTTGGGATTAGCGAAAGTGACTTGAGTTGGACTTCAAAGGAAGAGAAGGCATTCAGGAGTCAGTTTTAGGGAAGGCAGCAAAGGAGAACAAGACTAAGGCTAGAAAGGTGTGGTGGCATATTGGAAATCAAAGTATATTAACTTAATATGTAGAAAGACCCAGTGAAGATTTTTGAGGAGAGGACTGGTATAAGTAGATCCAAACATACTTAATTGACTGTTTCAGTGGGTTGGTGGATTTGTTGCTGAGTATTACTTCCAACAGTACCCTGCAACCCTCTGATACTTTCTAACAGATTTTGACTCTTGTCCATATTCTCTTCTAAATCCTGCGTAGTGGAGCCACACAGACCTTCTCCCGGTTCTTTTAACATTGCCACTTTAACCTCTCCTTGTTATATGACTTTCCTGACTCATAAAAGAAGTTGAGAGTATCATAAACTCCAGGATAATATTTTATGCCATTTCTTGTAGGCATGAAACAATAACCTAATTATATAATAAAGATGATTCTGGCAGGGAAATGAAGGATGGGTTGAAGAGGAAGGGGAGGGGAGGCAAAAAAAAACAAAACCAAACCTGTTAAAAGATTATCCATATGGTTGCTGAAGGAACCTTAGAAGTAAGTCATCTACTCTAACCTCATATCACATAAGACAGTGAAGACCCAGACGAGTGAGGTGATTTGAATAAATTCATATAGGTAAGAAGTAGCAGAGCTGAGATTTGAACTGAGATCCTCTCCCTTTAAATCCAGCATTCTTCCTTTTGTACCCTGGGGCTTCGGGACAGATGGGAGAGATGTAGCAGAGGTTGAATTGATAGACCTTGGCTGCTGACTGGATATGAGAAATGAGGGAAGAGTCAAGGATAACCCCAGGCTTTTGACCATAGGAGATTGGGTTGAACAATGGTGCCATAGACAGAAATAGTCAAGTTAGAAAGAAGAACAGGTTTCATGGGGAAGATAATAAGCTTAGTTTCATACACATTGAGTTTAAGGTGCCAGTGGGACATTCAAGTAGAGATGTTCCAAAAACAGTTGGAGATTCTGGGCTGGAACTCAGAAGCAGAATCAGGGACTAGAGCGATATATTTGGGAGTCATTTGCATAGAAGGTGGTAGTTGAAGCCACCTGAAAGTAAATGTAATTGCCAAGGGACAGAATATAGAGGGTAAAGAGAGGAGGACCAAGGACAGATCCTTGAGGCCTGCCCATGTCAAGGGGTTTGGAAGAGAACAAAGAAAGAAGAAGCCATTAAATTGGTAGGAGAAAAACCTGGAAAAAAACGATGTTTAATGAGGGGAGAGAAGGTTCTATTTGGGAATAAGGGTAGGGAGTGACTACCTGTGTCAAAAGCTGTAAATAGACTAGTGAGGAAGAAGATTGAAAAAGACCATTAAAAAAAAGACCATTGAGTTTGGTGATTAGAAGTTATTGGCACTTTTTGAGAGAGCAATTTTGCCTACTGTGATTAGGACTGAAGCTAGATTGCAAGGGATTAAGTGAAGAGTAAGGAAGTGGAGGCATGGAGTATGTACAGCTTTTCAAAGAAATTTAACATTAGGAGGAGAAGGATGGGATTACAGATGGGGTAAAAAAGTTTAAGGGAAAGCTTGCTTCCTTGCTTCCTTCCTTCCCTCCTTCCTTCCTTTTTTTCCTTTTTTTCCTTTTTCCCTCTCTGTCTGTCTCTCTGTCTTTGTCTCTCTATCTCTGTCTCTCTGTCTTTGTCTCTCTGTCTCTGTGTCTCTCTGTCTCTCTCTGTCTCTGTGTCTCTGTCTGTCTCTCTCTCTTTTCAGATTAAGGAGATTTATATAAGCTTGTAGGCAAATGGAAAGTCACCACTGGAGACGGAGAGTTAGAAAATACAAAAATGAAGGAGGGGCAGATGCCTACAGTAAGATCCTGGGGAGGATAGGAGGGAAATTAGATCTAGAATAGAAACTAAAGGTCAAAAGTGTAAACATCAGGAAAGGTTAGAGAAAAACTAGATGCTGATGCTACGAAGGTTTGTACTTTTGAGGCTAAATAATCTCTTGTAAGTGTGGAAGGAGAGGGTGTAAATGAGAGTTTGAAGAGCTAAGAAAAGGTCTGGAATAGATTCATGGTGACTGAGATACAACGGGTCAGTCATTATAGAGCAGAAATATACAGGAGTCAAAAGGACCCAAATGAAATTATTTATTCTAAGTATGTATTGGGTGAAATCAGCTTCACTTGATGATTTTTCTCCTGGACACTTGACACTACTCAAGTGGGAACAGAGTAATTGTATGGTGGGTGTTATCCAGGTCTGGAATAGTGCAAGGTCAAGAGTACAAGGAATTCTAGGGGAATAATTTAGTGGCAGTCCATGGGGTCACTCCCCTGTAGATGGAGCTCCTGTGTATAAATAAAAGGAAAGCTGTAATAGAGATCCCTAACTACTATAGTAGATAGAGCTCCAGGCCTGGAGTCAGGAAGACCTGAGTTCAAATTTGGCCTCATACACTTACGAGTTGTGTGACCCTGGGCAAGTCACTTAACTCTGTTTGCCTCGGTTTTCTCATCTGTAAAATAAGCTGGAGAAGAAAATGGCAAATCACTCTACTATCTTTGCCAAGAAAACCCCAAAATGGGTCAAGAAGAGTCAGATGTAACCAAAAAATGACTGAACTGAATAGTAGGGATACTGGACTAGGAAACCAGAGATGGGTCAAAGGATGAGACTTAGGGTGTGGTGACAGATGAGGGCGAAAAGTAGATTTAGAGGAAAAGAGTAGGAGTGGTGAAAGAATTAGGAGGTTGTGGTTGGAGAGTCGAATCTTCAAAGTTGTAGACCTTGGATGTGTTGTAGTTTTGAGAAGCAGCTTTGAAAGAATGTTCCTATAAAGCCAGATAGTAAAATCATAGTCTGTACCTCCAGTTTTATTTTCTGTGAAAAGAGAGAATAAATTGTACATTTCATATCTTCCATATAGAATTTCTTTCTGGGAGTATTTTCAGAATAACTACAATCATTCATCTTAAATGAATGATTGAATTATTTGGGGGAAGGTATTCTATTCTTATTCTTCAAACATTTTAAGCAGGCGTTCTTAACCTGGAGTCCTGGTTTTTAAAAAATAAATTTTCCTAATTGTATTTCAGTATTATTGGTTTCTTTGTGATTACATGTATTGTATTTATGCATTTAAAACATTATTTTGAGAAAGAATTCCTAGATTTCCCCAAACTATCCACAAGTTCCATGAAAAAAACAGATAAGAAAAAGGTTTAGAGGAACACCTTGTTGATACTTCATATAGCTTTCCAAAAAGTATGATGCATATGTGACATCAATACAGATCATTGCTTATATATTCTTATCAATAGTGATTAAAAGTCCATGGCCACAGCAATATTTGTTGTCCATGGTGTTAAGATGACTATGAAGAGAGAATTTTTTCTTCTCTAAACCTCTGGCTTCATTTTCGATTCCTCTGTCTTTTAACCATAGAAATTTAGGATAAAAGAAACAACCAAGAACCAAAAGAACATGATAATTTGATAATTTTGTTTTTACAAAGATGAAAAGAAATATCAGCAGATAGACCTTGCTGGCAGCTGGCAGCCACCAACCTTGTTGGCAGCTGACAAATTCAGAATAGGATTCTATTCTAGGATTTGATATTTTGTTCTACGTTAGTGCCCACATTTCCTACTGGGAAAGCAGAAGATTGAGTAGAGATCTCTTCTGTGAAGTTGAGAGCAGAATTTTTAAAACATTATCCTGACTTAAAGAATAATTTGATAATTCAGAAACAATATTGTCACCCATCTGAACTGTGACTAAACTTACAAATTTTAGGAAGTTAAATCAATGAAAATTAGTACCATTTTGAAAGCAACGTAATTTAAAGGAAGAAGCACTAAAATTTACACAGGAACTTTGAAGAGATCACAATGAACTATATTCATCTGCCATCAAAAGTTTTTAGATTTAATTATAAGCCATGTTCTTCCATTTTGAAGTTAGGATCTCTAAGGAAAAAACCCTGGCTTCTCTCCAAAAATTATGGTTGGAGAAATGTTTTCTATGATATCTTTGTTGATTAAATGTAGAATCTAATGGGATTAAAACAAGCTTAAGACTTGTATTGCTCAGTGATAACTTGTTAAAATTCTCAGGATTTACACTGATATTTACATTGATGTTTGGAAATATAAGTAGAACATCGTTTGATATTCATAATCAAACTTTGGGTTAGTAGGCTGTTATTAGAAACTGCAATATAAATAGTTTGAACTTTAGAATCTACTATATATATACATATATATACATACATATATGTCTAAAGTGCAAAATAACTTTTATAGTCTCTTAAAAGGAAAGCATCAAGGGGTGGAGTCTTAATGGAAAATCTGTAATAATTAAACTCATAGAAAAATAGCATCAGAATGATATTTCTTTAGTAAGTCACAACAACTTTCTGATGTATATACACAATATAGCAACAACTGTATATTTGGAAATGAGCACATGACTCGGTAATCCATATTTCATTAGGATTTTTAGTATTATTTGGGAAACTTTCTCACTTCATGCTCCTCACCTGCTGCAAAGTCATGACAATTTATTCAAATAAAATAATTTTGTATTGTGCGTTAGTCCTTCCCAAATGCTATATCGTTCAGTAGTCTGACTAGAACAGAACCTTAAACATTTTTGGCCCTCAACAAAACTTTTTGAATGATTAAATAATGAAAAATATTAATAATTCTACATGATTATTCTGAGATTACATTGTAGCAGTTTGAAAGTAGTATTAGAAACTAGCCATTATTCAAATGTTTGCTGATGCTCAACATTTTTTTAAAAATCTTGGTGTTAATGCAAGCTTGAAGGGCTATTCACTTCTTTTTTCTTTGGCCCTGGTCCAGAGCTCTGTTATGTCAAAATAGCTTTCCTGTGGTGTCAATGCAGAGCAGTAGAGAAATTTAGATGCTAGATGGTTCATTGATATTGGCATCACCTTGGATGCTTTTGGTAATTTAGGGCTGGTAAAAGTGGCGCAATTAAGATTCTAACAAGATTAATAAAATCCAAAGTTTTTCCATCTGTTTTCAGATAAATTGAGGTTTCATTAGAAAAAGCTTGCTGCCAGAAACCAGGAAATATTCCTGCTCAGTTCTCTAGAACACTTTTCTTCTAGAAGACATTTTTGTGCCAGGTAGATCACCTGGGCATGAAAAGACCCAGCTCAGTAGATAGCACCAGATGGAGACTCTTTAGGAGCTGCTTTGGGATACATTTTAGAATTATTAAAATAAATTAAAACTGAAACAATTTCTGTATTCAGAGATCTTTAAAAGGTAATGATCTCTCCCCTAACTAATTCAAGAGGTGACAAAGGGGAAGGGAAGGGGAGGGAAACAAGAACTAGAATATAGTGTTTTAATTTTATTTTCTTTATATAAATGATCTAAACCAAGGCATTAAATATTTTACATTATCTACAAAAGCTACTCCTACTTGGATTTATGTCTTTTTATTAAACTGTAAATGCTAAGTGGCTAGAACCTCCAATTTCTTTGGAAAATCATACTTAGTTTTTTCTGTGTTGATTAAAGTGCACAAAGACAGCTCTAACTTGATATTTGGGGAAAAAAGAAATGTGCTTTAAGTTGTTTAAGTATCAATGTTCAGGGAGGGGTAGGAGAAGAAGGGAGAGAAGAATGGGATTTGGTACTTAAAACTTTGAATTAAATATTTTTTTAAATGTCAATGTTAGTTTGATTATGGTTCAGATACCAGGGCATTTTATTTCTAGATAGATTACCAAATCAGGCTCCACATTGTTCTATAGTTACCCAAAAATGCTTCCCATAAATGTTACTTAGATGTTCTTTTGAGTATTTTTTTTCATTTACGTCTAGCAATACTTCAGTGTGAGGCTAAAGTTTTATAATTGACCTTTCATCTTTCATAAATTAATTCCCCCTGCCTCTGTGTTTTGCAGCCAGTGTCTGAAAGCTAACATGAAACAACTCCCAAATTGAGGATCATATTTAAGCCACAGGGGAATCCTGAAAACTCCGTTCTTTTAGGATATTGTTTCCACATTATAACTGATACCACTAAGCTTCCTCTTTGTGATTCTTGGGAGAAATTTCATTTTTCAGGGATTCTGGCATCAGAATAGTTGTCTTAGGGAATGGTAGAGAAGATGAGGAGGTATTTTGAGAGAATTAATATACCCATTTTACATATGGAAAAAGGGCTTTCCAAAAAAGTACTTTATCATTGTCCTTGGATTGATTTGGGATTACCAAAATACTACTTGAAAAGAATTTAGTCAGATAAATGTTGCTAATATATACAACCTCTACTGTCTTTTTAGATACCCAATCAACTGTGGAGCTGAGCAATTCACAGGAGCAGCCTGTGTTCACAGGTATCATCAGGTTTTACTCTTTAAAAATATTGTCCTTAAGCCATGAAAGGACAGAAAATGTTCTCTTTCAGATTTTGATATCTTGTCAATCTAGTGAAAGTGCTTGGAACTCATCAGTTGAGAATTTGGTCATGTGTTTATGATACCAAGATAACTATTGAATTAAATCCCCAAATAAGTTGCATGAACTTTTTTTTTTAATCATCATGGTAACCAAACCTGCTCCCTCCCACTGTTTCTGATCCAGGACTGAATTTTTCATTTTTTAACTGGTTATTTTGCTTCCAGTGGATCTTTATTATCCATTCAGGAGTTACCTATTATCTGGAGTGTAATGAAGAGTTAAATTTTAATTTAATTTAATTTAGAATAATGAAGAGTTAATATTAGCTTGATTGTCTAGTAGAATTTAAAATCTGGAAAAAAAAACCCTTAAAATATCTTACATCTTTATGAATTGAATAGAATACATGGTTGAATATTGAAGGCTTGTAATACATTGGAAATTTATTTATAAAGGTAAATAGGAAAACAAAAGAAATGGATCGTAGAAAATGACTGTGGTGGCAGGGAGGACCAAGACCCAAACTCAGAAGACAACAAGAAAAATGAAAACAGTTACAAGCAAAGAGTCAAAGGGCTGGGGGGGGGGGGAGGGGAAGGATAATGGAAGAGTTAGACAGATTAGACTGGTAGAAGAAAAATTGGGAAAAGGACTATCTTTATGCTGCTTAAATAAGACAAGCTTTCTGAAGAGTGAATATGCTCATTATGCTATACATTAATATCCAGGTGAGGTGAAATTTTTCCTCATATTGTCAAATTAACCATTATTCTCTTAAC
>CM053593.1:153920989-153970457 GCA_028646575.1 Pseudocheirus occidentalis
AAGCTTGTCTTATTTAAGCAGCATAAAGATAGTCCTTTTCCCAATTTTTCTTCTACCAGTCTAATCTGTCTAACTCTTCCATTATCCTTCCCCTCCCCCCCCCCAGCCCTTTGACTCTTTGCTTGTAACTGTTTTCATTTTTCTTGTTGTCTTCTGAGTTCGGGTCTTGGTCCTCCCTGCCACCACAGTCATTTTCTATGATCCATTTCTTTTGTTTTCGTTTGCTTGTTTTCCAGCCTATTTCTAGCCTTTGAACTTTATGTTATAAAGTTGGGCTCTGTTCCCATGGGGGTGGAGAAGCACTTTCCCAAGTTTCAGTCTTTTTCCACACTGCTGTTTTCAGAGTTAGTTCTGGGGTCTACAAGTTTTTGGTACATCCAAGGTAGTGTGATCCAGGGAGACGTGCGGACACTGCTTTCCTGGTCTCTGCTCTGGTCTTTACTCAGGAAGGGTAATCCCCACGCTTCCCTGCAGCTTCAAGCTCTAGCACTCCTCTTGGCCCTGGAACTATGACTAGGGACCCAGCTCTCCTGCGAGAGCCATAAGCACACCTCTCTGTCTTGGCACTGAAACCCAGAACTGCACATGGACAATAAAGCTAAACTTTTTTTTTGGAGGAGGGAAGGCAGGGAAATTGGGGTTAAATGACTTGCCCAAGGTCACATGGCTGTAAGTGTTAAGTGTCTGAGGCTGGATTTGAACTCAGGTCCTCCTGACTCCAGGGTTTGTGCTCTATTCACTTCACCACCTGGCTGCCCCAATATTAGAGTTATCAAACAGCGTTCAGTTCTGTGCCCAATTTCAGCTTTGGGTTCTCTATAAACTTTCTGACCAGTGATCCAATTCCTTTATTGTCTCTGGGCTAAGAGGTTCCAAGGCTGCTACAGCAGGAGTTGCAGCTGCTTCTATAGTCCATCGTGACCATTATTACAACCAGTTGCATTCCAGGCCTGCCCCCACCCTAGTGTCATAGACTTTTCTTGTCGACTCGTCTAAGTTGTCTTGGTCTAGGAAATCTCACCCTAATCTTTTGTTTACTATGCTGCTCCAGAATTCTGTTTGAGGCGTTATTTTAAAGTTGTTTAAAGAGAAATACGGGAAAAGTTTGGCTAGGTTGCTGCCTCTGCTCTGCCATCTTGACTGTAAGTAGTACATAGATATTCCTAAAACACAGCGACTGTGTCACACATCTTCCTACTCATAATCTTGAATGGCTTCTTCTTCTAGATAAAAATTAAAATCCTTCGTCTGTCATTTAAGACCATAAACAATCAAGTTTCCTCCAGTCTTTCCAATTTTATTTCATATTACTACCCTTACCATACTCACTTTTCTATTGAAGTTAACCTGCTGTTTTACCGTGCACAACATTATGTCTCTTATCTCTGTGCCATGCCTGACATACCCGCTTTTTTTGCCTCTGCCTATTGGAATCCCTAGTCTCCTTCATAGGAGGAACAGCTCAGGTGCCACCTTCTGCATGAGGCCTTGACTCAGCCCCTCTCTCCTTCCTTCACCCCGTTATTAGTGCTTTTACTCTCTTGAAATTATTTTGTGTAAACTTGATATTTGCTTAGTTGTATACATGTTATATCGGCCATAAAAGACTATAAGCCCCTTGAAGGCAGGGACTGTTTAGTGTTTGTAACCCTAACTCTGTGGGCAGTGTCTTAAACATAGTAAATACTTGATAAATATTTATTAAATTATAATTTGTGTGCCTTGATTTATGAACCAGTTATATTCTACATAAAGTAGTATTGGTATTCTATCAGCTTGGATTTGTATTGTCATCTATTCTTATGCCTTTTTAGTGTATGCTGCATATTTAATTATTTCAGGAACAAGAAGGAATGCAGCCCACTTTTTAGAACAGATGTGTTAAAACTTTTGTGCCTTACTATACAGGTACATGAAATCTAGAATTTGGAACTTTGAGTTTTTACAGATCAAGGATTTCATTCAATTTTTAGCTCATATTGACTTGCTTTAGAGAATATACTTTACTGGATGCGCTTAAAGTATATTCTCATTTACTCTCATATGTATTCTAGTAAATATGTTGGCCTGTAAGTTAATTCATTGCCTATTTCTTGTACTGCCTTTACTGTGTTCTACTCTCCTATATCTTTGGTACCAGGTTAACTTTTTGATTTGTAAAAACTACAAAATTCAACAAGTGCTGGGCAATAGAACTCGAGAAACTAAAGGGAAACACATAGATTAGCCTGAGTGAGGATATAGTGTCAATTCTTGTGCTTTTGATATAGGTGGTCTGTGGATAAGCATTTATTGACTGGTAGAAGCTGAGTAATTTTTCATTTTTTCCGCTCTGCTTAATTATTTAATCATGCTTAAATGGATGCCTTATAATGATAGTAGATGACTTTTATGTCTATGTAAACGTGTGTAAAATCCTTTTCAAACCTTAAGTGTAATATAAATGTTAGCTTTTGTTATTACATAGCACCTTAAGGCTTTATAGAGGGCTTTGCAAATATTTTCTCATTTGCTCTTCAGAACAAGTATCAGGTTGGTACTACAAGTGTTATTAATTTTCAAATGAGGAAATTGAAGGTCAGAGGAAGGAAAATTATTTGGCCAAGGTCAGAGTCACTTGGTTAGGCAGTGATAAAGACATAATTTGAACCCTGGTCTCTTTTGACTCTGTCTAGTATATTTAACAGTTCATCGTGCTTCCTTGAAGGAGTCTTATCATTAATTGATCAAAGAAGTATACTTTTCTTTTATATGTATTTTTTTTTGCTTTTTTTTTTGGAGGGCAGTTGGGGTTAAGTGACTTGCCCAAGGTCACACGGCTAGTTTTTTGTGTTAAATGTCTGAGGCTGGATTTGAACTCAGGTACTCCTGACTCCAGGGCCGGTGCTCTATTCACTGCGCCACCTAGCCGCCCCTATATGTATTTTTAAAATTAAATTTTGTTTTCAAATAAACATCTTCCTGCTATCCCTTCCACCTCCCTTGGCCCCAGTTGAAAAAGAAAACAACCCTCTCACATTTTTAAATTCAATTTTACTATGTACTGACACCTCCTGCTCAAAACCCTTCTCATAAATATGTATAGTAAAGCACAAGAAATTCCCACATTGGCCATATCCAAAAAAAGTCTCAAAAATACTTTAAGTCCATTGCTTCTCTATCAGAAGGTGGGCAGCATATTTCATCATGAGTCCTCTAGAATTGTGGTTCATGAGTCCTCTAGAATTGTGGTTGAACGCTGCTGATCAGAGTTCCCAAATCTTTCAAAGATGTTTGTCTCTACACTATTGTTATTGTTATATAAACTATTCTCCTGATTCTGCTCACTTCATTCTTCGTCAGTTTACACAAGAATTACCAAGTTTTTCTGAAAACCTGCCCTTCATCATCTCCTGCAACACAAAAAAAAGTTCTCACATTCATATAGCATACTTGTTCAGCCATTCCCCACGAGATGACCACTACGTTAGTTTACCTAACGCTACTGTAAGTACTTTTGTCGACATGAGTCCTCTTCCTCTTTTTTTTATCTCTTTGGAATATAGACAGTATTGCTAGGGCAAAGGCTCTTACTAGCTTTTGGGGGGGGAGGGATATACAGTTCTAAATTGCTTTCTTGAATGATTGAACCAGTTGACAGCCCCACCAACCTTGTATTAATGTGCCTGTTTTCACCTGTCCCCTCTAGTATTTGTCATGGTAGTTTTTTTCTCAATTTAGCCATTATTTTGGGTTTGATACAGAATCTCAGAGTTGTTTTAATTTGCATTTCTCTAATTATTTTTTTTCATATGGTTATTGATAGCTTAGAGTTCTTCCTCTGGAAATTGCCTTTGATGATCTATCAATTGAAGAATGACTCATTCTTATAAATTTGAACCAGTTTTCTATATGACTTGTAAATGAAATGTTTATTAGAGAAATTTGCTGCAAAGATCTCCCTTCCCCACCCCCCTCCACCATTTACCTGCTTCTCATCTAATTTTAGCTGCACTGGTTTTGTTTGTACAAAAATGTTTTAATTTTATGTAATCAAAGTTTTACACTTTACTTCCTGTGAATCCTTTTATCTCTTGTTTGGTCATGAATACTTCCACATCTCTCTATTCATAGTTATATGTAATTTTTAAAGGCTTGCTACAGTATATTTTAAAAATAAGTTTTTGTTGATGTATTTTGTTCTTTTCATGTCATCATAATTTCCCCCAGCATCCTTCCCCTACTTCCTCTCATATAGCCATTTGTTATAACAGGTAAAAAGAAGAGGAAAAAAATCAGCATAACTGATCAATATGTTGAAAAAGTTTGAAAAAATGTGCATTGTACAACATTTAGGCACCTCTCACCTCTACAAAGGAATGGGGTGGGAATATTTTTTCATATAACTTCTTTTGTGTCTTGCTTGTTCTGCATAATTTTGTAACATTCAGTTTTTTGTGGTTGTTCTTTCCATTTTCATTGTTGTAGTCATTTTGTACTTTTGTTTTCTTGGCTCTGTTTACTTTACTCTGCATCAATTCAAGGAGATCTTTCCATGCTTCTCTGTATTCGTCATATTTGTAATTTCTTAAAGCACAGTAATATTTCAACACACAATTTGCAAAGTCATTCCTCAATCAATGAACATTTGCTTTGTTTTCAATTCTTGCTATCACAAAAAGTACTGCTGTGAATATTTTGCTGTCTCTGGGGACTTCTTATCAATGAGCTCTTTGGGATTTAAGGCTAGTAATGTAATATCTGGAAAGGGTACAGAGTATGGACATTTTATTCACTTTCTTTGCATCATTCCAATTTGCTTCCCAGAATGGTTCTATTGATTCACAGCTCCACCAACAATGCACTAGTGTCCCTATCTTCACCCAACTCCTGCAACATTGACTATTCCCATCTTTTGTCTTCTTTGCCAACTCCTTGCTACAATCTTAGGTAGGATTTAATTACATCTTGGGGCAGTTATATTTTCTAGAGAAGGAATACACCTTTGTGTTCTTAATAAACCATGGGAAAATAGAACTTGATATGCAGAAATTTTATTTCCATATATCTATTCAGAAATGCTTTTGTATTTTTAAGTTCAATACTTAGTTCTATTTGCCATCAATTAACATTTATTGGACACCAACAGTAGCAGCATCCTATTAAATGTTATGGGAGTAGGAAGTACTGAACTAAATAAAAAACAAATTCTCTTTCACATTTTAGTTCTGGCCAGAGAAATGAAATGCCTACTAAGATTTAACTGACCATGTATAAAAGAAAGCTGCATGAGCTTGAGGGCATTGCTTAGCTTCTGAAGTTTTCAGGTATTATACCCAAAAACTCTAATATGCTACCTAGTGCCAAGGGTTTGTATGAAGCAGATCATTGGTTGTCTTGTTAATAAATGTTTTCTACTATGTTTAAGAATTGAATTGTAAGTGATTAAGATTATTATTATTTATACTTTCTTTCATTTAGAAGGCCAGGTGATTTTGAATGACTACAGTTCAGCCAAACCTCAGGAGGTAGAAAACATGGACAGTGGGGAAGACAATAAAGACCAGGTTCCACCCAATGAAGATGAGGATATAGGAGGTAAGTTGGAATGTAATTGTCAGAAACTAATGGTTAAAGATTCTTATTTTAAGCAAAATAAGAAACTGTCTGAAGATAATGGAAAACAAATTATTTGGGGAAAGATAAAACAGTTTGGTTCAATTACAGTGCCTTCTTAAAATTCATTGCAAAATTTCATCACATTTTTTAGAACATAGGATGCCTTGCCAGTCTCCTAAATAAATGCACAGCTTACATTAAATTTGCACTTATCTTTTATATTAATGTTTATGTTGGCACAGACATATGACATAAACAATCTATATTGCTTTTTGGAGTCAGCACTAGGATTGTTATACATGATGTGTGCTGTGTTGCAAAGACACTTTCCTAGGATCTCTATCTTTCATTGAAGTCTCTATAGTAAACCATTTAAAGAGGTCATGAAGTAGAGCTGTGTGTCTAGAACCTCTGAGATTGAAATCACAGCGTCAGCTAACATTCCAGCTATGCCGAGCTGTACATTAGTTTGTGCCAGTTCTAAACCACAGAGACTGAAAAGTGCTGCTTGGCACAGGATGTGGTCATTTGTGCTGAGGAAGGCATATGGTGCTCTACCAGCTCCATGAGACTTCTTGAAGGTGACTTATCCATGGCATTGCATTCTCATCAAGGCAGAGAGTGGTTCCAGCCTGGCACGCAGTTTTTTTATATTATCATAGTATTTAAAATTACGTTTGAATTTGGAGACCGTTGGGGGTTTAGACTTGTTTGTCAAAAATTCTCTTAGGTTTGAAACACAGAATATGATTTAGGAACAATTAAAACTGACAACTCTTTCACCCCACCCCTCCCAAACCCCCAACCTAAGACAAGAAGAAAGAACTATTCTTTTTACTCATGTCAATTTTTGAAGAATATTGTGAAAGAATATGGTGTGGTAGGTAGTTAAATATTTGAAAATTGTCTGCATTCAGCAAATGCAACCTAGATAGCAATATGCCATCATCTTTCAACCTATATTCAACAAATCATCGACTGTATTCTAGAGGAATTGGCCCAACTGGCAAGAAGGAGACTCAATCTCTGGAGCTCATGCATCTTGGGACATAATTGATGATTATAGATAACAAGAGCTAACTAACATTTATATGAAATATTTGTATATGTGTATATTTTAGCACTGAGTATCTGACACACAGAAGGTGCTTAATAAATAATTGTTGACTAGTGATATATATATGTAATTATTTAATTTGTTCTTCACAATACCCCTGTGAGGTAGGTGCTATTATCATCCCTCCCTATTTTAAATAAATTAATTCAGGCTATTCACTGGAAGGTCAGATACTAAACCTGAAGGTTAAATACTTTGAACATATAATGAGAAGACAGGACTCATTGGAAAAGACCCTGATGTTGGAAAGATTGATGGCAAAAGGAAGATGGGGATGGAAAAGGATGAGATGGATAGATGTCATGGAGCAATGAACATCAACTTGGACAGACTTTGGGAGATAGTGGAGGAGAGAAGAGCATGCTGTAGTCCCTTGGGTCATGAAGAGTGGCTGCAGACCAAACAACTGACCAATAACACCATTTTACAAATGAAGAAACTTGAGTCTGAGAGCTGTTAAGTGACTTGCCCAAGACCACACACAATGTCTAAGGCAGGATTCAAACTCAGGTTTCAGGGTCTTAGAATCATAGATTTAGAACTACAAGGCACTTTAGAGTCCATTGAAGCAAACCTCTTTATTTTAGAGATGAGGTAACTGAGACCTAGAGGTTAAGTGACCTGTCCAGGATCATATGGTCAGTGTTTGATACAGGATTTGAACTCAACCCTTCCTGACTGTAAGAGCAATGCTCTATCCAAGTCAACAGACTTGAAGTGAAGGGTGGGGTGTGGAGATGGTGGCTAAACCCAGAGAATCAGAAGCAGAGCTGGGAGAGGAATGAAGCATGACTGGCCTGAGCCCTGCCACACAATGGAGGTTCTGGGAGGATTCACCAAGGGGAGGAGGGGACACAAGGTGGAGAGATGTTACAGGGTGAAAAGATCACAGGTACCGAGTAAACTTCTTGGGTGAGAAAACAGCTGATTCCAGAGCGTCAGAAACAGAACTGATATTTATATTGTACCATAAAGGTTAGTGAGCAGGTGAGTAGGACAATTATGTCTAACTGTATTTTATAAATCATTTTATTCCCTCTCTGATCTACTTTGTGTTTGTTCTGTATTTGCCTACAATGCTGTTGCCCTTGATAGAATATATGTTCTTTTAGAGTAGTCAGCTTTTTTTTTCTTTGAATCAATGATATTTGGCAGTGTCTGTTTCATAGGGACAGGAGATAGGGATCAAACTTTATTCTTTATAGGGAATGCCTTCCCAGGTGAAGAAACTCCCTCTGCCAATGCAAATAAGCACTTTTTTTTTCTTTTTTGCAGTTTATAGACCTAGAGAGTTGCCTGAGGTACTAAGAGCTTTACTACATTGTCTGGGCTTACATAGCTAACATATGTTAGAGGCCTGGAAGCCAGCTTTCCATCCACTATGCCACTGTGGCCTCTCTGCCATAGACTATGCACTTAATAAACACGTGTTGATTGGTTAATTAATAGACAAGCAAACTCGGGCTTCAAGAGGTTGAGTGACTTGGCCACACGGTCATATGGTATTTAGTGGCAGAGTTGACTCCAAGTCTAATGCTTGTTCCACTTTATCATGACATTTCTCCTGTTGTGTTGCCACCCCCACCCCCTCAACTATAGTTCTGTAGAGACAAGGGACATCTGTGGATGAAAACTACTTTTCCCAGGTGCCATATGGCTAGGACTGCTATGCAATTCTCCTGGGTGACCAGGCATGAGGCCAGTAATCCTAAATAATCTAGGACGGAGAATTTTCTTCCTTCCTTACCCCAAACTGTTACATTCCCCTAAAAAAAGAATTTAGTGGACTAATTCTGTTTCTTAGAATTAATTCTCTATGTCACAGTTCACATGTGCACATCAGTCACACCTGTGTTAATAGTGGCATTAAGTCTGGATCATGGACTTGACAAGGAGAGGGACCAGTATCTCTGCTCTTTAAGGTGGGATAATAATGATCACTGGGCATCCATCACAGGCTTTGACACTGCAAATAGTGCTTGCCTAACATAACCTGAGCAGCACTGCATGGGAGATATCTAAATCCTGTCACATACTGATATTCAAAAGCAGACACTTTGTATAATACGGTACATCTAATTCTGCAGTGTTTGGAGCTGTACCCATGGTGACCATGATGCCTCTTTCAGCAAATCCTGGTCTAACCTTAGAGGGCATTAGGGAAAATTTGACCTAAATTGTAATTTTAAAAAAAGACCATATATATCATTAAATACTTAGGAATCCTGGTTTAATCGTGATCATTACATTTTTAAAAGGTCACCTAGAGTAGTTTTAGAATTTTTAGTGATGAAGAACTACCTTTATCCTGGAATGTTTTTTATCCTGAGTGAGTGCTAATTGGGTTTTATTTTAGGTTCTAAGAGAGATAAAGTGTGTGGGTTTTTTTTTAATGAAGTAGATCTCTCTGTGCAGACTTCCAGCAGTAAGAAGTTTGCAGGCAACCAGTGGAGGCACTCACTTTTTTTTCCTGTGGTCTAGAAGAAAGCAGGGCAAAAATAACTATTGGGCTAAGACCTCAACCATAGCCTTTATCTCCTTAAAGGTGCAGCTTAATATCATTAGCATCAAAGAGAGGTGGTGGTGGTGGTGGAAGCAGAATTTAAAAACCCAATGTGATTTGGCATAAATTCCTTTATTCATCACATCCAATAGATATCTTGTTCATTTTTTTTTGTAGAGACAACCCCAGACATCCCAATGTGCTTGCATGTATTTGATGGAACTATAGAAATGAAGACAGAGAGTGGGGACAAGGGCCAGTCAGGTGGGCAGTGGGGCCAGTGACCTCTCCAGAGTTCCTTCTTCATTCCACTTAACATAAAGCAATACAGTAGAAAGAATGCTGGAACGAGAACCAGAGGACCACGTCCAAATCTTCTCATCCTTCAAATTCTCTTCTTCCTAATGTCTTTATTTCTCTTGAGGGTACCACCATTTCACCCATGTTCCTCCCAGGCTCAGAGTCATCTTCACCTCTCCCTTCTCTCCCACCCCTTACATCTAGTTGCCAAATTTTGTTGATTTCACCTCCACAATCTATCTCACATCCAACCCCATTTCTCCATTCATGCAGCCATTATGATAATTCAGACCTTCTGTGTCTCTCCCCTAGAAAATTGCAATAGTCTAATTGGTATCCTGGCCTCCAGATCCTCTTTTCTTTAGTCCATTCTCCCCCACAGCTAACAAATTCCTTACAGCTGACTATGACACTCTCCTCTAGAAGCACTACTGATGTCTTTTCTCTGGGATAAAATTAGGCATCCCATATTTGATTTTTAAAGCCCTTTCCAATCTGGCTGAAACCTACCTTTTCAGGTTTATTGCGTGTTATATTCCTCCATGCGTGCTACAGTCTGACCACACTGACCTATTTCTCTTCTCTTTGTACGACATTCCATCTCTCATATCTCATTTCTCAACCTTTCTACAGGCTGTCCTCCCTGCCTAGAGTATACTATCTTTTTGCCTTCACCTTTCAGATCCCCTAACTTTCCTCAAAACTCAGTTCAATCCAATGCTGAGCCTTTACTTCCCTGTCCGACTGTCAGGACCCCTCCCCTAAAACAAAACCTTATGTTGTGTACTGGGCATGGGATGGTGAAGGCCTATGGGCCCTTCTCAGAATAGTGCTTTTAAGGGCATAAAATTCCAAGGATTACAAAGGAAAGTGATTCCGTTTAAATAAAAAAAGGTGCGTTATTTTCCTATTCAATTTCATAGAGCCCTGAAATCTATCCACAAACCCTAGAAATTATTTGTATTTATTTTCTGTGCCCCTGTTGTTTCCACTCAATACAATGCAAGCTCCTTGAAGGCAAGAACTGTTTTATTCTCCTCTTTTTATCCCCATTGAGTAGTAGGCACTTAATAAATCCTTCTTCAATTAATGTAATCTTAGCTCAGCCACTTCTGAACTGGGTGCCCTTGGGCAAGTCATTGTATTTCTCTAAGCCTCATTTCCCTCACCTGGAAAGTGAAAGAGTGGAACTAGATGAGCTATAACAGTGTTGAACTTTCTGCTACAAAACTGAACCAGATTAAAATGTAATTGGGAAATAGTTAACAAAAGAAGCAAAACTACAATAAAACACAGACAGTGTTAATTTGTGGTTTTCTAAGTCAATATGTGGCATGCAGAGATTCATCTCTATTTGAATTTGATACCTTTTATCTATAAGTTCCCCACAAATTTGTCTTGTTTCAATTGTTGAATTAAAAGGGGTGTTTTAATTTTAGACTTTTTTTGGTTGATAGACATTAAATCTTTTTTTTAAGTAGAAAATACTTAGAAAAATAAATTCCTATCATAAGCATCACTTAGTTAACTCTCAAAACCTTTCTAGACCACTCCCACCCACCTCCAGAGGTCAACTAGGAACAAACATTTACAAATTTTTTTTAATGACAAAATATTAAGACTTATCAATGGTAATTCCCCTCAATGTTTTCACAGCTTTAAAAAAAATTAATTTATTTTTGTTACATTTTAAGTTCCAAATTGTGTCCCTCCCTTCCTTCCCACTCCATACTATAGAAGGCCACCATTTGACACAGACTATATGTGTGTGCACATATGTGCATATATACACATGTGTGTACGTGTATACACATATACTCATACATGTATACATGTGTACATATATGTATGTGTGCTTATGTGCATGCATATGTAACCAGACTATACATACTTCTGTTTATCAGTTCTTTCTCTGGAGGTGAACAGTATCTTCGTTCATGGATACTTTGTAGTTGATCTGAGCATAATATTCAGAATAACTTAGTCTTTCACAGTTGTTCTTCAAACAATATTGCTATTACTGTATACAATATTATCTTGGTTCTGTGGCTTTGTATTTTCAATTTTTATTGGCAAGAAATCTATAAACAATAATTCTAGATCCAGTGACATCACTTCAGTGGCTAGCCAATTTAAGACCCATTTCAAGACTTCATTCAAGACTACACCATCTTTCACTGATCTCCCTTCTTCTTTGAACTCCTACAGCACTTATAGTCTGTACTAAATACTTTAACCCTTAATTATACACGTAACTTATCTTCCCAATTAGGCTAAAAGTTTTGTGAAAGGAAATCCCTTTGTTCTTTCCTGCTGTTTCCTCTGAAGAACGTAGCACAGCGTAGAATCATTCAAGAACCATTTATTAAGACTTTATTATACTCTAGGTACCATATTGAGTGCTGGGGATACAAAGAAAGTCAAAAAATATTGAGCATATAATAGATACTCAAATATTCAACAAATATCTATTGATGAATTAATTATTTAGCCATGATGGCCAACTATATTGCTTTGACTTTTAAAAACTTTTAGCTTTGTGAAATGGTGATTTCCAGGCCTACAAGAGAGAGGTATATGCCAGATTGGGTACAGGATAAGGAATGAAGACACTTGCTTAATTGCTCAGCCTTTGATTCATTTGCTCAAGTTGTACCTTTTTTCTTTGACTCTGCAAAATGGCACTTTCTACCTATGTCATTGGAGTCATTTGAAGTTTACCAGGAAAAAAAAGGATTAAGAGATCATTGAATCTCTTAGTCTTTTCATTTATTATGTGCTAGCGGTGTCATAGGCACTTATGTAGGGAACATAAAGAAACTGGGACCTGTCTCAGTTGCCTGAAAACTTATGAAATATTAGCATAGAAGTAATAAAGATTGAAGCAGTGTCATGATATTGCATGAAAATAGGATTTCCCAATTACTCCTACTTGGCCTGATTTGAGTGGAATGCAGAAACATGAGAACCTCTGGGGGTGTTTACAGTTAGTATAGTCAGTAACATCGCCAGCTTGAGGAGGAAGGAAAGAGCAGCCACTCCTGGTGCAATTCTGAAAGGGGAGGGGAAGTATAGGTGTGAGGTGGTGTGACTAAGATGTACCCCCCCCCACTCTGCCTTTCTCTTGGCCTCTATTGTTTTTCTGAAAGCCAGTCCTCATTGCTACTCCTACACTCCTCCCTTCATCTTCCACAGAATGAAGTAGTAAATGGGGATGGTGCCATGTTCATACATGTCATATTGCTATGATTTGTGTTTTTTGGTATTATTTCTTTGATTCTGAATTGTGAAGTACATAAAGCTTATTTGACACTTGATAACCTATCCTTTTTCAATCTAGCCTTCTGTATGCCCAGATCTCTTAGCCACCCCACAACTATCTCATGTCTTCCTCCTAGTTATCCACATGGCCTGCTCTGAAGCCACTATAGCTACCAAAAATGACAGGTACACTACTGATAGCCTAGAAACCAAATAATGCTCATAGAGTAAATAGCAGGTTTACTCTGCTTGTCTTGCAAGCTTGCCTATATTTCCTTGGAATTCTTAAGTGTTGACTGTCAAATATTCTTGACATTCCCTATAAAACAGGATCTCATATCATGTTGCTGTTAACCAGAGAAAATGAGCTATAAACATATTTGTTAATGAAATAGTCCAAAGAAAAATCCCCAAACTCTGGTACTACTTTTGTCAGATTCTGGCTTGATTCCACTGAGAAGATCCAGTCTGATAATGCTTTTTGAAATTGACAGGAAAGTAGCTCATAAGAGAAGATTTTAAAGCCTCTTTTCCTTCTATTCTCCATATATGGCAGAGGTCCTTAACTTCTGTAAGAACTTAAACTTAAAAGTACGGTAAGAAGCCTATTTTCTTTCTCCTGGGAGACACAGCTCAAGTATTTAAAAGACTTTCCCTGTGATCATCCATCTTGATTCCAGCTGAGGTACACAGTATTCTCAGTGTGACAAGTGCTAAAAATGTTCATGCTTTTGAAGGAAAATATAGCAAGCCGCATTTGTGGCTCATGGATGCTAATTGCCACCACATTTAGATGTGTGAAGGGGTCTCTGGCTGGAGTGAGATGGGAGAGGCAGACTCTCTCTCGCCAAGGCGCTCACTGAGGTTCCAGTGGTACTGCTCAGCACACGCAAGTATGTGCTTCAAAAGGAAGTGCCGGTTTTTATCAGAATATTACATCTCCCAAGCCCAGATCAAGATCGGCTGCTCATGGGATGCAGGGGTTATCTCACAAAATCAGCAGTACTCTACTGCAGAAGTTCACTCACAGGGGATTTCTTTAAGTGTTAAAACTGGGCAGGGGAGGCAATATTGCTTCAACTGTGTCAAATGAATAAGTTTCTGAGGCGAAAAAAGTAAAGATTCTGCTCCTTGAATATTGTTGACAGAAAGCTTTTATTTTAGTTTGTGCCTTATGGGTGCCAGTCAGCCTAAAGGAAGCAGGAATGAGATGTTTTAACATCAGGTTATTAGGGTAGCAGGCAACTACAGTGGGCCATGAAAGACAGTTTAAATGATCAGACATCCTTGGATCCTGAGAGAGTGTGTGTGTGTGTGTGTGTGCCTTTCTTTCAAAGGAAAATGCTGGAATGAAAAGGGAAGGAGAGGAACAAGTCTGAATAAGATGTGAATTCCAGATTACTTACTGATGCAATGTATTACCTATTAATCTCGCTACAGCCCCACTCACTCTTGAAGGAGGCACTAGGTGCAGACAACAGTATTTGTTAATGGTTTGAGGTTGTCAGAAGCACCTTTTGTTTCCTAAACATATTGCAAACTCCTTGATTTAAGGAACCAGTTTTTTTCTTATTACAATCCCCTCACTAATGCCGAACAACTGTACTCTGTGGATGTATAGTAGACACTCAATACTTAATTCAATTTAACAAACATTTTTAAAGTGTCCATTGTATTCAGGGCACTGTGAAGTGAGAAAAAGACTAGTTGTGGATGTCGGCTGGATTTGCGTCATTCTGGGGTCTGAGTTTAAAGTCCAGATCAATGGCTCCCAGTCTGTGAAGCTTTAGAATTATTATAAGGAGTCCATGAATCCATACTCATTTTAATCTTTATTTTTCTCCAATTAACTATACAGCCCAACCCAACATACCTGCTGCAAAGTGACTAAATAATATCTCACACATGTATTTATTACTATTTTTCAAATGTATATAGATGCTACTGTGATAAAACTAAAATTCTTTATGAAGTGTTACTGAATTCACCGTAATTTTTTCTTATCATGTTTGTTTTCTTTTACTCTATTAACAGTAAGATATAGCACATAATAGCAAAACTCTTACAAGTGTGTGGGGATGGGGATGAGACTGGGAGGATGGATATCTGTAAAATTATTTGACGCTTTCTTGTTTGACCAGACTGGGAACCACTGGTGTACAGCAAAGGCAACTTACAACTAGTCAAAAGCTAAGAATATGTAACTTGTGATTGATAATTACTTCATTACTGTTAGTTTTGCTGCTTCATAGTAGTATGGGATACAAATGGTTAGCAAATGTTACAGGCTCAATGGTCTGTGAAGGTGTTGTTTCTAGTATAAATAAGTTTGACTCAGTGTTGTTTATATTTACAAACTGTCCCCTAAATGAGGAAAATTAGAGAGTCAGGGTCATCAACTCTGCTTTCTGTACTAACCTGCAACTAGAATAATCCTCTTTCTTTACCTTTCCTGCCACCAATTCAAAAGGAAGCATGGGGATGGAGGCAGAAGTTAGAAAAAACAGATTAAAAAAAAAGTCATGTGGTTTTACGATATACAATAGTTTTGTTTGGAGTCTAGATATATGGATTTTTACGACTGTTAATTGAAGAATCTAGCCTGAGACTTAAAAAATTATGTTTGGTAGCATCTAGCAACATGGTACTTTAAATGTTTCAACTTTGAAGTGTCTTGCAGCATATGAATGAAGATGTCAGAAGTGGTCTTGAATGATGACAGTGGTAATCCGGCCCTTGGTATATAACCTTCAAACACCAATAAATGAGATTATCAGGATTTAACATGTGACCTTTCTCAGTCTGACTGGTAGGTCCAGATGTTTTCTGATTCAGCTGCCTTGCTGAAATCTGCTCTAAATGGCTACAGTTGGACTTGGATTTCGGGCTGCAGGAATGACAATTTTGAAACCAGATTCTGCAGTCAGTGGTGCTATCTAAATAGTGACAGATGGGAACCTATGGTTTAATAATTAAAAATAATTTGTGACCTTACTCTTAATAGATTTGTTAATTATGTCAACCGAATAAGTAAAAATTGAACGGTAACAGGTATTTCACGATATTAGTCAGTCTGGTGGCATTAAGGACGTTGACGAGATTCGTTAGAGCCAGTCTTTTCTGCACCTGCGTCTACAGAAGCAGAAATCCCAGTCATGCATTTGTTCCCCCTCAAGGAAGTCCATGGCAACTCTAGAGGAGCCTGGAAACCTCTTTATTAAGCTCCTTTCAATCTTTCAGGCTTATGGCCACACTTCACATCCACCAGTCCCTTTGGCACAGAAAATGGGACACAGAAAATGAAGGCTCTCTGGGCCTTCATTCCCCCATTTTCATAGACTGGGACTCAGGACTATTTCCAGCATTTTTATAGAGTGTTTACAGCCTCGACATCTATTCTTATTTAGCCTAGTTCTTTAGTCCCAGCTCTTGAGACGCATCTGCATGAGCTTTGAATTCTTTAAGGGAGACAACTTTCCATTGGTTGTTCTTTCTTGGGCAAGGGAGGGAGAAAGAGTGGGAAGGTGAGGAGGCTGGCATCTCCTATTCACACATAAGCATTCAGAAGATTACCCTTTGTAGATTTATTCCTCTCTCCCTACCCTAGCAGTGAGTTAAAAATTTCATCTCATTATCATTATCATTCCACCACACATCTAAGAGGCGTGAATAGATTAGATATTATGCATAACAGAAGAACATAGCTCCTGTTCCTGGTGAGTTAATGGTCTAATCTATAAAGGCACCAAAAAAAGAGGAGGGGAGGGTAAAATGGTCTTGGCTGGATGAACCTAGTTATTGTGGATTTTAGCAAGGCGTTAGAGAAGTGACAGTATCATATTGCTCATACTGGATAAAAGCTGTCAGCTCAGCTCAGTTCTCAATCAAAGGTAGCAGTAGACAGAAGCATGTTTGCCAAGCCTATGAAAAAGTTCTGTTAGTTTTAGTGAAAAGTGCATAACAGTTTGGAGCATATCAGTATCAGGACTAAAGGCATCCTTCTGAAAATATCTTTCTTAGGTAAGAACTTTCATCTGATAACTAGGACAAAAGGTGGGATTTAATTAGAGAACAAATAAGGAAGGTTTTAAATGTTGAAAAAGTTATCTGCTATTTTCATGTCAAAATGTATTCTCTTTCATTACCTGAAGAGAATAATGAATATAATAGCTCTTTTAAAGCATCCTATCACTAACTCTCTTCAGATGGGTCATTTAAATGCTGTCTGATGCTGCTTTTTTTTTTAAACAGTGGATAAAGGTTTTGAGAGCATTCTACCCTCAGTACATAATAGTGTTGAAATCTGGTGGGATGTGCAGCATATTTCTTTAGGATGGAAACTCAGGGAGTTTTATTTTTAATTTTTTAAAAAGACAAACATTTATTAAGCACATGAAGGATTTTATTCCTATTCATCAAACAAAAGAAATTAAATTTACCTCAGTTTTATTTTTCTTTAAATTAATAGCTAAATTTTAAAACATGAACTCTGTAGAAGGCTCCTATCAAACCAGATCCTATCAGACCCCTCTCCTATATTGATCAACCTTTTTAGTCTTATCTTCTTGGCTAAATAATCATCTTTCCAAAGAAATAGCCCTTTAAAAATCTGACATTCTGGGGCAGCTACGTGGTGCAGTGTGAATAGAGTACTGTCCCAAGAGTCAGGAGGAACTGAGTTCAAATCCAGCCCCAGACACTTAACACAAAAACTAACGATGTAGCCTTGGGCAAGTCACTTAACCCCAATTACCCTACCTTCTTCCCTCCAAAAATTTGACATTTTTGCTTTTCTGGACTATACCAATGAGAGCCCAAGGTTCACATGCTACCAAAAACAAAATGACTAGAGGAAACACAGGGAGAAAACCACATTAAGCTGATTTTTCCCTGACCCAGGTGAAAATGACAGGGTCCCCGTGCAAGAGTAAGGGCATTCTCAGGGTGAGAAGGGGGCAAGCAAGACCTAGGCTATTGCTAGCAGGAACACCGTCAGAATAAGCAAGGCAGAATTTGGAAAATGGTCATAGAAGACCATTAGAAAACCTAATGGATGGAAAATCAATTCAAGAGAAATATTTCCTTCTTTTTCTCTAACTAGAGTGTTATAGGATATGATGGGGAAGGGAATGGGAAGCAGAAGAAGGAATCAAGAAGCAGTTTGCAGTTGTCACCAGAAAAGCCACCTCTAGCAGGCATTAAATCCTAGATAGTCATCCCACCATGAGGAGAAGGCTGTGAGCACATTAGATGCTTGGCAACCCTTGCCCCACTGCCATATGTATGATAAGATATGAAACCTTATCATATCATTAAAGAACTTTTAAAAACTCTTGTTTTTAAGAAAAACTTTCAAATGTGTTCTTGCTAGGTAAAGTGAGGAGGGAAACTCACTCAGTACCTCATTTTTTTCCCTATTACTAATAAAGTGCTATCATGTTTTAGTGCAGCACCCTGATGCCTGACATGAGTGGAAGGCAGTGTTAGAAGGTAGTAGTTTCTGTATTTGTAGTCATTAGATGAGAAAGAGACACAGAGACAGAGACAGAGAAAGGGAGGGAGACAGAGAGAGAGAGAAAGACAGAGAGAGACAGAGAGAGACAGAGGGGGGGGGAAGAGAGAGAGAGAGAGAGAGAGAGAGAGAGAGAGAGAGAGAGAGAGATATGGAGAGAGAGAGATGGAGAGAGAATGGAGTTTGCTCCAGTGTATTGGCCAGGTTCCACCCTAGTTCCACCCCACTGGCCAATATGGCCTCCACAGTTGCAAATAGAGTCAGGATTCATCTTTGCTTGCAGCCTTAAAGTGTGTTACTGGGCAGCTGTTTAGCAGTTGTTAACACTTCACCCTCAGGGATCCCTATATTTCAGTGACAAGACAGCCTATTTCCTGTACTTGGTGCACACATGAAAAAAAGTGTTCTATTCCTACCATGCTTCTCATTGCTGTGAATCATTACAAAACAATGCTAAGGCTGTTGACGAAAATAAAATTGGTCCAAAACTTTATGTTGTTTTGTTATGTGCCTTTGAATATTATTAATTCACTGTCAAGATGCACAGAAATTTCCTGAACTCTTACTCCTCCTCTAGGGTTCTCTGCTTTTTCACAAATGCTTTCCAGATCCTATTGTTTCTGGTTAGGATACCCTAGTTTAGAAATATGTTTGATTTGTGCATCACTTATAATGCTCTAAAGTCCCAGGCTGGGTTTTCACCACAATTGCATTCGATGTGATATGTTTTTGAAACCTCAAATCCTGACTCTGTGATTGAGAGTGGGCAGGCCCATTGCTTCTTGCTCTTCTTACTTGCTTACCTGTCTGCTCACATGTGTTTAGATAGTTCCTTTCTCTGTGTTAACTTGGCTTTTCCATTTGACCCAACAAATGTAATAAGTATGAACTGTATACTTGTTGCTATTCTAGGATCTGAGGCTACAAGGACCTAAAGTCAGTCAGTTAGCATTTATTAAATAAATGTTAAATATGTCAGGCACCTGTGCTAAGCACAAAGACAAAAACTAACCAAACCCCATCCCCAAACAACAAAATGGAGGAGACAGCATGCAAACAAATGCATGCAAATATATAAACAAGATATATACAGAATAAATTGGGGGTAGTCTTAGAGACTAGGCACTAAGATTAAGGAGAACTAGGAAAGGTAAGTAAAGAGTCCTTACCTTTCCATTGAGAGAATGCAACAAGTATGCAAACAAGTAAATTAAAAAAAAAATTTGATCAGGAAAAGCCTCATTTATATAGGAGGTACACCTGAGCTGTACTTTGAATTCCAAGAAGCGGTGGTGGGAGAAAGTGAAATCTAGATGTGGCATACTGCCTGAGCAAAGACCTGGAGTTAGTAAATGAAGTATTGGAATGTGGGGAATAGCTAGCATGCCAATTCAATCTGAAACAAGAGTGTGGGAAGGGGGGAAGGGGCATAATATGAAATAAAGACTAGAAAAGTAAGTGGATCTCATATTATAGAAGGCTTTAAATGCTAGGATGAAGGACTTGTATTATATCCTAGAGTCAATAGAGAGCCACTTAAGATTTTTTTGAGTAGGTGAGTGATGTGGTTAGATCTGTGTTTTAAGAATATCAGTTTGGGGCGACTAGGTGGCTCAGTGAATAGAGCACTGGCCCTAGAGTCAGAAGGATCCGAGTCCAAATCCAGCCTCAGATACTTAACACTTAATAGCTGTGTGACCTTGGGCAAGTCATTTAACCCCAATTACCCTGCCTTCCCCACTCCAAAAAGAAAAAAAAAAGAATATCAGTTTGGAAACTGTATGAAGGTTGGTTTGGAGAAGGACAAAACTGGAAGTAGGGAGACCAGTTTGGAGGCTGTCATAATAGTCTAGGCAAGAATAATGAGATTCTGAAGTAAGTGAAAGGAAGTGAGTGAGGTAAAGAGGAGGGATGTGAGAGGTGTGATGTGGTATAGAGGTTTCTCCCAGTTGTTTGGTAGGGAAGAGAGACCCTTACTATGTGCTTACAAACATTATGTAAAAAGGTTAGATCTTTATGGGGTAAGTCAGTGAGAGTAATGGCAGATTCATTATCAATTCCACAGCTCCCAGCTCTGTCCCTTCTTTGCCCAAACTGACCATTCTAGGTTGCCTCAAGAACACATAAAATGCCTGTGAAGATCATTTACAAGTTAAAGAAATCCTTATCATCAAATCTGCAGATGACAGAAAACTAGGAGGGACGGATAACACACTGAATCAAAAATAATCTTGACATAGTAGAGCATTAGTCTGGATGGAAGATGAAATTCAGTAGATTTATATAGTTTTACATGTGGGTTCAAAAATTCAGCATCACAGGTACAGAATGGGAGAGATATGATTAGACAGGTTGTCTGAAAAAGAGCTGAGGGTTTCAGTGTACTGCAAGCCTAATATGAGTCAGCAGTAGCCAAAATCGGTAATTGTCTTGAGCTGTATGATGGGAGAGGCATAGCTTTTAGGAATGAAGTAATGATCCTTCTGTGCTCTGCCCTGTCTAGACCTTCTCTGAAGTATTGGGTTCTTTGGGCCAAAGTTTATGAAAGACAGCGATAAACTATAAAGGAGAGAGAGGAGAGAGAGAGAGAGAGAGAGAGAGAGAGAGAGAGAAGGAGGGAGAGAGAGAGAAAGGGGGGGGACTGATAGAAAACATATATCTATCAGGAGAGCACACAAGATAGTGAAGGACCTAAAATCCATATGATATGAATGTTGGCTTAAGCATTAGGAATATTCAGCCTGGAGAAGAGATTAGAATCCTCTGAATGGGGGCAGGAGGAAGCAAAAGGACATGAAAACTGCCTTCAAGTAATAAAAGAACTGATATGTGGAAGAGGGATTACTAAACCTGTTTCTCTCCAGGGTGGAATGGATAGAAATTGTAGAGAAAAATTTGTTCTTGATGTCAAGAAAAACTTCTTACCAATTAGAGCTATCCTCCTTAGGAGGTTTTCATGATGAAGCTGGAAGATCACTTGGGTGTATTATGGTTGGGATTCCTATCAGGTATGCACTGGATTAGATGACTGTTGAGTTCCCATTCACCTCTAAAATCCTGGGATTCTGTGAATTCTCCCATGCCCTAGGTATGGAAACCATTCTTTTCTCTACCAAAAGCTTTTTCCTTTTCCGTATGCCTGGGTAGAGAATTGAACTCAGTATTGAGAAAAAATATTTTAGAGTAAGGCAATCTAGGGTTTCTTAAACTTTTTCTACTTGTGACCCCTTCAGCACTTCTTAAATTGTGGATCTTGACCCCATGTGGGGTCTAATAATTTATTAGACAGTATATGTAGTCAATTTATCTGTATTTTAAAAAATCATCAAGCTTTCTTTTAATTGTATTCTAACCTACCCCCCATCTTTGACTTCTGTAAAATGAAAAGACTAATTAGTTTAGAACATATATTTTATACAGGATAACTGTAAAAGTTTCTCTTCTATTTTTGTAAGTGAAATTTCCACCCGGTACACTGTAGTCCGTCAGGATTAGGAATCTCCAAATGTATTTTTATTCATTATTTTGAAACTAATTTATTATTTCTGAGACATAATAATATATAGCTTAAACTTAAAGTAATATTAAATTAATATTATCAGGACATAAATAGTTTACTGAACAAATACCTATTTTGGACAGACACTTAAGAAAGCAGTTGCGTTGATTAAAATTTTCTTATTTTTTCTTATAAGATGAAATCTCTTTTTTAGGCTAGTGTCATTAAGTGGGTTATCAGTTAAGATCAAATGATGTCATTGATAAACATCAGGGTGGTTCCAGCGCATCTGGATCTGTTTCCACATTTCAAGAAGCTTTATTCTTAATTCTTCAGAAATTGCAGTGATACACAGTGTGCTAGATATTTAATTTAGATGATTTAAGAGCAAATTTAAATGTCTGATGAGAATGTTCTTTAAGAAGAACTTTCACAAGTTTACTCAAAACCTGGATTTGGTCCTAACCTACCACCTTCTGCCTCACTGCCATTGAGATGATAATTATTTTTCTCCTGGTAGCCTGAATCATATTTTCCATGTGTTTATTCTATATTTTAAATAGACATTTTCTTTTTTCACTATTGGATTGTCACTTTAAATTGGGGGGGGAGAAGAAAAGAAAAGAAGATACTTATGTACAAGCATCAAAAATTATGCTGGGGTATAGCTAACCAAAAATGGCTCTTGGCACTGAGACTTAAATTTTCACATTCTCCCTGGCACCCAGAAAATATAACTATTTGGGAAGCAGTAACAAGAGCTTCTGGTGATTCTTAAGATCATAGGCCATTGCTGGTGATAGGCAAAAAACCTCACGTTGAAGCGATGGAGAAGTGTTCTAAGGGACCCTGTATGCAAGCCTTGTCCTTACAGATCTGGAGGTTAACATGATTTTCTTGACCGGGCTAGTGTAGAGATGTCTCAGTTGTTAAGAAGCATGCTTTGTTCTCCACCAACAAACTTGACTAGAGACTAAGGCCCCACAATACATGTATCTCCCTTTTCTGCTCTTTAGTGCTTCAAGCTTCTAAATCCTATTAACAGCTGTCAAAACCTGGTAAACTATTTAGATGCTTTCACAATTTGTTTAATTGGATAGTTAGGAAATGGCATGCTAGAAAAGCTTTTTTTTTTCTTTCCTTTTTTCCTTTTTTTTTTTTTTTAGCCTGGCTGAACATCTGTAGCATTAGGGCCTCATTATCTCTGAATTGGCATAGCAAATCAGTGGCATCATTAAAATGCCACATTAAGATGATTAAGTTTCTTTGTTATCCAGTTGACTTTTGCATGTGCTGAGGATTTCATGGTTATGACCCCCGATCCTTGTAAAACACTTGAACAGCATCACCCTTTTGTGCCTCTGATGTTTAACAGCCTCTGTCTTCTGCTTTCTGGCTTCTTCATAGTATCTATTAGCAAACTTGAGGCCGTAATTCCAAACTTTATGTCTGTCTCCCAGGGCTCAATTTCAGCTCTCTCTCATTCAGAGTGAAGGTTCAAGATTCCCCCCCCCCCCACCCCCACCTTTTCCACATGGAGATTTCTATTAATGCTCTATGATGGACACCCAGGTTGCCTTTGCTGTTCTGCCATCCCTCCACCGGTTCATCTCTCCACTGGTGCATTTTATGGTGCCTGTAAGAACAAACCAAGGCACAGTTGGCTGAGACTTATATTGCCCCTGCAGGATTTAGATGTTGGATCCTTTCCAGAACCCATTGTTTTTGCAGCGTCTCAGGTGAAACCAAAAATGTCTACTCTGGAGTGTAAGCTTTTCATGTGATAACCATCACCCCAGGAAATGAAACCATGTGCATCAGCCCCAGTGAGCCAAGCCAGTCCTTTGTTCTCTTCTGCCTACAAAATCCTGGGGGGGGAGGAAGAAGGGGAACAAGGTGCATGTTAGTGTATGTAGTGTTCCTAAGACCTCCACAACATGGAAAAATTGGAGCACATGTACCCAAGTAGCTCCTTTTGAAAGAAGTTTAGTTTAATCGAGTTTCCTGTGGGTTAGTTTCAATTTGTACATCTTTTTCCCTCTGGGAATATAGAACAATTGCCTTTACCAGCAGTTTGTGGTTTGGCCCACATGTGTGTGTATGTGTGTTTTCGTGTTTTTTTCCCTAAGCTAAATTGAAAATATTGTCAAGAAGCAGATTAAGTGTTGATATAATAATACAGATATACCTTACTTTAAAAAAAACAATATAGGAAAATATGTGTTCACAATACAGATAAGTTATGGGGTGTTCTTTACTATACAAAAATTCAGGGTGCTCTAGTAGCAAAATTCTTTAGTATATCAAGTGTTGGATAACACCTGATATACTAGAGCAGGTATAGCCGGAATATGAGCAGTGACCCAAAGCTTAATAAAAACAAAAGATAACATCTCCAAAATGTTTATAAAGGTCAGTGGGAAAAATAGCATTTGATTTACCAGAAACATGCACAAAGTGAGGCATACCCTCCATGGTAAAAGCACAGATCTCTTTTCCTCTGGGCACTGAGTCCATTGCAACTAGCTGTAATTTGTGAGATAATATTTGCAAAGCACTTAGTACAGTACTTGGCATATAGTTGGTTTTTAATAAATGCTTATTCCCATCTAATTCCCCTTTTTTATTGTGAAGGGTCTGTCTTTCTTGCAGAGGCCTTAAGAATGCTCCGCTTTACCCATTTTCAGCTTTCTCTACTCTTAAGCAATTTTCATGGTAAAAAGGTAAGAAGCAGTCTCCTCCTGAAGAATAGACAACTATCTCTTTGGGTTTAGGTATAACCTACTTGGAGTCAAGATACTCAATTAAATACCTACTGGAATCCTTTTGGGACCTTGGATTCTAATCCTTGACGCTCTTTAATCACAAATGCTACTGCTACTAACAAAAGCTGTGCTTTAATTGCTTTAATCCTGGCGGCATGTTGTTTCCTTTTAGCTTGCTACACATCTGGTTCTTGTTGACCATTCAGGGACACCCTGATATTGGCTAGCCCGCTATTAAGCCAACAGCAATGACATGCCATGTTTTTTTGGTCCAGCAATGGACCAAAACGTCTCTCTAAACAGCACCCCCTCTTCTTCCTCCCCACCAATCTATCTATCTGACTTTGAGACCTAGGCATTTGACAGAAAGAGAAAAAATGTTCTCCCAGCTATGCATCATTTTCCTCTGGACTTAAGACAACCATTAATTGGTCTTGGGTCAAGCCAGTATGACAGACTAGCACTGGGTTGTTGGACTATGCCCTCCAGAGCCAAATTCCTTAGGGGTGTAGCACCAAAGATCTCAATCTCTTCCTCCTCTTGTGCGTCCCATGCATGCTACATGACCTTAGCAGCCCACTTCATCACTTCTCTACCTTCACTGATCATGAGACTGGCCCAATGTCTTTGCAGCCATTTTTCTAACCAAAATGAAAAGGCGCTTTCTTCTGCTGGCCTTTGCTATGTGCTGTTTTTGGTTTTTAGAGATCAGGTTTTCCGTTGAGGTTCTTTTTAACGCCTACATGCAAACTGAAAAGCACTCAAGCTTTGGTGGGATGTCACCCACAGCTGGAGGGACAGTGGAAGGGGGTGGAGGGCACAGCCCTCAGGTGCATCCTTTAAAAAAAAAACCCACCAGATAGAAGAAAACAAAGACTGGGTAAACCAAGCAGCCCCAGCTATGAACAGGTAAAGATTGTCCTCTCTCCCCCCCCCAAAAAAACTGGGAAATGAACATGCCCACTTAGGAGATGACCTTTCACATATAATCCAGATACATAGAACTGAGCAAGCAGAAAGGGACATTGGTAATACTCTGTAGAGGAGAACATTGTGAACCATGACCTGTGGTGAGAAGCAATGGAATGGAGTTGGTGAGAGATGTCTTCTCTGCTCATGGTTATGCCTCTGTCTTGCTCTATTAAGCAAACATAGCTAATATAGATGAAAGTTAAGACCTTGATAGAAGTGAAAACTGAAACTTGGGTAGAAGGTAGCACAGCTGCAGTTTGTACTTCCTCCTGTGTGACGGCAGGAGTGGCACGTACTGATGCGTTTTGGAAGGGATATAATTTTTTTAGCCTTTCATCAAAGACAATTTGGGGGTTGAATATCTGTACCATTGGGTAAGAAGAGGAAATACTTGCCTAACAAGGAGAGATAGAATTGATAGAAAAATAAAAAACTGCCTTTGGAGTTAGGGAGACCTGGGTTTGAGTCATACTTCTGACACATATTGACTGGGTGACCCTGAGCAAGTCACCTTACCTCCACACACACCCCCAGTGCCCCAGCCAACTCTCTAGAACTTTAAGTGGCAAAACAGGCCCTGATGTGCACAAACAAAGGGAATTTCCTCCCTGGGAGTTCCCTCCATCAATTAAGTCATAGATCTAGTTTAAAAAATAAATAAATCCAAGGAACCACCTGAACCTTATAAACCTAGAAAACAGATCCGCATGCAGGGTATTTCCAAACTCTCAGTGCAGCTTTAAACTGTTCAGAAATTTGGGGGATACCATGTATGTGGAGATAGGAAGATCAATCCTGGTTCCTAGTTACAACTCTGCCATTAATTAGCTGTATAACCTTGGGTATGTCCCCTCTTCTTTCTTGGCTTCATTTTTCTCATCTGTGAAATGAAAATTTTGAACTAAATGATCTCTTAAGATTCCTTGAAGTACCAAATTCTGTGATTCCTGTAGTCAAAGAGTAGCTTGTTATTTCTAAAAGCCAAGTTTTAAGTTCTTGAAAATAACAATGAGCATTAAATATCTGAAAAATACCATCCCTGTGAGGTCAGCTGATGCATAATTCTTTACACTTTGTTAGTGCCACTGAACACATTTGCCTTCCTGCTTTTTCCAGTCTTTAACTTGAGTGGTTTATTTCTGATTGAGCTCTTTTTGTGACTCTCAGCCTATGAGACAGCCTACTACTTACTCCCTTGAGCCATCTCCCTTTCCCTCAGTCTTGTAGTTCTGGGTTCCTGTATTTAGTATCCCCATGGCCTAAGTATCAGTATCTCTCCCATACAGAGTTGAAGAACTCCTCTGCTCAACTCCCCTACCACCTCATCTAAGTCTTCAAATTAAAATGAGTCCTTGGAAGTTTCAGTTGTAAAATTACAGCTCCTTTTGGCCTTCTCAGCCATGTTTCACTAGTACTGATTGCTTCCTCTGCTTTTAATGTAGTGTCTTTATCAGACCCAAGAGAGATAGAAAGATAAGACATGTTTTTAATGGAAGGAATAAGAGACAAAAGCATGGCTTGGAAGCAGAAAGGAAGTTAATTGTTAATCTTTCAATCTAAAGAAGTCATAAATTGAGTGTAACTGGGATTCGAAGGATGCCAAAAGTATGTCCCTATATCTGAGGGCGTATCTTCCAGTCCTTTCTCCACATCTCCTAAAAAAGGCACCAATTTTGAGAACCGTTGCAATTGAAATCCTGTAAGTCAAAGGAGTACAAACAGCAGCATTCTGTCATACTTAATGATATGAGAATACTTCATGTGTTAGTGATTGTTAGAAATCTATTCCCTCTAAATCCCAAAGGGCTGAAATCACTGTTATTCATTTTTTGCCTTCTCTTTTTGTCAGGAACTCTAAACCCAAGGGATGAGTGATCTTCTTAATGATGTCTTCTTGTTTTTTGTGGCGATAAGTTAGCCTCACTGTTATGCTAGCCTCATTTGGTGTTATGTTGTCAGCTGTGGGTCTCTTCTCTTTGAGCTGCTTTGCTAGCTCCAGACGTCATCATTTTTCATTTCTCGCATTTTCTTCCCTGCAGATGATTCAATGAAAGTGAAAGATGAATACAGTGAAAGGGATGAGAATGCTTTAAAGCCAGACCCCATGGAAAATGCGGAAGATCCTGAAATACCTTACAGCTATCCAAGAGAATATAATGAATATGAAAGCATTAAGTTGGAAAGACATGCTGTCTCTTATGACAGCGGCAGGCCAACTAGTGGAAAAATGAACTGTGATGTGTGTGGATTAGCCTGCATTAGCTTCAATGTATTGATGGTTCATAAGCGAAGCCATACTGGTAAATATGCTTCCATTCCCCTCAGAACTGTCCTGCTACAGCCATGGACAGCAATGCAATGAGTAATAGCATCAGGATTCTTGGCATCTTCCTTTGCTTTTACTGGATGGTTCTGGTCTTATCTGGGCATCATTTTCCCCACTGATTTCTTTCTGCTTCCCCATAGCATTTCAAAAAACCTAGCAAACATTTACGGGTTTTCTGAATGAAAGAGGCCCTAGAAGATCAGAAGTCCATAAACATTTCTTCTTCCATTAAGAAATAGGAGTTAAGTTCTGTGACTCACCTTCTAGTTTGTCCTTTGTTTCTATTTTGACTTTAATAATAGACTGTCACTCTGTGTTAGGTCCAGGCTTGAAGGAAAAGGGGGTACTTTTTTTAAAAGGCAAATATGTTTTTAAAAAATAAAGAGGCAGCAGTAGAAATACAGAGAAAAGTATCCCTCCCATTAAATGTGATTCTCTTTCCTAGACTTCTAACATAAGGACTTTTAAAAAGATCCATTTCTCGTATTTGGCCTGTTATTATGACTAAGGTCCATTGATTTTATAACTATGCTTATATATCATGGTGGACTTCTAAATAGAAGAGAGGAAATCATAAAACCTTACATCAGTAAAGCACTTCCAGAAACCATCAGATTCATTACAATGAATCAAAGAAAGATAATACTTAAACTGCCCCCAATGGAAAGGGTGCTTATCCTATTCCAAAATATCTCCAGGGAAGGTAATTCTATAGCCTATAAGCTGAGGCTTTCCTCTGCCATGAAATCTCATTCCCAGCTGATCCCCAGTGTGGACAGAATCCCTCCTAAGGAGGAACTGCCATGAGGACATATTGCCATAGGGAGTATATGTGTATACATGTGCTTCTACACTTGCCTGGTGACCAGGAAGTTTCCATTTTTGTCCTTTTTAAAGGTGAACGCCCATTCCAGTGTAATCAGTGTGGGGCATCTTTTACTCAGAAAGGTAACCTCCTCCGCCACATTAAACTTCACACAGGGGAAAAACCTTTTAAGTGCCATCTCTGCAACTACGCATGCCAGAGAAGAGATGCTCTCACAGGTCACCTTAGGACACATTCTGGTAAGTGAGAGAAATGAGCATCCCATGTCTTATGAAGAACTGACTCTAGGCATTCTTACTGACTGTGGAAAATTAAAGAGTTAAATATGTAGGTTTAATCTGTCATTCATGTTCTGAAGGGTTAACAACAGCAGAGACCTCTAGGGCTAATTACACTTTCATTAAGACATTAATTGCCTTCCGTCTGGCTCATTGGGAATGATCATCTCTCTACCATCTTTGCTCCCCTAGAGAACAGCATAGTCAGACAGGAAGAGCTTGCCCTTTAAAAGAGGCTTTTAAACATTTTACAGAAATTCCATAGCCTAGCAAGTATTTTCTTGTAAAGAAGTTTTATGGAAAGATTAGCTTCCTGAAAAAGATCTTTCACTCAAGAGACTCTTTCTGTAAGCAAGCACTACTCCCAGCATTCATGCTGTATTATCAAAGTTTAGTCATTTTGGTAACAAAGCATTGCCTTGGGATTACTTTTTGGTCCTCCTGGGATAAATTATCAAAAGTTAACTTCACTTTTAACCATCAGGTTTCCTAATTCTCTAGAACACCAGTAGTGGAAATGTGCACAAAAACCTACATTCTCCAGTTGGTGACTTTGCTCTTCATTTGGATAGATCAAGGTCCCAAATATGGATTCCTTTTGTATGTTCAGGGTTTTATACCCAGGAAAGTAAGACTGAGTTCATGTAAATATAATGGGGGATGGGGAAACCGAGTGATGAGAGCCCAACCCTCAGAGCAAAATTTGGGACTTGATGTTCTTGATAATTATCTCAAAAATAGACTACATTGAAAGAAACAACAAATCTTTAACCTCCTTGAGATTTGCTCCTATTGCTTTGATTAAAAATCCATCAGTAAGCAAGTGCCTGGCTCCAACTAAGACTGAGACTTTCAGGGAACAAAAAACACATATTCACCCCAAAGACTGGGATGATTTTAAGTGACAGAGTAAGAATCTTCTTAAAATATGTTAATACTGAAAGGTTAGTTGAAAAGTTGAAACTTTCTTCCATCATCTTTTGTAGTAACAGCCAAGAGCAGTGGAAATGCTTAATATTGATTTTAGAAATTGCCAGGGACTTTAATGAAGAGACTTAAAATTTTAGCTACCAACAAACTTAAAGATTGCATTGAATTTAAATTATACTAGTTAAAATAAATTCATTATGGGATTTTTTTTTCTTTTTAACCCTCAATAAAACAACTAAAATGGAAAACTCACATTTTGAGGAAACTATTTGACTTTTTAAAAATTTCAGCTAAAGAAAAAAGGTAAAATAAAAATTGCAGCTGCTAATACATATTATTATGTTAATGATACATGTTTCATCAGCATCATTAAGGTCCACCATGATCCACACCCTGAGTAATGCAGAAAGTTAAAGCTGTTTCTTGGATAATTCAAGGAAAGTCACTTGGAGATTAGGGATGAGAGAGGTATAGGTCCCCTCAATTATGTGGGTAACTTTTTGAGGAAGATTTTTTATTTATTCAACTAACATTTAATGAGTGCTTCTTGATACTTATAAGGATAATTCAAGGGAAAACTCCCCCTTCCTATTATTCAAACAATTGGACCAGTTTATCTGCTTATCTCAAAGGTTTGGGTTATCTGGTTTTAGTTTGATATTGGAATTGATATTAAGATTAGTCCAAGTAGCGTTTCTCTGACTCAGTCTTTACTGTTGCTACAACAAAATCATGAACTTTCCCAATCAGCCACAGTATAAGAAGGAACATTTCCACTTTGCAAGGAACAACTAACTATGTTAGTGCCCTGGGCAGCCCATCAGGCTTTAATTGGCAGTGGTCTCCTAGGGAACAGCATTCCTTAACCCTAGCCAGGTTGCCCCCACCACCATCACCAGCAAAGTAGGCTTTCTCTTCTGATCTTATCCCCACACCCCACTGACCAAATGGAGGAATAAGCACAGCCATATGAATGTCTTATGGTAAAGGAAGACTTGGCCTGAAGACAATGATAGCTCTTAAGTTACTATCAATACATTCAAGTTCCCCCTCTCCTGACATGATACATTGCCCTTGGGAAGAATCAAGTAGTTTTCTACACTGCCTATCTCTGCTAGGACTACTAGTTACAGGATATTTGCCATCTTATTCCACAAAAATTAAGTACAGTAATAATTTGCAATGTCTAAATGTAAAGACTTTCCCCCTCTCTCCCTCCTCATGGTCAGTGAACCTAGAGCCCAAAGCTACCAGCCAGGTGGTGGTTGTCCTGGAGCCCCTGGTGGTTACTGAGTACACCTCTGCTCTTCTCCTAGTTGAGAAGCCCTACAAGTGTGAGTTTTGCGGAAGGAGTTACAAGCAGAGAAGCTCCCTTGAGGAGCATAAGGAACGATGTCGCACTTTCCTGCAGAACACCGGCATGAGTGATACTGGTGAGTTGATCAAAACTTGCAGGGATTTTTTTTTCTTTCACTAGGTCCAGTGAAATCAAAATCATGCTCTGAATTACTACTCATTAGAGAAATGAAAATTAAAACAATTCTGAGATTCCACCTCACACCCTTCAGAGTGGCAAAGATAAGCAAAAAAATGTGACAAATTCTGGAGGGGCTGTGTGAAAATAGGCATATCGAAGCACTGTTGGTGGAGATGTGGATGGCTACAACGATTCTAGAAAGCAATATGGAGTTATACCACCCCCAAATTATTAAACATTGTGTGCCCTTTGACCCAGCCATACCACTACTAGGCCAGTGCCCCAAAAGTGATTAAAGGAAAAGGTCTTTTATGTACAAAAATCTTTATAGGTCCAACCATTGAAGTAAAACAGCAGCAGCAACAGCAGCAAACTTGGTACACAAGTGCGCTCTAGACAAGTGTGAATTGTAAGTGCCATCCTGTAGTGAATGATGAATTGCTTTCTGTAGGTTACTATCAGATGTTGAACAGTTTAAAAGTTTCTAAAAGCAGCGAGATTGTCAAAGTGTTGAGACTAGAATAATGTGAGTCCAGGAAAAAATGAAATGGAAATCAAGAGTTGCCCAGCTGTGTTGGGTCTGGTGTAGAAATCTTTGTATAGATAAAATCTTTTTTTTTATAATGTTAGGAGTTGGCCAACTGAATTTAGTTGGTCTGCAACTGTTGCTTCTGCTTTTTATCCTGATGGCATCTTTGGTTTTATCAGGGAGTTGGATTTCCTCCTTATTTCTAAAGAGAAATGTTTTCTCCAGTTTCTTTAAATACACACACACACACACACACACACACACACACACGAATAGAAGAAAAAAAAATAAAACCAAGTGCTCAACTGCCATGCCTGAGAACACAAAACTAAGCAGGCTGGACCAAACACAGAAAGAACACCAATCAGAGTCTGCATGTAAACCCATCTTTTAAACAGTGGACCAGGTCGTTTTTCAATAAGAAGAAATGTCAAAGCTTTGAAAACTTACTCTGTTCTGGAGAAAATCATAGGAATGCTAACAGGCATGATGTGACAATAATATTATTGACAACATAATGTTATACTTAGTAATACATAAAGGAAAGCTGGATGGCACAGTAGATAAAGTGCAAAGCCTGGGGTCAGGAAGATCTGAGTTCAAAACTGCCCTGATATTTACTGTGTGACTGTGGACAAGTCACTCAACCCTATTGGCCTCTGTTCCTCATGTGTGAAATGAGTTGGAAAAGGAAATGGCAATCTACTCTAGTATCTTTGCTAAGAAAACTTCAAATGTGCTCACACAGAGAATCAGACACCACTAAAACAACTGAGCAACAAATAATAATAATTACAGAATAATCACAGGAAGGGGCTTTCGAGATGATCTTGCCCAACTCCATGATTTGATGGATAAAATGACTCACCCAAAGTCACACACCTTAGATCTCCTAACCAAAAAAAAAGATTCTATAAATAGGAAACTGGATAAAACCATTATTCAGTTCACATTGATGACCGTTTTGGTGATCATTACCATCTTATGTATTTCATTTCCCATATCCTTACTAGCTATTCTCCATTATGAATTTCAAACTAGTGGAATTACTGAAAGAAATTATTTTGTTCCTTCAGTGATATAAACTGATTCAGGAAATGCTGAATTATCAAAGTTGAGTTCATTTACATTTCATAGGGTGTTTTTATGGGTGTGTGCGCAACACACTTTTTCAAGTATCAGCAAAAAAATATATAGGCATAAATAAGTAAAGTTTGACTTTTTTTTCTTTTTGGAGAACAGAACACGCTGTAATGGTGGTTTCATCTTGTACAATATACACATTCATGGAACAGGAAATGGCATGAGGTAGTGAACAAAAAAAACAATGGACTTGCTTTCAAAGAGCCTGAGTTCAGGTCCCAATTCTGTTGATTATCTTACTACCTGTGTGACTTTGAGCAAGTCATTTAGCCTTTCTGAGCCTGAGTTTATTCATCCATAAAATGAAAATGGTTAAAGTGATCAGAGGATTTTAAATCCAGAGCCAGAAGGGACCATAGAGGTTATTTAATCCAACTCCCTTCATTTTATGGAAGAGATTTCTGAGATCCAGCAAGGTTCAGCAAAGTCTTCTAGTTAAAAAGGTTCTCCTGGTAAAAGACACTATACGCCAATCCATATGATCTAGTCTTGTTGCATTTTCTAACATCTAATTGTTTCCCATGATTTTAAATCCAGAATGAAGAGAGCTCTTACTCAACACTAAGCCCTTTGCTTCACTGTTGGCATCATTTTTCTGTTCTCTCTCTTTCTTTAAAATATGTCATCTCAAACTAGACTTCATGGAGGAAGTAAGGTGGGCCTTGGGAGAATAGAAGGACTTCAGTAGACAGCAATAACAGGGTTTCAGGCATGAAAGAAAGCTTGTATGAATGCATGGGGAGAGTGCCAGATGAATTCAGGGAATAGCTGGTAGTTCAGTTTGGTTGGAGCAGAGAGAGAGAGAGAGAGAGAGAGAGAGAGAGAGAGAGAGAGAGAGAGAGAGAGAGAGAGAGAGAGAGAGAGAGAAAGAGAGAAAGAGAGAAAGAGAGAGAGAAAGAGAGAGAGAGAGAGAGAGAGAAAGAGAGAGAGGAGACAGGAAAGATAACCTAGAATGGAATTATTAATGGATTTAAATGTCAGACTTTCACATTTTATCCTAAAGGCAGTAGGGAGCTGCTAAAGGTCTTTGAGCAAGAGAATGAAATGGTCCATCTGTGCATGAGGAAGATTATTTTCTCAGTTATGTGACTGATAGACTGGAGATGGGAGAGAATGCAGGCAGACAAACCAGAGAGGAGGCTCCAGGGGAGAGGTAATGAAGTCCTGAAGTAGGGCAGTAGAGACACAAAGGAGGAGACAGATGAGATAAAGATGGATATGGAAGCAGAAGGGACGAGAATTGGCTGACTAGGAGTTACTCAAATGTTAAGGCTGAATGTTTGATGGGGGTGGGCTTGATGGAGCCATCAATAGGAATGATATTGAGAGCATTTATAGGAGATGATTTCTGTTTGGGATGTCTTGCTTGGGATTCTCTCAAGACATCCTGTAGGCATGTTATGCAGGAAAGTGAAAGTGTAGGACTCAAAATAACTAGAGGGGAAAAAAGAATGGCAGTAATGGAGATTAAGGACAGAGCTTTGTCCTGATTGCCTCCCATTTTACTATAAATATCTGATGGAAAAACAATTAATTAGAAGTCATGAGACTGATATTTTGTGAAACAGCTTAGGTTTTAGTAAAGGCAAAACATCCAGCCTTGCAAACTTCTTTTATTTATAGTTTATAGTTATATTAGTAGGCATCACACATAGAGTCACCAATATATAGTCATTCTATCATGTTAGTAAAAGCTCTGGAAAAGAATGCAAGATTATAAAAAGGCAAAACTTGTTAGATTTGCTCATTTGATTTTGTCTTTCTCCCAGCATGGGGCTAATAGGTGGCATAAATTCAGGCTCATATTAATTATCACATAAATTGTAAGTACTTAGAGTAGGACTGAGTATTTGCATATTTGTGTAGGGTGGTGAACATTTTATCAACAAACACTTATGAAGTGCTTACTATATATTAGGCATTAGAAGAAATATGGAGAGAAATAAGCTGAGTCCTGTTCTCAGGAAGCTTAGCAGGAAAGATAGCATGTACACAGGATAAGTATGCACATTTAAATAGTGCCTTAAAGTTTACACAGTTTTTTATATGTGCATATATACATACAGACATATATACATGTATATGTATATATGTGTATATATTCCTAAAAGAGGTTTTTGCACCTTGCATACATGCATATATGTATATGCACATATATATGTACATATTTGTGTGGATAGATAGTATCCTAAAGGACTTTTAGGATACTCTGTACATACACACTGATAAACATATAGTCTTATTTTGTTCTCATGAGGTTTCTGTAATATCATGACTAAGGGCATTACAGATAGGATAGCCTCAGAACTCAGAGATGTTAGGTGACATGCAGCTTGTAAGCATTGGAAGTAGGATCCACACTGAGGTTTCTCCTGACTGTAAGGTCAGTACTCTTTTCACTCCATCAGGTTGCCTCTCTGAGGAGATAAAATTCTGTGAGATCTCTTCTGCTTGACTAGATCAGCAAAGGATTGACAGATGAGGTGGCATTTGAGCTGAGCTTCTCTAGAAGTATTAGGATGCTCTAAGTCACTGAATAAATATTTCACAGTATCTATGATTTCACTGGCATGGGCACCTCCTCCACTAACACAGATTCCACCCTTCCATGCTTTGGTAGATGAGTTGTTCAGCCATTTGTCATGTCGTGGCTGGTGGCCAATCTTCTAATGGTGCAGCTTTCTGCATTTAGCTGGGGCAAGTCTTTTAACAATAAATAACATAGTCTGTTGCTAAGCCTACATAGGTTTTTCCCACTTTGTGAGACCTATTGGAATTCATAATCCATTGGATTGGAGCAGCTAGGTGGTGCAGTGAACACAGTACCGGCCCTGGAGTCAGGAGAACCTGAGTTCAAATTCGACCCCAGACACTTAACACAAAAAAACAGCTGTGTGACCTTGGGCAAGTTGCTTAACCTCAACTGCCCTCCAAAAAGCAATAATAATAATAATAACAACAATAATAATCCATTGGATGAGGCACCAGGCTAGAACTTGAGTTAAATTAAATCATAGAATAATAACTATTATGTCATTTTCTCTGTTTTTACTTCTTTAGATGTTCCTTTTTTACATCCAGAACAGGCATTCTTAACCTGGGATCTTTGAACTTTTTAAAAAAATGTTTTGATAACTTTCAATAGAATTGGTTTCCTTTGTAGCCCTATGCATTTTATTTTATATATATAAAAATATTCTGAGATGTCCATAGGTTTCATCAAATTGCCAGAGGGATCCATCAAACACACACACACACACACACACACACACACACACACAATTCAGGACCTTTGGTCTAAGAAGAGTTCATTAGAACCTTTCATCTTCATGCTTTTTACTTCCTACAAGGACTTGTATTGCCTAAGGGTTTCAGACCAAATATATTATGTCTGGACCAAGGTGAGAAGAGGGTTAAAAAATGTGAATATTAAGAAGTCTACCATTCTTAAAAACAGAAAATGGAAACTGATAATATTTCATGGTCATCATTCATCCTACTTGCTTCAAAAGGCAAGTTTTTCATGTAGCCTTTTGCTAAAAACAACAATCAAGTTGTTGATAGCAATCTCATTAGACAATTCTCATTGCACAAGAACCCACCTTCTTCCCTGCCCTCCCCCACTTTCTACTCTCCATCAGCTAGTGACCACACACCCTCAAAAAGACAAAGAAGCCTCTACTGTGAACTCTTCAGGGGTCTAATGAAAAACTGAAAAGAAAAGGAAAACTATAGTGAAAACTGTCCATTTCCTTGGGTCAGAAACTTCATCATGGAAACAACTAACCAAAGACCAGATGAAAAAAAAAAACAACTAATCTTAGAAAGGAGAGAAAAGGCTGGAGTCTGTTACTGTGGCTTTGTATTATTTTTATTGTTGTCTTTTCAGCATTTCTTATTTTATGCTATCATAGAACTTTGCTTTCATGTCTTTCAAAGTTCCTTGCTAATAATGGTCATTATTTCTATGTTATGCTACGCAAAGGCTCAGAGTTAAAATTAAGCATGAATATCGAATTTCCAAGCTCACTCACAAACTGTCTGCAAATAGCTTATGCCTTTGTGACCCTCCCATATCCCCCACACCCAACTCCTTGCAACATTAACCTCCAAATACCACCCAGGAACGGATTTCCTATTTCGTCATTTAAACCCATTATCTAGTTCCCTTACTAACTTGCCAAACTGGTCACCCACCACTTGCATTTCTGAGACATGATGAGGCATGATAATAAGCCTAGACTGTATAAACAGACAGTTTGGTCCGGAGGTTAATGCAAAGGACTAGGATCTAGTAGTATTTCCACCCACCCCCATTCCCATCAACTATCTGGATTCCTCCTGTGTGTTTCAAGGTTATTTTTCTAATTCAACAGCATTTTCTTTGCATATCAAAGTGTGATCATTGGGAGTGAGGAAAGGTATGGAATTCAGTAGTTGCCCAACACCTACAGCGCAACAGACTTTTGTATTAAAAGTAAAAATTAAATTGAACACTGTGTTTGGTAAATAAAGTTTTAACCCTCGGTCAGTCTGTCTGTTGGTAAACACAGCAATAGTGAGTAAGTGACCAAAGGAGGACTTGATCCTAACAAAGTGTTCTCATATTCTGGAGAATTAGAAATTTAGAGATGAAATTGATCCACTCTCTCTCTCTTTCTCTGCTTAAAGACCTCCAAGGGTGGGGGAAACTCATCACTTCTCAGCTCCATCCATAGGGAATAAACTATAAATGTTAGGAAAGTTTTTTTTTTCCCCTTAATATCAGGCCTAAATTTGTCTTTGTAACTTCAGACTCATTGCTCTCTATTTTTTACTTTTTTTTTTCTTTTTGGAGGCAATCAGGCTTAAGTGACTTGCCCAAGGACACACAGTTAGTGTCTGAGGCTAGATTTGAATTCAGGTACTCCTGACTCTAGGCCCTCATTGGTCCGAGTACAAAAAGAACAAATAGAATGCCTCTTCCAGGACAGTCCTTCATTGACATGAACAGGACATCACATCACACCCTCCCCAACATCCCTTCTTCCCACCCCCTCCCCTTCCCTCACTCCTCTTCTGAAGTTTGTCTCTTCATCCAGTCCTCATACAACACAGACTCAAACCCTTTGTTCTAGTTGCCCTCATCTGGTAACTAGAGAGTCTCCAGATTATCAATGTGGATTCTTACTAAGTTGCTGCCCACTACAACTCCCAGGTCTTTCTCAGACAAACCAATGTATGACCATGTCTCCCCTGCCTTGTGAATCTGATTCTTTTGCACTCATATGTAAGACTTGATGTTCATCTTTTTTAAATTTCATTATATTAGACTAAGCCCAACATTCTATTCTTGTCCTTGGGAGATTAACATCTTTTTTTTTTGTCTTGACTCTTATCATCCAATGGGTCAACTATGCTTACCAATTTAATGCTATCTGTTAGATATTGATCAAATAGGAGCATAGACCTATTGGATCTAATTGAGAGTGACTTTGTTGAGTTGTGACAGTGACAACGCCAGGGACAGAAGGGAGAGTTAACCTGGCATCCCAAAATAGTCTTGGTCATAGGACTAAATAGACGTATCTTTAGACCACTCTTGCATGTGAATTTGTGGACTCAAAGATTAAGGACAGAGCTTTGTACTGATTGCCTCCGATTTTACTATAAATATCTGATGGAAAAATAATTAATAATTTTATACTGATGAATGCTGTAGATGACTATTGCTGAACTAGAATTCAAATACTCCCTAGGCAAAGGAGCTTCATAAGTTTCTCTGACTCTTCTAGGATTAGGAGTCTCATTCAGCCTAGCTTGGACTTGAGGATTTACCCTTCAAATTCTCTCCTGAGTTTGTACTCGGGATTGTGCCATATTTCAAAATATCTGTGATTTTATTGGTGTGGGTGCTCCCTCCACTGACAATGATCTCATTTCTCCATGCCTTAATAAAAATTCTTCATGAGTCACTGTGTAGCCTCCTCAAATTCAGCCATCCCTTAGGCTCATGGGCTTTTAGCATTTAGTTAGGCTGATCTTTTAACTTAGACAACCAATCTGATGCCAAGTGTATAGAAAATTTTCCCTTTTGTCTGAAAGTAGTATGTGTGATAACTTTATGTCTTGACAATTTAAATCTACCCTTTATCTGAAAAGTATTTGATCCATTTACCTAGTGACAGTATCCTCCTAGCAGTGACCTTTCAAATAAAGTCACATCAAGTTAACAAGCATTTGTTAAGAGCATGCTTTCTACCCAGGCGTTGTGTGGTAGGGATCCAAAGAAAAACAGACAATTCCTGTTCTCAGGGAACTCATGGCCTAATGAGGGAGACAGCAAGCAAACAACTATGTACAAGCAAACTATAGAGATCCTCTCAGGGGGAAGGCATCAGAATTAAAGGGTATTGAGGAAGTCTTCCTGTAGGAGATGGGATTTTAGCTTTAGCTTCGATTTAAAGGAATCCAGGAAAGCCAGAGGTGAGGATAGAGAGCTTTCCAGGCATGGAGCACATTCAGGGAAAATACCAAGAGCTGGGAGATGAGCTCTCCGGGGTGCTTAGGGCTGTGGATTGAGTAATGCCCAAGGCTCTTCACTTTGAAGTTTTCTTCCTTCCTCTTAAAGACAGCTTAAGGACAGGAGACTGACTAGGTAACACTTGTCCAGAGCACAGAGTTGTTTTGTTCAGAGAAATTCGCTAAAGCCTAGTCAATTTGATCATTCTTCCTTGTCCCATTTCCCCTACACAGGTTATTTTCACAGCCAGATATTATAGAATCTGTAGCTTAATATATATATATATATATATTAATGTATATATTATACACTATATATGTATAATATATATACACATACACTAAATGGGCCTCCCTGAGTCATAGTAAAGAATTGTCTGACACCAGCAGAATAGATACACTGACTGGCCTTTATAATTTCCCGTGAAATGACTGATCTGTAAAGCCCCATAGTGCCTACAAAATAGCAAAGAAAAAGAAATGCTGTTAGTTTCACATCTGATCTTGTTTCTTATGAATTTTTAAGCATATCCACCTAATCATGTTTGACTAGCAGGAAAAAAGGTTCCAAAAGGGTCTGTGGATAGATTTCAGAAGGTTGATGGGTCTGACCAGGGAATTACATCTTTATTTCCACTCATCTTTGGTTTCCTTTGTCATCCTATGTATTTTACGTTATTCATGTACAAACATTGTTCTCAGAAGAGGTCTATAGGCTTTTCCAGACTGCCAAAGGGATCCAGGACACAAAAAAGGTTCAGAACCCCTGCTCTAGAATCTTTCCCGTACGTGCACAGAATTTCAGAGTTAGAGGGACCTTCAGAGGCCATTTGATTCAGGAATCTTCCCCATCATCTCTGACAAGTGATCCCCTAGACTCTGCTTGAAGACTTCCAGTGACATGGAACTCATTCTCTCTCGAGACCATCTCATATTGGGAAATTTTTCTTTATAGAAAATCAAAACCTGCCTCTCTATACACTCCCTGCCTATAATTCCTGGTTCTGTCCCCTAAGGCTGAGCAAGACAAATCTAATTTCTATTCTCTGTGACAGTGTGTCAAATGATTGAAGGTCTTTATGTTGGCCCTCCAAGCCATCTCTTCTTTAGATTAAGTACTTCTGGTCCCTTCAACTCATCCTCATCCCTTGTATGGCATGGCATCTATCAGGTCTCCTCAATGTCCTGCATCACTGTCCTCCAAACACACTCCACCATGTTTATAGGCCCCCCTAAAATGTGACATTAGGAACACAGTATATCAGATGTTGTCTGACTAAGGCACAGATAAATGAAACTGTAATCCCTTTTGTTCCAGAGAATGCATCTTTTAGGGAAGCTTAAAATCAAATTAGTAAAAAGGAAAAAAATTGTTTTATTTTGCTTCCACAATGCTTTTGATTCATTCAGCTTGCTATCCACTAAAATCTGACATCAGCTGTTTCCTAACTTCATCTCTATTCCCATCCACCCCTGTCTAACACTTGCGATCCCATTTTCTTTGTGGTTTTTTTTAACCCACAATCTCAAATATAAAGCTTTAAAAAATCTTGTATTATTTGATCTGGTCCATCATTCTAGATATTTTTGGATTCTAATTCTGTTTTTCAAAATATTAGCTGTCCCTCCAAGCTTTGTGTCATTTGTAAAAATTTATCGTTAGATGTCATCTAAGCATTTAGTATCATATGGCCAAGGACAGAGCACTCTGCCATTCCCTAGAGACATCCCTCTAGTTGACATAATCACAACCACAAAGTGGTTGACATAATCACCACTTTGGGGGTCCGTTCATCCAACCAACCCTGATCCCAGCCTACATCTTCCTTGTTCACGATGATAAGAGATTTTTTTTGGTCAAATGTCTTGCTAAAAATCAGATTATAATATGTCTGTGACATTCCCCTAATATAGTGATTCTTAAGCTTTTTGGTCTCAGGACCTCCCCACCAAGAGCTTTTGTTTATGTGAGTTATACTGATCAACATTTACCTTACTACAAATGAAAATGTCTTAGTGTTATTACAAAAATAGGACCTTTGACCCTTATGACCCCCTGAAAGGGTCTTGCTATAAGGGGAGTCCTTGAACCACTCTCTGAGAATCACAACTAATTTAGTAACCACTTCCCAGAAAGGAAATGAGATTAGGCTGGTAGGATTTGTTTTCTATGAATCTATGCTGGCTCACAGTGATCCTTGCTTCCTTTTCATTTATGGAAGAGGTGGCAGCTATTTTATTCTTTTTTCTGGACACCGGCCTTGTGTCTGTTAGGAGTGTTGAAATGCTTAGCTCTTGTACCCCCCAGAGAATGTAGGGTTGGAGCTTCTTTCTGTAACAAGTCCATCACACTGTTAACCTCTCAAATCAGCAACTTTAGCAGACTCCAAATCTCATAGTTGCATTATGTAGGGAAAAAATAATTTTCTCAAGTGATACAAACTTTGTACCTATCACTTATTTTGGGGGGCTACTGTCTAGTAGGGTGCTGGAGCTGGAAGGATGCGTAGTTTCTTGTTTTCCAACCCCCTCATTTTATGCATGAGAATCTATAGAGGCTAACTGGTTTGCCTCAGGTCACTAACAAGGGTTAAAGCCAAGTTTCAAACCCAGCTCTTCTGATTCCTGGCCCAGTGCTTCACACTGCATCCTTTCAATGGCAGTCTGAGGACCACCTCTCAATTTTTCTTCCTTGAACTTGTTAAAAGTTGTTTTCCTGAAATTCCCAAAATTCACCATGGTGAGAGGTGAATGTTTTTTTTTACAGTCTGTTTGCTTAGGACAGCATACAAGTATTTCAATAGAAAGCCTTATTTTTGGAGCAGCTAGTATCACTGTTTCACTTTGGGGCATAAACCTTAACTGCCAGTATAAAGGTGAACTGCTGCTTTTGGAAACTGACTTCCAAGAAAAGGATTTAGTTGCTGAATCAAGTATTGTGGCTCCCTAGATTAGATTTGAAAGGTTCATAGTCTCATAGATTTAGAGTCTGTGAAGTCCAAACTTTTCACTTCACAGCTAAGTGGTAGCATGGGTAAGACTGCCAGATTTGGAGTTAAGAATGCCTGAATTGTGTGGGGCAGATAAATGGCAATGCGGATAGAGTGACTGTGGGCCAGTCACTTAATCCAGTTTGCCTCAGTTTCCTCATTTGTGAAATAAGCTGGAGAAGGAAATGGCAAACTACTCCAGTATCTTTGCCAAGAAAACTCCAGTGGGCTCACGGAGTCTGAAACTGTGATCTGAAAATGATTGATCAAAAAAAACCAAAACCTGAATTCAAATCCTGCCTTGGATACTTATTAGCCTTGTGCCTCTGGGTAAGTCACTCAACCTTATTTTCATCATCTATAAAATGGGAACTAACAATAGCACCTACCCTCTTCCTCCCCCTCCCCCAATAGTTCTTTCAAGAAGAAAATGAGCTAACGTATGTTAAGCATTTTGCAAACCTTAAAGAGCTACATAAAAGTAAGCTCTCATTTTACAGATGAGGAAACTGAGGTTCAGAGGTTAAGTGATTTTGCTCAGGGTCATACAGCTAGTAAGCGTATGAGGCAAGATTTGAATTCTGGTCTTAACTGTATCCAAGCCCAGCACTCTATCCACTATGTCACAAAACAGCCTCATTCAATGGTTCATACAGTGACCATCAGCCAAAAGTCTACTCTTGGAAAATAATGGTAAAACGTTTGTTTGTAAGATGTGCCCAAAGCATTTTGACCAAAGCTGACAGAAAGAAGCATGTTAAATACACACACACACACACACACACACACACACACACACGAGCGCATGCACACACGCCCTAAAAGTACAAATAACTAAGCAGATTTCTTGCTACTTTGCTTTTTTAAAAAATCCTATTTCCAAACAGTGCATTGAACACAAACAGGGCCCTTTATCCAGAGCAGCATGCTTTTCAGCCCTCTGACAAGTTGTTAGATATTGCAGTCTGCAGGTGTCTCACATTCACAGCCTTACTCAGAATTAGAAAGAAAGCAGAGGAGGGGGTTAGAAGTTCTCTCTCTCAACCAACCACATCCAGGCTATTCATTTTAGACTTCTTCATGCTAATGAAGGTCTTGATTGGGGATGGGTCATACTTTCCTACCTTACTCTAAGACAACAAGGTTTGTATATGGCTCAGTACTAGGCTTCCCTGACCACAGCAGGGTCCGTCTGAAAGAGTCCAAACAGTATTAGACAGGAAGCCACAACAACCAGGTGTGCATCAGACCTCCAAACGTTTCCGTCTTACCTACCTGTTTGTTATTTTGTTTTCCCTCTTTCTTATATTTTCCCAAACCAGCCAGCGTGGAGGCAAGACATCTCAAAGCAGAGATGGGAACCGAAAGAGCTCTTGTGCTGGACAGATTAGCAACCAACGTGGCCAAACGAAAAAGCTCGATGCCCCAGAAATTTATTGGTAAGAATACAAGCCCTTTGCCTGCTACTGTTAGCAGATCCATCTGAAGGAGATAACACAGAGTGCATGTTACACAAGGGCCATCTTGGCCCAATCTAGGTTTAAATAAGTAATTCGTTTTTTATTATAGTGTCTTCTTATCTCCTTCTAGCTTGGTTTTTTTTTTTAATTCTAAAAGGTCATTTTGATGCATGGAGTAAATAGGATGAATTTGATGAACTAAAGAAGGACTAATGAAGATTATACAAATATTTGGAATTCCTACTTAATAAATAGAATTTATTTTTATATAAAAAATTATAGTTTCTTCCTTGTGTGACATATATTGAATAGAAGATTTTTTTTCACCTTCCCTTATTTTTGTTGTTTTTCTACTTGAAGCTCTTTGGTGCTCCAATTGATTTCATACTTCGAAAAATATTGCCATGTTTTCTTAGAATGGGCCAGAGATTGACTTTGAAGAGAGAGTGCCTCAAAAACAAACATCTTAAAAAGCAAGATTTGATGGATGTGTTTTGCTTGCTGGAGTTAAATTTTATGCCATTGGCTTTCACCTTGTTAGAAAATGGTGCAAAATGAGATGCCTTAAAAAAAAACACGTTTCTTAAAATGTTTCAACTGTTGAGGACCATGAACGTTTTGATAAATTCTCCCAGATGTTTGCATGCATGTGACCATGATAATTAAAGGAGATTTATTTTTGTGAAGTGGACAGCTGAAATGAATACATTAGGGTTACTTATAAACTGGTTTCAAGGTGCTGACGTTGAACAAAAATAGTTATCCAAATCAAAATAGAAATGTTTTGTTGCACAGAATTTTAGCAGCACCGTCAGTCCCTTTATCACATCTATTTATCTCTAATCTCAGCTCTATTTCTCCCTCCTACAATCCCCTAATGTCTTTTACAAAGATGTTGCCTACCCTACTCTTAAACTAGGTGAAATTTAATTTGGGAATGGAGTTTTTTTTCATAGATATGTCATGATAAATTGATAAATTAAGTGAAATCCATGTTTCAAGGTTATCCAGCTTGGATCTTTCTTTGGTCTTATTCCTAGACAAATAATTTTTGTACCACTGGACAGATTAAGAATAAACTGTGTTGGACTAATAAACAATACATTTTAATTTAGGCTGATTAAGAACCTTCCTGATCCTTAGGGAATGTGGTCAAGCAGTGAGACTTGCAGGGTTTGGGGCACAGAATTATGATTCCAATAAATTTTATGAGTACATTACCTTTGAAGATAATGTGTATCTTTGAATATTTAGAGTTTCTGAAAACAGCGCACAAGTAAAGTTTTGAATAATTTGAAACATTAGGATCAAAGGGTCATAGATTTAAAGCTGACAGGACCTGTGGGGCCCTTTGGTCTCATGTTTCCATTTTACAGATAAGGAACCTTCAGTCCAGAGAGTTTGTGACTTGCCCAGTGCAACAGAGGCAAGACTCCAGATCAGGTCTTGCAATGCCAAACCTAGCACTCCATCCTTTTTTATTCCCAGATCCTGGCAGCTAGGTGGCACAGTGAGTAAATCACTGGGCCTAAAGTCAGGAAGAAGACCTGAATTCAAATCTAACCTCAGATACATACTAGCTGTGTGACTGTGGGCAAGTTACTTAACTGCTGGCTACCTCAGTTTCCTCAACTGTAAAATGGGAACCATATTAACAACACCAGGTTATCATGAGGATAAAATGAGATAATATTTATTAAAGTGTACAGTTCCTGGTACATAGTAGGGTCCTTAATAAATGCTTCTTCTCTTCCCTTCCCTTCCCCCTGCTCTGCTGTTTACATTCAGTTTTCCTTTAAGACTGGAAAGATCAGAGGCGACTAGGTGGAGTAGTCAATAGAGCACTGGCCCTGGAGTCAGGAGGACCTGAGTTCAAATCTAGCCTCAGACACTTAATACTTACTAGCCATGTGACCTTGGGCAAGTCATTTAACCCTGATTGCCCCACCTTCCCCCCTTCAAAAAGCAAAAAAAAAAAAGACTGGAAAGATCTTGACTAATAACACTTTGGTTAATATTTCAATCTGGAGAAAGAGCTGATTTAATCAGAAGGGTTGAGGATGATTGAGTAAAGGTGGGAGAAAACTGATATTTTGAAAATTGATTAATATGTTGCTGAATTTTAAGCCAGTAACAGAGAGTACATTTTTACTTGAAGGAGTTGAAATATGAGACTAATTATTATATGTTTAATTAGTATTAGATGTTTAAATTTTATATCTAATATAATAAATATTTATTATGGTAGATTATATTATATAATCAATATGGTTAATATTAACCAATTATTGCTGCTGTCTTAAACCTGTTTTGGGGCTATCGTCTCAAGGAACACATTTCAAATATAATAAAATATACTTTGGCTCTTGACTGCTTTTTGCTGTTTGTGGCCATAGGATTGCAATATTTTACCCCCAGACTAATGTTAAGTACTTTGGAGCAGAGGTGTCAAATAAACACTCTCTAGTGCAGCCTAAACCAGATTAAATGTAACTGGAAAATATTTAACAAAATAAATTAAGATACAATGAAACAGGTAGTATTACATTTTCGAAACAATATTGGCCCACAGATATTAGTGGCTCTCATTTGTAATTTCAGTGTGACACCATTGCTCTAAACTTCTTAGATGTTGATTTCTCCCCATCATCTGAGTCATCAGACAGCAGCACCTGCTATATTTGACAGGTAATCTGAACTGAGCTGATAGATTCAGGGCTTCTTGTCCCCTTACAATAACTGGGAATTGCTCAGCAGAAAGTATGAATGGTAGAGATAGCAGAAGAGAACATCTGAGCTAGCCATTATGACTGTCATTTTGTGTTTACATTGTAACTTTATTTTTCTCAAAGTTGTAAAGCTATAGTAGGATGATTAAAAAATAAGGATGGCATGCAACAACTCGTTATGCAAATTTCGTTATGGGAAATCCCAGCATGCATTATGGGAAGACTGTTCCTGGCCATGACATCAAATCTGGTTCTGACATTTATTAGTTGATTGACTTTGGCCAAGTGAGTGATCTCCCTGAGCCCTGATTTCCTCATCTGTAAAATCAAGAATGACATGTATGCCAACTACAAGGGTTGTTTTGATTAAAGTGTTCTGTGAGCCACAACACTCTTATTATTAATATTAATTACTATTACTTCGAAGATTTCTGGTTTCAGTAGAATAGGTACTCCTTCCACCAATGCACTTCACACACAATCCCCTTTATATTTTAGGAAACTATCTTCATCATGATGACTGGAAAATTCCTTACAAAGTAGTCAACCTTGTGTTGTTATTAAGCAACAGCAATTAAACAACTTGCATCATATGACGCCAAGTGATACATATACTGCCAGATTAACTTGGTGCTATTTTAGCTGCAACCATAGTACTTCTCTCTCGGTGTTCTGTAAATAGAATCAGAGAATTTGCAGAAGAAAATTAGCACTAGGCAAATGTTCATGTGTTTTACCTAAGATGGTACCACTGTCCAAAGAAAAGCACTAAACCAGCCTTCTAGCATTAACTTATAACCTTCACTCTTAGCTCAATTACTTCTTCCTCAGTAAATTTATTTAGTGCCTTCTGTGTGCCAGGCACTGTGCCAAGCCTTGAAGGATACAAAGAAAAGCAAAAAACAGTCCCTGCCCTCATGGAGCTTACAATCTAATGGGGAGACACCATGTAAACAACTATGTACAAACAGGCTATAAATAGGATTAAATTAAAGATAATTGACAGAGGGCTTGAGCAGATTTAAAAAAGCAGAAGATGAGATTTTAACTAGGGATTGAAGGAAGGCAAGGGGTACAGGGGAAGGGAGAAGAGTAAGAGAATTCCAAGCAAGGGGACAGCAAGTAAAAATGCCCTCAGCTGGGATATAGAGTGTCTTGTTTAAGAAATGGCAAGAAGGTCATTAGATCTAAGACTGAGAGTAGGAGGTATAATAAGACTAGAAAGAGTGGGGAGGGGAGGCAGGAAGAGTTCTTTTTCTGACTGTCTAAAGAACTAGGACATGGTTTTCTGAAAACATAAGCTCCCAGGGAGATGAGTAAGGTGTGAAGGAAGAATGAGTCACTCCCTTTAATACTTGAAGTCAATTACAAAGTACTCAGACCAATCTTGGCTTTCCTAACCTCTTGAACTATAAAAGCAAAGGTCAAAATATGCCATCAGGGCAATCTGTTGCACAGACACACTAGTTATCACACCCAAATTATGCACTATTTTTCATATGCTACAAACGAAAGACCTTGATTAAAGCTTAGAACACACTGGACATTCAGAAATTGCTTTTATTGAAGAATAAGAATGTAAACACAAGCTGCCAGTGGAGAGAAGAAAAATAAAACCCATTTCTAAGTGATTCTCCAGGAAATTTTCTGTAAAATAGGAAATAACATGATGATATGTACTCATCTGCCAACATCCTTATGTCATTGAAATAAACTTTTCTTAGCTATTCTTATGAAAGGCCAGGATGTTAATTTTGATAGTCCAAATCTTTCTCGAGTTTTCCTTTATCAACATCTTGTTTTACTGACAAAGCCTTATTTGGTTCAAATCCTAACAAGGCCACTATTGAACCGCTGGGTCCAAAATGAAAGTACATATGGACTCCTCATTTGGGGGACAAAGGGAAAAAAGCACAATTCTTATCTCCGGATTTTCTTTCTTCCTCAAAACAGATCTGCAGTTTAGAACAAGGGGTACACTCTGGAGTTTCCCTTGCTTTTTTTTTTTTACTTATTTCTTATATTGAAGTATGTTTTCTTCATGTTGAGAACAACACATATCCATATGCAAAAATCTCTCACCCACTGTAACAATGTTAGTGAAATTCTGACACTTCACAATAATATACCAGTTAATGAGAAACTGCTTCCTTTGGCTAAAAGAACTGTAGGAAGCAGTTTCACTACCTGTTTCTAAGGGTGAAAACTGCCTGTACCCTCTCCTTTCTCAGAGGCATAAAGGATCCCTGGCTTCTAAGCTTCACTGAGATGGGTTGAGGTATGTGTATGTGGCCAATTGTAGGTCAGGGAAAAAACTTGACCATGAAAAATGGGGGGGAGAAAAGCTCCTTGGGTGGGTGCATGCATGTGTGTGTGCACAGTGGCATCTAGCTCAAAGATTTTGCTGAGCCAGTCAATAATAGTCAACAAATATTTATTAAGTGCCTAGTATGTTCCAGACACCGTGTTAAGCATTAAGGATACAAAAAAAAAGAGGGGACAGGCAAAAGATAGTCCCTGCCCTTGAGAAGATCACAGTCTAGTAGAAAGAGAAACTGGGTATTTCCTAGTGACCAGAACTATCTCTCTGTGTTGTCTCCCTTAAAACAAACGTCATCTACCTTGCAGAGGACAAATTGTTCTGCCATCAAAAAACAACAACAAAAAATCCACTCTGGCTGCTTGGCTGCTTTGTAGTTTCTCTTTCTGCTCCCCATCTCTCTCTCTCTCTCTCTCTCTCTCTCTCTCTCTC
>CM053593.1:153970957-153998264 GCA_028646575.1 Pseudocheirus occidentalis
TGATTCAAAATCCCTTTCTCCCTCCTCCCTCCCTCCCCCCTTCCTCTCCCCCCCTACCCCCTCTCCCTCTCCCTCTCTCTCTTCCTCCCTCCCTTCCATCCTTCCTCCTCCCTCTCCCCTTCTCACACTTCTGTTCTCTTTTCTCTTTTCTTCCAAAGCCAAGTCGGAGGCAAGGGATTTTGAATCACAGTTAACCTGAGACCACATCCATAATGAGGAGTTACTTTTCCTTTTTCCTGGTTTTGTTTGCCAAGGTCTGATAGGAGATAAACACACTGAGAGGCATAGTTCTGATACCCTGACTGCTCATGGAGACCTATCTGGTAAGAGTGAAGTCAGCAAGTCAGAAATTATTTAGGCTCCATCAATGTACCCTGAACTGTGCTAACTGGAGGGGGGGGGGGTTGGGGGGGTTGGGGGTTAGAGGCAAAAAAAAAAATAGTCTCTGTCTTCAAGAACCTTACAATCAAATGAAGGAAGCAAACTGCAAAGAAAAAAAAAAACAAAAAACAACTATGTACAAACAAGATATACACAGGGTAAACTGGAGATAGCCAATAGAGGAAAGGCACTAGCATGAAGGAGAACTGGGAAAGGTTTTTTTTGCAGAAGGTGAGATTTTAGCTGAGATTTAAAGGAAGCCAGGAGGCAGAGATGAGGAGGGAGAGAATTCCAGGTCTGAGGGAAAATCAGAGAAAATGCAAAGTCAAATTTTCGTTTAGCACTTCTTAGGTGCCAGGCACAGTGCTAAGCTTTGGAGAGAAAAAGAAAGGCCAAAACAGTCCCTGTTCTCAGCTCATGTTCTAATAGAGATAGCTATTGGGACTTTTGAGGAGGCAACAGCTTTCTTTGCAAACAGTGTCTAGACCATGTAAAGAATATATGAAAATGTTCTATTGTTTTACCTATCCAGGTGATAAAAAAAAAAAGCTAGAATCCGTGTTTAGGGGAATTTGCAGAATACCTGGCCCTAGAGGTATTTGAGAAAAGGATAGATTAGCTATTTTGTGAGCTCTTCTTGTATTATGTCTGTCTTTTGCCTTCCTTTGGCATTTTGTACCACTTAGATGGCACTTAAGTCTTTCCTCCCCTATTAATTTATAAGTTCCTTAGGGGTAGAAACCAGTTTAATTAATTTTTATATCCCCTATGGCATTGAGCATAATGCTTGACACGTAGCAGGTGCTCAATGTATATTATACCAACGTATTGGCCAAAAATGGTGTGTGGAGCAGGTGCTGCCGCCATATCCCTTACCCTGATTCTTCTGAGAACTGCTGCCAGCTGCCCCTGCCGTAGGAGCTACGTCTGATGCCTTCTCCTTTGCTAGAGTCAATGCCCAGCATGGGACTACACTTTTCCCTCTTCCCCTCCCCCATCAAGGATTAGAAATCATTTTGTGCCTTCCTGATATTCTTACCTTCCCCACCACCTAACTGTAGACACTGTTCAGTGAATGAATTGGGTCATTAATTATACTCAGCAGCATTACTTCCCTATCACCAGCCCCAAACACCAGTCAATCAAAAAATACTTAATAAAGGCCTACTTTGTGCAAAGTGCTATATGAAATGTCAAAAGAGATACAAAGATATATGAAGGCTAAAAAGGAAAGGGGACCAAACTATGACATCCTTCTAGGCGAAAGGTTCCTAAACATTTTTATGTTATGAACCCCTTTAGCAAGTCTAGAGAAACTTGCAGGGCTCTTCCCAGAATCATGCTTCTAAATATTGGAAGAAAATGCTGCATTTCAGTTGGAGGTTAGTGAAAATAAAGATGTGATTTTTCCCCCATTCAAATTCATGGATCCCCTGAAATCTATCCACAGACCCTTCTTCTGGATGACTTAGTCACCTTCCTGAAGTTGAAGGTGGAGGGGGCCAAAACCGTCTGGTGTCAGAGGGTAGAAATGGGGCTAAAGCTACCTTTTCTCATTCTGTTAACTATAGATTCTGAAGAGAGTGATCAAATCTTATTCATCAGCAGACTTCCTTATGTACCATAATGATTACAAACTGATCTTTCAAAGTCCCTCTCAGCATTTTTATATAATGATACCTAAGATTTGTGCACATCTAGTGAAGATGTTAACGGGCTTGTGCCCATACTACCCAACAGCTTTAGAACAGGAAATGAAAACTATTGTATCTGGGGGCAAATGACGCAGTTTGGGGTTTGGTCCAGGGACTAGGGATTGACACCCTCTAAAACAGATGTTCTGAGCCTAAGGTCCATGAACTCGGTGGTTATTACTGTTGTTGTTCACATTTTGACGACAGTATTTCAGCATAATTCATTTCCCTTGTAATCCTATGTATTTTATTCATTTTAAAACATTAACATGAGGAGTTTATAGGCTCTACCAAATTGCCAAAGGGGTCCATGAAACAAAAAAATGGTTAATAACCCTTGCTTTGGTTACTAGAGTTAGGATACTCGAGTACTTATGGTCTCCACCTTTCTACTAAGGAAAACGAGAGTCAATGGGAGATAGACCGGGATTAATTTGCTGCCTTTTTTTTTTTTGCAGGGGAGAAGGTAGGGCAATTGGGGTTAAGTGACTTGCCCACAGTCACACAGCTAGTTTTATGTTATGTGTCTAAGGCCTAATTTGAACTCAGGTCCCCCTGACTCCAGGGCTGGTGCTCTATTCACTGCTTCACCTAGCTGCCCCAGTTTGCAGATTTCTTACAGGACTTGTTCACCCAACAGAATTCTCATCCTGGCTCTGCCATGCACTTGCTTTATGATATTGGGCAAGCCAGCCCTTCTCTGGGCCTCAGTTCCTTGCCCTGTAAAATACAAGGTGTTCATTGCCATTCCTTCTAGCTGTCAATTTGTGATTCTCTTACCTTATCTAGCCCTGAGCCCCTGAACATAATGTATAACCTTGGGTAGGTCTCTTCCCCTCTCAGGGTCTCAATTTTCTAAACTGTAAAATGAAAGGATTAGACTTGATCAAGGCTTCTTAACCTGAGGTGGATGAACTTCTTTTAAATTTTGATAACTATATTTCAGTATAATTGGTCTCCTTGGTAATCCTATGTATTTTACTTTATTCGTTTAAAAGTGTTATTCTGGTTTGGTTTTTTGGTTTTGGTTTTTTTTTTTTTTTGGAGGGGGAAGGCAGGGCAATTGGGGTTAGGTGACTTGCCCAAGGTCACATGGCTAGTAAGTGTTAAGTGTCTGAGGCTGGATTTGAACTCAGGTCCTCCTGACTCCAGGGCCAATGCTCTACTCACTGTGCCACCTAGCCACCCCAAAAGCATTATTCTGAAAAGGGGTACATAGGCTTCATTGGACTGCCCAAGGGGTCCATGACACAAAAATGGTTAAGAACCCCTGCTTTTAAAGAATGATGGGAAAGAGAGAAAATGACCAACAGTCTATAAAATGAGAGGGTTGAACTAGATAATTTCTCCCTTGTTCTGAGGTCCCTTCCAACCCTAAATCCTGTGAATTCCTATAAACAAACTGTGTCACAGTTTTGTACTCATGTAAAATGACTGATTCTAAACGTAGGACTTTGTAGGGAGAACAGGTAGCCTGAGTGAGCCTGCACTTTGGATGCTTTCTTTTCATTGGTTAAGAGCCTCTGGTTCTGTCTGGAGCTGGTATCATGAATCATTCGAGAGATGTTGGGTGATTCTGACTTGAAGCCGAACTATAGGTCCAGTGTGGGTTTGGAAGCAGTTACATTTTTGTGGTTTGACTAACCCTTTAAAAAAAAATGAGTGTGTCACTAAAGAAACGTGAGCTCTTGGCTTTTCGATTACTGTAGTGAGTTTCATACACATTGAGTCATCATGTCTACAGGTGACTGATATACATCTGTGCTGTTTAAGTTACCGTAATTCAGAGATGAGGGGATTTGATCGCTGCAAGCTGCTTGCACGTGAAGGTGTGAGGTTCTTCTATCTTCTTAACAATGAACAATGGTTGTTTCGTTAACCACAGAATTCAGTTACTTCTTTCCACTCATCCAGAGGTTTTCGTTTCCTTTTTTCCTCTTAGTGTTTTGCCTCTCACCACTTTGAGCACTCAGCTGTTTTCTAGCAATGTGCTGCAGGTGCTACCGATTGTGAAGTCAAGCCTAGCTAAGTGAAGTAAGCTAATGAGAGCGAGGCTTGAGACCCAGAATGGGGGAAGAGTTTTCATCTGGGGGGGGAGAAATGTCCTGGACCTCCTCCCTTAGGTGAAGATATTGACAGGATCCTGTCAAGAGGCTGAATTAATGAGAGCAGGTGGGATGGAGTACTAAACGTTATATTAAGCTTCATCATGTGGGTGCCACTCTCAAGGGGTTGTCTGGGAAGTCTAAACCTTTGCTGGACCATATGTTTTTTCAACCCCTCCTCCCAACACAGTAGAGTGTGCAGAGGTATGTTCTTCTTAGAAGTGCAACAGTAGAGACCATGGTAAATTTGCCTATGGTCTACTTTTCCATTAAGGTTGTTTGTTGAGTAAAGAAGGAGAGATCTGATTCACCACATATTTTATTCTTTTTTCAGTTTTGGTCTTGGAATAATCACCTTGACTTGTAGGTGTTAGGGAACGTGGAAGCAGGTGTGTCCATTTAAGTGGTCTGCTTCTAGTATCCTTCCGTCCAAATCCATTTTGCATATTGCCACTTCCTAAAACATCGTTTTTCAACACGTGCTTCCTTTGTTCAAGAATATATAGGGGCTCTCTTTTGAATCTAAGCCAGACTTAGACTGGTGTCCAAGGCCCTCCATTAACCAGCCCTACTGTGCCCATCCTGTCTTAGTTCTCCCTTCTACCCAACATTGCCCTTCTGCTTCAACCATTATTTTTCTCCAAATATGTCTTACTTATTCCTCCCTATCTATCTTTACCTGATCTGTTCCTTGATTCAGTCTGCCTCTCTGCTACTTTGAGTTCTCTCCATCCTTCATGGCTGTAAGTAAAGTGAATTTTAGTGTAAGTGAAGTGGATTTAAGTGTGTGTAAAGTGATTTTTTTGTTACTGTTTTTTAGAATTTAGTTTCCCAGGATCCACAGTAATAACAATGTCTTGTTTCCAGGTATTAGATGTGAGTTCCCACAATTATGGTTCAAAACATTTCCACCATGCTTGCTCAACATTCTATAATGATAAAAATATAAATAATAATATAAAAATAATATAAATGTGATGTAAATTTGTGAGACTATTTCTGGCCTTCTTTGTTGCCCCTATAAAACAGGTGGTCAGTGGTTAGTGAATAGGGAACATTAGGGCAGTAGTTCTCAACCTTCCTAATGCTGGAACCTTTTAATACTCATGTGGGCACATCTGCATGTGGGTGGACCCCCCTGCAGACGGATAGAGGGACTGTGTCTCAGTTCCTAAGACCATCAGGAAACTTGTGTTTTCTGATGGTCTTAGGCGACCCCTGTGACCCCTCTGAAAGGGTGGTTGGACCCCCAAAGGGGTCGTGACCCACAGGTTGAGAAACGCTGTCTTAGGGAGAACCTTAGGATTGAGTGCACAGATGCTGTGTGTGCCTTGATCGGCCCTCATCAAGACTTGGGGGGAGTCTGAATTTGCCTCAGCCAGCCTCCATTGAGGCTTGAGGGGATTTAGGGTAATCCACAAACTGTACCTGTCTCCATTGACCCCATTGAGAAGTAGAGGTAGTTCCTACCCCCCTTATTGCTGGCCCCTATGAGGAGGGTGATTAGGAAATGCTGTAGGAGTGTGCACTCCCATTATCAGCAACCTTCTTCTGAGAAAACTAGACGAGAATAAAGTAAGATTGGTAACCCCTTCTTAGTGTCTTTTTTGTCCGTCCTGATCAAGAGTGAACCTGTTGGGGTGGCTAGGTGGCGCAGTGAATAGAGCACCAGCCCTGGAGTCAGGAGGACCTGAGTTCAAATACGACATCAGACACTTAACAAAAAAACTAGCCATGTGACCTTGGGCAAGTCACTTAACCCCAACTGCCCTTCCAAAAAAAAAAAAAGAGTGAACCTGTTCTGGCAGCCCTCCTGCGTCCAGTCTCGTCTTACTTCTCCCAAGAAGGCTTCCCTGACTGAGCCCCAAATTACTTTTTGTTTCCTGAGCATTTCTGTGGGCAGTCCATGCTATATAGCCATTTACTTATTCGTATTTTGTCTTGTCATTTTTTCTATAGTTATTTCAGTTAGGTTTTCAATCTTTTTCCAACTATATTGTAGGCTCCTAAGGTTCAGAGACCATATCACCTCTTTTATATCTCTCAAAGTGCTCCAAATTCAGGAGGCATACAACAAATTATGGCCAAAGTAGTTAGCTAAGCTTAAAAAGTGCTGCTATTCAATATTTTTTTAATTAGGGGATGTTTTATATAAGTTGCAGTGATACAATTTGGCATCAATTATATGTTAAGAAAAAAAAGTCTGCATGAAGGATGAAGGAGATGCAGTGAGTGTCTTTAGAGTTTATAAAACTACGGGATGAGAAAAGCAGCAGCAGAGGCCTCAGCCCCATCGTTGCCACTTACTTGCTAAGTCCTTCATATTCTCTCCTGTGTTCGCCTGCTACTTGCCCATTAAGTGCACCTGCCACCACTATTTCCATCCATCCCAGTCTGCCCTGTGGCCTGGAAGCCTTTGCTTTTTGACACATTGCACCCATACACCCAGAGCAGGGCTAGGACAGGCTTTCAGAATTTCTTATTAGTCTGAAATGAGAAAAAGGAAGGGGGAACCATAGGAAAATTGTTTCAGTTAAAGGCAAGACAGATCCTAATAAATACATATGTATTGATCATGGACCCATTTTTAAAGTAAATAATGGGAGAACATTTTCTGAAAGAACTTTTGACTAAAGCTGATTTTCCCTCTCCCAGTTATTGACTCAGTCAGGTGACCAAGCATAACTGAGCAGTGTGAAATTGATGGTTTTTAAAAGCTTTTAAAAATAATTTTGTCATACTTTTCAATTAATAGGCATTTTTTTCTTTCCATCCTATCCCATTGCCCCAGATCAAAACAAAACAATAAAACTTCAAAACAAATGTGCATAGTGAAGCAAAACAAACTCCTATCCAAAAATGTTTCTCTGATTCTGCCTCTTGAATCCATCCCCTCTCTGCCAGAAGGTAGGTAGCATAGACCATAATCGATCCCCTGGAATCACAATTGATCATTGTAGTGCTCAGAGTCCTTAAGTCTTTCAAAAATTATTTGTCTTTACAGTGTTGTGTGTGTGTGGATATGTGTGTGTTCATATGTATATATACATATGTGTGTTTTTTGCTTGCTTATTTATTTGTTTTTCTCCTGATCTTCTCAGGTTTCTCTGAAGCCCCATCCCTTTCATCACATCTTACAGCACAGTGGTGTTCCTTTACTTTCATATTCCACGATTTGTTCAGCCACTTACCAGTTGATGGGTGCTTCCTTAGTTTTCAGTTTTTTGACACTACAAGAGGAGTTCCTATAAATATTTTCATACAAATGAGTCCTTTCCCTCTTTCTTTGTTCTCCATGTGGGAGATACTTTCACCAGCCAGTGAACTTTGTCATCCATTGCCTCACTTCTATCCTGAGATGTTGAAAATTGTTTGCAGAAAACAAGAGGTGAAGGGTTGCTTGTATTTTGAGAGGAGGATGGACATGATAAGAGCACAGAACTACCCCTTGTCATTCAGTGAAGCTCACCAGTCATTTGAGCCCAATCTTAATGTATGCCTACATCACTCTCATCCTTGGGATTCCCCAGATTTTGTTCTAGGATATGACAACAAAACTGTTGTCTCAACCTAATGTTAGGGGCTGGTAGCCTCTGACATGTACCAAATATATAACTCCATAAAGGGTCCGTGCTATTTGTATTCTGTGTTCTACAATGAACCACACAGTCTCCCACAATCCAAAAATTCTTTAAGTAATTTTGAGATTCCCACGCCTATATAACTGTTCTTTTCTCTCTTGTAGGTGAGAAGCGTCACTGTTTTGAGGTCAATTATAATTCCAGCTACATGTATGAGAAGGAAAGTGAGATGATACAGACTCGAATGATGGATCAGGCCATTAACAACGCCATCACCTACCTTGGAGCTGAGGCCTTGCGTCCCTTAGTGCAGACCCCTCCTGCCCCAACCTCAGAGATGGTCCCAGTTATCAGCAGTATGTACCCCATTGCACTTACTCGCACAGAAATGCCTAATGGTGGCCCTCAGGACCTAGAGAAGAAAAACACCCATCTATCAGACAAATGCCTGTCTTCTGAAAGAGGCCTCTCTCCCAACAACAGTGGCCATGACTCCACAGATACAGATAGCAACCATGAAGAACGCCAGAATCATGCCTACCAGCAGAACCATATGATCCCTCCTCGAGCCAGAAATGGGATGCTGCCCCTGAAGGAGCTGCCCCACTCCTATGAACTCCTCAAACCCCCACCCATCTGCCCTCGAGATACCATCAAAGTGATCAACAAAGATGGAGAGGTGATGGGTGTGTTCAGGTGTGACCACTGCAGAGTCCTTTTCCTGGATTATGTGATGTTCACCATTCACATGGGCTGTCATGGTTTTCGTGACCCTTTTGAGTGTAACATGTGTGGGTACCGGAGCCATGACAGGTATGAATTTTCTTCTCATATTGCTAGAGGAGAACACAGAGTCATGTTAAAGTAAATAGTTCAGTTCTCTCTCAGAGATTTAAGTATTAAGCCTCAATAAAAAGCAACAAGAACAACAAACAACACCTCCCCTTTGCTGAAGCTACGCCACCTCAAATTATTTTTTCATATCAATTCTGACACAAAAAATGTAATGTCTTCATTAACTGAATACGAGATTCTGCTCTCATTCAATAACTCTTGTGAACCCATTGTGTTACTATTGAGAGATGGGTTTTAACAGCATTTTTTTCCTCAGGGACTTATATTATTGGACTAAAAACAGGGGCATCTTGAATCATTGCCTTCTACAGCAACACAGCTGAAATCTATCTTGAGAAGTTTGTCATCCATTCAAACTTCAAACAGTCCTCTGGCTGTGCTCTATGAAAGCTTGGAGGTGAGATATATTCAGTGCCATAAACAGGAAAGACTGATCTTGGCCAGAAAACTGACTCATAATTTTGCATGCAGTCAAACCTTGAACTATATTGATTTTCAGGGGTGGGGAGAGAGAGAGAGAGAGAGAGAGAGAGAGAGAGAGAGAGAGAGAGAGAGAGAGAGAGAGAGAGAGAGAGAAGGTATTTCCAATTGCCATATAAAGAACAGGGGAAGAACAGCAATGTGATAGTTTATGTAGTCAGGGGACCTAGTCTAGTATTTGGAGACCACAAACTCAACATCAAATCTGCTTTAGACCAGTAGCGCCCTCCAAAACAGTCATGTATTCATCCTGCTGCTTCTCCCTACTATCCTTCCTCCCCCAATTCTCTAAGAACTGTTTTGAGTTAAGCAAACTACTCTGGAAGGAATTCTCTATAAGAAGAGTCATCTTTTATAAACAAAGACATATGGTCATTAAAACATAGCAAATTGTCCATTATGGAGCTCGGCATCAATTTCCTTTCCCCAGAGATGTGAAGAGGGAGTATCCAAGAGAGAAAAGAAATGGTTCAGCAGTTAAACAGGAGAAAGAACTACCTACATGATCAATCAGCAAGCATTTATTAAGTGCCAGTTGTATGCCAGGTATGATGTTCTTCTGACCCCTCATAGTTTGTTACAGAGTCAAGATAGACCTGTCAACCAACTCTTACTCAAAAGTATTATAAAATTTAAAAAAAAACATAGTTTAGTTGCATGTTACATCCCCCACCTCTAAGGAAGGTTAGGCAGTTCCTGAGAGGTCATAGGGATAGTGTTTTTCAGGCCAGAAGTTGCCCATCAGGGAGAAAGCCTTTCTGATGGCAAGAAATCTTTGACAGGATGACAGGTTTATATTTTGATAGAGATGACCCACTAAATTCAACAGCTATTTATTAAGCATCTGCTTTGTGAAGGGCACTGGACAGTGGCTCTGGGCATACAAAGATAAAAATGACAAGAGTCCCTGCCCATAAGAAGCCCATATGCTAGGTAAAAACTTTCTGGTCTGCTCTCCCATCAAAGGAGGTATATCCGTCCCAGGTCTAATGGAGAAGGAGTTGATAACCCTTAATATAAAAGAAAGACATTGTGGTGCAGAGGAAAGAATCTTGAACTTAAAGAGACCTTGGATCTAGTCCCAGCTCTGTCACTGCTTGTATGACTTTTGCCAAGTCATTGTACTTCTCAGGAGCCTTAGTTTCATCTTGCAAAACAGGGTATCTGATTAGACAACAGCTAAAGTTTCCTCTTAGTCTGACAGTCTGACTTTGGGACGACTATAGATCCTTTTGAAGCTTCCTAATCTATTAGAACTAAGTGTTAAAAGTGTATACATATATGTATATAAAATTAATGTAGATATGTATGTAATATAAGTGTAGGTGGACTGCACGTTTTTTGATGGTAAGGCAATTTTTCCTTAAATATCTTTGGGTCATGAGGGAGGTAAAGAGGAACATAAAGGGGGAAAACATCTTAGTTCTCCCCCAAAGTATGTGCAAAAAGTAATGTAAACAGCTTCTTGCCAAAGAATTTGTGATCTCATGTTAGGAAAAAAGAATTCTGCTTAGTGGAACAATTCTGTGCTGCCCATTGTAGGTGAGGTTAAGCTTCATTGAACATTTCTACTAAATCTCAAATTCCTGGCAGATTAAAGATTTATGTAAATCTGTGATTTCGTTGGTGTAAGGGGCTTTTGTTGAGGAAACTCCCTCTACCAAGGCATCTACAATTGTTCAGAGATTTACAGTATTAGAGATGTGTCTAAGGCACCGAAACTTGTCCAAGGTCACACAGCTGATTGGCATCAGAGGCAGGATTTGAACCCAGGTCTTCCTGAGAACAAGGACAGCTCCCTCTCCTTAGCTACCTTTCCTCTACAGAAATTGTAACTGTAACAGGGTGTGGGGCTTAGAAGGGATAGCTTGTTGCATTGGATAACTACGAGATTGAAATATATGCAATTTTCATGTGCCAAATATTGAATGGGCTTACGGTTTTAAGTTCAAACTCAGCTTGTTTAGATACTATGAGAAATTAAACATTCTCCCCTTAATTGTACAAATCACAAATCATCCTTTGCAACTTTGCCGTTTCTCACTCATGAAACTCTATAATTATTTGCTGTTTGGGATGTTACCCAGGGGCAAGGAGGCAGCATGCTATAATGGAAAGAATTCTGGACTAGGCAGCTTGGAGTTTTGGCTCTTCCTCAAGCTCACTTTGCGACCTTGGACAAGTAATTTAGTCTCTCTGGGTCTCAGGCTTCCTTATCTGTAAAATAAGGGTATCCAATTCTTAGATCCTGAGTGCCTAGATACTTCTGTGTCAGTCAGTCACTGTATGGTATTAGATTCTGTGCCAAGTGACATTCCCCAGTAAAAGAGGAAATTCTATCATTCTTAAGATTTCATAAATTCTTTTGAATATTTAGGGGTTTGAGTAAGAGAAATAGTTTAGAGGTAAGTTTTAGGAAAAGGAAATCTTATCACCTTAAGGAAGAAATTTTGGTGACGAGACAACTCTTACATGTCAAAATGGTGATGACAAGACTTGTTCTACCAACCACAGGAATATCTTATAACATTCATTCATTCACCTAGTCTAATGCCTGATTAGTTTCCTGAATGGTGCCCATTTTACTAGAAATATATTCTTCTGGGGAAAGAGGGTGTTAAGTCACACAGAGCATACTTCTTAATACTAGACTTCCCAGGATGGGACAAAATATATCCAATTTAGGTAATATTTTGCCTGTGAAAATTATTCACTTTCAGTCTCATAGTCTAACCCCAACAGTTATCCATTGGAACTCATGGAACCAACTATTCTTTCTGAACCCACCCTGATATGCTTGTTGTGTTAATGCTTTCCTTGTTGGGGGAAAAACCTCTTGAGAAGATGAGTGCAAAGAAAGGTTTGGTTCAGAGCTATAAACTCAGCTTTTTGGGGGAACTTTTGCAATAGCTGCAAATAGTCTATTAGCAGTTAATTTGCAATTCCAGGACCTGGGAAGATAAAAAGCAGACCTTCAGTTCTGTATTTCTGCTTTCCCACAAAATCTCCTGCTAGGCAAGGATTCCACCTTCCCCCCCACCCCAGGAAGCCATAGTAAGATAAACAGTCAGCCCCAGAAAATTCATGTGAAGTTAAGGAGACAGGTGTAGCATGGGTGTGGGAAGGGAAGAAAAGAACTATTGTGAAAGGGTCACTGAAGAGCAGTGTATAGACATGACATACTAAGTTTTGAGTGGAACAATTTTCTTCCCCTCCCTACAATTTAAAAAGCCCTCCACCAACTCCTACAGTCACACTGTGGAAAAAAAAAACCAACGAACCTGATATCTTTCTCACCATTCTCAATTCTTGCCTCCCTAGCTCCTAACTTCACCACTGACACATTTTCTCACTATTAAATGTAGTAGTGAGGCTGATGACTTCTAATTGAAACAGACTACTTTAAAAAAAACTATAATTACAAAAATGTACTTTCATTTCATTTACTTACATCTTATTTTCCCTAGCCTCTCCCTTCTGCCTATGTCTGGCTAAATATGGGGGTGTAGGTATTGAAAGGGAAAGCTCATTGTTGAGATTCTTGGGCAGGTTGGAAGAAAGGAGTAAAGACATAATGTGGACTCTCTGAGAGAGGATGACCTCTGTTGGGGAGCTGGGGCCTCAAGGCTATTCCAATTGGTGAAAGAATTTGGACCTCTTGGAAGTTCAAGAGGATAAATGAAAATGCAGTGAAAACTAGGGTAATGTGATTTTTTTAAGGGACTGGGGCAGTTCATCCTTGAGTCAGAGGAAGAAGGTTAGTGAGAAACACTGATAACTAAGGAATGTTTAAAAGGAGACTTGGTTCTTAGGACAGAAGAGAAGTTAGTTGAGGGAGTTGATGTGGGCAGAAATCAGGTTCAAGTCTAATTAGGGATTGAAGGAGAAGATTTTAATCTATTCTCAGCTACAAAGGGAACCTGCTTTTGTGTAAGGTCCAAAAGAAATAGGACCATAGATAGTTGTAATGAAAAAAGTGGCCTTAAACTAAGAGGAACAGGGAGAAGAGGTCTGATGAGGAGAAGAACCTGGAGGGGATGTGTTAAGTCTTGTTAAGGTCATTGAGTAACAAGATAAGCTGGCACTTACCTAAACTGTATATAATTTGTACCACAAGACTTCCTCGATGTAGGAAAGTTTTTTCTTTGTGCTAGAACTGGTTATCTGCCCGTTCCCACCTAGTCCATTATAATGTTGGGGAAGGTATATTGTTGGAAAAACCAAGTGAGTCAGGCTATGAGTGAGTCCCAAAGGCATTGATGAGGGAGGAAAATTCCCCTTTATTCTCAATGATCATAATAGTGAAAAAAACAAAAACAAACAAAAAAAACTATCCACTTAAAAGAAGCCATCTGTTTGCTAGTTCTCGTAGACATCCATTCCTCATGGAGGAGAGGCTCCAAGCTCAAGCTCGGAGAAGAATACCAAGTCCGTTTAGTTACTTCATCCAGGTGTCCACATCCAGCAGTTCTAGGCCCCAATGGCATCATCCAGCAAAATTAAATTAATTATATTTTTAAAGTTTTTTTTTCTTAAAATAACTTGGTCCTGTGATGTTATTGGGGCTATGTGATTCTTAGTGGGAATGCTAACTATGAGAATAGTGATAGAAGTATACCTACCTCTGGATATTATGAGGAGCCACAGAATTCCATGTCTAGAATGAACTCTGGTTCTGGATAAAAGTTCACTTGAATTGGCTTTACCTTTTGGTGATTTACTGTACCAGTGTCCCAAAAACTTCAAAGGATATGATTTTGAGCCCAGTCCAGGGTCCTGAACTTGAATTAGTTGCCAGGGGAGGCAACTTCTCAATACTAAATATTGACACTGGTTTATTCCTTGGTTTTATTTCCTTTATGTTGTTTCAAGGTATAAATGAAGAACATTTGCCAAACCTTTCAAGCTCTTTTAAGAAGGGAAACCAGGTTAATTCATTAGCATTAAGTACCAAGACTCTTAACTTGATGTATGCAGGGAAACAGTGTGAAGTACTAATAGGCCTCTAGCTAGTAGCCTCCAGCTATGGTTTGTTTGGTTTTTTTCAGTCAGTGCCCTAGAACCTCTTTCTCCTACCCTCCTTACTCTAGAATGCCTGGAGAGGCTCCAACTGACCCTCCTCACTACTAGTCTCATTCTGCTCTTAGCTCTCCAACCATCTGTAACTTTTCAAAGTGAACTCACTTCCTCACCTCACTCAGTAGAGGCAGAGAGCAACCAGTTTCTCTGTTTTCCTACGTGGGTAATATAGAGTTTCAGTGTCCCACAAACACAGCAGAAGTCTTTTAGCTAAATCCACCAGCCTTGTTTCCGTCTCACCTCTCTGTAAGGATTTTTCCAGGTCTTCAACTTAGTAGGGTAACAGATACAGGACATTTCCGCCCCCTCCCCCCACCTTTTTTTTTTTTGGAAGACCTATCCTTGCCCTGGCTATGTGTATGGAAACTAAATCATTGTGGGTTACAGGTGGTTAGTGGGTCATTTAAAGAGCAGACACCCTTCAGCTAGACAAGTGGCTTTGAATGTTCAAGTTCTCAGGTTCTGAGGGGGTATGAGGGATCATTTTAGCAACTGGAAAAACCAAGGCTTTATTTTTAACTTTTGGTTTCCAAAGCCACAGGTGTGGTCTGTGGATGGCCCTGATCACCTGAGTGACTAGGGTAACACTGAGAAAGAAACTGAGGTCTCAGCCTCAGGTTGCCTTCCCACACATCAGTGAATAAATGGCCCTCCAAGCAGGAGCAAAGGTGAGGTAGAGGACTGTCTCACCAGGTTGTTTTTTGCACATATGTGACTTAGAGATCCGTATTAAGTTCTCTTATTACTGATGCCACCAGCACCCTCTGTGATGTGTGACTCCCCAAAACACTCCCATTCCCAAGCAAGCATTGGTGTCATCCCCATCCCGCTTCTAGTGACCCTGTCCTTTGTGTGATTCTGATAGTCCGGACACTTGAAGCCCTTTCATTTGTCACAGCAAGATATTCAGATCCTCTAAAGACCAAAGCTTGTGTAATGTAGCATTGCTAACCATTGTCCAAATTTCAATATGTCCTTGTGTTAAGAACAAGGTTGTTTAGGTGTTTAAAGTTTCTTTATTATTTTTTTAACAGGGGAAAAAATAAAAAAAAAGTCGGTGTGTTTGAAACTAGATTGACGCATTTGGTTTGTGGAGGGTTTGAAACTCAAAAGGTTATTATCTTTGGACTATGGGTTTTATTCTCCTTTAAACATGAAATATTTGAAGGTCTATATGAAAGCATTTGAAGTATTTTGTTCCAGGATCCTATTAAGTAATGGGCCATGTCACAGGAGACCATTTTCCTAGTCCAGTCTTAGTGCCAAGACATTGGGTCTCCTCTCAGCCCTTCCAAGTGGTGGCATCCACATCCATCCTTAGCTCTGCTGTTCCAGTTCTCTTGGTCTCAGTCAGAAAAGAGAATCCCTCCCCCCTCTGTAGAGAATGTAGAGAGCAACAGTTTTTCTATTTTCCCATGGTGGGGGAAAGCAGTAGTCACCTAGACTCCTGCATACCCTGATCTGTAACCTAGCATTGGAAAGCTAAATCCCACAGCTTTAGAATGAGTGTGTGATTGGCAGGGGATTAAAGGGATTCCACCTGGAAGAAAAAAGAAAAGTTACTTTCTTCTTACTTTGCACAGATCCTTTCCCCTCAACTCCCATCCTTTCATTTTAAAGCTTAAGTAATCAAAGCTACGAGAAATGCAAGTTTGAACTCTAAAGCTTAGTCACAATTAGAGTCTCTACTGTATTTTTAAAACTGAGCCTTTGGTTTGTTTCAGATCAGACCAAAGTCCAGACCAAAAACATATGAGATAGGGAGCTCTTAGGAAAATGTATTAGACAAACTGCTAATTTCTTTGTTCAAGAATCTCCTAGAAAATCCTGATTGTAGTTCGAGAGATAGCTTTAGCCAAACGGATACTAGTTCCAAGCTTGGCCAGTCCAAACCTGGGGAACAGGACTGGAGAAGAGGCCATACATTTCACATGAAATATGCACAAAACAATATGGAGATCAATATGAAATCTCTAACTCAGGCAATTTCTCCAGTAGGCATCCAGTGTTGGAAAGCATATCCACCTCCCTCAACCTCCCTGTAGTTCCAATAAGTCAAAATAATAATAGCTCACATTTGTGTAGTATGTCTGAAGTAAATAGCACAAATATGATACCCATCTTGCAGATGATGAAATTAAAGTTTGAGAAGTTGTTGAGAAGATTTATCCGAGATCACACAGATAATAAATGGCAGAACCATGACTCGAATGATTCTTGACTCCAAGATCACTGCTCTTTTCACTACTCAGATGAACCAGTTGCCTCCACCATCCATGTTTTCTCATCTTGTTGGACTTCCTTTTTGTCCATATCATCCCACAAGTTCAAGACATGGTGTCCGTCCAATGTGTTGGGGACCTGTCTTGTCTTTAGCATAAGGATACTGAAGGAAATGAATTTAAAAGCAGAAGGGCTCCTGAAAACCTAAGACTACTCTGTAGAGCTTCCTCCTCTTCTTCATCCCCATCCCTCATTCCTAACCCCTAGCACTGAGAGGGAACAGCTTGAGAGTAGGAGGTGGGGGGACAGGGAGGTTCATTCACCAAGGAATTTTAGTATTTAAAGAAATACTCTAAACATGTATATGAAACAAACTATCTTATTGTGAGCCCCTCTGGAAAGAAAGGCCAAGTGATGTGATCTTTCCCCCAAGAGGACCAGCTCTACTCAGAAGAAAAAAAAATCCGATTAATTTATGCAGTGTCTAATTTTCCAGATGAAGAAACTGAGGCCCAGAGACATTGGAATGGCTTGACAACTACAATACAGATAGATTAAGGATGAGAGCTGTCCCATTTGAACTCAGGTCTATCTCACTGTAAGGTATCATGAAATGACTCCTACATCAATTCATCAATAAACATTCATTAGATGCCTACTATGTGCTAGATGCTGGTAATATAAAGTTAAAAATGAAACATGAAGATAAGTTGACTTCATTGTTCTTGGAGACCTTATTTAGTGCCTGTTCAACTAAGCCGCTCCCTCCCTTTTCTCTCCCATGGGGTTTGAGGTTGGCAATGGGGGCACCCACCTGTGCCCTTCATCACCACCACTATCCTTAGCAGCCACAAAAAGCACGCTATACATGGCCCCAGAATAATCTTGGGATTGTGGAATCATGGAATCTGGTCTTGCAAGGGACCTCAGAGTCTTACCATGTAGCCCACCCCACCCCCACTGTATAGATGAGGAAACCTTTCCCTTCTCCCAAGCAGCATCCTAAACATCCACAGGGCTATAACAGCCAGTTCCAAGATGAGGGAAAGAGGAGAGACATCTTCTCAACTCTTTTTCATTCCATCCCCCAGGGGTTGGAGAAAGTCCCAGAGATAACAGACCTTCAGGTAGGGAAGGCTCACAAGAGTTCCAGAAAGGAGCCAATAGAGAAGTAAAACTGAACAAGTCAGTGGTCACCCACCCCTACCCAAATCACAAGTCTTGGTTACTGAGACATTCCAAGCTCAGACAATGGTTTGCATAAAAGCCCCAAAAATTGCACCTGGGGAAGGGAGATCACTAGGGTGAGACTCCCTAGATGGAGAATGGAGGTTAGGGGTTGGGGAGGGAGGTCAAATAAAGTCCCTAGGGAGTTTGAGGTGTTGAGACTGTTTATTTGAAAACTGAGTTTTAGCTTATTAAACAGCTCTTCTCCCTTCTCATCATGTCTTCTTTCGTGGTGACCAAAGGAAAGAGCATTGGAGCAGAGATGGAGGTGAGAGTATATGACATGTGGCTCTCCTCCCTGCCCCCTTTCACAAAGTATGGGGAACAGGAAGAATTGAAGAGACCCATTTCCCATCATCTATACCCCACCTCCTCCCCTTGCCCCCCTGGGCCCAGCAGAGCAGCTTAGTCAAATAAACCACAGCTCTGAGGGTGGCTGGTGGATGGGAACTGGGGGGGCTGACACTACCAAGATGTCTCTTCCCCCAAAGTTGTTCCTTCCACTATTTCAATCCCTTCTCCCAACTCCCCTTCATTTCCACACCTCCACCTGGGCGTAGGGTCTAAAATGCCATTTGTCACCCCCACTGGAATTATTCTCTGGTCCACACGTGTCAAACTTCTGGCTTCATCAGCTCTGCCTGGGGACTTTAGAGAGAGTCAGTGGCTCTCTGGGCAGAGGTGTGAAGGCACTGACCTGGTAGTCAGGACACCTGGGGTCATTCTTTATGTCCTTCAGCAGGTCATACTAGAGATTTAGAGTTGAAAGGGGCTTTGAATTTCATCTAGTCTGATCCTGTCACTTTACAGATGAGGAGACTAAGGTTTAGAAAACAAGGATTTGCTCGTGGTCATAAGTGGGATGCTACCTTTATTAGGCTAAGGGCAATGACCTACAGGCATTGGAAGGAATACTCAAATGAGTCAGAACGCCTGGGTTTCCATCCCCAGCTTTGTTGCTTCCTGAGTAACCTTAAAACAAGTCACTTAAACTTGTCTCCCTTTCTCATCTGAAGGGAGTTGGAACAGATGATCTCCGAGATGCTATCTCCATTCTCCCCCCAGCGGCACACACAGCGGCATCATCTCCCTTCCTTTCCTGGGGAAAGTTGAGTTCTCTTTTTTCCTCTCCATCCCAAGTCAAATGTTTGTCCAAGGCCTCCCTCAAGTTCCCCGAAGATGGTCCATCTAAAGTGCTGAGAAATTCGGTTAAAAGCACTGAGTGTTTTCTAGGTGAACACAAAGTGAGGCCTTTGGGTAGGGAGAAGGGGTGTGATGGCAAGAGGGGGCGTCAGGAACTTTCTCAAAAGTTCCAGATTAGAACCTGCAAAGGGAAGGGGGTGGAGGAGAAACATTGTGTCCTGAGCACAGTAGAATTGGAAATGCTAGGTTTCTGAATATTGCCATTGAGTGAAGGAATTACTTCCAACTCCCACACCTCCCAAACGCTCTGCCTCAGTTTTTCCACGTGAAGCCACAAGGGCCCAACCCAGGGTGTGTAGGGGGCGACCTGGATTCCCAGGCGCTGGGGAGGGGTAATGGTGGTGAGCAAGGTCCAGGGGAAGGAGGTCGCAGCCGCATCCGGAGGTGCCAGGGGGGAGGGGCCGGCGGTGTAAAATGGGAGAAGGGGGTGGGGGGATGGTGATGAAAGGAGAGGGGCAGCGGCACTTCTGAGAAACAGCCCCGGCGTCCCAGCAGCCCACAGCCCCCCTCCTCTCCCCTGTGGCTTCACAGCTAGCTCCCTATAGCCGCCCACGGATCTATGGGGCCTCTCCGGGGGCTGGGAGGTCCTGATGGAGGCGGAGGGTGCTGAGGGAGAAGTGTATGGCGGTGACTGTAGAAGAGGGGACCAGGACTTTTACTACACAGGAATCATTGAATAGAACAGACAAGAAAGGGATCTGGGTGTGAGTGATGCTGAGCCGGTCGCCTGACATTCTTGGGTATCCCTCGAACCCCGAGTTCAGTACCCTGGCCGCAGAGAGAGGGGGGGGGGGCACTCGCAGACTCACTAGGACAATGACCCGCTTGGCTGTTCCCACCTGTCCCCTTCTCCCTCGCCACGCCCTGCCCGGTACAGAAACACTCCTATTTCATGCAAGGTCGGAATCCAGAAGTGAAACTGTCCCCCCGCCCTGTCACGGCTTGGCGACCCCACGACTCCACCCTTCCGGGAACCAGCAGCCCTTGGATCTCCCGGCGTCTAATTGATATTAACCTTGCCCGAGAAAACTGGGGGAGGGGAAAGTGCTTAGCGGAGGAACAGAGAAGGAGGGAATGGAGGAGAGGGGAGAAAGGTTATAGGTCTGTCTTTGCACTCTTCCTCTCCTGCCTCTGGGTGTCCGTTTGGAACCTCGTGGGACCGGAGCTGCCAGAGCCGGGCACCGCCGCCTGAAGTTCCCACGGATGGTCACTGGGTGTCACTACAGCCGCACGACTGAGCGCGGTTCCGGGGGTCCCGTAGCAGGGAAACCCTAGGGCTCCTTCCCAGCACCGGTTGGAATTCCCACCGCGTGCGAGCCACACCCACACCCACCGGTGATCCCATTCCGCGAACACCAACAGTCACGCCCTGGCCGAAGCCCCGAGTTCCAAACACATGGCGCAAACCAGGCTGGTGCTGCTTAGCGCTTTATTGTCCAGAGTCCTCCAAGGATATCTTTCTTCACCAGTACTCGCTCGGGCATACCTCACCAGCTGTCTCGCCCCGCCCCCAAACCCCTGCAGCCCACCCCAGCCCCGCGCCTGAGATCCTCGTGGTGTCAGGATGTTGGGGACTCCGAGTCCAGAGACCCGGGTTCCATTGTGACTGTGTGTTCTCGGACATGTTCCCATCCCTCTCTGGGCCTCGGTTTTCCCCTTTGGAGAATGAAAATGGGGAGAGGATTTGACCTAGACGGTGCCAAGTGTAGGTCATTGGCATTTCAGCAGCTGAACAAAAGAGAGAGAGGAGCCCGGGCAGCTCCAAGTCCTACACTCCTTCATCCAGTCCCTCCAACATCACAGACCTACACGCACGGCGCACTCTTCCTAGTCTCAGAGCCCGCGTTGCAGTGCACTCCGTCGGGGGGGTTAGGAAGGGATTTCCGGGCTGGGCACAGAGTGAGAGAAAGCGAGCTAAGCCTCTTCAAACTTGCCCACAGCCCGGCGGGGCCGAGGTACAGGCTGGGAAGCAAGGGGACCCGGTTCAGCTGAGGCCGAGCAAGCGGAGAGCCTGGCGGAGCTTGCGCGCCTTCCAGCGGCAGAGGCGCACAGCGTGAAGGCTGGCCCGGAGCAGCGGCCCGTGACGGAACACCAGGCTGTAGAAGGCGGCGCCCGCCAGTTCCCCCGACGGGTCGGCGCGCTTCAGGGCCAGCATGGGCGTGTAGGCCGGGTTGGTTTGGTGGCGGAAAGGTGGGCGGCGGGCACAAATGATCTTCAGGGTGTGCTGCGAAGCCAAAGCTGGGCAAGTTAGACTTAGGGATCTAGCGCCCTGCCTTTGAAGCCTGCGGTAAAGGATGGATGCTAACGGGGAAGAGGGATCAGAATGATGGGTCAGAGGGAAGAGAGCATAGGAATCACCTGTTTCTACACTGCACCAGAGGCTCAGGAAAAGAGATGGTTGTTGGACTCAGGAGCAAAGAGATTTGATGTTTTCCTAGAAAATGGAAGGGGGGAAGGCAACTTTCTGGGTAAGGCTTAATGAAGGAATGATGCCCAAGTCTTAGAGATGGCTTTTTGGAGCTTTCCAATACCCAGGGGGAGTGGAGCTGGGAATGAGGGCTTGAGGGTGACAGACAGAAGACAGATATATTTTTGCAGGAGGACACCCACCTCGGCCACATCCTCAGGACTCTGGCTCAGACTAGCAAAGAGAGCTCGGGAGTTGGGCAAGTAGATTCGGTTAAAGATGTCTGCCGTCTCAGAGTCAGTGCCAACACAGTCCGCCTGCTCCACTGCAGAATACAGCTTTCCCTCGAACTCTGAGGTCACAGGGCCTGGCTCTACCAGTGTTACCCTACAAGGAACCCCCCCTGCCCTGACCTTCTGGGACTCGATCCTCAGGGTCACCCTCATGACCAGTTTAGTGCCAGAAGGGACCTTAAGGTTCATCTAGTCCAGAGTTCTTAACCTCTTAACCCTTTTGACAGTCTGATAAAGCCTACAGACCTCTTCTCAGCATAATGTTCTTAAATGCATAAAGTAAAATATATAGGATTAACAAAGGGTTACTGAAATAAAGATGTGGGTTTTTTAAATTTCTGATCCAAGTTCAGGAACCCCCTAAAATCTATCCACAACCCCCTAGTTCAACCCCTCATTTTGCATAGGAGAAAACAGGCCCAGAATTTCAGTGGCTTATGTACATTGACAGGATTTGTACCCAGATCTTGACTCTCCCTGTATAAAACACACCACCTGCCACTCTCCAGTATTTCCTTTAACCCGTGAGACTGGGCCAGCCCTCAATGCCAGGAGCTGAAATTTCCAAATATCCTCAATCCCTATGCAGTTGCCACATCTCCCTAACTTGTTCCCTGTGAGTCACTCACGAAATGTTGAACCGAAGTGCCTGTACCAGAAGACTCTCACAGAAACCCTCCACTGCAAATTTGGAGGCTGCATAGATATCATTGAACATGATGCCTGATGGGGTAGATGGAAAAAGAAAGAGGGTGTCCACAAGTTCCCCTATATTCCCCTCGAGTCAAATAATTAGATCTAATTCTTAAGAGCCTTTTCCTGTGGAATGTGATACCCTGACCCCCCAAATAGAAATGTTACCCAGTCAAGGTCCCAGAAATTGATAAGGAAAGAAAAACTTGGATATTACACTACCTTACAGATGCCACTACCTCCAGTCTCCAGTGACCCCAACAGCTACCCTGGCTTCTCTCAGTTCCTTCCCCCATCCCATGTTATCCCTTTACCCCCATGCCATACCCTGCAAGCCCATGATGCTGCTGATAACCACGATGTGTCCCTGGCGTTGGCGCTTCATGGCTGGCATCAGTGCCCGAACCAGCTGCACCAAGCCAAAGAAATTGGTGTCCATGACCTGGCGCATGTCATCCAGGGACAGTGACTCTAGTGGCCCAATGAGCCCTATGCCAGCATTGCTGACTGAGAAGTGGGGCAAGAGGTAGAGTCAGGTAATTGGAAATTCCTTTCTCCCAACCCCCACCCCAGCACAAGCTAGCTATTCATGGGACCAGTTAGATGAAAGTCTCCACCTATGCAAGACTCCATCCCTAAGAGAGTTAACCTCTGCTGCCATTTCAAACATTTCTTTGCCTCTGGGCAGTGATAATCTCTCCCCTCTCCTAGCCCAGATTCTGGGGCACAGAGGAATGTTATTAGACATGTTACCTTGAAATGTCATCCCTCTGAATTCTGAGTTTATCTATAAAAATGGGCATAATACACTACCTGCCCCCACAGAGCTTTTCAGACCAACTCATATAAGGCACGTCTATCAGCTACTCTTCCCCAGGAAAGGAGATGATCTCTTTCCTACTGTCTGGACCCCTGAAGGTTCTAGATCATTTTATAGTTCCATCTCCTGATTGACTCTCCATGGAAGCTGGAGCAACCTTTGAACTTTGCACTGTATGTACCTCCATTGTCAAGAGTCCCAGACATCATCTATTTTCCCCCAGATTTCAGAAGTTAAAAAGCATTCCCATCCTCCAACTCGAGTTTCCTCTTTTGACTCTTCCTTCCACAATTAAAAGCTGACTCCAAGTGTTTTACTAAAGTTGTTACTGAAATAACTCTGGAAGTCTTTTTTTAAAAATGAAACAAAACACCGCCGTTGCAGAAGGCAGCATGAGGTGGCCCAATAGTATTTTTTCTCTTTTTTTGGAGGGGGAAGGTAGGGTGATTGGGGTTAAGTGACTTGCCCAAGTTCACATGGCTAGTAAGCATTAAGTGTCTGAGTTCATATTTGAACTCAGGTCCTCCTGACTCCAGGGCTGGTGCTCTATTCACTGCACCACCTAGCCACCCCAAATAGTATTTCTAAAGAGGGGAAAGGTAGAAAAGTATGATCAACAGACTTGACTTGAAAAGGATCTGGAGAAAGGGGTTCTAGGGGCAGTTAGGTAGTACAGTGGATAAAGTAGTAGGCCTGGAGTTAGGAAGACTCATCTCCAGTTCAAATCTCACCTCAGACATTTACTAGCTGTTTGAACCTGAGCAAATCACTTAGCCCTGTTTGCCTCAGTTCCCTCATCTGTAAAATGAGCTGGAGAAGGAAACGGCAAATGACTCCAGTATCTTTGCCAAGAAAACCTCAAATGTTTGGCCCTGGCTGAAGCACAATAGATATGGGTTCTAGGGCTGGCTCTGTGACTGTGAATAAGAGAGTTGGAAGTGGCCTCTTTTAGCCTAATCCTTTCCTTTAATCAAGGGGGAAACAGAAACCCAGGAAGTTTAAGTGATTTGCCCAAGGTCACTGAAGTAGTAAATGTCTTGGGCAGCTCACTTCTCCTTGCTGGGCCTCTAAAATATGATGAGAGGCATTGCAGTAGAGCCCCAAAAGGCTTGGCTTTCGGGTCAGAACACCTGGGTTTGGATCCTAGCTCTACTCTTTATTAGGTACAAACCACAACCTCTCCAGATTGCTCCAAAGGAACAATGATGAAGCAGGCCACCCACACCTCCCCACAGAGGAAGTGATGGACTCAGGATATAGAATGGGAAACTCATCTTTGGGCGTAGCAAGGAGTTTGTTTTACAAGGGTGTGGTTTTTCTTTTTTCTTCCCCTAATGAAGAGGGTAGAGGTGGGAGAAAGAAAAATATTTAACTTAAAAAAAAAACAATTCTATGACCTCTCTTAGGTCTCAAAGTTTGTAGTTCTACTATCGAGATCCCCCAGCACATCCATGCTGCCCCCACAAAAACCTTCCCCGTCAAAAAAAAAAACAAACCACCTAACAAACCCTTGCTCTCAGCCCTCTTTTCTAGCTGTATCTTCCCATTGCCTAGGAAGGTGACCTTCCCAGGATCTTAACTAGTCACCAAGGATGTCCACATATTGGCCTGGAAGCTTATTCAGGCAACGGGTGATGGAGTCCTCTTCACAGACGTCCAGTTGCCCAATCTCTAGGGTTTGTCCCAGAGCTGATCCAGCTGCTTCCTCTAGGGGTCCACGGCAACTCAGGTCTCTCATGGTGGCCAGCACTGGGTAGGATTAGGGAGTGAATAACTCAAAGTAAAAACTGTGCCCCAGGAAAAGTTTTATTGAGTTGGGGTAAGAGTTGGGGGGAATAAAAAGGAAGGAGCCACAAGAAAGGGCTCAAGCGCCTAGCCATCAGTGCCCTGGCATCCCTGGGGCATATCTGGCTGGGTTGGGACTTTAAGGAGCAGTCAGATGGGTCTCCAGTCTCCCCCAATGTTTTCTGAATGGAGTTTGGGGGAGTCATTACCTTTGAAGCGTCCCTGGGAGTCGGTGGCCAGTCTCACAGCCAGTGCCAACCCGATGCCTGAGGAACAGCCAGTGATGAGGACTGTTCTGGGAGCCATGAGGGCACAGCAGGAACCAGGATCAGTCTTGGCATTTGCCCCCTGCCCTACTCTCTGTCTCCCTGTTGGGCTTTTCTCTAGGTCTAATAAAGGGAGGTTTTAATCTGTCCCTCCCACCACAGGGCACAAAGTTTCCAAGGGTTAAATCCCTCTGTAGACTCCAAATCTGAAAAGCAGATTACAACTCGCCTCTTGGTGCCTGCCTGGACCCTGGCACCAAGCTCCCCACATGTAGGTGATTAATCAGACTGCTGAACAGGAGTAGGACAGAACAGTGGGGGCTAAAGTCACGAGCTGCCCTGTGGATGCCAGATGCAACCAGGTGGGTGCCAGGGCCAAACAAGAGCAGAGAAACTGCCTTTGGGTCATTTCAGGACATCTCCACCCCTTGCTGGCTCTCAGGTCAGGGGCAGGGAATCTTTCCAGGAGAGATAATGAGGTGTGGTCTAGTACAGAAGACACTAGCCCGGGAGTTAAGATACCCAGTTTCCAGTCTTGGCCCAGTCTCTACCAGCCATGTGACCCTTGAGCATAGGCAAATTAATTCCCCTCTCTGTGCCTCTCTTTCCCCCTCTGTAAAGTAAGGGGATTAGAAAGTCTCAAAACTCCCTTTCCAGCTCTGACGTTCTCAGATTCACGTGGCCACTTTCCCAGTGTCCTTGGCAGTCAGGAAGCCCTTGAAATCAGACCCTCAAATCTCTTAAGTTTTCTCTCATGACAGAAGCCAGATCCTACTTCATCTTGTCCCTGCCCCCTCTGCCTTTTCTTTTCCAGTCTCCAACAATTGAGCTCCCCTTAACCCTTCCCATAAGAAAAAACCCAACCAGAGGTCCAAAAATAATTTTTATTGTTACTGGTATAAAACAAGGCAGATCAACTGGCCACTCAATCTGTACAAGGGTAGGGATTCTCCTACCTCCTGCCCCCCAGTTCTCCCATAATGCCCTGCCCCAGGCTCCACAGCTTTAGAGACTGAGAGAACCAGGAGCTCAGTGCTGGGGGGAGAAAGGGGAGAAGCCATTTCCAGAGTCTTCTGTTGAGACTGGGGCAAAAGAGAAGGCAGAAATTCATATGCCTGGATGGGAAGGAGAAAGGGAAGAGTCAGAAAACTGAAAGAGTGAAAGTAAAAAGTAAGGTAAAAGAGAGTACAAAAAATAGAGAAAGAGAAAGAGAAGGAAGACACAGCACAGCAGGAGAGAAGAAGAAGGGGCTCCTTACTAATGTATGCGTTCCCACCAAGATCCAAAGTGCATTGACCCACAAAGCCTGGTCTTTGAGGAGTCAGACAGAAGTGGGGGCATGTCTTCCAGGGCTGATGAGGTACAGGGTTGGTGGGGGAGGAGAAGGATCCCCCTATTGTTTTGGCCAGGAGTGGGGGAGGATTAGAGAGACGAGATACCTCTCTCGGGGGAGGGAAGAATTGAAAGGAGTCATCCACTCAGAGGGCCACCCGAGTGCAGCAGTGACGAAGTGGGCATGGCAGGATGCCACGGTTGAGCTGATGAAATTCTACCAACTGCAGGAGGTCAGTAAAACGTGTCTGCCCTTCATCCATGCTGAAGTAGAGGCGACCCTCCTCCTCACTCTGGGGGGTGTGGAGAGAAGCAAGAGGTTAGAGAGACATTGGTGAACCTGGAGTCTGCCACCTGTCCCCTGCCATTCATTCCTGTGTACTTCCTCCCAAGTGAGCCAGACCATCAAGGACAGGGACCCAACAAAGGTTCCATCCAGCACTGATATGGGGAAGGCCGGTTCCTGATATCTCTCAGGGAATTCTATTGGGCAATTAGGAAAGGGCAAGGAGATCTGTAGCAGATGGATCTAGGGAATGTGTTGTGGGGATGGGAGCCCCTAAAGGCTTGCACAGGAAGGTATCACTCACCGGAAGGATGAGGTAGTGTTTCACCTTCTGCAAGTGACACAAGGACAGGACAAAACCTTGGGGGTTGCGCTGACTCTCTCGTACAAGAAACACACTGCCGGGACATGGATGGAATGAGACATATGAACCACGGTTTGATTCCGTATTTCTTCTCATACAACCTCACACCCATACACAAGCCTAACCTTTAAGCCAGTACCTAGAAACCTGCCCCTATTGCCCCTACACCCCTAATCTTACCCATCAACCAGGCCCTGCTGTCCGATGAGCCTCTGGGTGTCCTCCCGAGAGAT
>CM053593.1:153998764-154039454 GCA_028646575.1 Pseudocheirus occidentalis
GAAGAAGAAGAAGAAGAAGAAGAAGAAGAAAAAGAAGAAGAAGAAGAAGAAGAGGAAGAGGAAGAGGAAGGAGGAGGAGGAAGAGAAGGAGGAGAAGAAGGAGAAGGAGAAGAAGAAGAAGAAGAAGAAGAAGAAGAAGAAGAAGAAGAAGAAGAAGAAGAAAAATACCTGACTTCAGGAAAGCTTTTTTCTTAGTGAAAACCCTCTCTCTTCTTTCTCCAACCCCTCTCCCACCATATACATGAATTTCCCTTGGGAAACCCATCAGTTCACAGCAGCATGTCAAGCATCTCATCTCTGCCAAAGCAATGGTCCCTCCTACCCCATGCCTCCCATACCAAGGTCCTCACCTGAGCTGAGCGTGCTGCCTGGGCAAGGATTAGGCAGGCTATATCTATGATTGGTCTTCTTCTAGAGGAGGTGGGAATGACAAGAGAAGAAATAATCAGTCAGTGGTTCAGACTTTCTCTCCAAGACACCAAGGCTTGTTTCCCAGGCAAAACAGTCTGGGGGTAAGCATCAGAACTGAAGGTCCTTTCACCTAGAGGGCCTTAATTTCTGGGGTGGCAAGAAGAGACAGGGTGGGAGAAAGGAATGTCTATCTGCAAAATTCAGTTCCTTACATGAAAAAGGCATCAAAGCACAAAAATTAGTCCTAAAACTTAGGTGGATAAAACAGTATGACACAGTGGAAATACATATAAACACACACACACACACACACACACACACATATATATAAAGAGATAGAAACACAAATAGAGAGATAGAGGCAGAGAGACAAAAAGAGAGATTCTTTGGATACAAGAGTTCCTAAACTTTTTGTGTCATGGACCCTCCTTTGACTGTGTGGCCAATCCTATGGACCCTTTCTCAAAATAATATGACAAAGTAAAATGTATAGTATTGTAAAGAAAATCAATTATATTTAAATATAATAATTAATAATATTTATTATGTGCCTACTATGTGCACTATGCTAAGCACTGAAGATACAAATAAAAAGCAAAGATAGTCCCTACCCTCAAGGAGTTTATAATCCAATGGAGGAAGAAAACAGTTACACAGTTACCAAAATTTAAAAAAAAAGATCATGCTCACAGATCATAGGTTAAGAACCCTGGAAAAATATATACCTTTATATAATTTATGTGTGTGTATAAGAGAGAAGGGAGGAGAGGGGAGAGAAAGAAGAGAGATGAGAGGGAGGAAGAGGGAGAAAGAAGAGAGGATATAGAGGGATGGAATGAGAAAAGGGGGAATGAAAGGGAAAGAGAGGAAAGGGAGGAGAAGGAGAAAGCAGGGGGAGAAATGGAGAGCAGGAGAGAGGAAGAGAGAGAAAAAGAGTCAGAGAGAGAAAGAGAGGGAGAGAGAAAGGGAGGAAGAAAGAAAAGGAGGGAGGGAGAAAGGGAGAGAGGGAGAAAGGAAGGGAGGGAGAGAAAGAGAGAGAGAGAGAGAGAGAGAGAGAGAGAGAGAGAGAGAGAGAGAGAAGCATTTATTATGCTCTGCGTTATGTGCAGGCACTATGCTGAATGCTACAATTATAAGCAAGCAGGACAGTTCCTAACCTCAAAGAGTTTATATTCTAATGGAAGAAGACAGCATCTAAAGGGGAAAGGGGGAGGGGGGGTATTGTGAGTCTAATATTTACTCATTAAATAAGCCTGGCAGGTCTCACGCTCTGAGCCTCAGGCCCAGGACTAATATAGCTGTTGTGGATGTTTTCTTGGTGAAGAGAGTTCCAATCAGGCAAAAATCACTGGTCCTTGACTTATGGGTATGAGGGCCAAGGTGCCTTGGTCCCATACCAGAGCCTGTAAAGAACCCCCTACAATTCCTAAGCCCTCTACGCCTGCTGCCTCCCTCCTCTCCCCACCTTCTGTTCTCACCCTCCAGGCTTGGGCTTCTTCCAATGCTGCACTCAGAGCCTCTCTGGGATTCTCAATGACCCGTCCAGCATGACCAGAGAAGTCCATGGCCACCAGAGTATTATCCGAGACACTCCTCTAGAGTGGGAAGGGCAGGAGAGGAAGGGGAGAGGGGAAAGAGGGAAAGAGAGAGAGAGAGAGAGAGAGAGAGAGAGAGAGAGAGAGAGAGAGAGATGAATTGAGGTAAATAAGTAATAAGTACATGGGACCCCTAGGATGGGTGGGGCCAAGACAGGGATCCAGCCACCTCTGGTGCAGAGAAAGTGTGCCAGCATTGGGAAGCACTCACCAGAGGTGTAGGACCAAACCAGGATGGGCGAATTCGTCGAGATTGCATCTGCTGGTAATTCTTGTACAATTGCATTCCATACTGGGGAGATAATAGGAGAGAGGCCTCACTGGAAGCTCCTTTAGGAAAGAGACTGTGTCCTGCCTATCTGGTTGAGAGCATGGACTGGTCTCCATCAGACTAAGAGCTCCCTGAGGTCAAGCACTGGGTCTCCTCCATCAGACTGGGAGTTCCCTGAGGCCAGGCACTAGGTCTCTTTCATTAGACAGAGAGCTTGGGGGGGGGGGGGGGCCTTCCCTCCTCCCTCTTCTATCCAGGCTAGGAGCCAAAGTATGACATCCTGGCTAGTGTCTCTAGGTCATCACCTTCCCTCTAGTGATTTTAGATACCTTGAAGAGGCGGAAGGCAGCCACCCAGCAGCTGCGGCTCTGCTCATCTTCACTGCAGAAGACTCGAAGTCCCTTTGGACTTCGCAGTTTGTTAGGCTGAGGAGGGAAGAACTCATTAGGTGCCAGGGTCCTGCTTCTTCCCTCCTACTCACCTTGGTACCTCCACACCAGGCAACAAGGAGACCTAAGTGAATCAGGGAACTCCCCCCCTTTCCCCCTCCCAATCTCTCCCTGTGCCTGAGCAAGAATTGGGAATTCTGGGAGTTAGGGAATGAATGGGACTAGAGAATTGTAGGGGGGTGAAGTTCTATTGTTAGGGTTCACTGGGAATTCTGGAGAACTAGGGAGTCAAGGAGATAATTGACCAGAGGAAATAGCAACCAGGATTGGGATCAGGGTCAACAGACCACTAGAGCTTGGGGAGTTAGGGTCAAGGGTCTCTCACCTTGACACAAAAGCCAAAATCGGTGGGCATCCCATAGAGCTTTCTGCCTTGGGTCACTAGGTACACATTGGATTCATTTACATCAGCCACATACTGTAGGTGCCGGGGGTCCTGGGTAGAAGGAAGAGGGATAACTTAGGCTAGAGTAGTAATGAAGAAGAAATCTGAACTGGAATAAAGGATCCTATCAGGCTGCCTGGAGCAGGGATGGGGAGAGGGGAAAGAAGAGAGTCCCAGGGGCAAGTGTAGGGAGGGCCTGGAGGTCTTTGATGGGGAGGAGTCCCAAGTCTAAGACTTGTTCTGCCTTCTAGGTGTGGTCACAGATGCGCCCCTCCTGCCACAGTTGTCTTGGTAAGGCTATGGGGTCCAATATCTGGGAATCCCTTATGGGGTCCAATCTCTGGGCTATTCCTTGGGTATCCCCAAGGATCCCCAAGGTTCTCTGGAAGGGGCCAGCTTGGGAGTCCTGTAGGGGGTGGGTATCTACAGATGGTCCCAACCTTGGAGGTGCCTTTGGTGGAATAGTAGAGGCCAGAGCGGCGTAGGAAGCAGTAGAAACGTTTCCAGAGCTTGCGTCCTGATCCCCGAAGCTGGAGGAAACCCTGGATTTCAGGACAGCTACCTGCATTCAGGAAGTTCTGGGAGAAGGAAAGTTAATTTGAAATGGGAGCCATAGGATCAGAGATATAAAGCTGGAAGGGACCTTAGAAGGCCATTATGTCCAGGAACCCTCCCCTTTTTCCTATAGATGAAGAAATTGAGGCATAAGGTTAAGTGATTTGCCCAGGGTCATACCACTAGTGAGGGTCTGAAGCAAGATTTGAACTCAGAGCTTCCTAACTACAATTCCACTGAGTACTCTAGTCATATGCCAGTTAACACGAAGGAATTTTAGAAAGGCGCAATAAGAGGGCCTTTGTGGGGAAGGATAAAGATGAGAAGAGATGGAGGAAGGAAATGAGACCTGGTGGGAGGGTAAGGAAGGGTCCCTCACTCACTTGGATGAGCTCCTCGTGGGTCATGCGAGTGTTGCTATCTAGACAACTGGAGACCATTACCTCTGGGAACAGGGAGTGCTGTGTGAGAGGCCCAGGAAAGAGAAAGTCAGGAAGGGGAGGAGAGAAAGAGATCCCTCCCGTCATCTACCCCCACTCTATCTCCTTCTACCCAGCAGAGCTGCTTAGTCAAATAAAATACAGCTCTGGGGGTGACTGATGGGTAGGAACTCTCTGTACCCCCATCCCATCATCCTCCACCATATCTCCTCCTCCTCTCTCCCTCCAGTTCTAAACACACACGTGCACACATGTACATACATGCATACACACATACATGTACATGCTTACTCACTGGGGAGCTCTTAAACAGTTCATATTTGGCAAAGTTTTTTCGAAAGACAAAACGACTGTCTCCCCCAACAGGCCAGGCAGCTTGCACCTCTACCACTGACTCATGATCCTCCAGCCCTCGCTCTGGAAACACAAAAATAACAACTTTGAAGACTTCTGTGCACTTTGAATGTGTGTGTGTGCATATGCACATACACACCTGTATATACATATATGTATGTGTTTGTATAGGCAGCTAGGTGGCGCCAGAGTGCACAGAGCACTGAGCTTGGAGTCAGGAAGACTCTTCTTCCTGAGTTCAAATCTAACCTCAGACACTCACTAGCTGTATGACCCTGGACAAGTCACTTAACCCTGTTTGCCTCAGTTTCCTCATCTGAAAAATGAGCTGGAGAAAGAAATGGCAAACCACTAGCTCACTAGCTGTGTGACCTTGGGCAAATCACTTAACCCTGTTTGCCTCAGTTTCCTCATCTGAAAAATGAGCTGGAGAAGGAAATGGCAAACCTCTCCAATATCGTTGCCAAGAAAACCCCAAAGGGACTCACAAAGTGTTGGATATGACTGAAATGACTGAACAACTATATACATACACACATATCTATATATGTATATGTGTGTATATATGTTTACACATGTGTATATATACACAGACATATATACATGTATATCTATCTATATCTTTCTATATATCTATCTCTATCTCTATCTATCTATTTATATACACACACAAATCCATCTGTCTATCATATGTATATTCATCTGGTCCTTATAACAAACTTCTGAGAGAGGGACAGCGATGGTTATCTATCTGTATTACCATCCCAATTTTACAGATAAGGAAACTGAGGAATCCTAGTGGTTAAATGACTGGCCCAAGATCCTACAGCTAACCAAATATCTGAGGTAGGATCCCCATAGGCAGGATCAGTAGTCCATAAATGTAGGGCTGGAAGGGACCTTGGAAGCTGCCAAGTTCAAACTCCCTAATCCAGCGTAATTAAATGACTTGTTCAGGCTCAAAGAGCTAGTGAGTGTCTGAGAGGATCTGAGCTTGTTCCTAACCCCAAATCCAAGTCTCTAGGGCTGGGGTGGGCAAACCTGGTGTCCGCACTTTTTAATAGGTCATGGGCTCCTAGAGTTGGGAGGGACCTCAGAGACCGTCTAGTCCAAGCTTCTCATTTTATAATGGAGGAAGGTCACGAAGTTAGCAAGTATCAGAGGTGGCATTTGAATGCAGGTCCACTAATTTCAGAAACAATGCTGCTCCCAAACTTGTCCCCATTCCCATGTGCCACACACAGGCTAAGCCTGACACAAAGGACGTATTTGCTGAACACCTGTGTCTTTTGCCTATGGGACAAACACTAACAAAATGGGATAAGGATGCCCAACATGTGGGATGGGGGTGGGGGAGATTGGAGCAACCCTCCCATGGTTCTGAGAACCCAGTAGTGACTCTTCCCATCTCTTCCCACAGCCATGGGTAAAACCAGCCCACACGCTCCCCCATACCAGGGTCCCTTTCCTCACCCAGTGCCAGGTGGGGATGGCATTCAACCAACCCCCAACTCTCGTCGCTCAGGGCATGTGCCCGCTGCACCAACATTTCACACACATGTCGGGCTGTGGCATCTGCCACCACCTCCACGGACCGGCATGCCCCGTCTTCGCTGTACACCTTCACCACCTGCCCCGCCACCCAGAACAAGAAGGTAGGAGTGCTCAACAGTCCAACACCTGCCTGATTTTTAGTGCTTTCTGACTGAGATACTAGGATTACTGGAAGCTGGCAATTCTGTTCCCAGAGAGGGTAATCCTAACTCTCCCTCCCCCTAAGAAAGCATCAGTGGTGTTGTCCCAGGGGAAGGAGGCCATCCTCTGCCCATCTAGCTTTACAAAACCCCCATCTCCAATCTCTCCACCCTTGCTGTCCACAGAACCCCCCCCATTTCTTATGCCAGGGTAACTCACATGGGGGCCACTGCTCTCTCTTGAGAGGAAACCCCGCCCTGAGGAGTGGCCCCCCAGGATGGGTGACTGAGAAGGAGGGCTGCAGAGCTCAGGAAAAGGGTTAGGGATAGCAGGCAGAGACGAGGCTCGGAGCTCTTCTTCCCTAAGTTTCCTATAAAAAGACAAAGTCTAGCTAAGGCCAGGGTGGATAACATGCTTACCTTCTCTCCCTTTACCATGGCTAAACTCCACCTCCCTCTGCCCTGTTCCCCACTTCTAGTCCTTCACATACCTGCTAGCTTGGATGGAAAGGGGCTGGGATCTCTTCAGTTCCCCAGGAAGATGAGCATCAGACCCTGGGGGAGTTCCAGGAGGGGTCCCAGGCTCAGGGCTTGGGTCGTCTGAGGAGTTGGTGAGATGGGGCAGGGATAGATCGAGGTCCATGACATCTGGAATTAGGGCAGACAAGAGAAACAGAGCTGATGGAGTTAATATGGTACAATGGAAAGGACAGAATATGGCCTCATTCCTGCCTCTGACACTTAGTACTAACTAGGATGACTTTGGCACATCCTTTAATCCAGGCTTTAGTCTCCCCATCTGTAAAATGAAAGGGTTGGATGAGGTCTCAACCCACAGTTTAAGGAGTGTTGAAGGGGTCATGAGTGGAAAGAGTTTAAGAAACCCCGGACTTGGGGTGGCTAGGTTTCACAGTGAATAGAGCACCGGCCCTAGAGTCAGGAGGACCTGAGTTCAAATCTGACCTCAGACACTTAACACTTACTAGCCAAGTGACCTTGGGCAAGTCACTTAACCCCCAACTGCCCTACCTCACCCCTCCAAAAAGCAAAAAAAAAAAAATTCCTGGACTAGTTTAAGAAAACCTGGAGCTCCTTTCTAGTTCCAGATCTATGATCCTATGAATCATGCCTTGTTCCACCCTAACAGGTAAACAACTCATGTGAACTGATCTAACTGTTCTGGAGAGCAATTTGGAACTATGCCCAAAGGGCTATAAAACTGTGTATACTCTTTGACCCAGCAATAGCATTACTAAGTCTGTATCCCAAAGAAATCAAAGAAAAAAAAAGGACCTATTTGTAAAAAGGATTTATAGCAGCTCTTTTTGCAGTGGCAAAGAAGTGGAAATTGAGGGGAATGGCTGAACAAGTTATGGTTTATGATTGTGACAGTATATCAATATGCTATAAGAAATGATGAGCTAGATGGTCTCGGAAAAACCCGAAAGACTTGTGTGAACTGATACAAAGTGAAATGAGCAGAACCAGGAGAAAACTATACACAGTAACAGCAATATTGTACAATGATCAACTATGGAAGATTTCATTATTCTCAGCAATATAACAACCCAAGACAATTCCAAAGGACTCATGACAGAAAAAATGCCATCTACCTCCAGAGAGAGAACTGATGAATCCTGAAACGTACTTCCAAAACTTTCTTTATTTTTGTTGTTTTATTTTGTTTGTGTTTTAATTTGCAACATGGCTAATATGGACATATGTATGGTATGACCTCACAGGTATAATCCATGTCAAAGTGTGTTCCTTCTTAAGGAAGGGGGAAGGACAGAAAGAAGAGACAGAATTAGGAAATCAAAAAAAAAAATTTTAAAGTGATTGTTAAACCTATTTAAAAGTCTAACTTTTTGGGAGGAAAGGGAAGGGAGGTAGAAAATTTGGAACTCAAAACATTTTTTAAATGAATATTTAAAATTGCCTTTACATGTAATTGGAAAAAATATAATCCTATTTTAAACAACTGCTAAAAAATGTTTTTACAAGTAATCAGGAAATATTTAGTGAAATAAATAAAAATAATGTTTAAAAAACCACTCACACTGACATAACAATTTAAGACTTGCAAAGCACTTTCTTCATAATAACCCTGTCAATTAGATGGTATAAAGTGTATACTATTCCTCCCCTCCTCCTCACCCGTCCCCCTCCAAAGATAAGAAAACTGAGGCTCTAGGAGGTTAACTAAGTGCCTCGTCTTTAATCACAAATTTATAAGATGAGATTTGAACTCAGGTGTGCTGGAGCCAGCTAGAACATGGAACAGGCTCTCAAAAGCTAATTATTAAATTTTCAGTGAGTATTACACCTCAGGAATTGTCAAATGCTACAAATCAGGGCTTGATTTATTGCTTTGTTGATCTGTAGACTTAAGGAAGTGCTAGAGAAAGTGGTAATGCAGATTTAGATTGGAGGTGTGTCCTGCATACATTTTCTCCTCACAGAGAACCAGTGAATAACTCCTAGTGAACTAAGGACTCCTGACAGTGTAATGCAATGGCAAGAATACAGACTCCATAGACCCTGGTTCAAATCCTGCCTCTGATAACCTTATACAAGATATTCAACCTCCTTGAACCTCAGTTTTTTATCTGTAAAAATAAAAGAGTTGGAGCAGCTAGGTGGCACAGTGAATAGAGCACCGACCCTGGAGTTGGGAGGACCCGAGTTCAAATCTAGCCTCAGACACTTAACACTTACTAGCCGTCACTTGGACAAGTCACTTAACCCCAGTTGCCCTGCCTTCCCCCTACCAAAAAACAAAAGAAAATAAATAAATAAAAATTTAAAAAATAAAAATAAAAGGGTTGTACTTGATGTTTTCTGGTTCTAGATCTCCAGTCTATGCATCTACAGGCAATTGGTGGCATTGTGGATGAATATTGGAGCTGGAGTCAGGAAGAGCTAAATTCAAATCCAGCCTCAGATATTTTCTGGACAAGTTACTTAACTTCTCGATGTGCCTCAATTTCTTCAACCATAAAAGAAGAATAGTACCTACCTCCCAGGAACATTGTAAGGATTAAATAAGAAACTGTTTGTAAAACGTTGCTTTCCGCAGCATCTCAGAGACTGGCATATAGTAAGTGCTTAGTAAAGACAGGTCTCCAGATCCAGCACTATCCATTCCACCACACTGCCCTCTCACCCAAACAGTGAAGCATTCCAGGGGAAGAGACAGAGGAGGGCAGCATAGGAACAAAAGATAAGAGTGCAAAATATTTCTGGGAGAAAAATTGGGGGGAACAAAGAGGGTAGGAATGGAGTACTGAGGAGCAGGATGAGCAGAGGAATTAGAACAGAGTAAGAGAAAGGATCCTGGAAAAAGAGTGGGAAAAGGAATGTCCGGCAAGGCAGACGAAGGAGAAGCTCTACACAAGTCCAGCTTCCCTGAGGTTGAAGTGCTAGAAAAAGACTGAGTAAACAGAAAACGGGGTCAGCTAGGCAGCGTCATAGTGCACAGACACCAAGCCTGGAGTCAGGAAGACTCATCTTTTTAAGTCCAAATCTGGCCCTCAACACTTACTAGCTTTGTGACCTCAGTCAAGTCACTTAACTCATTTGCCTCAGTTTCCTCATCTGTAAAATGAGTTGGAGAAGGAAATGGCAAACCATTAGCTGTGTGACCCTGGGTAAGTCACTTAACTCTGTTTGCCTCAGGTTCCTCATCTGTAAAAGGAGCTACAGAAGGAAATGGCAAAACATTCCAGTATCTCTGCCAAGAAAACCCTAAATTGGGTCATGAAGAGTCAGACATGACTAAGTGACTCAGCAACAACAACAAACTGACAATAACTGGGTGGAGAAAAAGGAAGAAGGTTTCACTAGAAAGCCCAGACCAAGAAAAAAAAAAAGGCAACAGAAGGTCTGATGAAATGAAGGAGCAAAGGAGAACTCAAGATGATGAAGAAATACTGGGGAGGGGGGACAAAATACGGAAATTAAGAGAAACCGTCAATTGGAATTGGGGGAAAAAAAAGAATACTTATGACAAATCTCTCTGATAAAAGTCAACATCCAAGATATATAATAGAGGCATATCTTAGAGTTCTTAAAAAAAAAAAACCCTGCAAACTATCAACTACCACAGAAATCTCCAAATCACTAGAGATAAGAGAAAGGCACATTTTACCCAAGTCCATCAAGTTGGCAAAGATGATAAACGAGAGCAACTGTCAGTATTATAGGGGTTATGGGGAAAGAGGACACTAAGATATGGGCCAAACATTCTGGAAAACAGCTTGGAATTATACAAGTCATAATGACCTTTAAAAAACCTTTAAGTTTTTCAATTAATAAACATTGATTTGGGGGGTGGCTAGGCGGCACAGTGAGTAGAGCACCAGCTCTGGAATCAGGAGTACCCGAGTTCAAATCTGGCCTCAGACACTTACACACACACAAAAAAAACTAGCCGTCTGACCTTGGGCAAGTAACAACCACAATTGCCCTACTTTCCCTCCTCCAAATAGAGAAGAAAAAAAAAAAGGAAAAAGAAGCATTGATCATAAAATAGCTAACATTTACATGTTACTTTAAGGTTTTCAAAATGCTTTATAAATGTTATTTCATTTGTAACCACCCTGGGAGGTAGGTGTGATTATGATCCCCATTTTACAGGAGAGGAAACTGAGGCAGACAGCGGTCTTGGCCAGGGCCACAGAGCTAGTTAAGTATGAGGCCACTTTTTGAATTCGGGTCTTTCTAGCCCTTTATCTGCATTTATCTAGCTACATTTATTCTCTCTCTCTCTCTCTCTTTCTCTCTCTCTCTCTCCTTTTCTCTCTCTCCTTCCCTCCCTCCCTCTCTCTCTCCCCCTCCCCCTCCCTCCCTCTCTCTCTCTCTCTCTCTCTCTCTCTCTCTTTCTCTGTCTCTCTCTCTCTCTCCCAGCCCATCCTCCAATTGAAAAGAAAGAAAGAACAACCCTTTGTAACAAATATGCAGAGTCAAGCAACACAAATTCTCCCACAGGCCACATCCATGAATGTGCTTTGAGTTGCCTTTCACACAGAGGTCAATGAGAGGAGGAAAAAAGATCCTTTGTATAACAAAATATTCACAGCAATTCACTTTGTGGTAGTAAAATGCTAGACACAAGGTAGATGCCTGTAGACCAAAGGATGTAAGAAAAATTTTATCATGTGAATGTAGTGGAGTGTCTTTGCACTAGCAAGGATAACAAGGAAGGATTTGAGAAATGTGGAGGGTAAATCAATTAACAAGCATTTATTAAGTGCTTACTGTATGCGGAGGACTATGCTAAGGGCTTAGAAAACAAAGAAAAAACAAAACCAATCCCTGCCCTGAAGAAGCTTACCTTCTAATGGCAAGAGATAACATACAAAAAAAATATACAAATCAGTACTGAGGGAAGACAAGTCAGAATAGATGGAAGATAATCTTAATGGGGAAGGCAGGAGCAACTTTGGGAGAATGGAAAAGGCCTAGCAAAGAAGGTGGTATTTAAGCAGTCTGGAAAGAAACCAGAGATTCTAAGAGACAGAGATGAGAGAGGATGCACATTATACGTGGGAGGCAGACGGTGCAAAGGTGCAGAGGTGGGAGACGATGTCATGTGTAAGAAATGGCAGAGAAGCTCACAGGACCATAAAGTAGGAGGGAAGAAATATGTAATGAGACTAGAAAGGTAAGAAGGGACCAGGTTATAAAGAGTTTTAAATGACAAACAGAGAAGTTTATGCTTAATCCTAGGTTTGGGGGTGCTTTTGGATTTTATTGGGGGGGGAGTTGACATGGTCAGACTTGCATTTAAGTAAAAATCACTTTGACATTTGTATGGCTGGATGGACTGAAGTAGGAAGAGCTTTGAGGCAGGAAGAACAATCATAAAGATATTAGGAGGTGGTTAGGTGACACAGTAGATAGAGCACCATCCCTGGAGTCAGGAAGGACCTGAATTCAAATTTGACCACAGACACTAACTAGCTGTGTGACCTTGGGCAAGTCATTTAACTCTGATTACCTAAAAAAAAAAAGATATTATAATAGCCCAGATGATAGGTAGAAGAGCCTGAATTAGGGTGGTGGTTGTATGGGTGAAGAGAAGGGGACAGATGCCAGAGATGCTATTGGATAAGTGGGGTGAGTGAGAACAAGGAGTTGGAGATGAAACCAGGGAACAAACCTCAGTGCCTAGAAAGACAATAACCTCCTTGATAGTTAACAGGGAAGTTGGAAAGAGCGTAGGGTATGGAGGGAAAAAATAATTAGTTTTATTTTGGACATGTTGAATTTGCAATGCCCATAGGACATCCTGTTGGAAATGTCCAGTAAATAGCTGGTGATGCACAACTCAGAAGAGACTGGGAATAGAGCTAAAGAACTGATCATTATCAGCAATGGTCACCAGAACTGGATTTATTGGTAATGAGGACACCAAGTAATAGAATATAGAGAAAAGAAAGAAGAAAACTCAGAACAGAACTTGGGGAGAGGAGCAGTCAGAATATGCCATGGATACCGATCGAGCAAAGGAGAAACATCATTGGGTAGGTAGAAGAAGAAGAAGTGCGTAGAGCACCATGAAGATCCAGAGGGCAGAAAGTCGCAAGGAGGAGAAAGTGCTCAACATTATCTAGTGCCGCAGAGAGTTCAAGGATGGTGACTGAGACGTATAAAGGACCATGAGATTTGGCAACTAAGATTCCATGGGGAACTCTGGAGAGCATAGTTTCAGTTGAATGATATTGTCAGGAAATAGACTGCAAAGACTTTTTTTTCATTTTAATTTAATATTTTATATTATATTTTAACATTCTTTTTTCAAATTTTGAGTTCTAAATTCTTTCCCTCTCTCCCCTCCATCTCCCATAGAGAAGGCAAGCAAGTTGACATAGGTTATACATGTGTAATCAGACTACAGATTGTAGAAGAAATTTTAAAGCGAGGAAGAGATGGCACCAAGTGTAGATTGCTTTTTCAAGGAATTTAGCTGAAAAAGATAGGGCGGGGGTAGTCTATTATATATTAGGTTATATATAAAATAACCTATTTGAAAGTCTTGCCTTTTTAGGGAGGGAGAAAATTTGGAACCAAAAAATTTTTCCAAAATGAATATTTTAAATTGCCTTTACATGTAATTGGAAAAAACAAAGTACTACATAATAAAAAATTAAAAGATGGGAACATATGGGGAAAAGATATATGGTTATAGCTAATGGAAATGGTAAGATCTAGTGAGCATGTTTTAGGGGTGGGGTGGTATGTTTATAGATAGCAAGAAAGGAACTAACTGTAAAGAAAAGAAAGAAGGTTAGAAAGTGGGGATGTAAGTGGGTATAATCTGCTAAAGAATACAGGAGGGAATAGGATCAGGGGTATACATGGGGGGCTGTTGTTGGCAAGAAGGAGTTCTAATTATCAGTGATTATTATGAAGAAGGAGATAGTAACAAATGAAATCAGAGGGGTGTGAGATGAGGAGGAAGAGAGAAGAGCACTCTTGGCAAATGGTCTAATTTTTTTTTATTAACATATGAAGCAAATTCCTCAGATGAGAGGGTGAGAGTAGGGATACCATGTAAAGTTTGAGGAGAGAAGGGAAGCAGGGAGGGAGCAAGCATTTATTAAGAGTTTTCTATATGCCAGGAACTGTTCACATTCACAAACACTATCTCATTGGATTCTGGAATTAGCCCTGGGAGATAGATGCTATTACTGTCTCCATCTTACAGTTGATGAAACTGAGGCAGACAGAAGTTAAGTGACTTGCCCTCAGTCACACAACTAGTAAATGTCCAAGCCTGGATTTGAACTTAGGTCTTCCTGATTCCAGGTCCAACTGTGCCCCATCTAGCTGAGTTTGGGAACAGCTGCTATTATGAATGTGATAGAATATTGATTATGGAGGAGTAGAAAGATTGTCTTGCTGCAGTGATTTGAGATTAGAGAACATAAATGTGTTAGGTAAAGGTAAAGGGCTTAGGGATTTGAGAACAGAGGATGGTGTAGAATTGAGCTAGTTCAGCAAAGAGTCAAGATTGTGAAGAGAGGAGACCATAGCCAGAACAGGAGTGATGGATGGTCTTGATAAAGTACTGAGGGAAGGACTAGAGGTTACAATGAGATTGAAGACTGTGTTAGGAGGAGTAAGGAATATTGAGAAGGTAGAAATAAAAATATATGAATTCAAAATTTAAAAATATAAGAGGTTATTTATCAGATAAAGAAATTTCAGAGTTCTTAAATATGGAAATGGGAACACTTGTGAAACATGGCGAGATCAAGGATAAGGACATCTCTAATGTGTAGGTGAGGGAGAAAAGAGGAGTAGTTCATGGAAGTCAAGCAAATTGACAAACTAGGAATTTGGGGTATTTGAGAGAACAACAAGGTTCTTCTCTGAAGCCCACTAGTATGAAGGAAGGGCAGCTAGGTGACTAGAGTGCTGGCCCCAGAGTCAGGAGGACCTGAGTTCAAATCCAACTGCAGATACTTACTAGCTGCGTGACCAAGGGCAAGTCACATAACCTTATTTGCCTCGGTTTCCTCATCTATAAAATGTTCAGAAGAAGGAAATGAAAAACCACTTCGGTATCTTTGCCAAGAAAATCCCAAATGGGATCATGGAGAGTTGGAGATGACTGAAACAACTGAATGATAACAACAAAAAATGGAGGTAGGAATTAGGGTGGAAAGGGAGACTATAAGTCAGGTATTGAACTCAACGAGAAGAAAGGGAAAATGTCCTGGGGGCTGGTAGGTAACAACCACAAGGATTTGAGTCCTGGATAAATTTGGATAGTGTGAACCTCAAAAGAGAGGCTTCAGAGTGAGAGAGGGAGTCTGGAAGGGTCAGTCTACTCAGCCTCCATGACCTACTTTCCACCTCAACTACACATAGGGAGATGGTCATGCACTTGAACTTGGAAAAGAACAAGGAATATTCTGCCTGTCCTACCATTACCAGTGAGTCAGAGGATATGAAAAACAATGGAATGAGGCCTGGAAAGGATAGCCAGGAATGGTGCATCATCTGAATCGAGCCAGATGTCAGTGAGTTCTAAAAGATGGAAGGAGGAGTTTTAAAAAAGAAGGAAGTTTGTTGATCACAGAGTGAGAACTCCAGAAGGTATAGTGGAAGAGGAAGACAGATCAGAAGTAGTGGGGGCAGGGGCAGATTACAGGGGGAGAAGGACAGGGATGAGGTGAAAATGTGATGAGTCAAAGACAAAAGACAAGGTACATGGAAGAACAAGTAATAAATCATCACGCACACAAAACTAGCAACTGAAAAACAAAGTTGAGAAAGAAATAGTCTAAGAATCATTGGCTTCCCAGAAGACTATAAAACAAAAAAAGACAACTGATTACCACACTGAGAAATAAAAGGAAATAGCCTGCAAATACTGGAACCAGAGGACAAAGTTTGAATCAATAGAATCCACAGGTCAAATGGCTGAACAAATTGTGTTATATAAATGTCCTGAATATTATTGTGTTGTAAGAAAGTGAAAGAGATGATTTCAGAGAATCCTGGATTGTATGAACTAATTATTGACTGAAGTGAGCAGATTCAGGATCAATTTATAAGAGGGCAACAACACTGTAAAGAAAAAAAAAAACTTTGAAAAACTTAAGAATGTCAATCAAAGCAATGATCAATCATGTCTCTAGACAAACTTGGATGAAGCACATTACACATCTCCTAAGAGAGAGGCAGTGGACTTAAGGTGCTAAAAGAGACATGCATTTTTGACATGGACACTAAATTCATATCAATACACTATTACAAAAAAAAATCCACAGGTCAAGACAAGAGAGAAATTCCAAATTTAACTCATTGAGAAAGGCGCTATCAAGTTCTAGAACTCCTGGGTCAAAGAGAAAATACTGCAAATGGTCAAGGGGTAAAAATCACTTGCCTCTAAGTGAGGATAGCACAAAAATTCTCATCGACAAGGAAAGAAAGACATGCTTGCAATTCAACATACCAAAAAGCAAGAGAAAAATGGGTGGCGCCCAAGAATGATATATTCTGTGAAGTTTAAATTAATCCTATAGAAAAAAGAAACTTTTAACAGAAGTAATGACTTTTAAGCATTCAGCTTTAGTGCTGAGAAAACCAAGGCTGGGCAAGAGTTTTGAAACATAAGCAAAGCAAACAAAAGGAACTTAAGAAAGGTAAACAAGTTTGAACAGCTAAAAGGGGTGGATAAAGAGTCAATGCTTACATACTGAAAACTAGAGCAAAAACTGTTGTTCCTCCAGGAGTCCCACCTTGTCTAAGACTCATTGAAGAAATAAAGAAAATGAAGCTTTGGGCTTGCTTGGGCAAAGATACCCTAAAGAAAAAAAGGAGGAGGGGAATTTGGTATTTTTTATTATTACCAAGGGATGACAGGTAAAAGTCATTAAAATGCAAGGGGAGGAGAAGGGAATCTCGTGAACCTCACCACTATAAAAAAGAAGGCTTTTTTAAAAAAAAGTTGTATCAGTAGAAGGTTAATACAGAGGTAGGGGAAGAAGCCACCTGCAAAACAGAGAAAGGTGGCAGAACATGAGAGAAAATAAAACCCAGTAATCTATTCTATGTAAGAAACACTCAAAACCAAAAACTCAAATGAAAGCCTGGAGTAGTATATCTTCTACCTATGCTAGAGTACACATGCCATGGGTACCATGTCCATAGGAGGCCCCTTTGTCAGTTCTAGATTACCACATCTGCTCTAGAACCCGAAGCAGCAGCCTTTTGGTGGAGCACTTTTGGTTATCACCATGTTTTCTTTTTCTCCATCAGGGAGGAGCAGGCTAGTTCCTCACTCCCACCCCCACCCCCCCTACCTCCTCATAGAATCCTCAGACAATGAGAAGCCACTCTGGGGCAGGAGGCCAGTCAAGACTACAAAGCAATGACAAGGCAGTATGTGAGTGTACCAGATTAGTACATCTTTTCCTCCTATTTGCCTGAGGAATCTGAGCTAGACTTCTTCAACATTTGAGGAGTATATTTCATTCTTTGTATTTGAATCTCCAGCACCTAGAGCAGTACCTGGCATACAAGAAGGGCTTAATAAATATTTGTTGATTGATTAGGAGGGATGTTTGGTTGATGACAGGTGAGGCCTGGGAAACTGCATACTAGGTAGGTGAGTAGCAAATGATGTTGAAGTGTTGGGACTATTGGATAGACCCTTGCCAGCACAGCAGCTAAAGACTGAGAAAGATCTAGAACCTTTGGCAAATAACAGCAGGGAAATCTCAGATATAGGGTTCTTAATCTTTTTTTGTGTCATGGACTTTTTTGGGCAATTTTCAGAATAATTGAAGGAAATGCTAACTTTCAGCTAGAAGTTGGTAGGTAAATGTAAAGACATAATTCTTTTCCAATCCAAGTTCTCAGATTCCCTGAAATCTATTGGACCTCAGATTAAAATTCCATGCTGTCAGTGACCAGGAGCTTCCAGACTACCAACTGGCTACTGAGATGGTGCCCTTCTCTGTGGGGTCAAAGGCAGCAGGAGGGCTGGATCAGCTTGGGAGGCGGAACAGCCACTCAGCATCGGATCTGAGTGGAGCCAAGTCCGATACAAACTGAGAGCCATTGGTAAGAAGTGATGGGATCCTTCCAAACCTCTGATACTCCTTCCCATGCTTCAGGTCAACAAGCTTTATTATTATGCTATGTGCTGAGCACTTCTCCTTGCTTTCCCATGTTTATAACTGCTGCCCCAGTCTCAAAAACTCAGTCATAAAGCAGTCCATAACCTTCAGGAATAGGTATAAGACTGCTCCCTGGGCACGCCAAAGAAATGGGAAGGTAATCAGGAAGAAGTTTGGAGAGGACTGAAGTAAAACTTGTCATAATTTCTTTTTAATTTTTACCTTACTGTTTAATAAACATGTGGTCACAGGAAAGTTTCTTTCTAGTGAGTCATGAATATAGAGTCAAAACTGAGCCAGGTGATTTCCCAGACAAGAGGGGGATTAGAATGCTAAAAGTAGAAACTGCCCTACTCCTGTAATCCTGAAGAGTACTATTTTATATTCTCATAGAACCCGGGTCAAGTTCTTTGCCCTATTCTTTGAATAAAAAAACATTTATTAAGCACTTACTACCTATAAGGCACCAAACAACAAAGCAAGCTGGTTCCTCCCTCAAGGATCTCACATTCTTACAGGGGAAGGCACATATACAAGAGAGTGGTGGCCAAGAAACAGTATAATGCTGGGGGATAGTAAATGGAGTCGTAGGGCAATTGACTGCCATGTTCATTTCAGGAATGGTAGTATTGATTTGGATTATTGTTCTCAGAGCAAGAGATGAAAAGGAGTGGGAGGGAGGGGATGCAGGTAGTGGCAAGTCATGAAGATGGTCCAGAAGTAGTAGCATAGTAGGCTTGGGTTGGGCGACATATGGTCTTCACTGCCTCAAACTAGTATGCTTATTCCTCTACCCTTTCCAGTCCCCCTTTAAGAAGCATCTTTCATCAGACTTCCATGAACTGATGCTGAGTGAAGTGAGAAGAACCGGGAGAACATTGTACACAGTAACAATAACATTGCATGAAGACCAACTACGAAAGACTTAGCTCTTCTCAACAATTTGAGGATCTAAGACAATTCCAAAAGACTGATGATGGAAAATGTTATTCACATCCAAAGAAAGAACTGATGGAATCTAAATGCAGATTGAAGTGTACTATTTTCACTATTTTTCATGTTTTTTCTCTTGTTATGTTCCTTCTTTTACAATATAACTAATGTGGAAATGTTTTACATGATCAAACATGTATATCCTCAGTGGTTCTCAACCTTCCTAATGCCACGATCCTTTAATATGAGTATGTGGGTGTATCTGCATGTGGGAGGACCTGCCTGGAGATGGATAGAGAAGCAGTGTCTCAGTTCCTAAGACCATGGGAAATGTGTGTTTTCCGATGGTCTTAGGCAACCTCTGTGAAAGGGTCGTTTGACCCCCAAAGGGGTCATGACCCACAGGTTGAGAACTGCTGCTCTATAAGATTGCTTGCCATCTTGGAAAGAGGGGAGAAAAGGAGGGAGAAAAATTGGGAACCCAAAGTCTTTCAAAAAATGAATGCTGAAAATTGTCTTTACATGTAATTTTTTAAATGCTATTAAAATTTTTCTTAAATTATCTTTCATCATGTAACCTCCTTGAGGGCAGGTACTGTCCTGCTTGCTTATATTCGCATTCCCAGAGCACAGTGACAAGCACAGAGAAGGCATGTAATAACTGTTCTGCCTCTCTACCTACATTCATATCTATATATCTATATATATATATAGACACCATGCATTCACACATTTGACCTTTTACAATATCCCTATCCCATAAGTACAATCGTATAGGGAACTGCCAGACAGAAAAATCCCTCTATTGATGCAAATATCCAACTGCTCAGGACCACAGAGAGTTAAAGTGAATTGCCCAGAATCCCACAGCCAGTATGTGTCAGAGGCAGTACTTGAACTCAGGTTTTCTTGACCCTAAGACCAGTTGTCTTTTGAGAGCTCTCTTTACTAGCAATGCCACCTGTCTCTTCTACAATCATAATTTACTTTATGTAAACAACCATACTAGCAAATTGTACAAATGAGTAAACTTAGAGACATTAAATAATTTGCCCATCATTATACATCTAATAAGAGTCAAAGGTGGAAGCTTGGTGGAACCCCCCAGTTGGGCTGTTTACACCTACAGACAGAAGGGGACTTTTAACACCTGGAAGAGGGGGTCTACTGGGCTGGTGGCTAGAGCAATGCCTCGCCACCTGGTGGGCAAAGCTATAAACTACATTCCTTTATTAGTTAAGATAAAAAGACATTGTCTTTTTGAAGGCTTACAGAAGAGAGGTTAAGAGCCTGGTGTGGGCTTGCTATAGTTACTCCAATACCTGGAATGTCACCTGGTATACCCACAGGGATATGCTGGAGCTGGATCAGCTCCTACCTGCTGTCACCAATTGTTAAATCTTCAGTGTGAGCCCTATTTATACCTTAGAAAACAGTAAAGTACAAATCAAGGACTGGTACAACATTGGGGGTTTTTTATTGTCTAGACTTAAGAAAGCGATAGAGAAAATGTTAATAATGCTGATGAAATTTAAAGGTGTGCTGTACTTTGTTTTTGTTCATGGAGTTGGTTGTTAAACATTTAGCAGCACCCCTCACCCCATACCCATCAACTACACTAAGCCTACACTGCTATTAGTACAAATAGTACAAATTAAGCTGCCTCAGAAGAATTTTAAAAATCCAAATCATGTTCTTAGACAAGAGTAGAAACACAAGCAGAGAAAATACATTATGCTTGAAGGTACTATATTATGAAACGAAATCAATATTATATATGTATGCACCAAGTGGTATAGCATTTCGGTACTTTAAAAACAGGCAGCCAGGTGGGATAGTGGATAGAACACTGAGCCTGGAGGGAGTCAGGAAGAGCTGAGTTCAAATTTGGCCTCAGACACTCATTAGTTGTATGACCTTGGGAAAGTCACTCAACCTTGTTTGCCTTAGTTCCTCATCTGTAAAATGAATTGGAGAAAGAAATGGCAAACCCACTCTAGTACCTTTGCCAAGAAAACCCCAAATGGGGTCACAAAGGATAGTGACAACTGAAAGCAACTGAACAATAACACTTTAAAGCAGTGGTTCTCAACCTTCCTAATGCTGGGACCCTTTAATGTGGGAATGTCTCTGCATGTGGGTGGACCCGCCTGGAGATGGATAGAGGAAGGTTCCTAAGACCACTGGAAATATGTGTTTTCCAATGGTCTTTGGTGACCCCTGTGAAAGGGTTGTTCGACCCCAAGGGGGTCGTAACCCACAGGTTGAGAACCACTGCTTTAAAGAAAAGTTAACTGAAGTTTAAACATTTGGTAAGAAGATATTACGGATGATTTCAAGAGACTATTTCAAATTTAGACAAAATCTAACGTAAAAATTAAGGATTTGAAGAGTACATATTAAAAACAAAATCTAGTTATGAAATGCCTATAGTGATAATTGAATGGAACTATTAAGCAATACACCAATTGTCATGCATCGTGGCACCTTTAAAGAAACTGATCATGTGCTAGTGCATAAAGAACTCTTAGATAAGTGTATAAATGGAAAAATATTCAATGCATTCTTTACAGATCATAACACAATAACAATTCTAATTAAAGAGGGAAATATGAACAAAGGACAGAAGCCTAAAGGGAAATTAAATAATATTATCTTAAATAATTAGTAGACCGAAGAAAACTCATAGAAACAATAATTATGTTAGAGAAAATTATTACAATAGAACAATACACTAAAATTTGTAGGATAAAGCTTAAGTAGTTCTCAGAGGAAAATGTATCTCTTTGGGTATTTACATGAACAAAAGACAAAAAGACAAGACAATGAATTTCCAGGGAGATACTCTACAAAATTAGGCAGAATAACAAAAATAATTTTTTTAAATAATAAAAGATCAGGAATATCAAGGGACATAACGAAAATAAGTAGGAAGGAGGAGAACCTGGCACTCCCAGATTTTAAAGTATTCTACAAAGCATTAATTATCAATATTATCTGGCCCTGGATGAAAAATAAAAAGGTAGATGAGTAGAGCAGACTAAATAAGAGAAGAATTAGAAGAAACAAAAGCATACAAAAGACAACTGTTCCATAAACCCCAAAACACAAACTATGGGGAAAGACATTCTTTCATTGACAAAATTATTAGGGGAAATGGATAAATGATATAAATATTTTTTAAAATCACATCATTTTAAAAAAAGAGACTGTTACATTTTATCATTTACAATTAGATAGGGGAAAAAAATCTGTAACCAAAACAAATAGAAAAGATTGAAGAAGACAAAACAGAAAATCTCAATTATGTAAAAGGAAAAGGTGTTTATACAAATAAAATCAATGCAGCTAGAATTATAAGAAAATATGTAGACTAAAAACAATTGAATACTGATCTTTTTTAAAAGTCTGACAATCAATGTTTACAGGGAATAAACACAAATTTCTGGTAAGTGGCCAAAAGATATGGGAATATATTATTAGGAAGAAGGCATTTTTTAATGGCCATCTGAAAAAATGTACTTTAACCCCTGAGGTAGCATCTCAAACCCTTTAAGGTAGGAGAGATCCTAAAAGATGGGAGAAGTCAGGCACATTAGTTCACTGTTGGTAGAGTTGCAAATTGGTTCAATCATACAGGAAAAATGATGTAGAATTACACAAGCAATGTTACTAAATTGTTTATATCCTTTGACCCAGAGATTCTACTACTGGGACTATATCCCAAGGAGGTCACTAACAGCAAGAAAAGACACATATGTATAAAAAAATTATCATAGAAGCATTATCTGTGACTGTGGAAACCTAGAAACAATAAACGTGCAACAACAGCTGAACAGCTGAAACAAAGGTGGTATAGGAATGTAATAGAATATTACTGGGGTATAAGGAATGATAATCAATCAATCAATAAACATTTATTGAGCATCTACTATGTGCCAGAATCCAGAGTCAGGCCTGGAGTCAGGAGGACCTGAGTTCAAATTTAGCCTCGAATATGTAATAACTGTGTGATCCTGAGCAAGTCACTTAACCCTATTTGCCTCAGTTTCCTCATCTGTAAAATGAACTGGAGAAGGAAACAGCAAACCACTCTAGGATCTTTGCCAAGAAAACCCCAAAATGGGGTCAAGCAGAGTCAGACATGACCAAAATGACTCAACAAAAACAATACTATGTGCTGGGTACTCTGCTAAATGCTGAAAAGGCAAAAAAAGAAAAAGAGGCAAAAGATAGTCCCTGCCCTCATGGAGCTCACACTCTCATGTGGAAACAACATACAGATATACAAACAAGCAATATACATGATAAAGATAAAATAACTAACAGACAGAAGGCACTATAATGAAGAATATGAATTAATGAATATAAAGAATTCAAAGGGGGCAACTAGGTGGCGCAGCGAATAGAGCACAGACCCTGGAGTTAGGAGGATCTGAGTTCAAATCCAGCCTCAGACACTTAACACAAAAACTTGCCCTCCAAAAAAAAGCAAAAAAAAAAAAAAAAAAAGAATTCAAAGAACTATGGGAAGATTGACATGAAGTGATACAGAATAAAGTAAAGAGAATCAAAAGAACCATAGAGACAATGATGACGACAAAGTCGTACATAAAGTTAACGTGCAGATGAAGTGTAGTGTCCGTGCAGTTCCGGGCCTCCTAAGGGCATCACAGATCTCCATCTTAGATGGCCGAACAGCAACTTCTCCTTTTAAGAAGTAAGGACACTGAATAACTACTTAACCATGCTTACAGGCATAGGGTAGGCACATACTGAACCAGCCAGAGGCAATGTGGCATTGGTGGAACTCCTCTCAAAGCCACAAAGACCTGGGGTCAAGTCCTATCTCTGACACATGTTAGCTATATGACCCTCGACAAATCATTTAACTTTTCAGTGATCTAAGCAACTCTCTAAGACTATGAATTTCAAGAGAAAATGCCAAGTTGCATTGGTAGAGGGAATTTCCTCTAATGAATGAAATCACAGATTTGGTCCTTATTTCTACATAGAGACCACAAAACTCTACCCACTGTTGTTAAGACCCAAGCTGTCAAATTAAATGAGATGTACTTCTGTGGTGCTAACAACCTGATAGACTAATTCCTTTGGGAGGTTTATCTTGCTAAAACAAAATATACCAATAAATTTAACATTTTTTCAAAGGAAAAAGGTAGAAAACAGAAAAGTTGTATGAATAAAGATAGGTTAGTGTCAAAAATGTTTTTAATGGTAAAAAGTAGTTTCTTCGTAACTATAGAGACAGAGGTTAGTTCAACATAAATTCCTGGGAAACTCTTGCATTTCTTATGGTTTGTGAGTTCTTAGAAAAGGAAGTCAGGATCTCTAATAATAATTTTAATAGCTAACATTTATTATAATGCTTACTATGTGTAGGCACTGTGCTAAGCACTTTACAATTATTATCTCATTTGACCCTTACAAAAGCCCAGGAAAGGGAGGTACAGTTATTATGCAGAGGCAGCATGAACTCATCAATAGCAGGCCACACCCAGCTAACTTCATTCAAGGTGCTTCATTTACATTTTAGACCAGGTTACCAGGTTCGTACATTGGTAGAAGGCCTAGTTATAGCATTAAAGCACAGGATAAAGTTTCTCACACTTCCTTAAGGCCAAAATTGATAATAAACTCTTAGATAAGAGGAAGGGATTCTCTTTTTGCTAGCATTTTTATCTCCAGAGTTTAGCACTATACCTAGCCCACAGTAAGAGCTAGATAATGCTTGTTGACTTAGATAATAGAATAATGCAGAGGATTTGGGACTGGATAAATGACCAGATGAGAAACAAAGGGAATAAGCATTTATTGAGTCCTATTATGTGTCAAGCACTTTGCTAAATGCCTTACAAATAAGTCTGGAGTTGGGAAAATACATCTTCCTGAGTTCAAATCTGGCCTCAGAATACTTACAAGCTGTGTGACCTTGGGCAAGTCACTTAACCCTGTTTGCCACAGTTCCTCATCTGTAAAACGAGCTAGAGGAAGAAATGGCAGACCACTCCAGCATCTTTGCCCAGAAAATCTCAAATGGGGTCACAAAGAATTAGAATGACTGAAATGACCGAACAACAAAAAATTACAAATATTATCTCATTCTATCCTTACAATAATCTTAGGAAGTAGGAGCTATTATTACTCTCATTTTAAGGGAAAACTCAGTAAGGTGACTGATAGTGTCTGAGACTATATTTGAACTCAAGTCTTCCTGACTCTGGCACCAGAGCTCTATCTACTTCAATGTCTAGACACCTCAGAGAATGACCCAAAAAATGGATGGAAGCCCATTGGATGGAAGGGGGGATAGATTGCTCCAAACATCTATCTGTCTTAGGGTCTGGGCTGTTCAACATTTCTAATTCCTGAGTTGGATGAAGGCACAGATGGTATGGTTATTAAACTTATGGATAAAGCTAGAAAGGACAGTATGATGGACGATAGAGGCAGAACCCAAAATGGTCTTCCATATTGGCAGGGTAGAATGGTGAGCCATATCTAATGAAAATTAAATGAAACAGGAATAAATGTAAAATCCTATGCTTGAGGATTGTTGTGTTTTGTTTTGTTTGTAACCAAATGCCTAAGTGTAGTAGGCACTGAACTCTAGAGAATTCCATCCAGGAATTCATACATATTCCATGTATGAATAGAGCAGGGTTGGGCCTATTGGGGCTGTCCCATGGAGGATGTATTTGTGTTTGTTCCCCAGGCAACTTCCAGGGATATGTGGCTTAACACTGAAAGCCTCATAGCTATGAGCTCATGTAGTAAACCCTGGGCTGTTCCTGAGTTTCCTATCCCACAGAGGTTGACGAGAGGAGGCGAAACCAGGAGGCTAGGCCACTAAGGCTGAAAGAATGGCCAATAGCCCACTCGGTAGATCTTAAAAAGAGAGTGACTCTACCTTCTTCCTTCAATTTTCTAGGTGACATATAACTCTGGGACTTCCTATGAGGGGTGACTGGGATGGGGGTAGCATGGTGACTGTTTCCATGTGACACTAGAAACTAGGCCTTCAAGTCCTGGTTGCTTTCTTGCTTTGTGATCCCTTCCCCGAACACAGAAATCTTGAGATAGACACGTCAAACATTGGAAGTAACTCAAGATTAAGTAGAGACTCCTCAAATAGTTCTAGCTACACTATAGAATATATCACATACTTTCACTACACTGCTTCTTAACGGAGAAGATGACTACCCCAAGGAGGATGAGCCCAAGTCCTGGTTTTGTTTGCCACAGAACATGGGCCTGAAGGAAACTGTCTGGCCAGTGCAGAACCGAGGAGAATTGTAAATTATATATCTGATAGTTCCACAAACTGCATCCTGTATTGATGGTTTAAGTATCAACTTCCCAGGAGAATACAACAGTGACTATGTTACTGTGGCTACTTGTTTCAATTTCTCTTTTTTTTTTGCCATCAATCCCTACTTTGGGACCTTTTGTTAACTAAGCATTCCTTTTGTGTAGAGGAAATAGCTGTCCTATAACTATTCTACATTGTACATCAAGTACCTTTCTACTACTCTCTTTGGGTGCGCCCTAGACATGAGCCAAAACCTAAGCTTCAAGTTATTTTTCCTAAGGGGTACAAAGAGACAAAGAGTCAAAGAAGGAGATGAGACAAAAAGAGCCTAACCCTTTTTTTTGGGAAGTCAGGCTCCCCTAGAATTGAGTTTCTGCATGCATAGGGCAAAGTAGAGATCCTTAGTGGGGGGGAAAGAGTACAGCATCCCACTTGCTGGGCCTAATAACATGCCTTACCGTTACATAAATATAGGACAGGAAAGATGAAGCTAGAGAGTTTGCAGAGAAAAGATCTGAGGGTTTTCACAGAAAGTAAGTTCAACGAATGAACAATATGAAACCTCTCTAGGCATCAGTCTCATTTGTAAAATGAGGAGGCTAAACAAAATAACCTAAGTTCCACTAGGGATTTATCTTCATATAAAGACATAAAAAGGTGGTCTAGGGGCGGCTAGGTGGCACAGTGTATAGAGCACCAACCCTGGAGTCAGGAGGACCTGAGGACCTGAGTTCAAATCTGGCCTCAGACACTTAACCCAAAACTAGCTGTGTGACCTTGGGCAAGTCACTTAACCCAAATGCCTTACCTTCCCTCTCCAAAAAGCAAAAAAATAATAATAATAAATAAATATATATATATATATATGGTCTACACCTATTTCTTTTTGCCAGTGTTCCAGTTTTTCCAATAGTATTTGTCAAATAAAGGTTTGCAACTTGAAATCATTCTTGATTCTTCCTTCTTCCTAACAACCAATCACCAAGTTGTTTTGTCAATCTTATCACCACTATATCTTTTGTACCTATCTCTTTCTAACAATTGATATGAATCTATATGGTACATTTATATTAGTGTATTAGCCTACTTATTGGTCTCAGGTTCCAACCTCTTCCCACTTTAACCCTTCTTCAAGAAAAGCTGCCAAAATAACATTTTGTGCTTTTGTCGTTCCTAAAGCACAAAAACTCCCCCGTTCAAGAATTTTCAGTGGCTCCCTGTTGCCTTCAGCATAAAACACGAACTCTTCAGTGACATAGGCATCTAAAGACCTTCCCGCTCTAACTCCAACCTACCTCTCCAGGTTTACTGAATATAAATACCCTTCCCAAATTCAACGACCTACCCAAACTGGAGCACTTAGTTTTCCTCTGACTCAGGATTCCATCTCCTTTCTCTGGGACTTTGCAAAGGCTGGGCCTGGTACAAATGTACCAGGATTGCCAGGATTGCATTCCTCACCTCAGCCTCACAGAAAATCCCTACCTTCCCTGAAGGCTCAGCTCCTGTGCTAACTCCTATAGGAAGCCTTTCCTGATTTCCCTGGTTGTGAATGCCTTCTCCCTGCTCCTCAAATTATCATGCATATATTTATCTGTTGGCTTGTTTTATCCCTACAAGGAGATTGGAAGCTAGAGGGCAAAGGCTGGTTTTTTTCTCCATTTTGTCTTTGCATACTCAGTGCCTACTAAGCATATAGTAGGTACTTAATAAATGTTCGTTGCACTGAACTGGATGACCCTAAAATCCCTTTCAACTCTCCATCTATGGTCCTAGAACACAGCTGATGCAATTTTAAACTATATTACTAGAAATATAATGTGCAAAATGAGGAAGCTAATACAATCCCACTGTACAGTTCCAGGGTACACAATACACAGCACTGCCCAAGTTCAACTGACAAGTTAGAGCGTATTCAGAGGATAGGCCTGGAACAAAGTTTTAGATCAGAAGGATTAGTTGAAGGAATTAGGTATTAAGACCAGATCTGTAATTTCAATGGTATAGGAAGGTCCTAAGTGAAGAAAGTGAGGAAACCCCCTCTACCTATGCAGGTGGACACCATCTCTGCCAATATAGACTCTTGGAGAATTTCTGGGAACAGTAAGTGGTTAGCTGATTTGTTCATGGTCACCTAAATAGAATGTGTCAGAGGCAAGGCTGAAGCTCCAGTCTTCCTGATTTTGAGGCAAGCTACCTGCACTATACTGACTTCAGAGGAGTTAAGGATGTTTAACTTGGAATACTGGACCCTTAGAGTAATGTAATATCCTCAAATACTAGCCATGTGACCCTTCACAAATCATTTAACCTCTCTGTGCCTCAATTTTCTCATCTGTAAAATGGGGATAGTAGTAGCACCTACCTCCCAGGGTCGTTATGAAGCTAAAATGAAATTTAATTTTAAGATATCTTTGCAAATCTTCAAATGATATATATTTTATTATTATTATTATTATTATTATAGACAGTTTTCTTGTCAGATGGAATTAGATTTGTTCTGTTTGCCCTCAGAGGGCAATACTGAGGAACCATGGAAAGAAGTCTTCAAGAGGAAGATTTTAGTTTGATATGAGGAAGAACTTGGGTAGCTAGGTGGCATAGTGAATAGAGTGCTGAACCTGGAGTCGTGAAGATTTATCTTTCTGAGTTCAAATCTGACCTCAGATACCTACTAGCAAGTGACTAGCAAGTCACTTAACCCTGTTTGCCTCAGTTTCCTCATCTGTAAAATGAACTGGAAAAGGAAATGACAAACCACTCCTGTTCTCTGCCAAGAAAATCCTAAATTGGTTCATGGAGGGTCAGACAGGACCAAACAACAACAAGGAAGAAGTTATTTAAAATGAGAATTGTTCGAAATTAGAATGTGCTACCTCCCCACCAGTAGCTCCAGCCCTGAGGACAAGGCCTGGCGGATGGTAGCACTTAGTGGTTCTCAATCTTTCTAATGCTGTGACCCTTTAATACAGTTCCTCATGTTGTAGCTATCCCTAACAGTAAAATTATTTTCGTTGCTACTTCATAACTGTAATTTTGCTACTCTTATGAATGGTAATGTAAATGTCTGATATGCAGGATGTATTTTCATTGTTACAAATTGAACATAACCCACAGGTTGAGAACCGCTGAAATTGTTTGGCATTCATTCACTCATTCATTCATCAGCCTAAGTCCTGAAATGAAGGCTGGATGATGTTTGACTGGGATGTGGCACCCATCCTGTGCAGGTATGGGCAAGCCTGAAAGGTCCCTTCCAGTCTCAGGATTCTGTAATCCAGGGGTCTTTTCTCTCACCCTCAGCACCCATACAGGAATCAGTCACACCCTTATGATGCCAGACAGAATGCCTGGGGTGGGGGTAAGGTGAGGGAGATTGATCAGGCCGTTGCAGAGTATTATCCCTTCTCTAGTCTCTCTTTTTTCACCATCACCACTCCACCCACCCATAGTGCCTTACTTGGTAGGGAGGTACCCCTGAGACTGACAGAAGAAAGCAAACAACAGGGCAGGGTTTCCTCCACAGGCCTCAGGGCCCTTCTAGCCCTGCTCTGCTCTGACTTTTGGCAGGCCACCTTTCCAGGTACCAGGCAGGGGCCTAGATGCCAGAGGCGTGTTGTGGCAACACCTGCCAGTGACGTGCTTGGAGGGAGCTGGCAGTATTCATGACTTGAATGGAGGGAGGGGAAGAAATGTATAGCAGGAAACCAGGCAGGTGAGTTTAACCCACAGGCGAGAGGGGTAAAGGAGGAAAATTGGGATAAAATCCTTACCTGAGAGGCCTCATTTAGAGATAGGAGACAGCATAGAGAAACCAAGGCAAGAGACCCACGGTGAAATAGCTGATATCAGCCCAAGTAGGAAATTACCTAGAGGGCAATGAACCTGTGGCTAAGGGGTGGAGGTGCTGGCAGGAACCCGACCCATTTATCCTCCATTGAGGAGGAAACTGTGGAACACTAAATCCTGTAGCCTGCTCCAGTATAAGGCTTGTCTTACCTGGATGTGAAGACTCTCTTCCCCTCAGCCCCAACACCAATGGGGATAACCGTAGACCACCTTACCTGGTCTAATGAACCAGCTGCTGCTGACTCTGGTTGTCTCTGTCTCTATCTCTCTTAGCTCTGACAAGGTGAACACCTACCCACCCTGCCATCTGTCAGCAACCAACACCAACACCATATTATCAACCCCTGCCGCCCCCACTGTACCCATCTTGCTTGCCTGGCATCATCAACATCAGCAGCAAAAACTGAGTTCTGCCCAAGAGTCACCCCTGAGACTGGCATAGCCAGTCCAGTCCTGTCTGATGCCACCTGTGGGTAGCAGAGACTGAGACGACAACAACTTATTTTGACTTCCGAGTTTCCTCCCCCTTTGGCTCCCAAGGGAGTGGGGGTGGGATGGTGGACACTGAGCTCAGGGAATGAAGGTGCAAGGCAGTGAGGGAAAAAAATATAGGCACTGCTGGTCCGGAGGGGGTGTGGTATAACAGAGGGGGTTTGGGGGAGGGAGGAGGAGGGAGAAAGAAGAGGCAGGTGAGTCAGGGAGGGACCGGTGAGGTAGAGATGCCTGGGGCTCTCCACTCAACCTTGACTCATTCACACAACTTCCTGGCTTTGGAGAAACACAAACAACCTACTCCTCCCACCCCCAACCCGACTCATACAAAACAAGGGGGGAGAGGGGCAGACAAAGGTCAGGGGGCAACTGTATATTAAGGTGGAAGAGGTAGCCTGAAGCTTCCCCATACATACCCAGCAGCCCCACTTCTGGTTATCTAGTGCCCTCTCCAGTCCCCCATTCTTCCAACCACCCAAAGGGCCATTCCTGGTGGGGGACAATGATGCTCTCCACCTTTCCTAGCTGCCCCCTGCCTAGAGACCCACCTGGAGTACAACCAGCTTCAGGAGGGGATCCCAGAGCCTCCATATATTGTCTTCTCTGCTCCCTGCTCTGTGTACAGAAAGGCTCAGATGCCCCACTCTGGCTCTGCCTTGGCCCAGCCCTGTCAGACCCAGCCTTCCCTCCCCTCCTCACTCCACCCCACTCCTAGGGAACCTGACTCCCTCGCACCCCACAGGTCTCCTGGCCTCCTAGTCTGCTATCACCCTCCCAGGACACCCCTCCTTCCTACACTCAGCTCAACCTGAGATAACCCTTTCTCAACTCTGTCCCTAGAGCCTAAGGAGGCAGGGAAACAGGGCTTCCCCAACTCATCCTACCATCTTACCCTGAGGTCCAGGGATTTCAGGAAATCTCTAGACTTGGATGGGAAAACAAGGACATCTTTATTTTCACCAACTCTAAGTGAAATTGAGAACTTCCCTCAATTTTTAAAAATCCTTTTCCTGAGAAGGGGCCATTGACTTCACCAGACTGTAAAAAGGGTCCATGACACCACATGAAAGGTTCAGAATTCCTAAGGTTAGAGATACAAAGAAAGAAGACCCAGAAATAGCATAAAAAGCCAAAAGATACAGGGGGCGGGACAACATAGAAAAGATGGAGACATCCTCCAAACTCAATGAAGGGAGCTTTGTTGATGAGGGGGGAGAGTGAAAATCAGCCAGCATCCCTAGGAGGCCCTTCCTGCAGTCTAATCATGGGCCAAGGAGGGGTGTCCTTATCTCCTTATGTGTTGGGGGGGGTAGAGTGGATGAACTCTCTCAGGGCCCTCCAACATACCCACCTACTCCTCTCCCTCCCAGTCCCTGAACATAGGCAGCACTGAACGGCATCCCCCATGGAGGAGGATGGGTAAAAAGGGGACAATAGTTTTGTCAAAATCTGGGGGTGGGGTGGACAAAGGCTGACTTTGGGTAGGATAAGGGGCTCCCTTTAAGGGATCAATAACATAGACCACCTTACAGTGTATTACTTTCTAGCTTGCAGGCAGGGGACCAGGCACAGGGACAAGATGGAGGGGTGAGGAGTAAGGGGTGAGGGGGTAAGGAAATGTAGGTTCAGTTGTCTCTCCACCTCCCTGCTCCCTTCATTCCCAGACCCTACTTTGTGGAACAGGGAAGTCAGGTCATGGCAGTGGAGGGAAAAACCGCAAAGTATGTGAGGTGAACAGGACAAGAAGAGACCCAGAGGGACAAAATTGGAATGGCCAGTCTGTCCTCCCACACCTACCAAACTGGTTTGGAGAATACAAAAAAGGGGGGAAAGGTTCACGAAGGAGGGGAATTGCCCTCAGGCATCCCCAGACTTCCGTCTGTACTCCACACCTCAAAAGTATTCCCCTCCCACCCCAAGGTCCCCGGAAGCTCTCTTCCCCACCCCCTTTCTCTTCCCAGCCTCCTTGTTTACTTCCTGAAACTTGCCCCACCTGGCTAGCAAAAGCTGGGAGAGAAGCGTTTGGGGGGCAGGGGCCACAATATGAAATATTTTAAGTTCCACTTTAAACATCACAGTCTTGGAAACTTTTGTGAGGCACTGGAGGTGTGGGGGCCACTGGTAGTTTGTAGGATAGGGGAAAGATTGGAAGAAATTAGGTAAGGACTGAAGAGGTAGGATTGGACAATAGAAAAGGGTCCAGAGGTTATTTGGGGAAGGTCCTCCTTTCTCCCTACAGGCTGGGGTGGTCCCTGCGTACCCATTTGCAGGAAATGAACCTCCCCCTTGGGGTGGGAATTCTAGATGCTTCCTTTAAATGAGATTTGGGAAGAAAAGGGTGAAACTTTGAGGTGCAACTGTGAAACAATATAGACCCAGGATGACATCTACCCTGACATTTGCATTAGGTAGGAAGATACCAGGAAACTGAGGTCCAACCTACCCGCAAGAAGAAATTCACAACAAAGGTGTGTCTGCCTCTGAAAGGGGGAGGCTTTCTTTTAAAGATTAATTCGGAAAATATGCAAAAGTGGCCAGAATTTGATTAGGGTTAATCATTATAGATTATTTACCTTTGAGGGGGTATAGCTCCCATCTCCCCTAAGCTGATTTTTTTTGGGGGGGAGCAGAGTCCAAAAGTAACACATTTTTTATCCTCAGTCTTTATTGAAGCTGCACTAGGGAAATGGAATTGAAATTCCCCATGAGGAGAAGGATTTATAGCAAGAATGGGCCCCAACTAGCCTGCATCCTTTTCTGCGTACAGAGAGCTCTCCCACCTCATCCTACAGTGGGAAATGAGGCACTTGGACCCGAATCGCCCCATTCTCTAGTCTCTCTAGCAGGGACCCAAACATCCACTCCCACAATTTCCTGCCCTGAAGCTGGGGCATCACTGTGAGTCCCCCATTCCCTGCCCCCCCCTGCAATTCTTTGACATGGCTACGAACCAGTCAACAAGATCTTTGAGATTTAAGCTATTTGGCTGGGGAACTGGAACGTAGGAACAGTCTTGAACCCATTCACCTCAGTCCACTGAGCAACGAGAGAGTTGGGGAGAAAGAAGAAACAATTCATTCCTCTCTCCCAAAAACAAATCCTAATTCAGTATGCCCTAATATTTTACTGTTCCCCCAAATGAAGTTTTCAGGAACCTCAGACAGACCCCTTTCTAGACAAATCTTGGGGAATCCCACCCAGGGCAAGCTCACAGTAGGCTTGCAGAGATGAACAGGAATGGGGGCTTACTGTGACACTAACACTGCCCCCCCCATCTCCCTTTCAGGAAGGGAAGGGGGAGGGCTGTCCAGGGGAAGCAGAAATCACCCAAATGAGAAAAGATTCCCTATTGCCACCACCCTCCAGCTGACAAAATGCTGGCAAATATTCTCCCCACAGAGAAACATAAGAGATCTTTAGAGATGGAGAAATCACACTGGACCCAAAGGAAGGGCATGAGAGAGGGGAGAAGCAGGTGAAAGAAGCCACGGGCAGGCCAGAAACAAAGAAGGAAGAAGCTGGGCAGTCGGGCGCCCCCAGGTCCCAGGTATGTCAGAAGAGACAGAAAAGGGTGCCAAGTTGAGCCCTTACCTGGGCCCTGGGTGTGGGTACATGCCTGGCTGGGGCCGTCCGTTTGGGGAGGGACTTACCTGGCCCTTATCCACCTGCGTCTCCCCTCCACCCACCTCCATCCCAGTACCTTTTGCAAGTTCCTTAGCCCTCCAACCTTCAGAGGTTCCTCATCCCTACCTGCCATCATGGGAACGGGGCTGGGTTTACGATACTGCCCACTAGACATCAAGCCACCTGCAAGGGGGCCCTGGCACAGACAGCAGGTACCAAGATACTGGGGATAAGGGTGAGTGGAGGTTGTTATCTTGGATATTTATCTTCCTACCTGGGAAGCCCCAGTATGAGAGGCCCAAATGCCTGGGGTCCAATGTCCGGCTCTGTCTGGTGACAGCTGAGGGTCCAGGACACCAGGGTCAGAATCCTGAGTTTCTCTTTCCAGAAAATGTGCTGGTAGGGGGAGGGGGAATAGAGAGGTGGTAGAACCGGGAGGAAAGGCTGGAAAGGCGGTAAAGTGACTGGGATTGGAAAGGTGGAGGCGGGGCCAGGAGGAAGGAGGGAGGAGAAAAAAAGAGAATACTCCTCTGGCCACTAGGGTGGGGAGTGTTTGTGCTATTCTAATCCAGGCCTTTGGGACCTAGGTGTCGAAGGAGGTAGGGGGAGGGAAGAGGGGAGGGCCCAGGTGTTCAGAGCAGCAGCCGCTCCCACTCACCCCGGAGGGGACACCTAAGGTTTCAGATCCTAGGAAAACGGGGGAGGAAAGGACCATGCAGTTCCTCCCCCTCCCCCTAAACAGCCAACCAGCCAACAGGGGGCATGGGTACCACCCTCCACTGTCCCCACCCTTGGGGCAGAGGGCAGATTCTGAAAGTGGTTTCATGTCTAGGAGGTGACTGACCCTCTTGGCCTATTCAGCACTTGATCCCTACTTTGACTTTCCAGAGCTATCTATGATACCTTGGCCCTTCCTGGTGTGGTGGATACGGTGCTGGGCCCAGAGTCAGGAAGCACTAAGTTCAAACCTAGCCTCAAACACTTAACTTTGTGACCACTGGCAAATCATTTAGCTTAACTTCTGTCTGCCTCAGCTTCCCCGGCTTTAAAAACCTTGAAGAATTGTGAAGAACAAATGAAACATAGTGCTTAACACAATGCCTGGCCCAGAGGTGGTTAATAAATGTATTTTTTTTCTCCTTCCTCAAAGCCCCAGATTCTACTCCCAGCTATGGCTAGGAAATCACAGGATCCAGATCCTTCAGTTCCCTTGTTAGACTTAGTGATCCCAAAGGCCCCTTCTATCTCCAACATTCTATTAAAAAGTTTACTGGCCCCCAATAACTCCTTGGGGAGGATCTCTAAGGGAGTTAGGTATGATACTAGAAGTCATCTCTAGAGTATGACAATTGGAGTCATTGCCCATTGTGGGAAGGGAAGGTAATGATGATAATTGTGGGGCCAGGTAAGGTGAGTTTCCCAGGTTCTAGAAGATGCAAGCAGCGCTGGTTCTGCCAGCTAAGTGTTTACAAGAATGAGCTCCTTAGGAGGCAATGTGTTTAAAATGGAAAAAGCAGTGTATTTGGAGTTCAAATCTTGGCTGTGCTACTTACTGGCTAAATGACTTTGGGCAAGTCACTTCATCTGGCCCTCAGTTTCCTCATCTATAAAATGAAGCAATTAGATCAAATAGCCTCTGAGGTCCTTTCCATCTCTAAATCTATGTTCCAACATATGTATATCCAATTACCCCCCAGAATCCCCCCATCCAACTCAACGAGCATTAATTCAGAACCTACTATGTACTCACTAGAAAAATGGGGGAATTACACTAGATAGTATCTAAGCTCCTTCTGTCTCTAAATCCATGACCCATTATATGTATTTCCAACTAGAATTCTCTTCATCCAGCTGAGCAAGCATTAATTCAGCACCTACTATGTACTCACTATAAAATGACTTCCTATCATGACTAAGGCATTTAGAGCTGGCTATCTTGTAATTCTGATTTCCCACCCATTCCACCTCTGCCTTTTTTTTTTTTAAGCAGAACTCATCTGTATTTTCCTTGTAACTTGTTTTCATCGAGAGGACAGAGTGAGTGGCCCCCACTGTGACTTGTGAAAGAAGCCTCACTATCACCATCCTCCCAGTACTAGCAGCCCTGTGGCTCCTGGACCCTCTGAAGGCTGCTGATGCCCTGTCTAAACAGTACCACTATATCAATAATAATTATCACGCATTGTCATCATCACTGCTGACGTTGCTAGGGCATTTTAAAGTTTGCAAAGCACTTTCCATTATCTGACTTGATCTTCAAAACAAATCTTGTGACATAGGCACTTGGAGGCATCATTACTCCCATTTTGCAGATAAGTAAGTGCAAAATGTTTTCTTTTCCTTTTTTTTTTAATGTGTTTTCAATTAAGTGTCTTCTCCCCCTCCTATAAAGTCAGTTCCCTGAAGACGGGAACGGTGCCTGCCTTTTCTTAGTACTTGTGCCTCTCGGCACACAGCAAGAAGTCTCTTTAGAGCATAGGTCTAGGTCTAGAAGGGGGCTCAGAGGCCACCTAGTTCAATCCCTTAGTTTTACAGATGAGGAAACCGAGGCCCATGGAGTTTCAATAACTTGCCCAAAAAGGCAGAAAGCATCAGCAAGTAGTATTTGAATCTAAGTCCTCTGACTCTAGTGCCTGTGCTCTTTCTACCAACCATCCCAACCATCCTTAATAAATGTCTGTTGAATTTATTTTTTTCCAGCAGCATAACTGCTTGTTCTTTAAGCTGTGTAATTTGAGCATGATGCTTAGGAGAAAAACAGCAGCACAGAGCACCAGGGAAATCTTGATACAGAGACCTGGGAGCAACTTCCTCATTTTACAGAAGGGGAAACTGAGTCCCAAAGTGATTAAGATGCTTTCCCAAGGTCATGCTTCCATTCAACAAGAAGTTGTGAAGTTCCTACTTTATGCAGAGTATCTTGCTAGACACAGAAAGAAACAAAGTTTAAATAAGACCCAGTCCCTGTTCTCATGGAACATTCACTAAAAATGGAATGAGACAAACTTCAACAACTATGAACATATGTTTGTGATAAGAACATCAGAGAGGCACAGAACAAAGGGCTATGTGGGATCTGAAGGAGAAGATGCTTATGTGTAAGGATGAAACAGGGAAGGCTTTATGGAGAAGACTTGAACTCTAAAGCATGGAGAGTCATAGCCTGACCTACAGGATAAGTAGCTAGCCTCGAAGACTATATGCAAGACTTTCCTTCATACTGGCTGTGTGACTCTTGGCAAATCACTTAATATCTCAGTGTTCTAGGCAAATATTTAATACTTAAGCCAAAGAGGTGTCAACCTGTCCTGGTAGAGGGAGTTTGCTCACCTGGGTGTTCCCTGGACCAGTATCATCACAGGTCCATCCTCCTATTCCTTTAAAACATGGGTAGACACCAATGCTGTATATAATTTGTGAAAGAGTGTGGTCCAGGTTTATGGTAGAATGTTTTGTTGCTACTTTTAGAGAGAGCTAGGTTGTAGAATGGATACCTGGAATCAGGAAGACTTAAGTTCAAATATGACCTCAGACATTAGCTGTGTGACCCTGGACAAATCACAATCTTTGCCCTCCTTGGTTTCCCCATCTGTAAAATGGTAATAATAGTACCTACCTCCCAGGGTTATGATGAGTCTTAAATGAGATAATATTTGTAGAGCACTTTAAATCGTCCTGTAAATGCACCTATTATTACTTTTCTTAGTATTAATTCCATTCACTGCCTTTGCTAATAAAGCATGGGCAGAAATTCAACAAAAGAGGAGAACGATTTATAGAGAACAGCATGAGCAAAAGCACGGAGAGAGGAAAGTCTAGGGCTTGTGATTGGAGTCTAGAAGTGAAAGGAGAGTTCCAGGACTTCAGGCTGGGAAAGTTAAAGACCCAGACGAGATCCAGGGACCACCCAAGTACCGGCTCCCCACAGCAGAGGGCGCTGCATCCCCGCCAGCCATTCAGAGGACAAATAGGGCCCTGCCCTTGTCTAGCCACGCCCCCGATCTGACCCACCTCCGTTCAGGCCCCGCCCCCAGAGTGGCCCCGCCTTTGGACAGGCCGCGCGTGACGTGACCCGGCGCTGCGTCACACCCGGAAGCGGCGGCTGGTCTGCAGGCTCCGTGTTCAGCCGGTTAGTCTGCCCGTCTGGCTGCGCTCGGTCCGGCGGGGAGTGCAGTCGAGTGGAGCGGAGCCATGAGCGGGGAGCCCGGGGCCGATCTCATAGCGTCCCCTCCCGGGGAGGCCCTGCCCGGCAGTGGGGTCCGCATTGTGGTGGAGTACTGGTGAGGGGGGACGGGGGGCGGGGGGACGACGACCCTCCTCCTCCTCCCTCTCTTCTCCTCCTCCAGCTCTTCCTCCCTCCTCTCCTCCTTTTCCTCCCCTATTCCTCCTCCCTCTCCCCTTCTCCTCTCCTTCCCCTTCTTTCCCTCCCTTCTCTTCATTTCTCTTTCCTTTATCCCTCATCCCTCCCCTCTCCTCCCACCATCCCTCCCCTCCTCCCTCCTCTCCATTCATCCCTCTTCTCCCTTTATCCCTCCATCCCCGCTCTCATTCTCTCCTTCCTTCATCCCTCCTCTCTCCTTTCTTCATCCCTCCCATCCTCTTTCCTCACCTTCCCTCCCTTCATCCCTCCATTCTCCTTCCCTCCTCTGCCCTTCCTTCATTTCCCCTCCCCTCATCTCCTCTCCCCTCCCTTATTTCCCCTCTTGTCACCTGTCTCTTCTCTCTTCTCCTCTCCTCTCTATCTTCCCTCCTTTTTCTTCCTCTCTCCTTTCATGTCCCCTCACCTTCCCATTATCTTCCTTCCCCGTCTCTTCCCTCCTTTCCTAAAAAACAAAAATTAAAAAAAAAACCCAAACTCCCAAACTCTTGCTCCTGCAGTGAACCCTGTGGATTTGAGTCCACCTACCTGGAACTGGCCAGCGCTGTGAAGGAAGAGTACCCTGGCATCCAGATTGAGTCACGCCTCGGGGGCACCGGTGAGATGCATTGGGGGGAGGAGATATGGAAAAGGGCCCTTGGCACTCTGGGGATGGGCACAGTGGGGTAGGAGCAGGGCTTGGGCTGCCCTCCCCAGCTCTGGGAGGTGATGTGTTAAGAGAGAAGGGGGTCTCAATGCTAGCCAGTCCAACCAGCATTTACAGAGCCCTATCCAGATGTAAGGCACAAGAGATGCCAAAAGGAATCCAGGCTCCCATTCTCAAGGACCAAATAACAAATCCAAAATCCCGAGTTTTGTCCTGTGAGTTACTTCCATCAGAAGTCCTTTGCCACTTAGCAGGTGGACATTGCAAGCTAGTATGGTGGGTGGATAAGTCATTGGCCAGCCTGGGAAACCTGAGGGTGAAGCTCTTCAAATTGAGCAAGATTGGGCCCGAGGTGACTGGAATGATAAAAATTTAAGTATAACAAACCCTAAAGTACTTTCACAGGCAATACTTCCCTTGATTCCCCCAACAGAGCTCCAGTGAGGGCTGGATTTAGAACCCCATTGTACACATGAGGAAAATAGAGATTCAGAGATTAAGTGATGAAAGAGAACAATGCAGAATAATGAAAAGGCCATTAGCATCCTCTAGAGACCTTAGTTCATATCTGGCTACCCCTACTTTGTGACCTTGGGCAGATCATTTAACCTCTTTGCTACTGTTTGACCAAATAGACTAGACACATTGAGATCCAAGTTCCCTTCCAGCTTCCTATAGTAAAAGCATCTTTCTCAGGCATACATCTCATTCAATTCAATAAACATTTATTAAGTGTTTACTGCATACCAGGCCCTGTGCTAAGTGCTGGGGATACAGTGGGGCAAAAGACAGGCACTGCCCTCAAGGAGCTTATAGTCCAATGGGAGAGATAGCGTGCAAACAAATATTTACAGATGAGCTATTTACAGGATAAATAGGAAGGCCTGGAATTGGGGTTGGGGAAGACTTCCTTTTGAAATTGGGATTTTAGTTGAGACTTAAAGGAAGCCAGGGAGGTCAGTAGTTGGAGCAGAGGAGAGAGAGTATGCCAGGCCTGGGGGCTGGACAGAGAGGACCCCCTCAAGCCAAGAGATGGAGTGTCTTGTTCCTGGAACAGGCAAAAGGCCAGTGTAGCTAAAAAGTAGCAAGCATTGGCCTTGAACCCTGGATCTCCTGGTCACAGGGAGAAGACCTGAGGTCCCCAGTTGCTTCCTCTATATAGACTACAAACCCTTTTGCCTATGTCCTGGAATTAGGTTGACTTTAGTTAATTAGGTAGCTCAGAGGAAGTAAGCCAAGGGTGTGGTCCTAGGGTCTCTCCTGACTTCTGATCTCTGACCACCCTTCAAACCATTTGTTCTTCCCATCAGGAGCCTTCGAGATTGAGATCAATGGGCAGTTGGTCTTTTCCAAGCTGGAGAATGGGGGATTTCCCTACGAAAAGGACGTGAGTAGCACAGGGATGGCTTTTGAGGGAAGGGAACAACAGGGGTGATCCATTCCATACCCTCTCACAAATCTTCCCTTCTCTTCCCCCAGCTCATTGAGGCTATTCGAAGAGCCAGTAGTGGAGAACCTCTGCAAAAGATCACCAATAGCCGCCCCCCCTGTGTCATACTGTGACCCTGCAAAAGTTTCCAGTTCCCTCCTGGGCCAGGGCTCCTTCCCTGTATCCCTATGACCTGGATGCCCCTCCCTTATTGGG